>CM035413.1:122397716-122800216 GCA_020310875.1 Ceratopteris richardii
CTAGAACTAAAGTGAACTAACTTTATAAATATGATACATTTGTGAATTTGTCCCTTCACATAGGCATGGGGTTTTCTTCCTAAGACTTGACCTTCAAATATATGTCCAATTAGTGATTGTTTCTCCAACAGCTCCCCCTCAATCACTAATTGACATTCCTTGTTTCTTCATATCATCTTCTTTTCTTTTACTCCTGCCATGCTTTTGAATCTGCTGGTCTTCACACCATCCAAGCTCTTTGTCATTATGTCTGCTAACGATCTTTAGTAGAAATGTACTCCACTTCAATCTCCTTCTCCATTACCTTTTCTCTGAGAAAATGATACTGTATCTCTATGTGCTTTGTCCTTGCATGAAATACTGGATTTGCTGCAAGATAAAAGTGAACTCATATTATCTCCATGTATTGTAGGTGTACCTTGATCAATGCCTAAGCTCTTGAACAATGTCTGCATCCATATGACTTCCTTAGCTGCTTCCACAAGTCCTTTGTACTCTGCTTCAATTGATGATAATGCTACTGTATGTTGTTTCTTTGAACACCAAATTACAAGCTTATCACCAATATATATCATGTAACCATGAGTTGATCTTCTGTCATCTTGGTTACCTGCCCAGTCTGAGTCACTGTAGGCTCTCAACTTCAAATCTGATGTAAAAGGATAATATAATCCTTCCTTTATAGTTCCTTTGATATATCTGAGAACTCTTTGACCTGCAATCCAATGTGGGTCCTTTGGACAATGCATGAATTGTGACAAAACTCCCACTGCATAACTAAGATCAGGTCTTGTTAGTGTAGCATAAATCAAACTACCCACAAGAGATTGATACTTCCTCATATCTTTGTAGTCTGCACCATCATATTTACTGAGCTTGTGATTAACTTCAAGTGGAGTTGAAGCTTCTCTGCAATTTTCCATATCAAACTTCTTCAACAAGTTCAGAAGATACCTTTCTTGTGACACATATATGCCATGATCTGTATAAGTAACTTCCATTCCAAGAAAGTATGACAACTTTCCTAGATCACTGATCTTGAATTCTTTTTCAAGTAATCTCTTTACCTCCTTGATTCCTTCATCTGAAGTACCTGTGATTATAATGTCATCTACATAAATACAAATGTAGATTGTACCTTCCTCTGTTCTTTTGATAAGTAGACTTGAATCTGCTTTTGAACTTTGATATCCAAGATCATTGAGATACTTCACCAGTCTATAGTTCCAAGCTCTTGGAGCTTGCTTCAATCCATACAATGCTCTTCTCAACCTGCAAACAAAATTTGGATACCTGGAATCTATAAACCCTTGAGGTTGTTCCATGTATATTTCATCTGATATGTATCCATTCAAGAATGCATTCTTTATATCCAATTGACTTAGAGTCCATCCTTTTGAAGGTGCAATAGCAATGATTGTCCTTATAGTTGACATCTTAGCTACGGGACTGAATGTCTCATCATAATCTATGCCATAGGTCTGGGCATAGCCTTTCACCACCAATCTAGCTTTGTATCTAGCTATACTTCCATCTGCAAGCTTCTTCACTTTATAAACCCATTTATTTCCAATTACTTCTTACCATTTGGTTTAGGAACAAGTTCCCATGTCTTGTTCTCCTCCAGTGCATTGAACTCTTCCTTCATTGCTTCTTCCCATTGCTTCTTACCTTTAGCTTCATCATAGTTCTGAGGTTCTTCATCATCTTTGACCATATATGCATAGTTCTTCTGAGTTATGTAAGAAGTATCATAAGAATACCTTTCTGGTTGTCTTCTAGTCCTGCTTGACCTTCTTGGTTCACATTCTTCATAAGTTTCTGGATACACCTCTTCATCAAATATAGGAGCTTCTTCATTCCTTCTTGTTAATCCACTTCTGGATGTACTTGCTTGCATATAGTCTTCATCTCTATTTACCTGCACAATTGATTTTCCTTTCTCACATCTTCTTACCTCTTCTTCAAATTCTTCAGCTGTATGACTTTGATCTGCATACCAACTTTTCTGTTCATCAAATGTAACATCTCTAGAAACAATAAATTGTTTTTGTTAGAGGATTCCACAACCTATAACCCATCTGCTTTTCATCATAACCAATGAACACATATTTTTCTGCCTTTGGTTCAAGTTTATGCCTAAGTTGTGATGGCACATAAGCATATGCAATTGATCCAAACACTCTACAATGATCTAGTGTTGGTTTCTTACCCCACCAAGCTTCATATGGAGTCATTCCATTCAGAGCTGCACATGGTAATCTATTCACAAGATATGTAGCTGTATTTACAGCCTCAGCCCAAAGATAATTTGGACAATTCTTCTCCTTCTGCATAGCTCTAGCAAACTCAACCAAAGTCCTGTTCCTTCTTTCTGCTACACCATTTTGTTGTGGTGTATACCTGCAAGTTATTTCTCTCTTAATACCTGCATTCCAAAGATAATCATTGAACTCTTGGGAGAAGTATTCTCCCCCTCCATCAGACCTCAGTCTTTTAAGCTTTTGACCTGTTACTCTCTCTGCATATGCATGAAAATGCTTGAAAGCTCCAAACACGTCTGATCTTTCCTTCAAAACATATAATGTTATCCATCTTGTAGCATCATCAATAAAAAGAACATAGTACCCTTGAGCCACTGATAGATCCTTCTTTTGTTGGTCCCCATACATCTGTATGAATGAGCTCAAGTACTCCATCATGTTTGAAACCTTTCTTTTGAAATGGTAACCCTGTGTGCTTTACCCATTTGACATGCTTCACATTTATAAACCATATGTTGACTTTGCACATTTGGTAATCCTAGTACAGACTGATTAGCAACCATAGCTTTAATTCCTCTTTCATTAAAGTGACCTAATCTCTTATGCCAGAGATCAAGTTCTGTAATCACTCCTTCACCATGTGTGAGCAAAGCTTGACCAATGTTCCCTTGCACTCTTAAAGTAAAGAGTCTACCTTCTTTCTTACCAGAGACAATCTGATTATATCCATTCTCTGGATCTTCAACAAATACTCCTTCATTTGTAAACCTGACTTGAAAACCTTTTTCAACTATCTGTCCCACACTAATCAAGTTTTTAGGTATTGTTGGAACATACAAAACATCGGTTAGCAATCTGCTCCACTCTTGCATTTCACTTTTCCAATTGAATGTACACTATGTCTTGTATTATCACCTGTTTGAACAGTATGACTAGAAATGCCTTTTTCCAATTCTGACATCAATTCTATGTTTCCTGACAAATGATTAGAACATCCAGAGTCAATGTAAAATACCTTTAGATCTTCTTTATCTGATGTGTTGATTGAGTTCATCATCAATGATGTATGACTTTCATTCTGTGTGTCATTTGCATAGTTGTAGTAGGTGGTGTTTGTAGGATTGATTCTGTCCCCAACTTCTTCCTCCACCTCTACCATAGCCTCCTCTTTGACTTTGTCTACCTCTCTGAAAATTACTTTGATATCTTCCACCTCGGCCTCTGCTATTGTTGTTTTGATTTTGGTTTGATCCTTGTTGGTTGTGCCAACAGTCATGAGCCAAATGATTACTCAATCCACAGATCCAGCAAGCCTTTTTGTTGTTATTTTGATTACCTCTTCCTCTTCCAAAACCTCTTGCTCTTCCTCTGCCAGTGCCTTTACCTCTTGCATAATAAACTTGAGAAGTTGACTCTTCTTCATCCTTTGCTTTACCTTTATCTCCTTTCTTCTTGTTCTTCATGTACATTGCAGAACTTTGTCCTTTATCTCCATCTCCCTTCAAGTCTTGCTCATATGTGAGCATCAAACCAAGCAACTGGTTCAAATCTGGAACATAATGATTTAATGAGAGTTCTGTTGATAAGACAAATGGTTTCCACCTTTCATCCCCTCTCAAACCTGCAAGTAATTGAGCAATCAATCTGTGATCTTCAACTTCTTCATCTATGGATCCAAGACTATCTGCAAGATCCTTCATCTTAGTGACATAATCACTAATACTTTGACTTGGCTTCTTCTTGAATGTTGTAAACTCTGACCATAGACTTGCTTTCCTTGCTTTAGTAGTGCTTTGGAAATGATACTCCAATGCATTCCATATATCTTCAGATGATTCCAATCCATTGATGTGTGGTAGCAAATGATCAGAGATTGTATTGTAGATGTAGGCTTTTGCACTTGCATCCTTCTTCTGCCAATGCTTTAAAGCATCAAGGTCTTCTTTCTTTGGTCGGCTTTCATCTTCAAATACTGGCTTCTCTTCTTCACCTGTAACATATATCATGAGATCCTTACTCATAAGTAAGGCTTCCATTCTCATCACCCATGCGGAGTAATTATCTCTGTCCAGTTTGTCAATGGAGATATGATCTGCCATAGTTCTTGTTGGGGCTTCACTCACTAATTAGGCATTGATATATGAAGACATATGGAGACATATGATGGAGGAAAGAAGAAGTGAAGGAAAGACCTACTAAAAATCAAGCCTAAGTGAAGGGACAATTTCACTATTGTAAATTAGTGCAAAATTAGAGTCTAGATTTGTAATTGATCTTTAGAACTTACGAGTTCAAGTCTAGATGAATGTAACCATAGGTATATAAGTTAATTTGAGTCAGAAACATGTATGAGAGAACTCAATTTTGTAGTTTTGAGGGAGTAGAGAAAAGTCGTGTAATTTCTGAGAGAGATGGTGAGAGAAAACTTCTGAGTCTGAGAGAGTTTTCCATGGCTGTGAGCAAAATTAGGCCAAGCCATTTTGTACACACCTTCTCTGATAATCAACACATGTTTGTGTAGAAGCATTGTGTCTAATTCCTATTTTACATTGAGTCTTAAGTCATTTCATATGACTATGAAAGTTAGTTGACAGTTACGACTTTTCTGGCGCACATTTGACTGATCTTCTGAAGTTCAGATCTCGAAGCATGGTGTAAAGTTTTTGGTAAGTGATAGCTCGTTGGAAAGCTATAATCCTCAACTACATTTGGTCAAAAAATCTTTGAGAAACGGGATGCGTACTCAGAGAAATCAGTTTAAGAGTGAAGGTATGTCCAAATCGATGAAGTACATTTTCAGTTTTCAGACATAGTGTAAAGGTTGATACAAAATCAGAGAATTGTGAGGTTATTGCTTGAAAGTTTTGTTTGTTATGTGTTACTTAACACTAGCAAGAACTTCTCTTAGCAAGTAATTAAAAGATTTGGCAAAGATTGAGCTAATACAGGTCAGATTGAAGGATTGAAGAAAAGGCGCAGATTTCTGTGAAGTGAAATTTTGATTTTCACTAAGTTCAGAGATGAAGACTCATAATGTGAGTGTTGCTAAGCTAATGGTGGTTATGGAGGTCTTCTAATACCACATTAGTTTAGTTCTTGTGGTGTTTTACACACCAACAAGTGGTATCAGAGCAGATAAGGTCCTCGAGAATAAAAGGAGTGTAGATACAAGAAGATTTGAAGAGTTCTTTATCAAAGAAGGAGGAAGCTGAGGTGTTCAACAACCAAAAGTCATCAGAAGAGTATTTTGAAGTTGCTCCCAAGAGTAAAGGTCTACAAAAGGTATCATTCTTTAACCTTACACTTACAGGTTGAAGCAGAAGCAAGGATACCATGGCAGATCATGTGTCCATTGACAAATTGGACAGAGATAACTATCCTGCTTGGGTAATGAGGATGGAGGCCTTACTTATGAGTAAGGACTTAATGGTATATGTGACAGGTGAAGAGGAGAAGCCTAAATTTGAAGATGAAAGTCATCCAAGGAAGGAAGAGCTAGAAGCTTTGAAGCTATGGCAGAAGAGAGATGCAAGTGCAAGATCTTATATATACAACACTATTACAGATCACTTGTTGCCACATATCAGAGGTTTAGAAACAGCTGAAGATATTTGGAATGCTTTGGAAGACCACTTCCAAAACACCACTAAAGCTAGGAAAGCTAGCTTATGGTCAGAGTTCACCACATTCAAGAAGAAGCAAAATCAGAACATTAGTGATTATGTCACTAAGATGAAAGACTTGGCAGATAGCCTTGGATCTATTGATGAGGATATTGAAGATCATAGGTTGATAGCTCAATTACTTGCAGGATTAAGAGGTGATGAAAGGTGGAAGCCTTTTGTACTTTCAACAGAACTTTCATTAAATCATTATGTGCCAGAATTAAATCAATTACTTGGATTGATGCTCACATTTGAGCAAGACTTAAAGTCAGATGGAGACAAAGGTCAAAGTTCTGCAATGTATGTGAAGAACAAAAAGAAAGGAGATAAAGGCAAAGCAAAGGATGAAGAAGAGTCAACAACTCAAGCAAATTATGCAAGAGGAAGAGGTTTTGGCAGAGGTAAAGGTCGAGGTAATGGAAGAGGTAGAGGTAATCAGAACAATAACAAGAAGACATGTTGGATTTGTGGATTGAGCAATCATCTAGCATATGATTGTTGGCACAATCAACAAGGAGCAAATCAAAATCAGAACAACAATGGCAGAGGTAGAGGTGGAAGGTTTCAGAATCAATTTCAAAGAGGAAGACATAATTCAAGAGGAAGTTTTGGTAGAGGTGGTGGAAGAAATTGGAATCAGAACCAATCATACAACACTACATATTACAATTATGCAAATGATACACAGAATGACAACCATACAACATTGATGATGAATTCAATTAGTTCATCAGAGAAGGAGGATCTCAAGGTATTTATATTGACTCTGGTTGTTCAAATCATTTATCAGGTAATATAGAATTATTGTCAGAATTGGAAGAAGGAAATTCAAGTCATACAGTACAAACAGGTGACAATACAAAACACAATGTGCATTCAATTGGAAAGGTGAAGTGCAGGAGTGGAGCTGATTTATTAACAAATGTTTTGTATGTTCCAACAATACCAAAGAATCTGATTAGTGTTGGACAAATAGTGGAAAAAGGTTTTCAAGTCAGATTTACAAATGAAGGGGTATTTGTTGAAGATCCAGAGGATGCATACAAACCCATTGTTTGTGGTAAGAAGGAAGGTAGACTTTTTACTCTCAAAGTGCAAGGAAATGTTGGTCAAGCCCTAATCACACATGGTGATGAAGTAATTACAGAGTTAGATCTTTGGCATAAAAGATTGGGACATTTCAATGAAAGAGGAATCAAAACTATGGTGGAGAATCAATCTGTATTGGGACTACCAAATGTAAAGAATCAACATATGATATACAAGTGTGAAGCTTGTCAGATGGGAAAAGCTCATAGACAACCATTTCAGAAGAAAGGTTTCAAGCATGATGGTTTGCTTGAACTCATACATACAGATGTATGGGGACCAACAAAAGAAGGTTCAATAAATGGATCTAGGTATTATGTTTTGTTTATTGATGATGCTACAAGGTGGATAACCCTTTATGTTCTAAAGGAAAGATCAGAAGTCTTTGGAGCCTTCAAACATTTTCATGCTTATGCAGAAAGAGTTACAGGTCACAAACTCAAGAGGCTAAGGTCTGATGGAGGGGGAGAATACTTCTCCCAAGAATTTAATGATTATCTTTGGAATGCAGGTATCAAGAGAGAGATAACTTGCAGGTATACACCTCAACATAATGGGGTGGCAGAAAGGAGGAATAGAACATTGGTTGAATTTGCAAGAGCAATGTTAAAGGAAAAGAATTGCCCTAATTATCTTTGGGCTGAGGCTCTAAATACAGCCACATACCTTGTGAATAGGTTACCATGTGGAGCTTTGAATGGTATGACCCCTTATGAAGCTTGGTGGGGTAAGAAACCAACACTTGACCATTGTAAAGTGTTTGGGTCAATTGCCTATGCTTATGTACCATCACAACTCAGACATAAGCTTGAACCAAAGGCAGAAAGATATGTGTTTATTGGGTATGATGAAAAGCAAATGGGTTATAGGCTATGGAGTCCTTTAACTAAACATTTTGTTGTTTCCAGAGATGTGACCTTTGATGAACAGAAGAGTTGGTATGCAGATAAAGAATGTGAGCTTGAAACATTTGAAGAAGAGATAAGAAGGAGTGCAAGAGGTAAGTCACATATGCAAATAGATGGAGATGAAGAACATATGCAAGCAAGCACATCAAGAGTTGATTCATATAGAAGGAATGAAGATGGACCAATATTTGATGAAGAAGTACATCCAGATAGACATGAAGAGTGTGAACCAAGAAGGTCAACCAGAATAAGGAATCAACCTACAAGGTATTCATATGACACTTCTTACTTGACTCAGAAAAATTATGCTTACATGGTTAAGGAAGATGAAGAACCTCAAAGCTATGATGAAGCAAAGGGTAAGAGACAATGGGAAGTAGCAATGAAGGAAGAATTTGATGCTCTTGAAGAGAACAAAACTTGGGAACTTGTCCCAAAACCTAATGGTAAGAAAGTGATTGGAAACAAATGGGTTTACAAAGTTAAGAAGCATGCAGATGGAACTATAGCCAGATACAAAGCTAGATTGGTGGTTAAAGGCTATGCTCAAACATTTGGCATAGATTATGATGAGACATTCAGTCCTGTGGCAAAGATGTCAACCATAAGGACAATCATTGCCATTGCAGCATCAAAAGGATGGACATTGAGTCAATTGGATATTAAGAATGCATTTTTGAATGGATATATATCAGATGAGGTTTACATGGAGCAACCTCAAGGGTTTGCAGATCATAAGTTTCCAAATTATGTTTGCAGGTTGAGAAGAGCCCTTTATGGTTTGAAGCAAGCTCCAAGAGCTTGGAATTATAGACTTGTAAAGTATCTTAATGACCTTGGGTATCAAAGTTCAAAGGCAGATGCAAGTTTACTTATCAAAAGAACAGATGAAGGTATGATCTACATTTGTATATATGTAGATGATATTATAATTACAGGTACCTCAAATGAAGGAATCAAGGAGGTGAAGAAGCTACTTGAAAGAGAATTCAAGATAAGTGATCTAGGAAAATTGTCATATTTTCTTGGAATGGAAATCACTTATGCAGAGCATGGCATTTATGTATCACAAGAAAGGTATCTCTTGAATCTTCTAAAGAAGTTCAACATGGAGAATTGCAGAGAGGCATCTACACCATTAGAAGTCAATCACAAACTCAGTAGATATGTTGGTGCAGAGTTCAAAGACATGAGGAAGTATCAATCTTTAGTTGGAAGTTTGATTTATGCAACTCTAACAAGGCCTGATCTTAGTTATGCAGTTGGTGTTCTTTCCCAATTCATGCATTGTCCAAAGGATCCACATTGGATTGCAGGTCAAAGAGTCCTTAGATATATCAAAGGGACTTTGAAAGAAGGATTGTATTATCCTTTTACATCAGATATAAGATTGAGAGCCTATAGTGATTCAGATTGGGCAGGAAGTCAAGATGACAGAAGGTCTACTCATGGCTACATGATATACATTGGAGATAAGCTTGTGAGTTGGTGTTCAAAGAAACAACACACAGTGGCCTTATCATCAACAGAAGCTGAATACAAAGGACTTGTGGAAGCAGCAAAGGAAGTCATATGGATGCAGACATTATTTAAAAGCTTGGGAATTGATCAAGGTATACCCATTATTCATGGAGATAACATGAGTTCATTATATCTTGCAGCAAATCCTGTGTTTCATGCAAGGACAAAGCACATAGAGATACAGTATCATTTTCTTAGAGAAAAGGTAATGGAGAAAGAGATTGAAGTGGTGTATACTTCCACAAAAGATCAGATTGCAGATATTATGACAAAAAGCTTGGATGGAGTAAAGACAAGTAAGTTCAAGGAGATGGCAGGAATAAAAGAGAAGGAGATTATGTGAAGAAGTCAAATTATGCTAATTAGTGATTGAGGGGGAGCTGTTGGGGCTTCACTCACTAATTAGGCATTGATATATGAAGACATATGGAGACATATGATGGAGGAAAGAAGAAGTGAAGGAAAGACCTACAGAAAATCAAGCCTAAGTGAAGGGACAATTTCACTATTGTAAATTAGTGCAAAATTAGAGTCTAGATTTGTAATTGATCTTTAGAACTTACGAGTTCAAGTCTAGATGAATGTAAACCATAGGTATATAAGTTAATTTGAGTCAGAAACATGTATGAGAGAACTCAATTTTGTAGTTTGAGGGAGTAGAGAAAAGTCGTGTAATTTCTGAGAGAGATGGTGAGAGAAAACTTCTGAGTCTGAGAGAGTTTTCCATGGCTGTGAGCAAAATTAGGCCAAGCCATTTTGTACACACCTTCTCTGATAATCAACACATGTTTGTGTAGAAGCATTGTGTCTAATTCCTATTGTACATTGAGTCTTAAGTCATTTCATATGACTATGAAAGTTAGTTGACAGTTACGACTTTTCTGGCGCACATTTGACTGATCTTCTGAAGGTCAGATCTCGAAGCATGGTGTAAAGTTTTTGGTAAGTGATAGCTCGTTGGAAAGCTATAATCCTCAACTACATTTGGTCAAAAAATCTTTGAGAAACGGGACGCGTACTCAGAGAAATCAGTTTAAGAGTGAAGGTATGTCAAATCGATGAAGTACATTTTCAGTTTTCAGACATAGTGTAAAGGTTGATACAAAATCAGAGAATTGTGAGGTTATTGCTTGAAAGTTTTGTTTGTTATGTGTTACTTAACACTAGCAAGAACTTCTCTTAGCAAGTAATCAAAAGATTTGGCAAAGATTGAGCTAATACAGGTCAGATTGAAGGATTGAAGAAAAGGCGCAGATTTCTGTGAAGTGAAATTTTGATTTTCACTAAGTTCAGAGATGAAGACTCATAATGTGAGTGTTGCTAAGCTAATGGTGGTTATGGAGGTCTTCTAATACCACATTAGTTTAGTTCTTGTGGTGTTTTACACACCAACAGTTCTTTCCTTTTGCTGCAACCTGTGAGCTTAAAGGATAAAGGATAATACCTTTTGAAGTTCTTTGTGTACGAGGATACTTTTGAAGTAACCTTTTGATGCCTTGTGTCTTCAAATGCTTCACCTTTCAAACTTTAATGGAAAACTTTACAAAACTTCTCGTACCTTTGTCGTCTTCTGCTCTCGAGAATCTTTCTGCTCTGATACCACTTGTTGATGTATGAAACACCACAAGAAATGAATTAATGTGACACTAGAACACCTCTATGGTCACCATTAACTCATTGCCACTCCAAACTTTGAGAAATGATAGCCTAAAGTGAGAACTTTGTTCCTAAAGAAATTCCTAGTCACCGAAATGACATACCTTCAGTATTTTGCTAATTTCTCCTAGCTCAAGTATTATTTCTCCATGAAACTTTTATACGCTAAAACTAGAAGAGTAGAGCTTTCCAACAAGCTATCATATGCATCAAACGGATCTCTAGAACTCAAGTAATGGCTCTCACAAGATGACCCTGTGTGACCTTCCAAAACTGGAAATTTTACCTGTTTTAGTAAGAGCGCCTGTTTAAAATTAGAATTCGATGCATAGCATCGACTTGCAACGAGAATTCGATGCCGGGCATCGACTTGGAGTGTTTTTGGCCACTTTTCAGCAGGGATTCGATGCCGGGCATCGACTTCCCGCATAAAGTCTTGATCTTCTGGATACCAAAACTATAGGTGATTTCATGCACACTTAGAATATGACTTATCAACTGGAATTCGATGCCAGGCATCGAGTTGCTCCAACAACATCATGTTTTTCAAACACTTCAGTACTGAATGAAAAATATAAAAGAAAATATGACTTATCAACAGAGATTCGATGCCAGGCATCGAGTTGCTTGGAAAACTTGATATTTGTAACTCATCACACAGTAGGTAATCATGGAGATGATGGAGAGAGGCTCATACACAGAACTTTACTCAGTTCTTCTCATAACTATAAAAACTCAGAAGTTTTACAGATGCTTTCTCACTCAGAGAAGCCCGACTATACTCAGTCATACAAAAATGAGTTCTTCTCTCTTTCTCATTGTCTTCCTCCTTCTTCTTCTCACCGCGTCAGTTAATACTAACTAACTTATATAGATTTTCTCATTCCCGTGATTTTTAAAAAACTTCTAGAACTAAAGTGAACTAACTTTATAAATATGATACATTTGTGAATTTGTCCCTTCACATAGGCATGGGGTTTTCTTCCTAAGACTTGACCTTCAAATATATGTCCAATTAGTGATTGTTTCTCCAACAGCTCCCCCTCAATCACTAATTGACATTCCTTGTTTCTTCATATCATCTTCTTTTCTTTTACTCCTGCCATGCTTTTGAATCTGCTGGTCTTCACACCATCCAAGCTCTTTGTCATTATGTCTGCTAACTGATCTTTAGTAGAAATGTACTCCACTTCAATCTCCTTCTCCATTACCTTTTCTCTGAGAAAATGATACTGTATCTCTATGTGCTTTGTCCTTGCATGAAATACTGGATTTGCTGCAAGATAAAGTGAACTCATATTATCTCCATGTATTGTAGGTGTACCTTGATCAATGCCTAAGCTCTTGAACAATGTCTGCATCCATATGACTTCCTTAGCTGCTTCCACAAGTCCTTTGTACTCTGCTTCAATTGATGATAATGCTACTGTATGTTGTTTCTTTGAACACCAAATTACAAGCTTATCACCAATATATATCATGTAACCATGAGTTGATCTTCTGTCATCTTGGTTACCTGCCCAGTCTGAGTCACTGTAGGCTCTCAACTTCAAATCTGATGTAAAAGGATAATATAATCCTTCCTTTATAGTTCCTTTGATATATCTGAGAACTCTTTGACCTGCAATCCAATGTGGGTCCTTTGGACAATGCATGAATTGTGACAAAACTCCCACTGCATAACTAAGATCAGGTCTTGTTAGTGTAGCATAAATCAAACTACCCACAAGAGATTGATACTTCCTCATATCTTTGTAGTCTGCACCATCATATTTACTGAGCTTGTGATTAACTTCAAGTGGAGTTGAAGCTTCTCTGCAATTTTCCATATCAAACTTCTTCAACAAGTTCAGAAGATACCTTTCTTGTGACACATATATGCCATGATCTGTATAAGTAACTTCCATTCCAAGAAAGTATGACAACTTTCCTAGATCACTGATCTTGAATTCTTTTTCAAGTAATCTCTTTACCTCCTTGATTCCTTCATCTGAAGTACCTGTGATTATAATGTCATCTACATAAATACAAATGTAGATTGTACCTTCCTCTGTTCTTTTGATAAGTAGACTTGAATCTGCTTTTGAACTTTGATATCCAAGATCATTGAGATACTTCACCAGTCTATAGTTCCAAGCTCTTGGAGCTTGCTTCAATCCATACAATGCTCTTCTCAACCTGCAAACAAAATTTGGATACCTGGAATCTATAAACCCTTGAGGTTGTTCCATGTATATTTCATCTGATATGTATCCATTCAAGAATGCATTCTTTATATCCAATTGACTTAGAGTCCATCCTTTTGAAGGTGCAATAGCAATGATTGTCCTTATAGTTGACATCTTAGCTACGGGACTGAATGTCTCATCATAATCTATGCCATAGGTCTGGGCATAGCCTTTCACCACCAATCTAGCTTTGTATCTAGCTATACTTCCATCTGCAAGCTTCTTCACTTTATAAACCCATTTATTTCCAATTACTTTCTTACCATTTGGTTTAGGAACAAGTTCCCATGTCTTGTTCTCCTCCAGTGCATTGAACTCTTCCTTCATTGCTTCTTCCCATTGCTTCTTACCTTTAGCTTCATCATAGTTCTGAGGTTCTTCATCATCTTTGACCATATATGCATAGTTCTTCTGAGTTATGTAAGAAGTATCATAAGAATACCTTTCTGGTTGTCTTCTAGTCCTGCTTGACCTTCTTGGTTCACATTCTTCATAAGTTTCTGGATACACCTCTTCATCAAATATAGGAGCTTCTTCATTCCTTCTTGTTAATCCACTTCTGGATGTACTTGCTTGCATATAGTCTTCATCTCTATTTACCTGCACAATTGATTTTCCTTTCTCACATCTTCTTACCTCTTCTTCAAATTCTTCAGCTGTATGACTTTGATCTGCATACCAACTTTTCTGTTCATCAAATGTAACATCTCTAGAAACAATAAATTGTTTTGTTAGAGGATTCCACAACCTATAACCCATCTGCTTTTCATCATAACCAATGAACACATATTTTTCTGCCTTTGGTTCAAGTTTATGCCTAAGTTGTGATGGCACATAAGCATATGCAATTGATCCAAACACTCTACAATGATCTAGTGTTGGTTTCTTACCCCACCAAGCTTCATATGGAGTCATTCCATTCAGAGCTGCACATGGTAATCTATTCACAAGATATGTAGCTGTATTTACAGCCTCAGCCCAAAGATAATTTGGACAATTCTTCTCCTTCTGCATAGCTCTAGCAAACTCAACCAAAGTCCTGTTCCTTCTTTCTGCTACACCATTTTGTTGTGGTGTATACCTGCAAGTTATTTCTCTCTTAATACCTGCATTCCAAAGATAATCATTGAACTCTTGGGAGAAGTATTCTCCCCCTCCATCAGACCTCAGTCTTTTAAGCTTTTGACCTGTTACTCTCTCTGCATATGCATGAAAATGCTTGAAAGCTCCAAACACGTCTGATCTTTCCTTCAAAACATATAATGTTATCCATCTTGTAGCATCATCAATAAAAAGAACATAGTACCTTGAGCCACTGATAGATCCTTCTTTTGTTGGTCCCCATACATCTGTATGAATGAGCTCAAGTACTCCATCATGTTTGAAACCTTTCTTTTGAAATGGTAACCTGTGTGCTTTACCCATTTGACATGCTTCACATTTATAAACCATATGTTGACTTTGCACATTTGGTAATCCTAGTACAGACTGATTAGCAACCATAGCTTTAATTCCTCTTTCATTAAAGTGACCTAATCTCTTATGCCAGAGATCAAGTTCTGTAATCACTCCTTCACCATGTGTGAGCAAAGCTTGACCAATGTTCCCTTGCACTCTTAAAGTAAAGAGTCTACCTTCTTTCTTACCAGAGACAATCTGATTATATCCATTCTCTGGATCTTCAACAAATACTCCTTCATTTGTAAACCTGACTTGAAAACCTTTTTCAACTATTTGTCCCACACTAATCAAGTTTTTAGGTATTGTTGGAACATACAAAACATCGGTTAGCAAATCTGCTCCACTCTTGCATTTCACTTTTCCAATTGAATGTACACTATGTCTTGTATTATCACCTGTTTGAACAGTATGACTAGAAATGCCTTTTTCCAATTCTGACATCAATTCTATGTTTCCTGACAAATGATTAGAACATCCAGAGTCAATGTAAAATACCTTTAGATCTTCTTTATCTGATGTGTTGATTGAGTTCATCATCAATGATGTATGACTTTCATTCTGTGTGTCATTTGCATAGTTGTAGTAGGTGGTGTTGTAGGATTGATTCTGTCCCCAACTTCTTCCTCCACCTCTACCATAGCCTCCTCTTTGACTTTGTCTACCTCTCTGAAAATTACTTTGATATCTTCCACCTCGGCCTCTGCTATTGTTGTTTTGATTTTGGTTTGATCCTTGTTGGTTGTGCCAACAGTCATGAGCCAAATGATTACTCAATCCACAGATCCAGCAAGCCTTTTTGTTGTTATTTTGATTACCTCTTCCTCTTCCAAAACCTCTTGCTCTTCCTCTGCCAGTGCCTTTACCTCTTGCATAATAAACTTGAGAAGTTGACTCTTCTTCATCCTTTGCTTTACCTTTATCTCCTTTCTTCTTGTTCTTCATGTACATTGCAGAACTTTGTCCTTTATCTCCATCTCCCTTCAAGTCTTGCTCATATGTGAGCATCAAACCAAGCAACTGGTTCAAATCTGGAACATAATGATTTAATGAGAGTTCTGTTGATAAGACAAAAGGTTTCCACCTTTCATCCCCTCTCAAACCTGCAAGTAATTGAGCAATCAATCTGTGATCTTCAACTTCTTCATCTATGGATCCAAGACTATCTGCAAGATCCTTCATCTTAGTGACATAATCACTAATACTTTGACTTGGCTTCTTCTTGAATGTTGTAAACTCTGACCATAGACTTGCTTTCCTTGCTTTAGTAGTGCTTTGGAAATGATACTCCAATGCATTCCATATATCTTCAGATGATTCCAATCCTCTGATGTGTGGTAGCAAATGATCAGAGATTGTATTGTAGATGTAGGCTTTTGCACTTGCATCCTTCTTCTGCCAATGCTTTAAAGCATCAAGGTCTTCTTTCTTTGGTCGGCTTTCATCCTCAAATACTGGCTTCTCTTCTTCACCTGTAACATATATCATGAGATCCTTACTCATAAGTAAGGCTTCCATTCTCATCACCCATGCGGGGTAATTATCTCTGTCCAGTTTGTCAATGGAGATATGATCTGCCATAGTTCTTTCCTTTTGTTGCAACCTGTGAGCTTAAAGGATAAAGGATAATACCTTTTGAAGTTCTTTGTGTACGAGGATACTTTTGAAGTAACCTTTTGATGCCTTGTGTCTTCAAATGCTTCACCTTTCAAACTTTAATGGAAAACTTTACAAAACTTCTCGTACCTTTGTCGTCTTCTGCTCTCGAGAATCTTTCTGCTCTGATACCACTTGTTGATGTATGAAACACCACAAGAAATAAATTAATGTGACACTAGAACACCTCTATGGTCACCATTAACTCATTGCCACTCCAAACTTTGAGAAAGGATAGCCTAAAGTGAGAACTTTGTTCCTAAAGAAATTCCTAATCACCGAAATGACATACCTTCAGTATTTTGCTAATTTCTCCTAGCTCAAGTATTATTTCTCCATGAAACTTTTATAGGCTAAACTAGAAGAGTAGAGCTTTCCAGCAAGCTATCATATGCATCAAACGGATCTCTAGAACTCAAGTTATGGCTCTCACAAGATGACCCTATATGACCTTCCAAAACTGGAAATTTTACCTGTTTTAGTAAGAGCGCCTGTTTAAAATTAGAATTCGATGCACTAGCATCGACTTGCAACGAGAATTCGATGCCGGGCATCGACTTGGAGTGTTTTTGGCCACTTTTCAGCAGGGATTCGATGCCGGGCATCGACTTCCCGCATAAAGTCTTGATCTTCTGGATACCAAAACTATAGGTGATTTCATGCACACTTAGAATATGACTTATCAACTGGAATTCGATGCCAGGCATCGAGTTGCTCCAACAACATCATGTTTTTCAAACACTTCAGTACTGAATGAAAAATATAAAAGAAAATATGACTTATCAACAGAGATTCGATGCCAGGCATCGAGTTGCTTGGAAAACTTGATATTTGTAACTCATCACACAGTAGGTAATCATGGAGATGATGGAGAGAGGCTCATACACAGAACTTTACTCAGTTCTTCTCATAACTATAAAAAACTCAGAAGTTTTACAGATGCTTTCTCACTCAGAGAAGCCCGACTATACTCAGTCATACAAAAATGAGTTCTTCTCTCTTTCTCATTGTCTTCCTCCTTCTTCTTCTCACCGCGTCAGTTAATACTAACTAACTTATATAGATTTTCTCATTCCCGTGATTTTTAAAAAACTTCTAGAACTAAAGTGAACTAACTTTATAAATATGATACATTTGTGAATTTGTCCCTTCACATAGGCATGGGGTTTTCTTCCTAAGACTTGACCTTCAAATATATGTCCAATTAGTGATTGTTTCTCCAACAGCTCCCCCTCAATCACTAATTGACATTCCTTGTTTCTTCATATCATCTTCTTTTCTTTTACTCCTGCCATGCTTTTGAATCTACTGGTCTTCACACCATCCAAGCTCTTTGTCATTATGTCTGCTAACTGATCTTTAGTAGAAATGTACTCCACTTCAATCTCCTTCTCCATTACCTTTTCTCTGAGAAAATGATACTGTATCTCTATGTGCTTTGTCCTTGCATGAAATACTGGATTTGCTGCAAGATAAAGTGAACTCATATTATCTCCATGTATTGTAGGTGTACCTTGATCAATGCCTAAGCTCTTGAACAATGTCTGCATCCATATGACTTCCTTAGCTGCTTCCACAAGTCCTTTGTACTATGCTTCAATTGATGATAATGCTACTGTATGTTGTTTCTTTGAACACCAAATTACAAGCTTATCACCAATATATATCATGTAACCATGAGTTGATCTTCTGTCATCTTGGTTACCTGCCCAGTCTGAGTCACTGTAGGCTCTCAACTTCAAATCTGATGTAAAAGGATAATATAATCCTTCCTTTATAGTTCCTTTGATATATCTGAGAACTCTTTGACCTGCAATCCAATGTGGGTCCTTTAGACAATGCATGAATTGTGACAAAACTCCCACTGCATAACTAAGATCAGGTCTTGTTAGTGTAGCATAAATCAAACTACCCACAAGAGATTGATACTTCCTCATATCTTTGTAGTCTGCACCATCATATTTACTGAGCTTGTGATTAACTTCAAGTGGAGTTGAAGCTTCTCTGCAATTTTCCATATCAAACTTCTTCAACAAGTTCAGAAGATACCTTTCTTGTGACACATATATGCCATGATCTGTATAAGTAACTTCCATTCCAAAAAAGTATGACAACTTTCCTAGATCACTGATCTTGAATTCTTTTTCAAGTAATCTCTTTACCTCCTTGATTCCTTCATCTGAAGTACCTGTGATTATAATGTCATCTACATAAATACAAATGTAGATTGTACCTTCCTCTGTTCTTTTGATAAGTAGACTTGAATCTGCTTTTGAACTTTGATATCCAAGATCATTGAGATACTTCACCAGTCTATAGTTCCAAGCTCTTGGAGCTTGCTTCAATCCATACAATGCTCTTCTCAACCTGCAAACAAAATTTGGATACCTGGAATCTATAAACCCTTGAGGTTGTTCCATGTATATTTCATCTGATATGTATCCATTCAAGAATGCATTCTTTATATCCAATTGACTTAGAGTCCATCCTTTTGAAGCTGCAATAGCAATGATTGTCCTTATAGTTGACATCTTAGCTACGGGACTGAATGTCTCATCATAATCTATGCCATAGGTCTGGGCATAGCCTTTCACCACCAATCTAGCTTTGTATCTAGCTATACTTCCATCTGCAAGCTTCTTCACTTTATAAACCCATTTATTTCCAATTACTTTCTTACCATTTGGTTTAGGAACAAGTTCCCATGTCTTGTTCTCCTCCAGTGCATTGAACTCTTCCTTCATTGCTTCTTCCTATTGCTTCTTATCTTTAGCTTCATCATAGTTCTGAGGTTCTTCATCATCTTTGACCATATATGCATAGTTCTTCTGAGTTATGTAAGAAGTATCATAAGAATACCTTTCTGGTTGTCTTCTAGTCCTGCTTGACCTTCTTGGTTCACATTCTTCATAAGTTTCTGGATACACCTCTTCATCAAATATAGGAGCTTCTTCATTCCTTCTTGTTAATCCACTTCTGGATGTACTTGCTTGCATATAGTCTTCATCTCTATTTACCTGCACAATTGATTTTCCTTTCTCACATCTTCTTACCTCTTCTTCAAATTCTTCAGCTGTATGACTTTGATCTGCATACCAACTTTTCTGTTCATCAAATGTAACATCTCTAGAAACAATAAATTGTTTTGTTAGAGGATTCCACAACCTATAACCCATCTGCTTTTCATCATAACCAATGAACACATATTTTTCTGCCTTTGGTTCAAGTTTATGCCTAAGTTGTGATGGCACATAAGCATATGCAATTGATCCAAACACTCTACAATGATCTAGTGTTGGTTTCTTACCCCACCAAGCTTCATATGGAGTCATTCCATTCAGAGCTGCACATGGTAATCTATTCACAAGATATGTAGCTGTATTTACAGCCTCAGCCCAAAGATAATTTGGACAATTCTTCTCCTTCTGCATAGCTCTAGCAAACTCAACCAAAGTCCTGTTCCTTCTTTCTGCTACACCATTTTGTTGTGGTGTATACCTGCAAGTTATTTCTCTCTTAATACCTGCATTCCAAAGATAATCATTGAACTCTTGGGAGAAGTATTCTCCCCCTCCATCAGACCTCAGTCTTTTAAGCTTTTGACCTGTTACTCTCTCTGCATATGCATGAAAATGCTTGAAAGCTCCAAACACGTCTGATCTTTCCTTCAAAACATATAATGTTATCCATCTTGTAGCATCATCAATAAAAAGAACATAGTACCTTGAGCCACTGATAGATCCTTCTTTTGTTGGTCCCCATACATCTGTATGAATGAGCTCAAGTACTCCATCATGTTTGAAACCTTTCTTTTGAAATGGTAACCTGTGTGCTTTACCCATTTGACATGCTTCACATTTATAAACCATATGTTGACTTTGCACATTTGGTAATCCTAGTACAGACTGATTAGCAACCATAGCTTTAATTCCTCTTTCATTAAAGTGACCTAATCTCTTATGCCAGAGATCAAGTTCTGTAATCACTCCTTCACCATGTGTGAGCAAAGCTTGACCAATGTTCCCTTGCACTCTTAAAGTAAAGAGTCTACCTTCTTTCTTACCAGAGACAATCTGATTATATCCATTCTCTGGATCTTCAACAAATACTCCTTCATTTGTAAATCTGACTTGAAAACCTTTTTCAACTATTTGTCCCACACTAATCAAGTTTTTAGGTATTGTTGGAACATACAAAACATCGGTTAGCAAATCTGCTCCACTCTTGCATTTCACTTTTCCAATTGAATGTACACTATGTCTTGTATTATCACCTGTTTGAACAGTATGACTAGAAATGCCTTTTTCCAATTCTGACATCAATTCTATGTTTCCTGACAAATGATTAGAACATCCAGAGTCAATGTAAAATACCTTTAGATCTTCTTTATCTGATGTGTTGATTGAGTTCATCATCAATGATGTATGACTTTCATTCTGTGTGTCATTTGCATAGTTGTAGTAGGTGGTGTTGTAGGATTGATTCTGTCCCCAACTTCTTCCTCCACCTCTACCATAGCCTCCTCTTTGACTTTGTCTACCTCTCTGAAAATTACTTTGATATCTTCCACCTCGGCCTCTGCTATTGTTGTTTTGATTTTGGTTTGATCCTTGTTGGTTGTGCCAACAGTCATGAGCCAAATGATTACTCAATCCACAGATCCAGCAAGCCTTTTTGTTGTTATTTTGATTACCTCTTCCTCTTCCAAAACCTCTTGCTCTTCCTCTGCCAGTGCCTTTACCTCTTGCATAATAAACTTGAGAAGTTGACTCTTCTTCATCCTTTGCTTTACCTTTATCTCCTTTCTTCTTGTTCTTCATGTACATTGCAGAACTTTGTCCTTTATCTCCATCTCCCTTCAAGTCTTGCTCATATGTGAGCATCAAACAAAGCAACTGGTTCAAATCTGGAACATAATGATTTAATGAGAGTTCTGTTGATAAGACAAAAGGTTTCCACCTTTCATCCCCTCTCAAACCTGCAAGTAATTGAGCAATCAATCTGTGATCTTCAACTTCTTCATCTATGGATCCAAGACTATCTGCAAGATCCTTCATCTTAGTGACATAATCACTAATACTTTGACTTGGCTTCTTCTTGAATGTTGTAAACTCTGACCATAGACTTGCTTTCCTTGCTTTAGTAGTGCTTTGGAAATGATACTCCAATGCATTCCATATATCTTCAGATGATTCCAATCCTCTGATGTGTGGTAGCAAATGATCAGAGATTGTATTGTAGATGTAGGCTTTTGCACTTGCATCCTTCTTCTGCCAATGCTTTAAAGCATCAAGGTCTTCTTTCTTTGGTCGGCTTTCATCCTCAAATACTGGCTTCTCTTCTTCACCTGTAACATATATCATGAGATCCTTACTCATAAGTAAGGCTTCCATTCTCATCACCCATGCGGGGTAATTATCTCTGTCCAGTTTGTCAATGGAGATATGATCTGCCATAGTTCTTTCCTTTTGTTGCAACCTGTGAGCTTAAAGGATAAAGGATAATACCTTTTGAAGTTCTTTGTGTACGAGGATACTTTTGAAGTAACCTTTTGATGCCTTGTGTCTTCAAATGCTTCACCTTTCAAACTTTAATGGAAAACTTTACAAAACTTCTCGTACCTTTGTCGTCTTCTGCTCTCGAGAATCTTTCTGCTCTGATACCACTTGTTGATGTATGAAACACCACAAGAAATGAATTAATGTGACACTAGAACACCTCTATGGTCACCATTAACTCATTGCCACTCCAAACTTTGAGAAAGGATAGCCTAAAGTGAGAACTTTGTTCCTAAAGAAATTCCTAATCACCGAAATGACATACCTTCAGTATTTTGCTAATTTCTCCTAGCTCAAGTATTATTTCTCCATGAAACTTTTATAGGCTAAACTAGAAGCGTAGAGCTTTCCAACAAGCTATCATATGCATCAAACGGATCTCTAGAACTCAAGTTATGGCTCTCACAAGATGACCCTATATGACCTTCCAAAACTGGAAATTTTACCTGTTTTAGTAAGAGCGCCTGTTTAAAATTAGAATTCGATGCCTAGCATCGACTTGCAACGAGAATTCGATGCCGGGCATCGACTTGGAGTGTTTTTGGCCACTTTTCAGCAGGGATTCGATGCCGGGCATCGACTTCCCGCATAAAGTCTTGATCTTCTGGATACCAAAACTATAGGTGATTTCATGCACACTTAGAATATGACTTATCAACTGGAATTCGATGCCAGGCATCGAGTTGCTCCAACAACATCATGTTTTTCAAACACTTCAGTACTGAATGAAAAATATAAAAGAAAATATGACTTATCAACAGAGATTCGATGCCAGGCATCGAGTTGCTTGGAAAACTTGATATTTGTAACTCATCACACAGTAGGTAATCATGGAGATGATGGAGAGAGGCTCATACACAGAACTTTACTCAGTTCTTCTCATAACTATAAAAAACTCAGAAGTTTTACAGATGCTTTCTCACTCAGAGAAGCCCGACTATACTCAGTCATACAAAAATGAGTTCTTCTCTCTTTCTCATTGTCTTCCTCCTTCTTCTTCTCACCGCGTCAGTTAATACTAACTAACTTATATAGATTTTCTCATTCCCGTGATTTTTAAAAAACTTCTAGAACTAAAGTGAACTAACTTTATAAATATGATACATTTGTGAATTTGTCCCTTCACATAGGCATGGGGTTTTCTTCCTAAGACTTGACCTTCAAATATATGTCCAATTAGTGATTGTTTCTCCAACAGCTCCCCCTCAATCACTAATTGACATTCCTTGTTTCTTCATATCATCTTCTTTTCTTTTACTCCTGCCATGCTTTTGAATCTACTGGTCTTCACACCATCCAAGCTCTTTGTCATTATGTCTGCTAACTGATCTTTAGTAGAAATGTACTCCACTTCAATCTCCTTCTCCATTACCTTTTCTCTGAGAAAATGATACTGTATCTCTATGTGCTTTGTCCTTGCATGAAATACTGGATTTGCTGCAAGATAAAGTGAACTCATATTATCTCCATGTATTGTAGGTGTACCTTGATCAATGCCTAAGCTCTTGAACAATGTCTGCATCCATATGACTTCCTTAGCTGCTTCCACAAGTCCTTTGTACTATGCTTCAATTGATGATAATGCTACTGTATGTTGTTTCTTTGAACACCAAATTACAAGCTTATCACCAATATATATCATGTAACCATGAGTTGATCTTCTGTCATCTTGGTTACCTGCCCAGTCTGAGTCACTGTAGGCTCTCAACTTCAAATCTGATGTAAAAGGATAATATAATCCTTCCTTTATAGTTCCTTTGATATATTTGAGAACTCTTTGACCTGCAATCCAATGTGGGTCCTTTGGACAATGCATGAATTGTGACAAAACTCCCACTGCATAACTAAGATCAGGTCTTGTTAGTGTAGCATAAATCAAACTACCCACAAGAGATTGATACTTCCTCATATCTTTGTAGTCTGCACCATCATATTTACTGAGCTTGTGATTAACTTCAAGTGGAGTTGAAGCTTCTCTGCAATTTTCCATATCAAACTTCTTCAACAAGTTCAGAAGATACCTTTCTTGTGACACATATATGCCATGATCTGTATAAGTAACTTCCATTCCAAAAAAGTATGACAACTTTCCTAGATCACTGATCTTGAATTCTTTTTCAAGTAATCTCTTTACCTCCTTGATTCCTTCATCTGAAGTACCTGTGATTATAATGTCATCTACATAAATACAAATGTAGATTGTACCTTCCTCTGTTCTTTTGATAAGTAGACTTGAATCTGCTTTTGAACTTTGATATCCAAGATCATTGAGATACTTCACCAGTCTATAGTTCCAAGCTCTTGGAGCTTGCTTCAATCCATACAATGCTCTTCTCAACCTGCAAACAAAATTTGGATACCTGGAATCTATAAACCCTTGAGGTTGTTCCATGTATATTTCATCTGATATGTATCCATTCAAGAATGCATTCTTTATATCCAATTGACTTAGAGTCCATCCTTTTGAAGCTGCAATAGCCATGATTGTCCTTATAGTTGACATCTTAGCTACGGGACTGAATGTCTCATCATAATCTATGCCATAGGTCTGGGCATAGCCTTTCACCACCAATCTAGCTTTGTATCTAGCTATACTTCCATCTGCAAGCTTCTTCACTTTATAAACCCATTTATTTCCAATTACTTTCTTACCATTTGGTTTAGGAACAAGTTCCCATGTCTTGTTCTCCTCCAGTGCATTGAACTCTTCCTTTATTGCTTCTTCCTATTGCTTCTTACCTTTAGCTTCATCATAGTTCTGAGGTTCTTCATCATCTTTGACCATATATGCATAGTTCTTCTGAGTTATGTAAGAAGTATCATAAGAATACCTTTCTGGTTGTCTTCTAGTCCTGCTTGACCTTCTTGGTTCACATTCTTCATAAGTTTCTGGATACACCTCTTCATCAAATATAGGAGCTTCTTCATTCCTTCTTGTTAATCCACTTCTGGATGTACTTGCTTGCATATAGTCTTCATCTCTATTTACCTGCACAATTGATTTTCCTTTCTCACATCTTCTTACCTCTTCTTCAAATTCTTCAGCTGTATGACTTTGATCTGCATACCAACTTTTTTGTTCATCAAATGTAACATCTCTAGAAACAATAAATTGTTTTGTTAGAGGATTCCACAACCTATAACCCATCTGCTTTTCATCATAACCAATGAACACATATTTTTCTGCCTTTGGTTCAAGTTTATGCCTAAGTTGTGATGGCACATAAGCATATGCAATTGATCCAAACACTCTACAATGATCTAGTGTTGGTTTCTTACCCCACCAAGCTTCATATGGAGTCATTCCATTCAGAGCTGCACATGGTAATCTATTCACAAGATATGTAGCTGTATTTACAGCCTCAGCCCAAAGATAATTTGGACAATTCTTCTCCTTCTGCATAGCTCTAGCAAACTCAACCAAAGTCCTGTTCCTTCTTTCTGCTACACCATTTTGTTGTGGTGTATACCTGCAAGTTATTTCTCTCTTAATACCTGCATTCCAAAGATAATCATTGAACTCTTGGGAGAAGTATTCTCCCCCTCCATCAGACCTCAGTCTTTTAAGCTTTTGACCTGTTACTCTCTCTGCATATGCATGAAAATGCTTGAAAGCTCCAAACACGTCTGATCTTTCCTTCAAAACATATAATGTTATCCATCTTGTAGCATCATCAATAAAAAGAACATAGTACCTTGAGCCACTGATAGATCCTTCTTTTGTTGGTCCCCATACATCTGTATGAATGAGCTCAAGTACTCCATCATGTTTGAAACCTTTCTTTTGAAATGGTAACCTGTGTGCTTTACCCATTTGACATGCTTCACATTTATAAACCATATGTTGACTTTGCACATTTGGTAATCCTAGTACAGACTGATTAGCAACCATAGCTTTAATTCCTCTTTCATTAAAGTGACCTAATCTCTTATGCCAGAGATCAAGTTCTGTAATCACTCCTTCACCATGTGTGAGCAAAGCTTGACCAATGTTCCCTTGCACTCTTAAAGTAAAGAGTCTACCTTCTTTCTTACCAGAGACAATCTGATTATATCCATTCTCTGGATCTTCAACAAATACTCCTTCATTTGTAAACCTGACTTGAAAACCTTTTTCAACTATCTGTCCCACACTAATCAAGTTTTTAGGTATTGTTGGAACATACAAAACATCGGTTAGCAAATCTGCTCCACTCTTGCATTTCACTTTTCCAATTGAATGTACACTATGTCTTGTATTATCACCTGTTTGAACAGTATGACTAGAAATGCCTTTTTCCAATTCTGACATCAATTCTATGTTTCCTGACAAATGATTAGAACATCCAGAGTCAATCTAAAATACCTTTAGATCTTCTTTATCTGATGTGTTGATTGAGTTCATCATCAATGATGTATGACTTTCATTCTGTGTGTCATTTGCATAGTTGTAGTAGGTGGTGTTGTAGGATTGATTCTGTCCCCAACTTCTTCCTCCACCTCTACCATAGCCTCCTCTTTGACTTTGTCTACCTCTCTGAAAATTACTTTGATATCTTCCACCTCGGCCTCTGCTATTGTTGTTTTGATTTTGGTTTGATCCTTGTTGGTTGTGCCAACAGTCATGAGCCAAATGATTACTCAATCCACAGATCCAGCAAGCCTTTTTGTTGTTATTTTGATTACCTCTTCCTCTTCCAAAACCTCTTGCTCTTCCTCTGCCAGTGCCTTTACCTCTTGCATAATAAACTTGAGAAGTTGACTCTTCTTCATCCTTTGCTTTACCTTTATCTCCTTTCTTCTTGTTCTTCATGTACATTGCAGAACTTTGTCCTTTATCTCCATCTCCCTTCAAGTCTTGCTCATATGTGAGCATCAAACCAAGCAACTGGTTCAAATCTGGAACATAATGATTTAATGAGAGTTCTGTTGATAAGACAAAAGGTTTCCACCTTTCATCCCCTCTCAAACCTGCAAGTAATTGAGCAATCAATCTGTGATCTTCAACTTCTTCATCTATGGATCCAAGACTATCTGCAAGATCCTTCATCTTAGTGACATAATCACTAATACTTTGACTTGGCTTCTTCTTGAATGTTGTAAACTCTGACCATAGACTTGCTTTCCTTGCTTTAGTAGTGCTTTGGAAATGATACTCCAATGCATTCCATATATCTTCAGATGATTCCAATCCTCTGATGTGTGGTAGCAAATGATCAGAGATTGTATTGTAGATGTAGGCTTTTGCACTTGCATCCTTCTTCTGCCAATGCTTTAAAGCATCAAGTTCTTCTTTCTTTGGTCGGCTTTCATCTTCAAATACTGGCTTCTCTTCTTCACCTGTAACATATATCATGAGATCCTTACTCATAAGTAAGGCTTCCATTCTCATTACCCATGCGGGGTAATTATCTCTGTCCAGTTTGTCAATGGAGATATGATCTGCCATAGTTCTTTCCTTTTGCTGCAACCTGTGAGCTTAAAGGATAAAGGATAATACCTTTTGAAGTTCTTTGTGTACGAGGATACTTTTGAAGTAACCTTTTGATGCCTTGTGTCTTCAAATGCTTCACCTTTCAAACTTTAATGGAAAACTTTACAAAACTTCTCGTACCTTTGTCGTCTTCTGCTCTCGAGAATCTTTCTGCTCTGATACCACTTGTTGATGTATGAAACACCACAAGAAATGAATTAATGTGACACTAGAACACCTCTATGGTCACCATTAACTCATTGCCACTCCAAACTTTGAGAAATGATAGCCTAAAGTGAGAACTTTGTTCCTAAAGAAATTCCTAGTCACCGAAATGACATACCTTCAGTATTTTGCTAATTTCTCCTAGCTCAAGTATTATTTCTCCATGAAACTTTTATAGGCTAAAACTAGAAGAGTAGAGCTTTCCAACAAGCTATCATATGCATCAAACGGATCTCTAGAACTCAAGTTATGGCTCTCACAAGATGACCCTGTATGACCTTCCAAAACTGGAAATTTTACCTGTTTTAGTAAGAGCGCCTGTTTAAAATTAGAATTCGATGCCTAGCATCGACTTGCAACGAGAATTCGATGCCGGGCATCGACTTGGAGAGTTTTTGGCCACTTTTCAGCAGGGATTCGATGCCGGGCATCGACTTCCCGCATAAAGTCTTGATCTTCTGGATACCAAAACTATAGGTGATTTCATGCACACTTAGAATATGACTTATCAACTGGAATTCGATGCCAGGCATCGAGTTGCTCCAACAACATCATGTTTTTCAAACACTTCAGTACTGAATGAAAAATATAAAAGAAAATATGACTTATCAACAGAGATTCGATGCCAGGCATCGAGTTGCTTGGAAAACTTGATATTTGTAACTCATCACACAGTAGGTAATCATGGAGATGATGGAGAGGGGCTCATACACAGAACTTTACTCAGTTCTTCTCATAACTATAAAAAACTCAGAAGTTTTACAGATGCTTTCTCACTCAGAGAAGCCCGACTATACTCAGTCATACAAAAATGAGTTCTTCTCTCTTTCTCATTGTCTTCCTCCTTCTTCTTCTCACCGCGTCAGTTAATACTAACTAACTTATATAGATTTTCTCATTCCCGTGATTTTTAAAAAACTTCTAGAACTAAAGTGAACTAACTTTATAAATATGATACATTTGTGAATTTGTCCCTTCACATAGGCATGGGGTTTTCTTCCTAAGACTTGACCTTCAAATATATGTCCAATTAGTGATTGTTTCTCCAACAGCTCCCCCTCAATCACTAATTGACATTCCTTGTTTCTTCATATCATCTTCTTTTCTTTTACTCCTGCCATGCTTTTGAATCTACTGGTCTTCACACCATCCAAGCTCTTTGTCATTATGTCTGCTAACTGATCTTTAGTAGAAATGTACTCCACTTCAATCTCCTTCTCCATTACCTTTTCTCTGAGAAAATAATACTGTATCTCTATGTGCTTTGTCCTTGCATGAAATACTGGATTTGCTGCAAGATAAAGTGAACTCATATTATCTCCATGTATTGTAGGTGTACCTTGATCAATGCCTAAGCTCTTGAACAATGTCTGCATCCATATGACTTCCTTAGCTGCTTCCACAAGTCCTTTGTACTATGCTTCAATTGATGATAATGCTACTGTATGTTGTTTCTTTGAACACCAAATTACAAGCTTATCACCAATATATATCATGTAACCATGAGTTGATCTTCTGTCATCTTGGTTACCTGCCCAGTCTGAGTCACTGTAGGCTCTCAACTTCAAATCTGATGTAAAAGGATAATATAATCCTTCCTTTATAGTTCCTTTGATATATCTGAGAACTCTTTGACCTGCAATCCAATGTGGGTCCTTTGGACAATGCATGAATTGTGACAAAACTCCCACTGCATAACTAAGATCAGGTCTTAGTGTAGCATAAATCAAACTACCCACAAGAGATTGATACTTCCTCATATCTTTGTAGTCTGCACCATCATATTTACTGAGCTTGTGATTAACTTCAAGTGGAGTTGAAGCTTCTCTGCAATTTTCCATATCAAACTTCTTCAACAAGTTCAGAAGATACCTTTCTTGTGACACATATATGCCATGATCTGTATAAGTAACTTCCATTCCAAGAAAGTATGACAACTTTCCTAGATCACTGATCTTGAATTCTTTTTCAAGTAATCTCTTTACCTCCTTGATTCCTTCATCTGAAGTACCTGTGATTATAATGTCATCTACATAAATACAAATGTAGATTGTACCTTCCTCTGTTCTTTTGATAAGTAGACTTGAATCTGCTTTTGAACTTTGATATCCAAGATCATTGAGATACTTCACCAGTCTATAGTTCCAAGCTCTTGGAGCTTGCTTCAATCCATACAATGCTCTTCTCAACCTGCAAACAAAATTTGGATACCTGGAATCTATAAACCCTTGAGGTTGTTCCATGTATATTTCATCTGATATGTATCCATTCAAGAATGCATTCTTTATATCCAATTGACTTAGAGTCCATCCTTTTGAAGCTGCAATAGCAATGATTGTCCTTATAGTTGACATCTTAGCTACGGGACTGAATGTCTCATCATAATCTATGCCATAGGTCTGGGCATAGCCTTTCACCACCAATCTAGCTTTGTATCTAGCTATACTTCCATCTGCAAGCTTCTTCACTTTATAAACCCATTTATTTCCAATTACTTTCTTCCCATTTGGTTTAGGAACAAGTTCCCATGTCTTGTTCTCCTCCAGTGCATTGAACTCTTCCTTCATTGCTTCTTCCCATTGCTTCTTACCTTTAGCTTCATCATAGTTCTGAGGTTCTTCATCATCTCTGACCATATATGCATAGTTCTTCTGAGTTATGTAAGAAGTATCATAAGAATACCTTTCTGGTTGTCTTCTAGTCCTGCTTGACCTTCTTGGTTCACATTCTTCATAAGTTTCTGGATACACCTCTTCATCAAATATGATGGAGAATGTTAATCTCCAAAAGAACAACTTACTCTTGTGATTAGAGCACCTCTATACCAAGAGTAAGTCAAACACTTCACTAATTTAGAGGATCAAATGCTAACTTATCAAAAATTAACAATTCTGTGAAGAAGATGATACACAGAAAAGTCTGCTGCAGAATTTCTTCACATTGACTTATCAAATGTGTAAAGTTTTTGATGAAACTTTGTACGAATCATCTCCTAGAGATTGCGCATCTACTCCAAGTTGAATCACTTCAAAAGATTAAGTATAACTTGAGAAATTGATTTCACAAGTTACCTATGTCAGAAACTGTTACTCAAAACAGTCGACTCTACACCTGTAACTTTTAAGACTTGGTTCTCCTTGAATAGAACCCGTTTTACAAAATGCTTCTAGACATAAGTAGCTTATCTTCCAACTTAAAGATTAAGCCCTTACTCATGCAAAACTTTAAACTGTGCTAGGAGAAATGACCAAAACATTAACTTCGAAATATGCGCCTGTTTTAGGAACCAGTGAACATACTTCACATATGAATGTTCCTACACTCAATTCACTCAGCCTGATTACAATTGGAAGCTGAAACTTTGCACAGAGGTCAAGCAACTCTCAACTTAGACTTGTACAAAAGCATTCCACAATTGATCTACTGTAGAAGGAGAACACACAGAAACATCGGGCGCAAAATTTTTCATTTACTCAGAGAAAATACAACTGAGTGATGAGAGCTAACTCAAATTCACTTTCCTCTATCTTATGACTTCTATCTCCCTCATTCTTGACTTCTAACAAATGTCACATAAGCTCTCATACATGCCCCGACTTTTCTCAAGGTATTTATAGATAATTTGTACATAATTCTTACTGAACAAAATGATCTAAGTCATCTATGACTATGCTAATGTACATATGTGTACACTTCTCTTGTCCTCTGAATATGATCTTCTTCCACTCTTTAGGAATTGATTCTTCCTTCATCATTTGATCTTCCAAGCCTTCAATTGATGATTGGTATGCACCAACAGCTCCCCCTCAATCATCAATTGAGGTTTTCTCTGTCTTCTTGATACTTGCCATGTCTTTGAACCTTTGTAACTTAGGTCCATCCAGACTCTTTGTCATCATATCTGCCACTTGTTCTTTTGTTGGAGTGTACATCACTTCAATCTCTTTATCAAGTACCTTTTCCCTCAAGAAATGATACTGAATCTCTATATGCTTAGTCCTGGCATGAAAAACAGGGTTAGCTGCCAAATACAAAGAGCTCATATTGTCTCCAAAAATTATTGGAGTACTATGATTAGTCTCAAAACTTTTCATCAAAGTCTTCAACCATATCACTTCCTTTGCAGCTTCTACCATTCCCTTATACTCAGCTTCTGTGGATGATAAAGCAACTGTATGTTGCTTCTTTGAACACCAAGACACTAACTTGTCTCCAACATAACATAGATATCCATGGGTAGACCTTCTATCATCTGAGTCACCTGCCCAATCTGCATCACTAAACACTTTGATTCTTGTGTCAGAAGTGAAACCATAATACAAACCTTCACTTAGGGTTCCCTTGATATATCTGAGTACCCTTTGGGCTGCAATCCAATGAGTCTTCTTTGGACAATGCATGAATTGTGACAACACACCTACTGCATATGATAGATCTGGCCTTGTCAAGGTAGCATAGATTAGACTACCTACCAAACTCTGATATTTCTTCACATCATTGAACTCTTCACCTCCATACCTGCTTAATTTATGATTTACCTCCAATGGTGTAGTTGAGGTCCTGCTATCTTCCATGTTAAACTTGACTAGAAGATTCTTCAAGTATCTCTCTTGTGAAACATATACTCCATGTTGAGTATACACAACCTGCATTCCTAAAAAATAAGATAAGTTTCCCAAGTCACTTATCTTAAACTCCTTCTCTATTTGCTTCTTGAGTTCATTGATTCCTTGAGCATCTGTTCCTGTAACAATAATATCATCAACATAAATGCACATGTAAATGTATCCATTTTCACTTGCCTTCACTAGCAAGCTACTATCTGCCTTTGATGCTTGAAATCCACATTCATTCAAGAACTTGACCAATCTATAATTCCAAGCTCTTGGGGCTTGCTTCAACCCATATAAAGCTCTCTTGAGCTTACACACATAATCTGATCCAATTGATTCCATGAAGCCTTCTGGTTGCTCCATATATACTTCATCTGCAATGTAACCATTAAGAAATGCATTTTTCACATCGAATTGTGATAATTTCCATCCCTTGCAAGTAGCAATAGCAATCAATGTCCTAATTGTAGACATCTTAGCAACAGGACTAAAGGTTTCATCATAATCTACCCCATAAGTTTGGGCATAACCTTTAACCACTAGTCTAGCCTTATATCTAGACACCTTACCATCTGCAAACCTCTTTGTTTTATATACCCACTTGCATCCAATGACCTTCTGATTCTTTGGTCTTGGTACTAGTTCCCAAGTTTCATTTTCAAGTAGAGCATCATACTCTTCTTGCATTGCCTTCTCCCAATTCTGTTTACCTTTGGCTTCTTCATAAGTAGTTGGATCTTCTTCTGTTTTCACAATGTAGGCATAATCTTTTGTTGTTAGGAAAGATGTATCATAACTATACCTTATAGGCTCTTTCCTTTCTCTTGTAGATCTCCTGATTTCTGCACTTCTTGAAGTTTCAGCCTCATTTGATTCTGGATCAAATCTTGGCCCTTCTTCTACATGATCCTGCACTCTACATCTAGAGTCAACTTCATCAACAATTTCTTCACAAACTTTTACCTTTGCCTTTCCTTTTCTTTGAATTTCTTCAACACCTGTATACTCATTTGGTGATCCTGAATACCACACATTTTGCTCATCAAATGTCACATCTTTAGTAACAAGAAATTGCTTTGTGGATGGACTCCACAACCTGTAACCCATTTGTCTATCATCATATCCAATAAACACATACTTCTCTGCTTTTGGTTCTAGCTTATGTCTTAATTGTGAAGGAACATAAGCATATGCAATACATCCAAATACTTTGCAATGATCAAGACTAGGCTTCTTACCCCACCATGCTTCATAAGGGGTTCCTCCATCCAAAGCTTTGCAAGGCAACCTATTCACAAGGTATGTTGCAGTGTTAATGGCCTCTGCCCATAAGTAATTTGGACAATTCTTTTCCTTCATCATGGCTCTTGCAAACTCTACAAGAGTCCTATTCCTCCTTTCTGCTACTCCATTTTGTTGAGGGGAGTACCTGCAAGTCACTTCTCTTTTGATACCTGCATTCCACAAATAATCATCAAACTCTTTTGAGAAATACTCTCCCCCTCCATCTGATCTTAACCTCTTTAGCTTTTGTCCTGTGATCCTTTCTGCATAGACATGAAAATGTTTGAATGTCTTGAAAACTTCTGATTTATCCTTGATTACATACAAAGTAATCCACCTGGTTGCATCATCAACAAACAACACATAATATCTGGATCCATTTATGCTATAGTCCCTTGAGGGACCCCATACATCTGTATGAACCAATTCAAGCATATTTGAATACTTGTACCCTGATTTGTTATAAGAACTCTTATGTGCTTTACCTAATTGACAAGCTTCACACTTGTACACCATATGTTGCCCTTCAATGTTTGGCAATCCAAGCACCACCTGATTCTTTGACATCTCCTTTATAGCTCTCTCATTGAAATGACCTAGCCTCTTATGCCATAGGTCTAATTCAGACACCTTTTGATCTCCATAGGTAAACAATGCATGTCCCACATTACCTTGGACTTTGAGAGTGAACAATCTTCCTTCCTTTTTACCTGCAATTATGTTTCTATATCCCTGATTTGGATCTTGTACATAAACACCATCATTTGTGAATCTCACCTCATATCCTTTCTCCACAATTTGCCCTACACTTATCAAATTTTTAGGAATAGTAGGAACATAAAGTACCTTGCTCAGAAGTGTACTTCCACTCTTTGTCTTCACTGATCCAATGCTCTCCACTTTATGTTTAGTATTGTCACCTGTTTGGACTGTATGTCCATTCACCCTTGCTTCCATATCAGTCATCAAGGATAGATTCCCACTCAGATGGTTACTGCACCCTGAGTCAATATAAAACACTCTTTGATCTTCTCCCATTGATTCATGAGTTGCATTCAAGATAAGAGTCATGTCATCCTTCTGATCTGATGCATAATTGTAATAATTATTGTTGTAGGACTGAGATTGGAAGTTTCTTCCACCTCCTCTACCATATGATGTCCTACCACCTCTTCCTCTGAAGTTGCCTCTTTGGTTTCTGCCTCCTCTACCTCTTTGACTATAATTCTGATTGTTGTATCCTCCACTTTGATTGTTATACCAACAATCATTTGCCAAATGATTTGTTCTGCCACAAATCCAACAAGCTTTAGCATTATCTTTGTTCTTACCTCCTCTTCCTTTACCTCTGAAATTTGTCTTCCCTTTTGTGAAGTTGGCTTGATTTGAATTCCCTTCATCATCATTTGATTGCTTTCCTTTGCCATTCTTTTTCTTGTCTTTGGAGTACATAGCTTGACTTGTACTTCTATCATTGTCTCCTTTAAGATCCTGCTCAAAGGTTAGCATGTGTCCTAGCAATTGATTAAGGTCAGGAGTAAAGTGATCAAGTGACAACTCTATGGATAATATAAAAGGCTTCCACTTCTCATCACCTCTTAGACCTGTAAGTATTTGTCTTACCAACTTTTCCTCTTCAATATCTTCATCCACTGCTCCCAAGCTATCTGCAATATCTTTCATCCTTGCCACATAATCTGAAATTGATTGTGAGCTCTTCTTCTTGAAGGTTGTGAACTCAGCCCATAGTGAGGACTTCCTTGACTTAGTTGTATTTTGGAAATGCTCTTCCAAGGCATTCCAAACATCTGTAGCACTTTCTAAACCTCTGATGTGAGGTAGAAGGTAATCATTTACAGCCATGTAGATGATACTCCTTGCTTGAGCATCCTTTCTCATCCAAGTCTTCAACATTGCAAGTTCTTCCCTAGTAGGAATACTTGGATCTGCAAATTCTGGTTTTTCTTCATCTCCTGTAATAAATGATATAAGATCTTTGCTCATGAGGTGTGCTTCCATCCTCATGGACCATGCTGGATAGTTCTCCCTATCTAGCTTATCAATCTGCAAGCTTTCTCCCATCTTGTGTCCACCTGTGTATTGAAATCTTCAAGCTTTACAAACAATGTATGTACCTTTACTTCGAATTGAACTCCTTTTGCCTTTCTTGATGTCAAATAGTCTTCTCCTCGAGCTTTAACTCCAAGCTTTCACTTCTTGGTCCTTCAAGTGTTGAATTTCTTGAATCTGCAGCAGTCGGGATCCTCCTTTTCTTCAAATTGATGTCTCCTGCTCTGATACCACTGATGGAGAATGTTAATCTCCAAAAGAACAACTTACTCTTGTGATTAGAGCACCTCTATACCAAGAGTAAGTCAAACACTTCACTAATTTAGAGGATCAAATGCTAACTTATCAAAAATTAACAATTCTGTGAAGAAGATGATACACAGAAAAGTCTGCTGCAGAATTTCTTCACATTGACTTATCAAATGTGTAAAGTTTTTGATGAAACTTTGTACGAATCATCTCCTAGAGATTGCGCATCTACTCCAAGTTGAATCACTTCAAAAGATTAAGTATAACTTGAGAAATTGATTTCACAAGTTACCTATGTCAGAAACTGTTACTCAAAACAGTCGACTCTACACCTGTATCTTTTAAGACTTGGTTCTCCTTGAATAGAACCCGTTTTACAAAATGCTTCTAGACATAAGTAGCTTATCTTCCAACTTAAAGATTAAGCCCTTACTCATGCAAAACTTTAAACTGTGCTAGGAGAAATGACCAAAACATTAACTTCGAAATATGCGCCTGTTTTAGGAACCAGTGAACATACTTCACATATGAATGTTCCTACACTCAATTCACTCAGCCTGATTACAATTGGAAGCTGAAACTTTGCACAGAGGTCAAGCAACTCTCAACTTAGACTTGTACAAAAGCATTCCACAATTGATCTACTGTAGAAGGAGAACACACAGAAACATCGGGCGCAAAATTTTTCATTTACTCAGAGAAAATACAACTGAGTGATGAGAGCTAACTCAAATTCACTTTCCTCTATCTTATGACTTCTATCTCCCTCATTCTTGACTTCTAACAAATGTCACATAAGCTCTCATACATGCCCCGACTTTTCTCAAGGTATTTATAGATAATTTGTACATAATTCTTACTGAACAAAATGATCTAAGTCATCTATGACTATGCTAATGTACATATGTGTACACTTCTCTTGTCCTCTGAATATGATCTTCTTCCACTCTTTAGGAATTGATTCTTCCTTCATCATTTGATCTTCCAAGCCTTCAATTGATGATTGGTATGCACCAACAAAATATAGGAGCTTCTTCATTCCTTCTTGTTAATCCACTTCTGGATGTACTTGCTTGCATATAGTCTTCATCTCTATTTACCTGCACAATTGATTTTCCTTTCTCACATCTTCTTACCTCTTCTTCAAATTCTTCAGCTGTATGACTTTGATCTGCATACCAACTTTTCTGTTCATCAAATATAACATCTCTAGAAACAATAAATTGTTTTGTTAGAGGATTCCACAACCTATAACCCATCTGCTTTTCATCATAACCAATGAACACATATTTTTCTGCCTTTGGTTCAAGTTTATGCCTAAGTTGTGATGGCACATAAGCATATGCAATTGATCCAAACACTCTACAATGATCTAGTGTTGGTTTCTTACCCCACCAAGCTTCATATGGAGTCATTCCATTCAGAGCTGCACATGGTAATCTATTCACAAGATATGTAGCTGTATTTACAGCCTCAGCCCAAAGATAATTTGGACAATTCTTCTCCTTCTGCATAGCTCTAGCAAACTCAACCAAAGTCCTGTTCCTTCTTTCTGCTACACCATTTTGTTGTGGTGTATACCTGCAAGTTATTTCTCTCTTAATACCTGCATTCCAAAGATAATCATTGAACTCTTGGGAGAAGTATTCTCCCCCTCCATCAGACCTCAGTCTTTTAAGCTTTTGACCTGTTACTCTCTCTGCATATGCATGAAAATGCTTGAAAGCTCCAAACATGTCTGATCTTTCCTTCAAAACATATAATGTTATCCATCTTGTAGCATCATCAATAAAAAGAACATAGTACCTTGAGCCACTGATAGATCCTTCTTTTGTTGGTCCCCATACATCTGTATGAATGAGCTCAAGTACTCCATCATGTTTGAAACCTTTCTTTTGAAATGGTAACCTGTGTGCTTTACCCATTTGACATGCTTCACATTTATAAACCATATGTTGACTTTGCACATTTTGTCAGGGGAGCACTAGATTGTGCTCTCTGACTACACAAGACAAGATTTCGGAAACACAGTTCTGATTACAAGAATACCCACGAAGGGAAAATGCTACAAGAATATACGATCGATACAAGATGTCCCACAACCCGGGACCAATAGGTATGGAAAACTCGACTAGAGATGATACAGGAGATCCCACAACCCGGGATCGTAGGTAGGAAACAAGATATCTCGATTACAAGAAATCCCCTCAGGGATATGAACTGGATACAAGAAATAACTAGAAAGGATCTCGTACTACGAGATTACAATAGGACAAGAAAGGATGTCCACAATACAAGACTAGACAAGACTAGAGCTAGAAACAAGACTAGAACTTGAACTGGAACTTGAATGTACTTACTTGGAGGTCACGACTCCTTGAGCTCCCAAGACTGGCATTGGCAAGACTGATTATGAATGTGGCCAACCCCTCCTTATATAGGTTTTCAAGGGCGGTTCCCAAGGCGGTTGCGAACTGATGATGTCATCATGATGTCATCGATTTGTAACAAGACCTCCCAATGTCAGAATTCAGCGAATAGACAGTCGATCTTGGGGTTTTGGCACATTCCGGACGCAATGGAAGCATTGGTTTCTCCTAATTCTGAACCAATCATGAGATACAGGGTTCACATGGAATCTTAGGTTCAGGATGGTTTCCTTCGTCCATGACATCACCTCCCCCTCAAGCGACGAGTTCCACGAGGAGCGGTCATGTTATCTGGTCTCGGCTTCGTTGGATTTTTCTTATGGAATTCTCGAACCTTGATTGGTGCTCTCTGAAGGTTTTCTGCAGGTTCCCAAGTACGATCACTGATGTCATACCCTTTCCAATGAATAAGGTATTCCAATCTTCCCCGGGATATTCTGGAATCTAGGACATGCTCGACTTCAAATTCTTCATGATCATCAATCTCGATAGGTGGTGAAGGACTAGGTCTCTCCCCCCTCAATGGTGAAATCTGATATGGTTCCAACATGGATACATGGAAAACTGGATGTATTCTCATGGTACTCGGTAACTGGAGTTTGAAGGTGACTGGATTAATCTTGGCCAAGATGGTAAATGGTCCAAACTTTTGATGATCTAACTTTGCACAAGGCCTTGAAGTTTGTAAATTGTTTCGGAGTAACCATACTTTATCCCCAATTTGATACGATGGATTCTGGACACGATGTTGATCTGCATAGTACTTATATTGTTGTTGAGCTTTATGGATCTCTTCCTTCAGTTCTTTGTGAATGTCCATCAGGTACTGGGCCTTGTCTCTGGCAGCTGGGTTCTTGACATGGTTTGAGAGTTGTATATCCATCCTTGGATGTTGTCCATAGTTTGCAAAGAAGGGAGTTTGCTTAGTAGATGCATGAACACTATTGTTATAGGCAAACTCTGCAAAGGGTAACAACTCAAACCAATCATTTTGGTGATAGTTGCTAGTGCAACGGAGATATTGCTCCAGGACTTGATTCACTCGTTCTGTTTGTCCATCAGTCTGTGGATGATTTGCTGTAGATAGTTTAACTTGAACACCAAGGAGCTTGCAAAGACTGTTCCAAAAGCTGGATATGAACTGTGGACCTCGATCACTGACAATGTCATCAGGCAATCCATGAAGCCTAAATATGTACCTAAGAAAAAGTCTGGCAGTGGCTGCACCTGTGATTGCCTTGGTAGTTGGAATGAAGTGTGCCATCTTTGTAAATCTATCCACAATAACAAGAATGGCATCATACTTATCTGACTTTGGTAGATCTGTGATGAAATCCATCGACAATGAAGCCCATGGCCTTTCTGGAATAGGTAGAGGTTGCAAGAGGCCATGAGGTTTATGTCGGGGTACCTTAGATCTATTGCAAGTATCACAGGTTCGAATGTATTCTTTGACTTCCTTCCACATCTGAGGCCACCAAAAGTCCCTTGATATGAGTTCTATTGTTTTATTTACTCCAAAATGTCCTGCTGCAAGGTTGTCATGGCGTTGTTGAAGTACTTGGATCCTGGGCTTTCCTGGAGGGACATACAATAGGTTCTTATAGAGTAGTAAACCATCCTTTTCCTGAAATTCGTTTACTTCTTGGAATTTTCCTTCTTGAGCTTTCTGCTTAACGTTACAAAACAATTCATCCTGTGGTAGATTCTCACGGATCAACTGATTCAAGGCTGAATCTTCATGATGGCTTGAAGAGATAGCTGCTAACTGGAGATGCTCGGGCTTGAGTAATACACTCTCTTGTTGATCAAAGGCCTCTTCACCCTTCTTTGGTGCAAGGTAAGATCTTCTGGATAGGGCATCTGACTGACATTGATGACGTCCTGGACGATATGTGATGACAAAGTCGAATCTGGATAAAAAGTTACTCCATCGAGATTGCCTTCTATTGAGGATCCGGGTGGTCATAAAATACTCTAGGTTCTTGTGATCTGAATATACAATGACTTTATGAGCTGCTCCTTCTAGATGGTGACGCCAGGTATCAAACGCGTCTACTATGGCAAGGAGTTCTTTATCATGAATTTCATAATTAATTTCTGGAGGGGAAAACTTCCTTGAATGATATGCAACTGGATGTAGTTGTCCATCATCTCCATATTGGGAAAGAATGGCCCCTAGAGCAAAGTCCGATGCATCTGTCTCAAGGAAGAAGGGCTTACTAGAATCAGGATGAACTAGGATTGGAGCAGTAGTGAATGCTGATTTCAAGGTCTGAAAGGCCTTCTCTGCTTCTTCGGTCCATGAGAATTTGGAGTTCCCTGTAAGCTTGGTAAGAGGTGTCACTATCTTGGAGTAATCTCTGATGAATATCCTATAGAAATTGGCAAACCCCAAAAAACATTGTACATCTCGAACACATGAAGGTGGTTGCCAATCAAGGATTGTCTCAATCTTCTTAGGGTCCATAAAAATTCCTTTATCTGATACTATGTACCCTAAAAATTCCACTTCTGTCTTATGAAAAGAACACTTCTCCAATTTCGCATACAATCCTTTTTCTCTTAGTTTCTCTAGGACTATCTTTACATGATCTTCATGATCCTCTAGATTTTTTGAAAATATCAAGATATCATCAAGGTATATTACAACAAAATCATCTAAATATTCTCGAAAAATATCATTCATCATATGTTGGAAGACAGCTGGAGCATTCGTAAGACCGAAGGGCATAACTACATATTCAAAATGCCCATACCTTGTTCGAAATGCTGTCTTCCATTCGTCTCCTTCTCTGATCCTGACAAGGTTGTAAGCTCCTCGAAGATCAATTTTCGTGAAGAATTTTGCTTTTCCAAGGCGTTCCAAGAGCTCTGATATGAGTGGTAGAGGGTATCTGTTTTTTATAGTGACTTTGTTCAATCCACGATAATCTACACACATCCGGAGAGTCCCATCCTTCTTCTTTACAAATAGAATAGGAGCTCCTGCTGGAGACTTCGAGTGTTTGATAAACCCCTTTGCTAGATTCTCATCAATGTTCTTGCGTAGTTCTGTAAGTTCCTCTGGAGATAGTCTGTAGATTGGTCCAAAGGGTGGTTGTGTTCCCTCTTGAAGATCTATGGGACAATCATAAGGTCTATGCTCTGGAAGGATATCTGCATTCTTCTTTTCAAAAACATCTTCAAAGCCGTTGTACTGATTGGGTAGCTGTACTGGATCATCTTTCTTGGATTCTTGAGCTGGTATGGCATAGATCATATATGTAGGTTCCTTCCTTACTGCATGTATGAAGGCTTTAGCTCCAACATATGTTGGGTTCTTCTGGATATCTCGACGGGTGATTTTATTCTTTTCCCAATTAATTTCTGGATTATGTTTCTTTAACCACGGCATTCCGATGATAACCATATTTGCTGGACTCGATATTACATTGAAACATATGTGTGAATCATGGTCACCAAGGTGTACTCTTAGTGGTATGGTTTCCATGGTTATATTCCCCGATGCTAGAGGCCGTCCATCTACTACTTCGGCTACTACTGGTCTGTTCTTTCGAAGTACTGGAATTCCATGTTTCTTAACGAGTCCTTCATCAATGAAACATGAGGACGCTCCTGAATCTACTAGAGCTATGAGGGAAAGGGTCTTCTTAGACAGGATTAACTTGACAGGGGCAAGACATGTTTCTACGGGTGTGGATGGAATTATGAGACCCTTTCGTATATCATGGTCCGGCTGTATGGTCTCTTTTACAACTGGACTTCCTCGTTTCCCTGCTCTACAAGGGTGGCTGCGACTTTGGAGTTTGTTCTCTTGTTGGGACAATTAACTGCAATGTGGCCAGGGTTTCCACAATATAGACATAATTTGTTATCCCTCCTTCTTTGTTTCTCTTGTGGTGTTAGAGGCTGGAACCTAGTTACATCTATCTGCATAGGTTCGGGCATAGTGTCATCTCTAGGAGTAGGCTGGAAAGGTTTCCATTGGCGAGGTCTTCCTTCTACTTGTTTTTCTTGTTTCCTTTCAAAAAGACGGTTATCACATTGAATGGCTTGGTTGATGTATTCATTCAATGTCTTCACCTCTGGCATCGTGAGTAGAAGGTCCTTCACGTCATCCTTTAAGCCCCATCTAAATTGGCTAATGAAATAATCTTCATGCCAAGTGAGGTCACATATCAATTGCCTAAATTCTGATGCATAGGTAGAGGCAGGGCGGTTACCTTGACGTAGCTTTCGAAGTTTTGTTTCTGCCACTCGACTCGTGTCTGCATCTCCAAATGTGGCGACAAGCTCTCCAAGAAATGCCTCATAATTATGAAGTACGGCCATATCCTTCTCCAAGATTGGGGCGAACCATGATAAAGCTTGACCATAGAGCAAGGTTCCAATAAAACCGACCTTGGATGCATCATCAGGGTATCTATCAGGCTGCATGCGAATGTACAATTTGACTTGTTGCAAGAATCCTCGAAACTTTGTACGATCACCATTGAACTTTTCTGGCATGCAAATCTTGGGTTCCTTCACAAATGATGTACTGGGCCGTTGGTTCACTTGAATACTCCCTTGATTCGCTTGAAGACTCCCGATTCGTTCTTGTAATTCTTGAAGGAGTGTACCTACATGCACTGGATGTCCCATCTCGACTTGTGTCTGTCGACGACTTAGGTCTTCGACTTGTTGTTGGAGACTCTGAAGTGATGCTACGATCTGTTCATAAGCGTTCTCCATGATGTCTGGTCTTGGATAGAAGATAGTCTTGCCAAAATGTCAGGGGAGCACTAGATTGTGCTCTCTGACTACACAAGACAAGATTTCGGAAACACAGTTCTGATTACAAGAATACCCACGAAGGGAAAATGCTACAAGAATATACGATCGATACAAGATGTCCCACAACCCGGGACCAATAGGTATGGAAAACTCGACTAGAGATGATACAGGAGATCCCACAACCCGGGATCGTAGGTAGGAAACAAGATATCTCGATTACAAGAAATCCCCTCAGGGATATGAACTGGATACAAGAAATAACTAGAAAGGATCTCGTACTACGAGATTACAATAGGACAAGAAAGGATGTCCACAATACAAGACTAGACAAGACTAGAGCTAGAAACAAGACTAGAACTTGAACTGGAACTTGAATGTACTTACTTGGAGGTCACGACTCCTTGAGCTCCCAAGACTGGCATTGGCAAGACTGATTATGAATGTGGCCAACCCCTCCTTATATAGGTTTTCAAGGGCGGTTCCCAAGGCGGTTGCGAACTGATGATGTCATCATGATGTCATCGATTTGTAACAAGACCTCCCAATGTCAGAATTCAGCGAATAGACAGTCGATCTTGGGGTTTTGGCACATTCCGGACGCAATGGAAGCATTGGTTTCTCCTAATTCTGAACCAATCATGAGATACAGGGTTCACATGGAATCTTAGGTTCAGGATGGTTTCCTTCGTCCATGACACATTTGGTAATCCTAGTACAGACTGATTAGCAACCATAGCTTTAATTCCTCTTTCATTAAAGTGACCTAATCTCTTATGCCAGAGATCAACTTCTGTAATCACTCCTTCACCATGTGTGAGCAAAGCTTGACCAATGTTCCCTTGCACTCTTAAAGTAAAGAGTCTACCTTCTTTCTTACCAGAGACAATCTGATTATATCCATTCTCTGGATCTTCAACAAATACTCCTTCATTTGTAAACCTGACTTGAAAACCTTTTTCAACTATCTGTCCCACACTAATCAAGTTTTTAGGTATTGTTGGAACATACAAAACATCGGTTAGCAAATCTGCTCCACTCTTGCATTTCACTTTTCCAATTGAATGTACACTATGTCTTGTATTATCACCTGTTTGAACAGTATGACTAGAAATGCCTTTTTCCAATTCTGACATCAATTCTATGTTTCCTGACAAATGATTAGAACATCCAGAGTCAATGTAAAATACCTTTAGATCTTCTTTATCTGATGTGTTGATTGAGTTCATCATCAATGATGTATGACTTTCATTCTGTGTGTCATTTGCATAGTTGTAGTAGCTGGTGTTGTAGGATTGATTCTGTCCCCAACTTCTTCCTCCACCTCTACCATAGCCTCCTCTTTGACTTTGTCTACCTCTCTGAAAATTACTTTGATATCTTCCACCTCGGCCTCTGCTATTGTTGTTTTGATTTTGGTTTGATCCTTGTTGGTTGTGCCAACAGTCATGAGCCAAATGATTACTCAATCCACAGATCCAGCAAGCCTTTTTGTTGTTATTTTGATTACCTCTTCCTCTTCCAAAACCTCTTGCTCTTTCTCTGCCAGTGCCTTTACCTCTTGCATAATAAACTTGAGAAGTTGACTCTTCTTCATCCTTTGCTTTACCTTTATCTCCTTTCTTCTTGTTCTTCATGTACATTGCAGAACTTTGTCCTTTATCTCCATCTCCCTTCAAGTCTTGCTCATATGTGAGCATCAAACCAAGCAACTGGTTCAAATCTGGAACATAATGATTTAATGAGAGTTCTGTTGATAAGACAAAAGGTTTCCACCTTTCATCCCCTCTCAAACCTGCAAGTAATTGAGCAATCAATCTGTGATCTTCAACTTCTTCATCTATGGATCCAAGACTATCTGCAAGATCCTTCATCTTAGTGACATAATCACTAATACTTTGACTTGGCTTCTTCTTGAATGTTGTAAACTCTGACCATAGACTTGCTTTCCTTGCTTTAGTAGTGCTTTGGAAATGATACTCCAATGCATTCCATATATCTTCAGATGATTCCAATCCTCTGATGTGTGGTAGCAAATGATCAGAGATTGTATTGTAGATGTAGGCTTTTGCACTTGCATCCTTCTTCTGCCAATGCTTTAAAGCATCAAGGTCTTCTTTCTTTGGTCGGCTTTCATCTTCAAATACTGGCTTCTCTTCTTCACCTGTAACATATATCATGAGATCCTTACTCATAAGTAAGGCTTCCATTCTCATCACCCATGCGGGGTAATTATCTCTGTCCAGTTTGTCAATGGAGATATGATCTGCCATAGTTCTTTCCTTTTGCTGCAACCTGTGAGCTTAAAGGATAAAGGATAATACCTTTTGAAGTTCTTTGTGTACGAGGATACTTTTGAAGTAACCTTTTGATGCCTTGTGTCTTCAAATGCTTCACCTTTCAAACTTTAATGGAAAACTTTACAAAACTTCTCGTACCTTTGTCGTCTTCTGCTCTCGAGAATCTTTCTGCTCTGATACCACTTGTTGATGTATGAAACACCACAAGAAATGAATTAATGTGACACTAGAACACCTCTATGGTCACCATTAACTCATTGCCACTCCAAACTTTGAGAAAGGATAGCCTAAAGTGAGAACTTTGTTCCTAAAGAAATTCCTAGTCACCGAAATGACATACCTTCAGTATTTTGCTAATTTCTCCTAGCTTAAGTATTATTTCTCCATGAAACTTTTATAGGCTAAACTAGAAGAGTAGAGCTTTCCAACAAGCTATCATATGCATCAAACGGATCTCTAGAACTCAAGTTATGGCTCTCACAAGATGACCCTGTATGACCTTCCAAAACTGGAAATTTTACCTGTTTTAGTAAGAGCGCCTGTTTAAAATTAGAATTCGATGCCTAGCATCGACTTGCAACGAGAATTCGATGCCGGGCATCGACTTGGAGTGTTTTTGGCCACTTTTCAGCAGGGATTCGATGCCGGGCATCGACTTCCCGCATAAAGTCTTGATCTTCTGGATACCAAAACTATAGGTGATTTCATGCACACTTAGAATATGACTTATCAACTGGAATTCGATGCCAGGCATCGAGTTGCTCCAACAACATCATGTTTTTCAAACACTTCAGTACTGAATGAAAAATATAAAAGAAAATATGACTTATCAACAGAGATTCGATGCCAGGCGTCGAGTTGCTTGGAAAACTTGATATTTGTAACTCATCACACAGTAGGTAATCATGGAGATGATGGAGAGAGGCTCATACACAGAACTTTACTCAGTTCTTCTCATAACTATAAAAAACTCAGAAGTTTTACAGATGCTTTCTCACTCAGAGAAGCCCGACTATACTCAGTCATACAAAAATGAGTTCTTCTCTCTTTCTCATTGTCTTCCTCCTTCTTCTTCTCACCGCGTCAGTTAATACTAACTAACTTATATAGATTTTCTCATTCCCGTGATTTTTAAAAAACTTCTAGAACTAAAGTGAACTAACTTTATAAATATGATACATTTGTGAATTTGTCCCTTCACATAGGCATGGGGTTTTCTTCCTAAGACTTGACCTTCAAATATATGTCCAATTAGTGATTGTTTCTCCAACAGCTCCCCCTCAATCACTAATTGACATTCCTTGTTTCTTCATATCATCTTCTTTTCTTTTACTCCTGCCATGCTTTTGAATCTACTGGTCTTCACACCATCCAAGCTCTTTGTCATTATGTCTGCTAACTGATCTTTAGTAGAAATGTACTCCACTTCAATCTCCTTCTCCATTACCTTTTCTCTGAGAAAATGATACTGTATCTCTATGTGCTTTGTCCTTGCATGAAATACTGGATTTGCTGCAAGATAAAGTGAACTCATATTATCTCCATGTATTGTAGGTGTACCTTGATCAATGCCTAAGCTCTTGAACAATGTCTGCATCCATATGACTTCCTTACCTGCTTCCACAAGTCCTTTGTACTATGCTTCAATTGATGATAATGCTACTGTATGTTGTTTCTTTGAACACCAAATTACAAGCTTATCACCAATATATATCATGTAACCATGAGTTGATCTTCTGTCATCTTGGTTACCTGCCCAGTCTGAGTCACTGTAGGCTCTCAACTTCAAATCTGATGTAAAAGGATAATATAATCCTTCCTTTATAGTTCCTTTGATATATCTGAGAACTCTTTGACCTGCAATCCAATGTGGGTCCTTTGGACAATGCATGAATTGTGACAAAACTCCCACTGCATAACTAAGATCAGGTCTTGTTAGTGTAGCATAAATCAAACTACCCACAAGAGATTGATACTTCCTCATATCTTTGTAGTCTGCACCATCATATTTACTGAGCTTGTGATTAACTTCAAGTGGAGTTGAAGCTTCTCTGCAATTTTCCATATCAAACTTCTTCAACAAGTTCAGAAGATACCTTTCTTGTGACACATATATGCCATGATCTGTATAAGTAACTTCCATTCCAAGAAAGTATGACAACTTTCCTAGATCACTGATCTTGAATTCTTTTTCAAGTAATCTCTTTACCTCCTTGATTCCTTCATCTGAAGTACCTGTGATTATAATGTCATCTACATAAATACAAATGTAGATTGTACCTTCCTCTGTTCTTTTGATAAGTAGACTTGAATCTGCTTTTGAACTTTGATATCCAAGATCATTGAGATACTTCACCAGTCTATAGTTCCAAGCTCTTGGAGCTTGCTTCAATCCATACAATGCTCTTCTCAACCTGCAAACAAAATTTGGATACCTGGAATCTATAAACCCTTGAGGTTGTTCCATGTATATTTCATCTGATATGTATCCATTCAAGAATGCATTCTTTATATCCAATTGACTTAGAGTCCATCCTTTTGAAGCTGCAATAGCAATGATTGTCCTTATAGTTGACATCTTAGCTACGGGACTGAATGTCTCATCATAATCTATGCCATAGGTCTGGGCATAGCCTTTCACCACCAATCTAGCTTTGTATCTAGCTATACTTCCATCTGCAAGCTTCTTCACTTTATAAACCCATTTATTTCCAATTACTTTCTTACCATTTGGTTTAGGAACAAGTTCCCATGTCTTGTTCTCCTCCAGTGCATTGAACTCTTCCTTCATTGCTTCTTCCCATTGCTTCTTACCTTTAGCTTCATCATAGTTCTGAGGTTCTTCATCATCTTTGACCATATATGCATAGTTCTTCTGAGTTATGTAAGAAGTATCATAAGAATACCTTTCTGGTTGTCTTCTAGTCCTGCTTGACCTTCTTGGTTCACATTCTTCATAAGTTTCTGGATACACCTCTTCATCAAATATAGGAGCTTCTTCATTCCTTCTTGTTAATCCACTTATGGATGTACTTGCTTGCATATAGTCTTCATCTCTATTTACCTGCACAATGGATTTTCCTTTCTCACATCTTCTTACCTCTTCTTCAAATTCTTCAGCTGTATGACTTTGATCTGCATACCAACTTTTCTGTTCATCAAATGTAACATCTCTAGAAACAATAAATTGTTTTGTTAGAGGATTCCACAACCTATAACCCATCTGCTTTTCATCATAACCAATGAACACATATTTTTCTGCCTTTGGTTCAAGTTTATGCCTAAGTTGTGATGGCACATAAGCATATGCAATTGATCCAAACACTCTACAATGATCTAGTGTTGGTTTCTTACCCCACCAAGCTTCATATGGAGTCATTCCATTCAGAGCTGCACATGGTAATCTATTCACAAGATATGTAGCTGTATTTACAGCCTCAGCCCAAAGATAATTTGGACAATTCTTCTCCTTCTGCATAGCTCTAGCAAACTCAACCAAAGTCCTGTTCCTTCTTTCTGCTACACCATTTTGTTGTGGTGTATACCTGCAAGTTATTTCTCTCTTAATACCTGCATTCCAAAGATAATCATTGAACTCTTGGGAGAAGTATTCTCCCCCTCCATCAGACCTCAGTCTTTTAAGCTTTTGACCTGTTACTCTCTCTGCATATGCATGAAAATGCTTGAAAGCTCCAAACACGTCTCATCTTTCCTTCAAAACATATAATGTTATCCATCTTGTAGCATCATCAATAAAAAGAACATAGTACCTTGAGCCACTGATAGATCCTTCTTTTGTTGGTCCCCATACATCTGTATGAATGAGCTCAAGTACTCCATCATGTTTGAAACCTTTCTTTTGAAATGGTAACCTGTGTGCTTTACCCATTTGACATGCTTCACATTTATAAACCATATGTTGACTTTGCACATTTGGTAATCCTAGTACAGACTGATTAGCAACCATAGCTTTAATTCCTCTTTCATTAAAGTGACCTAATCTCTTATGCCAGAGATCAAGTTCTGTAATCACTCCTTCACCATGTGTGAGCAAAGCTTGACCAATGTTCCCTTGCACTCTTAAAGTAAAGATTCTACCTTCTTTCTTACCAGAGACAATCTGATTATATCCATTCTCTGGATCTTCAACCTGACTTGAAAACCTTTTTCAACTATCTGTCCCACACTAATCAAGTTTTTAGGTATTGTTGGAACATACAAAACATCGGTTAGCAAATCTGCTCCACTCTTGCATTTCACTTTTCCAATTGAATGTACACTATGTCTTGTATTATCACCTGTTTGAACAGTATGACTAGAAATGCCTTTTTCCAATTCTGACATCAATTCTATGTTTCCTCACAAATGATTAGAACATCCAGAGTCAATGTAAAATACCTTTAGATCTTCTTTATCTGATGTGTTGATTGAGTTCATCATCAATGATGTATGACTTTCATTCTGTGTGTCATTTGCATAGTTGTAGTAGGTGGTGTTGTAGGATTGATTCTGTCCCCAACTTCTTCCTCCACCTCTACCATAGCCTCCTCTTTGACTTTGTCTACCTCTCTGAAAATTACTTTGATATCTTCCACCTCGGCCTCTGCTATTGTTGTTTTGATTTTGGTTTGATCCTTGTTGGTTGTGCCAACAGTCATGAGCCAAATGATTACTCAATCCACAGATCCAGCAAGCCTTTTTGTTGTTATTTTGATTACCTCTTCCTCTTCCAAAACCTCTTGCTCTTCCTCTGCCAGTGCCTTTACCTCTTGCATAATAAACTTGAGAAGTTGACTCTTCTTCATCCTTTGCTTTACCTTTATCTCCTTTCTTCTTGTTCTTCATGTACATTGCAGAACTTTGTCCTTTATCTCCATCTCCCTTCAAGTCTTGCTCATATGTGAGCATCAAACCAAGCAACTGGTTCAAATCTGGAACATAATGATTTAATGAGAGTTCTGTTGATAAGACAAAAGGTTTCCACCTTTCATCCCCTCTCAAACCTGCAAGTAATTGAGCAATCAATCTGTGATCTTCAACTTCTTCATCTATGGATCCAAGACTATCTGCAAGATCCTTCATCTTAGTGACATAATCACTAATACTTTGACTTGGCTTCTTCTTGAATGTTGTAAACTCTGACCATAGACTTGCTTTCCTTGCTTTAGTAGTGCTTTGGAAATGATACTCCAATGCATTCCATATATCTTCAGATGATTCCATATATCAGAGAATTGTGAGGTTATTGCTTGAAAGTTTTGTTTGTTATGTGTTACTTAACACTAGCAAGAACTTCTCTTAGCAAGTAATCAAAAGATTTGGCAAAGATTGAGCTAATACAGGTCAGATTGAAGGATTGAAGAAAAGGCGCAGATTTTTGTGAAGTGAAATTTTGATTTTCACTAAGTTCAGAGATGAAGACTCATAATGTGAGTGTTGCTAAGCTAATGGTGGTTATGGAGGTCTTCTAATACCACATTAGTTTAGTTCTTGTGGTGTTTTACACACCAACAGTTCTTTCCTTTTGCTGCAACCTGTGAGCTTAAAGGATAAAGGATAATACCTTTTGAAGTTCTTTGTGTACGAGGATACTTTTGAAGTAACCTTTTGATGCCTTGTGTCTTCAAATGCTTCACCTTTCAAACTTTAATGGAAAACTTTACAAAACTTCTCGTACCTTTGTCGTCTTCTGCTCTCGAGAATCTTTCTGCTCTGATACCACTTGTTGATGTATGAAACACCACAAGAAATGAATTAATGTGACACTAGAACACCTCTATGGTCACCATTAACTCATTGCCACTCCAAACTTTGAGAAATGATAGCCTAAAGTGAGAACTTTGTTCCTAAAGAAATTCCTAGTCACCGAAATGACATACCTTCAGTATTTTGCTAATTTCTCCTAGCTCAAGTATTATTTCTCCATGAAACTTTTATAGGCTAAAACTAGAAGAGTAGAGCTTTCCAACAAGCTATCATATGCATCAAACGGATCTCTAGAACTCAAGTTATGGCTCTCACAAGATGACCCTGTATGACCTTCCAAAACTGGAAATTTTACCTGTTTTAGTAAGAGCGCCTGTTTAAAATTAGAATTCGATGCCTAGCATCGACTTGCAACGAGAATTCGATGCCGGGCATCGACTTGGAGTGTTTTTGGCCACTTTTCAGCAGGGATTCGATGCCGGGCATCGACTTCCCGCATAAAGTCTTGATCTTCTGGATACCAAAACTATAGGTGATTTCATGCACACTTAGAATATGACTTATCAACTGGAATTCGATGCCAGGCATCGAGTTGCTCCAACAACATCATGTTTTTCAAACACTTCAGTACTGAATGAAAAATATAAAAGAAAATATGACTTATCAACAGAGATTCGATGCCAGGCATCGAGTTGCTTGGAAAACTTGATATTTGTAACTCATCACACAATAGGTAATCATGGAGATGATGGAGAGAGGCTCATACACAGAACTTTACTCAGTTCTTCTCATAACTATAAAAAACTCAGAAGTTTTACAGATGCTTTCTCACTCAGAGAAGCCCGACTATACTCAGTCATACAAAAATGAGTTCTTCTCTCTTTCTCATTGTCTTCCTCCTTCTTCTTCTCACCGCGTCAGTTAATACTAACTAACTTATATAGATTTTCTCATTCCCGTGATTTTTAAAAAACTTCTAGAACTAAAGTGAACTAACTTTATAAATATGATACATTTGTGAATTTGTCCCTTCACATAGGCATGGGGTTTTCTTCCTAAGACTTGACCTTCAAATATATGTCCAATTAGTGATTGTTTCTCCAACAGCTCCCCCTCAATCACTAATTGACATTCCTTGTTTCTTCATATCATCTTCTTTTCTTTTACTCCTGCCATGCTTTTGAATCTACTGGTCTTCACACCATCCAAGCTCTTTGTCATTATGTCTGCTAACTGATCTTTAGTAGAAATGTACTCCACTTCAATCTCCTTCTCCATTACCTTAAACGCGTCTGATGGCAAACGCATTTAATCTCTTTTCGGGTTCTTAGGAGTGGAAGGGGTCTGAATAATTAGAGGCCCTATACTGGATTTTCCCAATTAACCACTCACACCACAGTACCTTAATGTCTAAATCTCTGTTAATATGAATTACTACCAATGCTCCGATGGGTTCTCTCACAAACTTCGGACTCATACACGAATTAATACTTTCTCAGTACTCGGCGCACAAGGTAAACACTACCATAGTACAGACTTACAGTAATTAACTTAACGGAAGAGTGATTCAATACTTAACTTACTGTAAACATTATCGCAATCTAGTCTTTACCGTACAAGTGCAAATAATCAAACAGAGACAGAAGACACAGTATTACTCAGAATTCCCAAAAGCAACACTACGGGAACTCCACAAACCTATCGCCCAGACAGATAGTCTGGCGATCCTTCTGGTTGTTATCGAAGCGTCTTTTCATTGATTTATAAATGAATACAACTTTACGCCACGACCTTTCCGTTCGTGCAGAATATGAAAAGGAAAAGATTTACAGATGCCAATCCGACGGCTTACAAATGGAATCTTGGTTATATTCTCACTCGATTCACTTTTGTTTGCAAATGTATCTAGGACATTGGACCTATTAATGGAGCTCTCAATATCAAGGTTATCCTCTTTGCTAGTAAATCATTTATTTTGGGGGAATCCTTCCTCTCATTCTTCACATCCTTCATATCTTCCACTTTTTTGAAGTGCCTTGGATAATAAAAAAGTTAAACTTGCTTATTGAGAGTGTTGACCTCCTTTTCCTTTCATTAATTCTATCTTCTAGTTGTTTCTATTTTTTATGCTCATGTGTCCATAACTATGAATAGATGAGTCCATAACTACTAATAGAGGGAATAACATCTTTTTCTCCTTTGAACAATGATGAGTCCATAACTATTAATAGATGAAATAACATCTTTTGGGCTACGTTAGGAGAGTTTTTTTAGTGACACATGGTAGCATCAATAGAGGGGTTTGCATCAGGGTTTCCAACACAATTGAATTGATAGGTTGTTCACCTTATAGACTTCACTGATTGTTTTTCCTTCTTCACACCTTTCCTTCGATGAGATTTCTTCCTTTTGTGGGATTGAATTCCATAATATAACCAAGCAACCAAAATATTTTTAAAAATTAGTTCTTGAATTAATAGTTCATTTTAACCAATATGGATGTTGATAGACTTTGTCCATTCTTTGCTCAAATTTATCTCTACCCAAAGTTTTGGGTGCCATTTGGCATTAAATGAGTGGGTGGTCTCCTCCTAAATTTGTTTTCCGATGGGTAAGGGATTACCAACCTAGCAAACAATTTGTTTGATGAAAGTGTAAACAAGTCTTAACTATGCAACAATCACGTGTTGATTTTTTATGTTTTAGGATTCCTTCCTCAGTTATTGAATACAACATGAACTGATGTTCACTTGAATGTAATTAGGAGAGTGCTTAACTACATTAAGCACATAATCACTCAAGGGCTAAAGTATCCTTATGGACATGCACTACAACGAAAGGGATTTAGTGATTCTAATTGGGATACCTTAATGTAGAATAAAAATAGTACATCTAGCTATGTCTTCATGCTAGGAAAAAGAGTCAGTTAATGGATGTCCAAACAGTGACTTATAGTTGCATTTTCATCTACTCAAGCTAGATACATAGCTTTGGAACTTCCTACATGTGAGATCATGTGGCTCAAGAAGTTATTCAAGTACTTCAATGTGCAGATAAATGATTTTACAATGTTTGGGGACATTATCTCAAGCATTCTCTCACAAGAACCCAATGTTATGTGCATGCTACAAGCACATAGAGATCCATTATCACTTCATTGGAGAGAAGGCACTTGCAAAGGATGTGGACATCAATGACATCAACACTAAGGAGTAGATGGAAACTATAATGAACAATATGGAGGAAAACAAAATGGAGGAAAACAAAATTGAGAAGCTCAATGACAACCTCAACTTGAAGACATCGAGGGAGACTAGCACTTGAGCTTGAGGGATAATTTTAGAATTCTAGAAAGCTCAAGTGTTTGAAAGAAATCTTAAATTAATGTGCCACATTGGCTACACTTTTTCGGTAAATTCAATAGCTCTTTCACGAGTTCTAACAAACTAGTTTAGCTTAACTACCTTGATGAAAAAGTGGGGATTCCTCATGGAGGTTCTTTTTTAATTCAAATCTACACCAAACGTCTATGATTATATAATAACACACTTGAAGAGAGTCATGGGCATCATACACATGATATTGGCATCCCATTTAAAAAAAAACTATCCCTAGCTAAGCTAGACCCTTTCTAGATTATTCTCTACATAGGATGATAATTTTCATTAACTATAAGGTTTCTTGGAGATCTCTAAGGTTCTACTTTGTGTGTCCAAAATTTGGGAGGTTTAGTCTTCATGAACACAGAGAAATTGAGTTCCTGCCTAACTATGGTAGCATTTTGTGAGGTCCAAGGAACATTCCAACATACTTTTGCTCATATTTGGAATGGCTATTCTCCATCAATTCAGCTATAATGACTTAATTTGTTTGAGAATTTTCTTATAGATGGAGATGCTAAATGTTTAGGTTCCTTCATCCAAATTTCTTATGTGATACTTTGTGTGCATTTTTTCTCCACTTATTGCTACAAAAATAAGATTTTTTTCTAGAAATTCTTGTTAGAGAATCGGATATCTTCTTCATTGGTGATATCATTGAGTTTTTCTTTGAGGCTATCCCATGTTATCTACATGGTTTTACATAATTCCTCTTATATTGAATGGCCATCATAAGATTGGATAAAATAGCTGCCAGCTTGGAGGTCCTATACTTTGAGTAAATGTTCTTCAGCTTTCTTATAGGACATGTCATGTTGCCACAATATTTAAAGCTTTTCATTCAATTTTTGAATAATACATGGTTATTAGATCCAATATCTTAGTGCTTGTCTTTATCTTTACCAAAACATGTTCCACCTCAATCATCAATTGAGGTTTTCTCTAACTTCTTTATACCTACCATGTCTTTGAATCTCTGTAGCTTTGGTCCATCCAAGCTTTTGGTTAGCATATCAGCTATCTAATCTTTTGTTGAAGTATGTATGACTTCAATCTCTTTATCCATCACCTTCTCTCTTAGAAAATGATACTGAATCTCAATGCGTTTAGTCCTGGCATGAAACACAGGATTAGCATCTAAATACAATGACCTCATGTTATCTCCATGAATAGTGGGTATACTCTGAATGATGTCAAAACTCTTCATAAGAGTCTTAAGCCATATCACTTCCTTTGCAGCTTCCACCATACCTTTGTACTCAGCCTCTGTGGATGATAAAGCAACTGTGTGTTGCTTCTTTGAACACCAAGAAACTAACTTATCTCCCACATAACACAAGTATCCATATGTTGATCGCCTATCATCAGGATTACCTGCCCAATCTGTATCACTATAAATCTTGATGTTTGTATCTGATGTAAAACCATAGTACAAACCTTCTTTGAGTGTACCCTTACTGTACCTCAACACTCTTTGTCCTGCAATCCAATGTTCTTTCCTAGGACAATGCATGAATTGAGACAATACTCCAACTCCATATGACAAATCAGGCCTAGTTAATGTAGCATAGATCAGACTACGAACCAAACTTTGATATAGCTTCATGTCCTTGAACTCTTCTCCTCCATATCTGCTCAATTTGTGATTCACCTCTATTGGAGTAGGTGCTACCCTGCAATCATCCATTTCAAACTTGATCAACAAGTTTTTCAAATACCTTTCTTGAGTTACATACACTCCATGTTGAGTGTATGATATCTCCATTCCCAAGAAATATGACAACTCTCCCAAGTCACTAATCTTGAACTCTTTTTCAATTTGCTTCTTTAGGCTTTGAATACCTTTGTCATCTATACCTGTAAGAAATATATCATCAACATATATGCACATGTAAATGAACCCATCATCACTTGCTTTAACAAGCAAGCTACTATCTGCTTTAGATACTTGGAAACCAAGTTCTTTCAAGAACTTCACAAGTCTATCATTCCATGCCCTTGGGGCCTACTTCAAGCCATACAAAGCTCTCTTGATCTTGCATACATGATTTGGATACCTTCCATTTCTGAACCCTTGGGGTTGCTCCATGAATACATCATGTGAAATGTAACCATTTAAAAAAAGCATTCTTCACTTCAATTGACATAATTTCCAACCTTTACATGCAGCAATGGCTATGAGTATCCTAATGGTTGTCATCTTTGCCACATGACTATAGGTCTCATCATAATCTATTCCATAAGTCTGAGCAAAACCTTTCACAACAAGTCTAGCTTTATACCTAGACACACTTCCATCTGCATACCTCTTTGTCTTGTAGACCCATTTGCATCCAATGATCTTCTGACTATTTGGTTTGGGAACCAAATCCCAAGTCTCATTCTCCATCAATGCATCATACTCTTCCTGCATAGCTTTCTCCCAATTTTCCTTACCTTTTGCCTCTTCATATGTAGAAGGGTCTTCATCTTCCTTTATCATATAAGCATAATCTTTGGTAGATAGAAAAGAAGTGTCATAGCTATACCTTGTCGGTTTCCATTTGTGTCTTGATGACCTTCTGAGTTCTCCACTTCTTGAGGTTTCTGGTTCATCACATTCTGGATCAAATCTTGGCACTTCTTCAACTTCAACCTGTACTTCATTGTTCTCCTCTTCATCAAATATCTGAATCTTTGATTTACCTTTCTTTTGATTCAAAACTTCTTCATCACTTGCATAAATATTGATTGTACCTGCATACCAAGTACCTTGCTCATCAAATGTAACATCCTTTGACACAAGGAATTGTTTTGTGGATGGACTCCACAATCTATATCCCATCTGCTTATCATCATATCCAATGAATACATATTTTCTAGCTTTAGGTTCCAATTTGTGCCTCAATTGAGATGACACATATGCATATGCCAAACATCCAAATACTTTGCAATGATCTAAAGTAGGTCTCTTACCCCACCATGCCTCATATGGTGCCATACCCTGCAAAGCTTTACATGGTAATCTATTAACCAAATATGAGGCTGTATTTATAGCCTCAGCCCACAAATAATTTGGGCAATTTTTCTCCTTCATCATGGATCTTGCAAACTCAACAAGAGTTCTATTCCTCCTTTCTACTACACCATTTTGTTGAGGAGAGTACCTGCAAGTAATTTCCCTTTTTATACCTGCATTCCACAAGTAATCACTGAACTCATTAGAAAAATACTCTCCCCCTCCATCTGACCTTAGTCTCTTCAACTTATGACCTGTAATTCTCTCTACATATACATGATAATGTTTGAATGTATTGAATACCTCTGACTTATCTTTGATCACATAGATAGTAATCCACCTGGTAGCATCATCAACATAAATGACATAATACCTTGAACCATTGATACTGAAATCCTTTGATGGTCCCCACACATGTGTGTGTACCAAGTCAAGCTTCTCTGAATACATAAAACCATGCTTGGAATAAGATTGCTTATGAGCCTTACCTAATTGACATGCCTCACATTTGTATGTCATATGTTGACTTGCAACATTAGGCAATCCAAGCACTGAACCATTTCTTTAATACCTCTTTCATTGAAATATCCAAGCCTTTTGTGCCAAAGATCTAAGTCAGAAATCTTATGTCCTCCATAGGTGTACAAGGCATGACCAATGTTACCTTGAATCTTCAATGTGAACAATCTTCCTTCTTTCTTCCCTGAAACAATTTGTTTATACCCATGGCTAGGGTCTTCCACAAACACTCCTTCATTAGTGAACGTAACTTCATAAACTTTTTCAACAATTTGTCCTACACTTATCAGATTCTTAGGAATTGTAGGAACATACAAAACCTTACTCAAGAGAGTACTTCCATCCTTGGCCTTCATTGATCCAATTGACTTCACATTGTGCTTTGTGTTGTCACTTGTTTGAACTACATGATTAGTAAGCTTATTTTCCAAATCAGTCATCAATGCTATGTTGCCACTCAGGTGATTGCTACACCCTGAGTCAATGTAGAAGAGTCTTTGGTCTTCACTTTGCCTTTCACAAGTTGCATTCATTATCAATATTGAATCCTCCTTCTGATCTGAAGCATTATTGTAGTAGGTATTGTTATATTGTTGACTTTGGAATCCTCTACATGCATTTCTTCCAAAGTAACCTCTACTACCTCTACCTCTGAAATTACCTCTTTGATTTCTGCCACCTCTTCCTCTTGAATTAAAGTTTTGATTATATCCAACATTACGCTGAGTATTATGCCAACAATCATTAGCTAAGTGATTTGTCTTACCACAAATCTAGCAAGCTTTGACTCCATCTTTATTACTCCTACCTCTTCCTCTACCTTTGCCACCTCCTCTTCCTCTTAGGAAGTTAGCTTGGCTAGTTGTACCTTCATCTTCATTTGCTTGTTGCTTCCCTTTGATATTCTTCTTCTTATCCTTTGAATACATTGCATCACCTGCACTTTTATCACTTTCACCTTTGACGTCCTGCTCAAAGGTTAGCATGTGTCCTAGCAACTGATGTAAATCAGGAGTAAAATGATCTAGTGCTAATTCAATAGAAAAAATGAATGGCTTCCATTTGTCATCAGCTCTCAAACCTGTGAGGATTTGTCTTACCAATTTATCCTCCTCAATATCTTCATCAACTGCTCCTAATGCATCTGCAATGTCTCTCATCCTTGTTACATAATCTAAGATGGACTGAGAGGCCTTCTTCTTAAATGTGGTAAACTCTACCCACAAGGATGCCTTCTTGGACTTTGTGGTGTTTTGGAAATGCTCCTCCAAAGCATTCCATATATCACTTTCATTTTTAAGACCTCTAATGGGAGGTAGCAAGTAGTCATTAACTACCATATAGATAATGCTCCTAGCTTGAGCCTCTCTCTTCATCCAAGTCTTCAAATCTGACAATTCATCTCTAGTTGGAACACTAGGATCTCTGAACTGAGGCTTTTCTTCTTCACCTATAATATAACCTATCAAGTCTTTGCTCATAAGATGAGCTTCCATCCTCATTCACCATGCTGGATAGTCCACTCTATCCAACTTCTCTATTTGAAGAGAATCTCCCATCCTTTCTTCACTTGTGTATTGAATTCTTCAAACTTTATGAGTAATAGATGTACCTTTACTTCGAATGTAGTTCCTTTTGAACTTCTTGATAACTTCTTGTCTCCTTCTCAGGCTTTGCTTTCAAGCTTTCAACTTTTGAACCTTCAAGTGTTGAATTCTTTATAGCTGCAACAGTCGGGGTCCTCCTTTCTTCAGTTTTGATGCTTCCTGCTCTGATACCACTGATGGAGAGTGTTAATCTCCAAAACAACAAGCTACTCTTGAAGTTAGAGCACCTCTATAACAAGAGTAACTCAAAACCTTCACCAATTTGGAGGATCAATGATCAATTATCAAAATTTTGAACAAACTGTGAAGAAGGTGGCTACACTGAAAGTCTGCTGCATATAACTCACTCATTGACTTATCAAATGTATAAAGTTTTTGATAAAACTTTGCACAATGTGTTGCCTGTAGTTTGGACACCTCCTCCAAGTTAAATCATTCCAAAAGACTCAATAGATCTTGAGAAATGAGCTTAACAAGTCACCTATGTCTAAAACTGTTCTTCTGAGTAATCGATTAAGACACCTTTAACTTCTAAAGCTTGGTTCTCTCAACTTCCAACTTAGATTTTGGCTCCTCATTTGTGCAAAACTTTACACTGTGCACTGAGAACTGACTATTTCTTTGACCATCGGGATTGCACCTGTTTCAAAAGATACTTGACACTTTCTCACATATGAATGTTCCTACTCATAATTCTCACAGCCTGTTTACAATTAGGATCTCATACTTTAACCATAGACTCATTAACTACGGAGTTAGAAATCTACAAAAGAATTCTTGAAATGATCAAGCACGGAAGGAGAATACTCAGAAAGATCGGGCACAATATTTCTTCATTTTTGGAAAATTTTACATCTGAGTGATGAGAGGGATACTACACACTTCTAAAGTGTCTAATGACTCATATAACTTCTAATTTCTCTATTCACATGCTCTCTCATATATTCCCCGACTTTTTTACTTATATATATAGCCATATATGTACAAGCTTATGACCATACAAAAGATATATATGAGCTATCTCTAAATTAATGTACATATGTGTACACATCTTCATCTTTTGTATATGCACTTCCTTCATGCTTCATAACTTGATCTTTTCTTCAGTCTTTGACTTCAATTCTTCATCAAAACTTCAATTGTTGATAGCCCTGCACCAACAATGATTATAACAACAACTCATACAATAACAATAATTATCAAGGAGGATATAGAGGAAGGAGAGACTACAAAAACTATGCAGATGATCAAACTCAAGCGGATTCATTACTTCTGATTAACATGACCATGAAGAAAGGTAAAGCAGATGAACATGTATTCTATATAGACTCAGGTTGCTGAAATCATGTAGTAGGGAATGTAGCCTACTCTCATACTTGGAAGATCCAAGGAATAGACATGAAGTTCAAATAGGAGATGACACAAGACATCCAATGGAGATGATAGGAAATGTGAAGACTTTAGATGGTAATATGAACCTATTGAGCAAGGCATTGTATGTACCAACCATCAACCAAAAGCTCATAAGTGTAGGTCAGATTGTTGAAAAAGGATCGTAGGTTAGATTCACAAAGAATGGAGCATTTGTTAAGGATCCACATTGAGGATTCAAGAGGACAGTAAGAGGAGAAAAGTCAAGTAGACTCTATTTACATTTGAAATCCAAGATACTCTATAGAAACATTGCATTCTTTGATTATGGTGGTCAAACCCTATCTGAGTTGCAAATTTGGCGTAAGAGGTTAGCTCATATAGGTGAAAGGGCTCTAAAGCCAATCAGTAGGGATAAGAGTGTACTTGTTCTACCAAACATATCCAAACAACACATGATATACACATGTAGTGCTTGTCAATTTAGCAAGTCTCATAGGCAACCATTCACAAAGAAGGGATACATTCATGGAGACCTATTGGAGCTAGTCCATACAGATGTATGGGGACCAAGTAAGGAGCCTTCAGTCTTTGAATTTAGGCATTATGTGTCATTCATTGATGATTGTAGCAGATGGACAATACTATATTTTATGAAGCATAAAGATGAAGTGTTTTCATGTTTCAAGAAATACCTAGCACTTGTAGAAAATCAAACAGGTAAGAATTTGAAGAGGATAAGGTTAGATGGAGGGGGAGAATATTTCTCCCATGATGTTGGTTCTTATCTCCAAGAGAGAAGAATCAAAAGAGAGATTAGTACGAGGTATATGTGAAGAGATGGATTTGTAGTTGATCAAGATGAAGTGGTGCTGTAAAAACTTGGCACTACACCAGCCAAATGAACTTCAAAGATATGTGGTGGGCCCCTTTAGCTTGCCAAATCATGTATTATACACCCTATGTACCTTGGAAGATCACTCTCAGAAAGATGAATCAAAACAGATAAGTTGAAGTAGATTCAAGAGCCAAAAACTTGCTATTTATGTTCATACACCTCTCCAAAGTTTTGAACAATTCTCTTTCCACAACAGCAATCGACTTGATTCCTTTTATGGAACTCTTATCAGCATAACAAGCTAACAATAAAGAGTTATTTCATAAAAAATGATGGACTACACAAGGAGAAAAGAACTTAGCAAGCTCATAGGACCATCCCGATTTTCACGAGTCGTAGCAGTACTCAAACCCATGAGCAGAAAAATGGAAATATCTCACGATTCAAGACTACAATGCTTAGGAAATTTTGTAGCAATATACTAGACAATAGGATGAGTCTAAGAAACTTTGAATCATGGAAAATGTTGAAGTACACATGGAGAAATAGATTTGAGAAAATGCCTGTTCTGAGAGAGTGCTGATAGAGATGTAGAAAATGAAATGATATAGTCAACTTCAAATGAACATAGCTGACTATTGAGACATCCAATTGCAATTAAAACTTTTCAATTTATAGTAGAATTAGAGAGATAACTTTACCAAGTTGAATCACTAAAAATAATGCAACAAACAAAGAGAAATCATCTTTGCAATCTGACTGAGAAAATTGAGAGATATGGCAATGAATAGTACACTTCACAAGAGCATGAAAATATGAACTCAAATGATCATGAAAATGAAAGTATATTGATTGTAAAATACAATGTACTTACTGATACATATGTGTGCCTTAAAACCACACCTTGATATGGCATAAAGCTCAGCTCGTGGAGGTCTTCTAAATGCGACTAAAGAGCCATGTATTTATAGTCATCTTTGGAGCCAAGATTTGAATTTGAATCTTGCCTAAAATCACTCTCCAATCTTTTGGTGATTGATTCTCCTACTCACCTAATCAAAATTTGTGGCTTTTTTTTTCCTTTTTCATAAAGCGGACTCAGCCACTTAGATTCCTTTACTTTTACATCAAGTAAATTCTTCAAAAATTACAAGATGTTGTTCACAAGTGAACTCTACAAGGAGTTTACATTTCCTTTAAATTTCTAAGCCTTTTGATGACCCAAGCAATCACTTGGACTTGCCATGGACTTGTTCCAATAGCTCCCCCTCAAGTCAAGTGATCTTAACATCTTCAATCTTCTAAGATTACATGCAAACCAATCATAACCTTGAATTTGCAAAGCTTTGTACCATAAAAAACGCGGATATGGACCTCTAATCATTAATAGGATCTCTACGAGTGGAGCAGTTAATCTAGCCACTCTAGATGGAGATATTCTTCCTAACTACATAAGTGGATGTAGAGTGAAACGGTTCATGGAGCCTTTGATGGACCAAATGTTAGCACGTCTCGTAGGTTCGCAAAATAGGAAGAAAGAGGAAGAACGGATTAGAGAAGAGGCATGGCAAGAAGTCTTGGAACGTATTAAGAAACGGAAAGAGTGGATTAGACAAAGAGACGAACAGTACTTACTAGGGGAAGAGCCTATTCGCATGGCCAATTACCAAGCTAACCATTCCAATGGATAGATCCATGGCATATGGAAACCCTACCTAAACCTAGGGATGGGCAAGAGAGAGTACCAATTGATAGATGCCTTGATAGACTCAGGAGGAGGACTCAGTTGCATACGAAATACGGTCATTCGAGATCTTCAAACGATTATGACTCTCACGAAAGCACATATGATAGGTATCGGAGGACAAGTCATAGAATGCATTGGAGAAACTACAGTATCCCTCCACCTAGGAAATTCCTCCATGGAACAACGAGTCGTAGTGTGCAAAGATGAAGATTTAATAGAAGACTTAATCCTAGGACAGGATTGGATCATTGAGAATGAAGTAAGCATCCACCTAGTGCAAGGATACATTTCAGCCAAGATAGGACACAAGGAAATTTTTAGTCTATTAGGGGAGAAGCCCTCACAGAAACCAAAAGCCATCGAAAGTGCAGAAGAACTCAAAGAGGAGCACATAGAACATGATTCCAGCCCCAATCTCTCAGAAGCAGATCTGAAAGAAGAAGAAATTTCAAACCCTAACACATCAACGAAAGAAGTGGAATCATCCTATTCAGTTGAGGAACAGAAAGACACCAAGGAAATCAACACTCTTGGAGTATCTCACACGACAGAAGGATCACCTATTTGGAAAAGCACCATCAAATACTCGCATCCAGGTCAACTTCAAATGGGTATGCAAGGATCAAGTGAAGAAATCGGAGATTGCAGCACCAACTCATGAGCAAGAGGAGGACAAGCATTCATCTTTACTGAAGTCCAAACCAAAACGACTCTTGCAATTATAGCTTCCTAGGTCTCTGATTGAAGCTCAAAAAGCAAGGAAACAAATATGGATTCCCAAGAAGGTCAGACAAGCAGCCAATCAAGAGAAGCAAACAGGAGGAAGTATTACACCAACATGTTTGGACAACAAAGCCAAGATAGACTCGTCATAGAAACGTGAAGAGAACAACCTCTATCACTCGGACAACAGAAGAGACAAAAGAATCACCTGCAACTCGAGGAACCAAAGAAAAGACATGGCCTATCAACGCGACCACGAAATGGATTTGGAAACCAAAGCAACTGTGAGGAATGGAACACCAGAACAAAGAAGATTTCTGTTGCACTCATGAAGTATCGAATGCACCTAAAGAATGCATAATAGGGCCACATTACAAGGCCAGGCATTTGGCACTTGATGTACATAATAAATTAGTGGTGCACATCCTCCAATAAGGAATAGGTCATAGCTTCAACTTCCTTAGGAATGGACCTACTATGCAAATAAATAAATGCTTCGGCTATACTAATCCTTGTTTCTTTCAGAAAAGAAAATGAAAAATATGTGGTAAGAGATCTCAAAATTATACAAGCAAGGGGAACGGAGTGACGAAATGACAAAATGTCACTACAATGCACAGCACAATTGCTATATCTTCTATTTGAAGCTAATGCACTTTTCATTACAAGTGCAGATGGCCTCTGAAGATTCGGAAGCAGATATTCAGGAAGAAGTATCGTAATTCCACTTACAAAGCGTGACCAAAGCAAAGGGACACTGGTTTAGAAAAGATCAACCGACTGGGAAGTATCTCTTCCTAGTGACCAGCAAAATCATGGACATGGATCATCATTTCCCAATCATGTCCCAAGACTTTAAAGTGGTGCATGAGCTTCCATCTACAATTGACATCATGAAGAAAGCGAGCATACACAAAATATTTTGAATTGACAATCTACAAGCCCGACTTTCAAAGATGCACTCAAGTAATAAATACATTACAGCCTGCACTACATGATCCATTGGTGCCACAAGCCAGAGTCATGGACACAGTAGGTGAATGGGTCGTGATTCAATTTAAACATGATTTAATTAAAGAAGCTTTTGGATGGGAGAAGGATGGAACTACCGTAGTGAAAAAAGAAAGTCGAGGGGCGAAGACCAGAACATTTATTGACATCAATAGATTTGACATAGAAGAAGAAGTCAGACTCATTCATCAGCACTTCTGTTTCCCAAACATGCATCGATACACTGCCCCTCAGAAGATCATTGTCCAACTACTATCACATGCTATCAAACAAATTGGAAATCAAATTAATCTCACTCCATACATATAGGAATGGCTATTCGAGGCAAAGAAGCAATGGAATAACAAGAAGTTCTTGAATGGCAGTGTAGCTGTGACCATCCTGATATATCATGCTTTAGGTATTAGAGAGCACCCCAAGAAATGCCATCATCGACTGCTATGGCTAAGTATGCCAAGGTTGCCACAGTCCCAAAAAAGAAAAACGGAGTCAAGATTGTCCAGGAGGCAGAAACTAGCTCTCAACCCAAAATGAGAGGTACAAAGAGGTTAAGGGAAATAATGCAAGTAGAGACTGAAGTTCTAGCTACAAAAAGGGCACACGTGCTCCCAAGGACAAGAATTGAAGAGCAAAGGCCAATTACAGAAGAGGAGTTAACAAAAGCCCCAGAAGACACACACCAATATACAGAAGGGCAAGTTAATCTACAAATGCAAGGGCACCATTACTAGCAGGCCCAACAAGACATGGATGCAAAAAAGAGGTTAACCAAGGTACATCGATATAGAGAATTAGGGTTGGTTAATTCAAGCTCCTCTTCAGATGCACACGAAGAGGCTGACACATCCTTACTAAATACGGATATTCGAAGTGAATCCAAAGACCATGGACAATGGGAGGAACTAAATGAAGTAAACTACAATGCAGAAAATGAGGGCATAAAGATGAATGACACCCCCATCAACCCCAATCAAGACACAGCAAGCAAGGAAGCAAACCAAGAAGGGATACATGTCATCCAACTAAATGATACTTCCAAAATTCAAATCAAAGAGACAACCCTTAAAGGAGAGGGACCACTCAAGAAAGGAAGAACCAAAAGAAGCTATAGTGGAAGAATTAGAGCCCTTCACTCCTATAAGGGTTGTGGCAGAACCCTCCCCCATGGATGTCACATTTCAAGGGAGTGCCACGAAAATTATTGATCTGGATGAAGAAAGAAAAGAACCAGAAATACAAATACAGATCGGACAACCACATAACAAAACCATCCATGTGGAGCACGGAAAGGATGTACAAATAGGAGAAGCTCCAAACATTCCAAGAACATGGTTGAATGTCGACATCGCTCAGCTCAAGCGAGTAGTGCAAGATATGATCAGAACTGCTATGGATACGCAAAAGTTGATGCTTGAGGCTGATGAGGACTATGACAAAGTGATATAGGACAAGCATGAACTTCAAGAAATGCGTAAGAAACTTTCAGCAGAATTAAAGCTAGCAAGAGAGCAAATAATACATAAAGAAAATGAAGTTCAAGAGGTCAAACAGCAGTGCAAAACTTTAGAGACGGAAGATGCAAAATTAAAAGACCAACTACAGGAATTATAGAAGAAATATGAGGCTAGCGAGGCCGAAAAGACGCGGATGAATGCACGAAGCAAAATATTAGAATCACAGATAAAGGTATATATGGATGAGGCAGAGAAATTAAGGAGCAGAAACAAAGAGCTAATGATAGCTCTTCTGAATAATCAACCGATCGAGGCTCAGAAAAGGCCAGAACAAGACATCAAGGAAATGGAAGAAAAGATAGCTAAGTATGAAGATCAGCTCAAGCAGGAGCAGGAAACCATTGCCGAATGGGAAAAAAGATATATGGAGGATACCGTGGCTCTAAGGACAAAATGGAAAAAGGCTGAGAATCAATATCTTATGCAATGTAAAGAAGACACTGATCACCTCGCTATTGTGGCAGAAGAAATCCAAAAGAATAAGGAAACAATTTTGAAGGCCCAGGAAGAAATTAAGCAAAAAAAGGAAATGATAAAGCAACTATAGGATCAGCTCGCACAAAAGGCAACGGAGGGGACACCAGTAGTTCCAAAATCCACAGCAGCTACTAAGCAGATTGAAGTATGTCCTCCCTCTCCCCCCTTACATCATTCGCCGATAAGGGCGGAAACGGAGATCCAATTTGAACGTAATCATCGGGATATTGCAGAACTGAGCCGAAGGGCATTACTGGTGTCTCAACTTACTGCAGAATTTGAAGATCAAATCATCCACGTCATGAAGGAAGCTAAGATTGAGAGCAAAAATTTGGAACAAATATTGAAGCCCTTCAATGTACCATATGGACTACTTAAAGAGCAAACACGGCAATATATAAAGACAGGGACAAATAAGGAGCCTGACAACAATGTCCAGTTCAGCAATAATACTTTCAATTATACTCAAGAGGAGTTCGAGAAGGCTGATCTGATATGGAGGTGCAAAATTTTGGAAAAGAATCCTACACTCCGAGTACAATGGGAGGCATCACCATATGCTCTTCAGGTAAACCCATCTTTTTGTCCAGTACCCCGCAGACACTCCTGGTCGCAATTTTGGGAATGACAGCACCAGGGAAGCATCAATAATCAATGGCTAAATTATTTGCTATTACCCAGTCTACCGCATAATTACCTACCAACGGAAGAATACATGGTGAAAACCATGGAATTTTGGATTGCTAGATATGCGACTGTACTGGATTTGGTAGTCAAAATGACTATTAAGGTTTTCACCATGCTCCTGACAGTGATTAAAGTCTTCCAACATGCCAAATATACATTTTTGAACTTCATAGGCATTACACAGGGATCTAAAGCGCTCATTTTTTATCTTTCCACCATCCTGAGCTGATTAACACTTATGGCATACTATTCAAGGCTTATGTTTTTGCCAAGCACGTATATGCAAACATTTGAAGAAGCATTTTTCACTGGTTCTTTGAAATCCATTCAGAAATTTTTGTAAAGATGACTTCAAATCTTTATGCAAGACTGGTGGCTTATGAAACAAGCTTCTTTGCAGATCAGCGACACAAGCACTAGAGGATGGAGTGAAGTCAAGCCAGTGGAAAGAATTCATGATTTGTCATGCCAATTTGCTTAATCAACGAGAGCAAGCTTCCATACAAACGTACTCACGTCGCCACAAAAAGCCTGTCGAGGATGACAAAGTTCAGGAGGAGGGACGTGTGGAAGGGGAATCAAGCAAGAAGAGAAGAAGAAGAAAATCAAATACCAAAATGACTCAATAAAGAATGAAGAATATAAAGCAAAAGAACCACCCTCTGCCCAAAGCCTCACAGGGGCACGCATCAGGCAACAAGGCCAAACACCCAGGTCCTAAGGAATGGAATTAAAGAACAATCAGAACCAGGACATTTCATGGGAAGGATGGACCAGGGCCAGGAAGTATCCATGAAGAAGTGCAAGACAATACTTGGCAGGTAATAATCCTCCCGCTAATAGCGTGCGGTGGCAGAAAGAATACAGGCTCAAAGCAATACAACAGGGTCAGATATGTGAAGACAAAGACAAATCAGAAGACCAAAAGTTAGAAAGAGGTAGACGCTGAAAAGTTGAAGAGAGTGACTAAGAACATCACAATCTTAGTCACAGATGGTGTGCTTAGTAGCCCGACTAAGTGCAGCGACCCAGATTTGTGATGTACAGGATATCAAGGGGCAAACAGAAGCAAAGGACATATTTCGGATAAAATAATAAATTCTCTGACAGTCCTTGTCGCTTCTTCAACCACTGGGTGCGTGTATTCAGAAAGCTTGAGACGAGCAGCAAATGAAAGACAAAAGCCTCTCAAGGGACGACAGAGACAAAGAGGGAGAGAGTGTTGCAGAGCAAAGAGGCACGAAAGTGGAGCCCCAAAATTTTCAAATTAATGGGCATATTTTTCTTCTTCAAAGTCTTAGGAAATTCCCTCAAGCCATGTAAATGCACTAGAGGAGTCCTCTAGATGCATAATCTCAAATCATTGTAACATATTCCTTGTAAATTAGTAGGAAATTCACCTTTTAGTTAATAAAGTGCTAGTCTCTTGTGTGAAAGGACCATTCTTAGGGCACATGTATAAGTCACTTTGTGACTCTTTGTAGAGACTTTTTGCCATTGTGAAGAAGGAGAGCTCTTGATTTTCGAAATTGCTTCTTTCTTGCAGATTTTCATCTTCTCTTTGATCTTCTATGTGTGTGTAATGCTTGGAATGTGTATGTAGGACTGTTGTCTACCCCTCCCCACTGTTTTTGAGCTACTATAGTGTGTGTGTGAGCTAGTAGAAGTTGTGGAGTGAGTATGGGTGTTTCCCGCCATTCACTGTTTTGGTCATAACTTGAAGCAAGGTTGTGAGAATCAAGTGAAACCACCTCCAGTAGATGCATCTTGTCGAGAGCCTTGAAAGAACCCGCCACTGGCCATATTCAGAGTTCGGAGCTGGGAGAAATCCTCGATTTAGTGAAAACTACTGTAAGTGGTATCGTGACAGACACTTTGAGTATTCAAGTGAGTTAGAGAGATGGATTAGTTTTTTCTCATGCATGTAAGCTAAACCACTTCATTTCCCATCATGTGTGCACATGTCCTCATAAGCTTGGTTAGGTCGTTTCATCGGATTGACAAATAAGCGTGTGTCAATTCCCCACTTTACTCACCTGTGTGGCAAATGGGATTTAGTCTCTTTGGCACAAGTCCTTAAGTCTTCTTGACTTAGGTACACAATATGCGAGAGTATGAGATGAGAAGAACTCTATCATCATTTAGAATTAAAGAAGAACTCTATCATCATTCTGAGGTAAAGTTTTCAAAGTAGAAGAAAACTTGCACCCGATATTTTGTTGTATTCTCCTTCTGTGTTTGATCATTTCAAGAATCCTTTTGTAGATGTATAATTTTCATAGTTAATGCTTCTATGCTTAAGATTTGAGATCCTAATTGTAAACAGGCTGAGAGAATTATGTGTAGGAATATTTTTATGTGAAGAAGTAATGAGTGTCTTCTGAAATAGGTGCAATCTTGATGGTCAAAGAATTGATCAGATCTCAGTGCATAGTGTAAAGTTTTACACACATTAGGAGTCAAAATCTAAGTTGGAAGGTACGCCATCTATTGCTAAAAGCATTTGATTAAACGGCTTGTAGTTTGGGAGAACCATGCATTAGAAGTTGTAGGTGTCAAAGTCGACTATACAGGAGGATAGGGAGATTGTTTGGATCATTTCTCAAGATCTGCAAAATATTTTGAGAAGATTGAACTTGGAAAAGGTGCAGAAACATTAGGCGACACCTCCTACAAAGTTTCATTGAAAAATTTACACATTTGGTTAGTCATTCAATGAGTTATGTGCATCAGACTTTTCTGAGTAGTGACTCTTTCATAGTTACTGCAAATCTTGATAGTTTGGCATTGATCTTCCAAATTGATCAAAGTTTTGAGTTATTCTTGATATAGAAGTGTTCTAACATCAAGGATAGCTTGTTCTTTTGGAGATTAACACTCTCCATTAGTGGTATCAAAGTAGAAATCATCAAAATAGAAGAAAGGAGGACCCCGACTGCTACAGTTATACAAAAATCAACATTTGAAGATTCAAAAGGTGAAAGTTTGAAGTAAAAGCTAAAGAAATAGGCCTAAAGCTATCAAGAAGATCAAAAGGAACTTCATTCAAAGTAAAGGTACACTTATTCCTCATAAAGTTTGAAGAATTTAATACACAGGTGAAGAAAGGATGGGAGATTCTCTTCAGATAGAGAAATTGGATAGAGAAAACTATCCAGCTTGGTCAATGAGAATCGAAGCTCATCTCATGATCAAAGACCTGATAGGTTACATCACAGGTGAAGAAGAAAAACTAGAATTTAGAGATCCCAGTGTTCCAACTAGGGATGAACTCTCAGATTTGAAGACTTGGATGAAGAAGGATGCTCAAGCAAGGAGCATTATCTACATGGGAGTCAATGACTACTTGCTACCTCATATTAGAGGACTTGAAAGTGCAAGTGACATATGGAATGCTTTAGAGGAGCATTTCCAAAACACTACAAAGTTAAGGAAGGCATCTTTATGGGCAGAGTTCACTACATTCAAACAGAAAGCTTCTCAATCCATTTCTGATTATGTGACAAGGATGAAGGACATTGTAGATGCATTAGGAGCTGTTGATGAAGATATTGAGGAGGATAAATTGGTGAGACAAATCCTCATAGATTTGAGAGGAGATGATAAATGGAAGCCATTTATTTTGTCCATTGAATTGTCACTAGATCATTTCACTCCTGGCTTAAATCAGTTGCTAGGACATATGCTAACTTTTGAGCAGGATGTCAAAGTTGATGTTGATAAGAGTATAGGTCAAGCAATGTATTCAAAGGACAAGAAGAAGAATACCAAAGTTAAACAATAATTACATGAAGAAGAAGGTACAACTAGCTAAGCCAACTTCCTAAGAGGAAGAGGAGGTGGCAAAGGTAGAGGAAGAGGCAGAAGCAATAAAGATGGAGCCAAAGCTTGCTGGATTTGTGGTAAGACAAATCATTTAGCTCATGATTGTTGGCATAATAATCAGAATAATGGAGGATATAGTCAGAACTTTAATTCAAGAGGAAGAGGTGGTAGAAACCAAAGAGGTAGTTTCAGAGGAAGAGGTAGTAGAGGTAACTTTGGAAGAAATGCAGGTAGAGGATTCCAAAGTCAATCCTACAACAATACCTACTATAGTTATGCTTCAGATCAGAAGGAGGAGTCAGCTTTGATTATGAATGCAGCTTGTGGAAGACAAAGTGAAGACCAAATAGTCTTCTACATTGACTCAGGGTGTAGCAATCACCTGAGTGGTAAGATAGCATTGATGACTGATTTGGAGAATAAGGTAACTAATCATGTAGTTCAAATAGGTTATAATACAAAGCATAATGTGAAGTCAATTGGATCTGTGAAGGCCAAGGATGGAAGTACTCTTCTGAGTAAGGTTTTGTATGTTCCTACAATTCCAAAGAATCTGATAAGTGTAGGGCAAATTATTGAAAAAGGTTATGAAGTAAGGTTCACTAATGATGGAGTTTTTGTGGAAGATTCTAGCAATGGGTATAAACAAGTTGTTTCAAGAAAGAAAGAAGGAATACTCTTCACATTGAAGATTCAAGGTAATGTTGGTCATGCCTTGTTTACTTATGGAGGACATAAGATCTCTGAGTTAGATCTTTGGCATAAAAGACTTGGACATTTCAATGAAAGAGGTATTAAGGATATGGTTAACAATGGTTCAGTGCTTGGATTGCCTAATGTTGCAGGTCAACATATGACATACAGATGTGAGGCATGTCAATTAGGTAAGGCTCATAAGCAATCATACAATAAGCATGGATTTATGTATTCAGAGAAGCTTGAATTGGTACATACAGATGTGTGGGGACCATCAAAGGATTTCAGTATTAATGGTTCAAGATATTATGTGATTTATGTTGATGATGCTACCAGATGGATCACTATATATGTGATCAAAGATAAATCAGAGGTATTCAATACATTTAAACATTATCATGTGTATGCAGAAAGAATCATAGGTCAAAAGTTAAAGAGACTAAGGTTAGATGGAGGAGGAGAGTATTTCTCTAATGAGTTTAGTGATTACTTATGGAATGCAGGAATAAAAAGGGAAGTTACTTGCAGGTACAGTCCTCAACAAAATGGTGTAGCAGAAAGGAGAAATAGAACTCTTATTGAGTTTGCAAGATCAATGATGAAGGAGAAAAATTGTCCAAATTATTTATGGGCTGAGGCTTTAAATACAGCGACATACTTGGTTAATAGGTTACCATGTAAAGCTTTGCAGGGTATGACACCATATGAAGCTTGGTGGGGTAAGAGACCTACCTTAGATCATTGCAAAGTATTTGGATGTTTGGCTTATGCATATGTGCCATCTCACTTGAGGCATAAATTGGAACCTAAAGCTAAAAAATATGTGTTCATCAAAAGATGTTACATTTGATGAGCAAGGTACTTGGTATGCAGGTACAATCAATAGTCATGCAGGTGATGAAGAAGTTTTGAATCAGAAGAAAGGTAAATCAAAGGTTCAGATATTTGATGAAGAAGAGAACAATGAAGTACAAGTTGAAGTTGAAGAAGTACCAAGCTTTGATCTAGAATGTAATGAACTAGAAACTTCAAGAAGTGGAGAACTCAGAAGGTCAATAAGACACAAATGGCAACCTACAAGGTATAGCTATGACACTTCTTTTCTTACTACTAAAGATTATGCTTACATGCTGAAAGCAGATGAAGACCCTTTTACATATGAAGAGGCAAAAGGTATTGGGAGAAAGATATGCAGGAAGAATATGATGCATTGATGGAAAATGAGACATGGGATTTGGTTCCTAAACCAAATAGTGAGAAGATCGTTGGATGCAAATGGGTCTAGAAGACAAAGAGGTATGCAGATAGAAGTGTGTCTAAGTATAAAGCTAGACTTGTTGTGAAAGGATATGCTCAGACATATGGTATAGATTATGATGAGACCTATAGTCCTGTGGCGAAGATGACAACGATTAGGACACTCATAGCCATTTCTGCATGTAAAGGTTGGAGATTAATTCAATTAGATGTGAAGAATGCTTTTCTTAATGGTTATGTTTCAGATGATGTTTTCATGGAGCAACCAAAAGGGTTAAGAGATAAAAGGTATTCAGAATATGTATGTAAGCTCAAGAGAGCTTTGTATGGTTTGAAGCAGGCCCTAAGGGCATGAATCATAGACTTGTAAAGTTCTTGAAGGAACTTGGTTTCCAAGTATCTAAAGCTGATAGTAGCTTGCTTGTTAAAGCAAGTGATGATGGGTTCATTTATATGTGCATATATGTTGATGAAATATTCCTTTCAGGTACAGATGAGAAAGGCATACAAAGTCTAAAGAAGCAAATGGAGAAAGAGTTCAAGATTAGTGACTTGGGAGACTTGTTATATTTCTTGGGCATGGAGATCTCATATACTCAACATAGAGCGTATGTGACTCCAAAAAGGTATTTGAAGAACTTGTTGATCAAGTTTAAAATGGAAGATTGCAGGGTAGCACCTATTCCATTGGAGGTGAATCACAAATTGAGCAAATATGGAGGAGAAGAATTCAAGGATGCAAAGCTATATCAAAGTCTGTTTGGTAGTCTAATCTATGCTACATTAACAAGGCTTGATTTCTCATATGCAGTTGGAGTGTTGTCTCAATTCATGCATTGTCCTAGGAAAGAACATTGGGTTGCAGGACAGAGTGTTCAGATATATTAAGGGTACACTCAAGGAAGGTTTGTATTATGGTTTTACATCAAACACAAACATTAAGATATATAGTGACACACATGTAATCCTGATGATAGGAGATCAACATATGGATACTTGTGTTATGTGGGAGATAAGCTAATCGCTTGGTGTTCTAAGAAGCAACTTATAGTTGCTTTATCATCTACAGAGGTAGAGTATAAAGTTATGGTCGAAGTTGCAAAGGAATTCATATGGTTGAAGACTCTCATGAAGAATTTTGACATCATTCAGAGTACACCCACTATTCATGGAGATAATATGAGTTCATTGTATCTAGTTGCTAATCTTGTTTTTCATGCCTGGACTAAACATATTGAGATTCAATATCACTTCTTAAGAGAGAAGGTGATTGATAAAGAGATTGAAGTCGTACATACTTCCACAAAAGATCAGATTGTAGATATGCTAACCAAAAGCTTGGATGGACCAAAGCTAGAGAGATTTAAAGACATGGTAGGTATAAAGAAGAAAGAGAAAACCTCGATTGATGATTGAGGGGGAGCTCTTGGTGCAAGTCAACCATCAGTTGATGTCTTGGATAAAGACTTGAAGTCAAAAGATGAAGAAAAGATCAACAAATGAAGCTTGAAGATAGGGCATATTCAGGGAATGAAGACTTGTATACATATGTACATTAAACTTGTAGTTAGCTCACTTATACCTTTATTATGGTCATGATCTTGTACATATATGCCTATATATACAAGTAGAAAGTCGAGGTAAATATGAGAGAGTATGAGATGAGAAGAATTAGAAGTTTTAAGATTCATTAGATACTTTAGAAGTAACTCTCTCATCATTCAGATGTAAAGTTTTCAGAGTAGAAGAAAAATTGCGCCCGATATTTTGCTATGTTCTCCTTCTGTGTTTGATCATTTCAAGAATCCTTTTGTAGATGTATGATTCCATAGTTATTGCGTCTATGGTTGAGATTTGAGAGCCTAATTGTAAACAGGCTGAGAGAATTATGTGTAGGAACATTTGTATGTGAAGAAGTAATGAGTGTCTTCTGAAATAGGCACAATCTCAATGGTCAAATAATTGATCAGATCTCAATCCATAGTGTAAAGTTTTACACAAATCAGGAGTCAGAATCTAATTTGGAAGGTAAGCCATCTGTGGCTAAAAGCATTTGATTAAACGGGTTGTATTTTGGGAGATCTATGCATTAGAAGTTGGAGGTGCCAAAGTCGACTACATAGGAGGACAATTTCAAAAATAGGGAGATTGTTTGGATCATTTCTTAAGATCTACTAAATCTTTTGAGAATATTTAACTTTGAGAAGGTGCAAAAAGATTAGGAAACACCTTATAGGAAGTTTCATTGAAAATGTTACACATTTGGGAAGTTATTGAGTGAGTTATGTGCAGCAAACTTTTCTGAGTAGTGACTCTCTTCGTAGTTAGTGCAAATCTTGAAAGTTTGGCATTGATCTTCCAAAACTATCAAAGATTTGCGTTATTCTTGATATAAAAGTGTTCTAACATCAAGTATAGCTTGTTCTTTTGGAGATTAACACTCTCTATCAATAAATGTGGTGGAGGATCAAACACAGGAACAGACAGGATCAATTCTAGTAGATCCCATGTTTGAAGACTTAAAATTTTGGTTAAAAGCATATCATTCTACAATAGAGACAAGACCTAGTCCAGAGTAGTATGATAGAACTTACCCAAGAGGATACACAAAAAAGGAAAGACTTGAAATATTTAATAGATTGATTGAAGTTGCTCAAACTATGCTATACCAAAAAATGGCTAGCCTCCCTAAAATGAGAATCCCCAAGGACATGTTTGAAGGATGTTTAGAAACCATAAATCACAATAGAGGAAACATGAACAAAGTATGGAAATTGAAGAAGACTTAAGTTTCGAGAACATTGATAGAAACTAAATGATTCTCGAAGTGGAAGAAAACTGGCCACATGATTTGTGGACCAAAGTGTAAGAAGACAGATGGAAGAAAACTGAGGATTTCCCTCCCTTTGAAGAACTAGATGCTTCTAGGCACCTCCCTAGGATGGAGGAGGAAGAGGACTCTAAAGAATTATCCAATCTGGATGAAGATAAGGAGGAATCAATTAGTCTAAGTACATTTCCTAATTATACAGAAGAATATGAGCAAAATTCGAATTTCTTTCACTCCCCAACAATAAGATACGATAAGAAAAAAAAGAAAGAGGAAGTGTTGACCACCTTACAAGAATGAAAGAAAGAAAAAGTACAATGCTCTATAATCCCAAAAGAACTTTTGCAAGTGAAACCTCATCTATGGAATAAACTAGCTAATGAGTTGAAACTAAATGAACAAAACTCATCTATGAAAGAAGAAAATTTGGAGAAAAAAATAGCTTTCAAGATACCAGTTGATTAAATTGGATATTTTATTGAGGATGATGAAGGAAATAGATGCCTTCCAATCACATTTCAAGGATATATGACAAAAGCCATTCTAGATATGGGAGCTTGAGTAAGGATAGCAACCAAGCAAAATTCGAGAGAAATGGGGAAAACGTGCCTTACTATTGATTAGAATGAAGCTACAACTAGCAGATGGTCATGTAGAATGACCTTTACGACTCCTTGAAAATGTAATCTTGACATTATGTGGAGTACAATTAGAACACACTTTAGCTATATGGCAATATGGAAAGGTGAGCAATTAGAAGATGATCGTAGGTAGACCATTCATGCGACAGCTAAAGGAAGTTCAAGAATGGGGATGAGATGTGGTGTATCTCCAATACCAAGATACTACTACTAAAATAAATCTCCAAAATTTCGCACTCAGAGATGTACCACCTCTTCAATGGAATCCTATACATAAAGAGGAGGATGATGTGTCAATCCATAGTGTTGGATTTAGTGACTAATCCTAGAAAGAATGAAGACACCCAACTATGGATTTGCAAGGCATCCAAATGAGAAGAGGAAATATTACAATATTGGCAAACAAGACACGAGAAAGAGAGGCCGATAGAAGAATGAGCTTACATTCCACAAGTATTTCCCGACAAATCATTTGAACCACACGGATGGATGGAAATTCTAGCAACCCTGGATATGTGTGTAAATGAAGAAGTGTTGACTATAAATGAATATGTAGATGAGGAAGGATATGAATTAAGCTTGTACATGGTTGTACTTCAAGAGGCTGAAGAAGGTGAAATAATTCAAAAAATGGAAAGAAGTCTACAAAAGCATAGAAATGGAACTTGAGTCTGACTCAGATGAACAATACCTAAATAGCATAGAATGAGAAGATGACATGGAACACAAAAAACTACTGGCCATAGAAGAATATATAGAAAACCCTTGGAGGAAAACCATTGAAACAGAGGATGAAAATTCACCAAATAAAACTTTGAAGTGCCTAAACATTTTAAAAGATATGCAGTATAGGAAAGAAAAATAGCTATTTAAATGCCTAAGAGAGAGGCACAGGAAGGAATAGTATATGATAAAAAGAGCAAACCAAGAAGGTAATAGTAACCCTAGAGAGAGATGAAGAGAGATGCACTTACATAGGCCAGGATGTGTCCTTAGAAGAGGAAAAAGAACTCATAGCATTAATTAGAGAATATAGGGATGTGTTCACTTAGACCTACAAAGACCTGAAAGGTGTAGATCTCTCAATTTGTGCCCATATAATTTTGATGACTCTTGATGCAAAACCATCTAAACAAAGACCATATACATACAATGGTGTGTATTCTACCAAAATCAAAGAAGAAATAGACAACTTGTTGGAAGATCGATTTATATATGAGATCGAACACACTGAATGGGCTTCTCGTTTGGGAGTGGTATCGAAGAAAAATGGAAAGCTTACGTTTTGTAGTAATCTCAAAGACCATTTGAGATAGCTATCCATTATCCATTACAAACCATCTTTTGGAAAGGGTAGCAAGCAAGGAACTCTACAGCTTCCTTGATGGGTTCTTAGGTTATAATCAAGTAGCCATCACTAGTGAAGACAACATTAGACCACTTTTGCTACTGAATGTGGAGTATATGAATTTAGATTTATGCCATTTGGTTTAATTAATGCCTCAATAACTCTTTACAGACTAATGTGTTATGTGTTCGAAGAGTTCCTCAGGAAAATTATGGAGGTATATGTGAAGGACTTATGTACATACTCTTCTCAATGTATTTCCCACATACTTGAATTAAGAAAAATATTTGACAAATGTAGGAAATATAGAGTATGTCTGAATTCGTAGAAATGTGTTTTCATGGTGAGACAAGGAAAGATATTGGGACATATAGTGTCCAAAAATGGAATCTCCATTGATGAAGACAAGATCAAAGTTATTTTGAAATTACCACGACCTAAGGATATAAAGGAAGTACAAACCTTTATAGGTCATTGTGGATATTATTGCCGATTTATCCACATGTATGCCATAATCACAAAACCCTTGTAAAGTTTGTTGACTCAATTTACTTGGACAGAAGAACGTGAAAAGGCATTCAATGAGTTAAAACGGAGATTGATTTTAGCACCAATATTGAAAGTGCCCAACTAGAAGAAGACATTTTATATACACATGGATGCATCTAATTTTGCCATTAGATGCATCTTAACACAATTTGCAGATGAAGGAAAGTTATACCACCCAATCACCTATGCCAATAGATAGCTTAATCAAGCCAAATGCAAGTACACTATGATTAAACAAGAGGGCCTAGGTATGCTCTACATAGTAAATAAGTTTAGACATAACCTCCTAGCCAACAAATTCAAGTCTTTTATTGATCACCAAGTTTTATTATACTTGATCAATAAACCTTGTAACACAACAAGGCTAGTTAGATGGCTCCTATTGCTAATGGAGTTTTACTTTGAGGTATTAGTCAAGAAGGGAAATACAAATGTAAGAGCTGATCATATGTCAAGAATGACACATGGAGAACCACCAATCGGAGTAGCAGATGAGCTACCCAACACTTATTTGTTCAACCTAGAAATATGTCCAAAGTGGGTGAAACATTGATGACTATATTCACATATGGACCAAACCATAGGATAAATTCGATTGGAAGGAGAAAACTCTAAAAACCAAGAAACCTCCACATTGTAATAAGTAGTTTGTACTTCAAATATTCCAATGGAATACTTCTAAGATGTGTTGAGGATGAGGAGAGAAGTAGCTTGATCAAACAAGACCACAAGAACAAATGGAGAATGCATAAGGGATTTTGTGGAACCACACAAGAATTAAAAAGACAAGGAGTGTATTGGCCAAATATGCAAAAATATGTGCATGAATAGGTGACAAGTTGTCACCTATGTCAAGAATCTACACCCAACGAACATTATGCCTAAGTTATTTGACTATAGTTCCTAAGTGGAGTAAGCCACTTGTAGATTACTTGAAATCATGAACTTATCTACAAGGAGCAAGTCTAGCAAGGAAAAGAGCCCTAGAATAACAAAGCAATGGTTATGTAACTATGTGTAAACAACTATTCAAACAAGGAAAAGACAATGAACTATGAATATTTGTGCATGAAGGAGAATATTTTCCCACATTAGAAATGGCTCATGGTGGAGTAATTGGAGGTCATTTTTATCGACAAGATTGCTAAAATGGTTCTCTTTGCAAGCTTATGCTGGACAACTCTACATATGAATGCCAAAACATATGTACAAAGTTGTAACATATGCCAACGAACCAAGTGTCCAATACGACACGATGTCATGCCCTTGATACCAATGGTTAGTGAAGAGCTTTCTCTAAATGGGGAATAGACTTCATTGGACCCTTTAATCCCATAGCTAGAGGATCTCATCCAGAATACATCATAGTAGCCACTGATTACTTAATTAAGTGGGTAGAAGCTAAAGCCACTGGGAAGAATGACACCCAAACTATGGCAAAGTTCCCATTTGAGAACATCTTCACTAGAGTTGGACAACCTATAGAGATTATAAGTGATAGAGGTGCACACTTCATTAACAAAGTCATTGAGTCACTTATGGATGAAAATTTTTAGTGATCCATAAAAATTTAGCACCCTATCATCCACAAGCTAATGGACAAGTCAAGAGTTCAAATAGACTATTATGCACGATTCTTATGAAGATAGTCAATAATGGAAGGAGTAATTGGGATAAATAATTGCATCATGCAATTTGGGCATTTCGACTTTCTTATAAGACAACTATAGGGATGATGCCCTTTCATCTAGTTTATGGTCAAAATGCAATTTTACCTTTTGATTTCTTGATTCCTACTCTTTGAGTAGCTGAGAAATATGACTGAATAGCAAATGAATTGTGTTATCATTAGTGTCCAGGTGAAAGGCCAAATGGTCATTGGACACTTTTGTATATGTTCTTTAATAAAACATCTAGTGGCTTGGTCAGCCATAGACTCTAATTTTGATCACATTTATAACACCTAAGAAGTATGTGTTTGTGCTCCATGTGTACTATGTTTTTTTCTATGTATTCTATAGCCTCTGTGCAGAGTATCGGTGCAGCGCCTGGAGCTCAATTTTCTACTTTGATTATATCATTGTGGAGCTTTTGAGAAGAAGGGCATACTCTAGTGCATTTCCATCAAAATATTTCACTCGTATCAGAGCAGTTTGACACAAAAGCTTTGTTCATTTTGTATGAGTGAAGTGAGCACCCACTCACCCACCCAAGGTTTTTTCCAAGGCTTACAACTAAGGTAGTGAGCAAGGCATAGACCTTGGCATACCTTGTCATCCGAGTCACCAAAGTCACTATTGGTGCCATTTGCTACACAGGAGGGAGCACCTCAATGATCAAGGAAGATATAGGTTCTCGGTACTTCTTGGGAGGTCACCCATCCCAGTACTGTTCCCCCAAAGCTCCCTTAATTGGGAATCTCTTTCCACTAAGCTACACTCTTGTGGTGTTTGAAGAAGGGAAAATACTAAGGCTAACATTATCTTGAGCATGTTTTGGGTGCTCAAAGCTTCATTCTTTGCTTGCAAAGCCTATCTTGAAGCATTTTTGGGATGATTCTTGAAACCATTTTGGAGTACTTTTGTACGTAGTTCTCTTTACACAAGTTTAAGAAACATCAAGAGTGCTCTTTGTACTTCTTTGACAATGAATGTTCAACTTTTGAGGGCTCTGTTTTCAGCCACACGAGTAAATCTATAGGTTTATTGAAATGTGTTAGTTGTGGTGGGAGTATCCACCGCAAGTCTATGCAAATTTTTGAGCCTAAAGAATAGAGTTGACAAACACTTGCAGGTGTTTTTTGTGAATATTTGGGTAGTGAATTCAACCTTTCAGTGCCATTTAATTGCATATATTTCACACATACATACTATGTATGTTTTTGTGGATACCACTTATGTACATCCATGTGGTCATTGATACAGCGGTTATGTTTTTGCATAAAGCCTTTTATGTTTGATAAAGAGGGTTGTGGTAAGGTTTTCTTGACTAGGGGACACCCAAATGTTAGGGTCTCTTTGGTGATGCAGGTGGAAGACTTACCGAGCCTTGCCATAAGAGATGTATGATAGTTGTTGATAGGTGTCCGATAAGCCTAGTTAGCTTCTTTTGGGTAACTGATTATATTCAGTGGAGTTAGTGATCTACTATGCAGGCTAACATGTTAGTACTTGTGATTTTATGAGATTTTGACACTGGTCATATGCTCATCTTGTAGAGGATACTTTGGCAAAAGTTTTCCAAATTTTTTGGTTTTGTCAACTATACAGTGGTCAATTTGCTCCTTGATACACTTATTAGTGTGAGAAAATTTAATCCCATTTTGGTTGGTCATTACTATTCATTAATTCAGTTTTTTCTAGGAACACTACTTTGCTCTATGGAAGATTCAAACTAAAGATGTGCTGATTCAGCGGAGGAAATAGAAGCTAGTAAATGGAATCTCAAAGAAGCCTGCTCACATGGATGAAGATCATTGGGATGCGTTAGATGAAATGGAATCCCAAAAAATGGATATGGATAATGAAATGAAAGCACTTTTGCTACTATGCATCTTGCCATCATCATGGGATAGGTTTTGCATAGCTTTTAGCACTAGTGCACCTGGTGATAAACTAGTCTATGGTGACATATGTGGAGCACTCTTGAGTAAGGTGATTTGTAGAAATTCTTTGGTTGGCACTCAGAGTGGAGATGCATATAATTTTTGTGATTCTTACCAAGGAAAGAATCAATGACATGGTAGGAGCAAGAACAAGGAAAAGAATAATCAACAGAATAAGAGTATATGTAAATCAAGGAAGAGGGATATCGATTACCATTCTTGTGATAAGAAAAGACACACGAAGAAATATTTTTATGCATTAAAGAATGCTAAAGGTAAAGGATAGAATGTTGATGGGCATGTTAAACTACTTGCACCATCTACTTTGATTGTGAAGATTGAAGCAATTAATGCTATTTTTGATGATGCTGATGTGTTGACATTTGATAGCATTGTGCCAAGTGAGGCTCTTATGGCTAATTCTCTTTCCCACGTGTGAATGCTAGATTTTGTTGTTTCTTTCCATGTGACACCACACAAAGAATGGTTCTTTAATTATGCAGCAAAGTCTCTTGGTACGATGAGACTTGATGACTCTTACCATTGAGACATTGTGGGGATTGGAGATGTGGTTGTGTTGTTCACTGATGGTTCAAAATTTACTATGCATAATGTGCACCATCTACCTCAGTTATCACATAGTTTGATGTCGGTTGGTCAACTTGATGACCTTGGTTATAAGGTGGTTTTCTATGCTCAGTCTTTTAGCATATCAAAGGGAAATATGGATATTGCAAAAGGAAACAAATTTGGCTCACTTTATCCTTTATTTGTATCCCAAAAGGAAAAGTTGTTAGATGTTACTAAATAGCATGGCTTGTATATGGCAGGACCGTTTGAGCCACATATCTCATAGTGGAATGGAAAATCTTTCTCATTCTGGCTACTTATCTGTGTCATCTTTCTCTAATTTTTCATTCTTTGAGCATTGTCAATATAGAAAGCAAACTAAGAATGTGTATAAAATGCACATTGACTCTTCCATTCAGCCTTTAGATCTCATTCATACATGTGTGTGGTCCTATGCCCACAATGTAATTACGTGGTTCTCTTTACTTTGTCAGTTTCATGGATAATGCTACTAGAAAAGTCTAGGTATATCCTATCAAATGGAAGGATGAGGTTTTTCCTACCTTCATAAAATGGCTTGCTTCGATTGAGACTAAAGAAGGAACTAAACTCAAAGCTTTATGCTCAGATAATGGGGGTGAGTACACCTCAAATGAATTCAACCTTTTTGCTAGTCTAGAGGAATTCATAGAGAGTTTAAAGCTCCTTATACCCTAGTATAGAATGGTGTAGCTAAAGGATGAATAGAACATTTCAAGATAGAGTAGTTTCTATGTTGCATCATGCAAACCTTTTAGAAGGCTTTTGGACAGAAGCAGTATTTATTGCAGTTCATGTGATTAACCTTTCACCTAGTAGTGTCAAAGGTATGAAAGTCGCACAAGAGTTATGGACATGGAAGCCACCATATTATGATCATCTTTGAGTTTTTGGGTGTGAATCATATGTTCATATACCCAAGAATCTTAGACAAAAGTTGGACCATAAGTCAACGAAATGCATTTTTCCTGGATATGGTCAAGAAGGACAATTCGGATATTTCTTATCAGATCCTGAAACACAATCAATGATCAGAAATATTGATGTCATTTTCAATGAGTCTAAGATGCATAAACAACCCATTAAGGAGGTTGAAGTGAGAAGAGAAAAAAAGAGGATACTAGTCCTCTAGTTAGCATGTTGTTAACACTGTAGCATCACAACTCATACTTGTCAATCCGAGGAGCATCTCATGAGACCCAAATGTGGCGTAGAAGCATTTAGCAGACACCACGGTGCTTTGTTAGCACGATATTAGCAACTAAACTATGTGTCAAAGAAGAAGAAAGCATTGTTAACAATACACACACTTAATTACACACATAATCATGTCATTAATCTAAAATTAACGCATCACAAGCATAAGACAAGAAAGGAACAAATACGCAAGCACATCATAACAACAACAAGAGCTCTCTAGGCATTGTGCAAACTAGCATGATATTGTTACTTCTAAGAATGCTCCCCAAAATGAGAGGTAGAGACCTCTTTATATACAAAATGAGCAAAACTGCATGCTATGTGGGATTTCTAAACTGAAAGGAGAATGAATCCTTCTTATTCTCTAGGGTGACACTCACACACACCTATACAAGAGTGCTTATTAAACTGAATAAAAAGGTAGAAAAAGGTACAAATGATGATGAAAAAGAATGGATCCAAGGATTATATGTTGTGTCGTCAATACTCCCCCCTCCTTGACTTTGTCATCCTCGACAAAGCTTTTGCAAGTATGGAGCTTTTTGTGGAAGAGCATATAGAAGTTCCTTTTGATTGCATAATCCTTGTGTCGTTGGAGTGCTTTGCTTTGTTGCTTTTATTCATCTTGTTTTTTGCATATTTGTTTGGAGTCAAGTGCCTTACATCTTCGGTCTTTTGCCTCATATAGATGGAAAGAATATGCTAGAATGCTTTTCTTTTCTTTTCTTTTCTTTACGTCTCTCTCTCTCTCTCTTAATGGATGCATTATGTATGAGAATAAAATGACAAAATTTAGATGATAGATACAAATAGATGAAATCAATTCATCTCTTCTTAGTCCATATGCATTGTTGGTGCAGGGCAATCAATAATTGAAGTTTTTAATGAAGAATTGAAGTCAAGGACTAAAGAAAAGATCAAGTTATGAAGCATGAAGGAAGTGCATATCTAGAAGATGACGATGTGTACACATATGTACATGATTTTGAAGTTAGCTCACTTATGCCTTTGATTAGTTATGAGCTTGTAAATATTTTCCTATATATATACAAAAAAAATGTTGGGGAAAATATGAGAGATTATGTGAGAAAAAGATTTGAGGAGAATTAGATGTCATTAGTCATTTTAGAAGTGAGTAGGATCTCTCTCATCACTCAGATGTAAATTTTCTCAGAAATGAAAAAATGTTGCACCCGATCTTTCTGAGTATTCTCCTTTTGTGTTGAATCTTTTGTGAAATGCTTTTGTACAAGTCTAAGTCTATAGTTGATTGAACTCTGTACAAATTTTCAACTTCTAGTTGTCATCACGCTGAGATAATTGAGTGTAGGAACATTTACAAGTGTAAATGGAAAGAAGAGAAGTTGGAGGAGGTGCAAAATTTGATGCTAATGTTTTGGTCAGTTCTCCTTTGACAGTGTAAAGTTTTGAGCAAGCAAGCACTCATTCTTTAATTTGGAAGGTAAGCTACCTATGGCTAAAAGCATTTGCATAAACGGGTTCTAGATTGAGAGAACCAAGTGTTAGAAGTTACAGGTGTCTGAATCGACTTCTCAGAAGAACAGTTTTAGACATAGGTGACTTGTTAAGCTCATTTCTCAAGATCTACTGAATCTTTTGAAATGGTTTGACTTGGAGAAGGTGCGCAAGCTATAGGCGACACCTTTTGCAAAGTTTTATTAAAACGTTACACATTTGATAAGTCAATGAAAGAGATATGTGCAGCAACCTTTCTATAGAATCATCTTCTTCACAGTTTATCCAAGATCTTTATAATTGATCATTAATCCTCTAAATTGGTGAATGTTTTGAGTTACTCTTGATATAGTGGTGCTCTAACTTCAAGAGTAGCTTGTTCTTTTGGAGATTAACCCTCTCCATCAGTGGTATCAGAGCAGCAAACATCAAAATTGAGGAAAGGAGCATCCCGACTGCTGCAGTCATAAAGAATTCAACATCTGAAGATTCAAAAGGTGAACGCGTGAGAGAAAAGCTTGAGAAGGAGGCCATATGACATCAAGGAAGAGTTATATCATAGGTGAAGAAGAAAAGCCTCAGTTTAGAGATCCTAGTGTTCCAACTAGGAAAGAATTATCAGATTTGAAGACTTGGATGAAGAAAGATGCTCAAGCGAGGAGCATTATCTACATGGCAGTTAATGACTACTTGCTACCTCACATTAGAGGTCTTGAAAGTACAAGTGATATATGGAATGCTTTGGAAGAGCATTTCCAAAACACCACAAAGTCAAGAAAGGCATCCTTGTGGGCAGAATTTACCACATTTAAGAAGAAGGCCTCTCAATCCATCTGAGATTATGTAACAAGGATGAAGGACATTGCAGATGCATTAGGAGCAGTTGATGAAGACATTGAGGAGGATATATTGGTAAGACAAATCCTTACAGGTTTGAGAGGTGATGACAAATGGAAGCCATTCATTTTGTCTGCTGAATTATCACTTGATCATTTCACTCCTGATTTAAATCAGTTGATAGGACATATGCTAACCTTTGAGCAGGATGTCAAAGGTGAAATTGATAAGAGTGCAGGTCATGCAATGTATTCAAAGGATAAGAAGAAGAATATCAAAGGCAAGCAACAAGCAAATGAAGATGAAGGTACAACTAGCCAAGCTAACTTCCTAAGAGGAAGAGGAGGTGGCAAAGGTAGAGGAAGAGGCAGGAATAATAAAGATGGAGTTAAAGCTTGCTGGATTTGTGGTAAGACAAATCATTTAGCTAATGATTGTTGGCATAATACTCAGAGTAATGGTGGATTTTTAATTCAAGAGGAAGAGGTGGCAGAAATCAAAGAGGTAATTTCAGAGGTAGAGGTTACTTTGGAAGAAATGCAGGTAGAGGATTCCAATGGCACAAAAGGCTTGGACATTTTAATGAAAGAGGTATCAAAGATATGGTTAATAATGGTTCAGTGCTTGGATTGCCTAATGTTGCAGGTCAACATATGACATACAGATGTGAGGCATGTCAATTAGGTAAGGCTCATAAGCAATCTTATTCCAAGCATGGTTTTATGTATTCAGAGAAGCTTGAGTTGGTACACACAGATGTGTGGGGACCATCAAAGGATTTCAGTATCAATGGCTCAAGGTATTATGTGATTTATGTTGATGATGCTACCAGATGGATCACTATCTATGTGATCAAAGATAAGTTAGAGGTATTCAATACATTCAAACATTATCATGTGTATGCACAGAGAATTACAGGTCATAAGTTGAAGAGACTAAGGTCAGATGGAGGGGGAGAGTATTTCTCTAATGAGTTCAGTGATTACTTGTGGAATGCAGGTATAAAAAGGGAAATTACTTGCAGATACTCTCATCAACAAAATGGTGTAGCAGAAACGAGGAATAGAACTCTTGTTGAGTTTGCAAGATCCATGATGAAGGAGAAAAATTGCCCAAATTACTTCTGGGCTGAGGCTGTAAACACAGCTACTTATTTAGTCAATAGATTACCATGTAAAGCTTTGCAGGGTATGACACCATATGAGGCATGGTGGGTGTTGACAGTCAAGGTCACACACAAGCATGGAAGCACAACAATGAAGTGGACACACAAGAAGACGGAGCAAGTAGGGAGCTCCAAGAATCACATGTCAAATTTTCAAAAGAAATCCCTATAGAAATAGTGACTTTTGTCACTAAAAACCATTGTAAATACCATTTTCTATTTTTATAACTCCATTTTGTTCAAGCCAAGGAGTCCTTGAGCTTGAGGACTATTAGAAGTATCATCCTACCAATTTTCATAATTTTTAGATTCCGTTTGAGTCCCCAAATAAGCCTTGGAACCTAATTTTTAACTAGGCCAGACACTAGGTCTGGAGAGGGCCAAAACCATTGAAAAACTATAAAAAGGGCTGGAGAGCTCATTTTTGGAGTTAGCTTGTTGTAGATTTCAGCTTTGTAAGAGGTTTCTATTGTAATCGAAGCTTTCCATTGTTCCACTCTTTGCTGTTACCTTGTGCACGTGTGTGTGCATGCTTGTGTGCTTTCACTCACGCACTTGTGCCATCACTTGCTCACGGTCTTCATACCGGTCCTCACCTCTCCACGGATTGACATTTATGAGGTGTATCTCCTCACGTTGGTACTCACCATTGTGCTAGAGTGACACCAAATTTGGCACCGTTGGCAGGGAGAGAGCTTGGAGGACGAGCGTGTGATGGTAAGACGTAGAGTAGCGACGTTGGAAGGTAAAAAATAACCATTTTCAGTTCAGTTTTTGAGTCTTTCTTCTCCTTCATCTTCATCATCATCATCACCATCTCCACCCACCTTCATCTTCTCAGCTTTTTCCATTTTTTAGAGTACATTCACCTCGCTTTTTACTTGTGGTTGTGAGAAAGAGCGTTAGACAGGCTGCGGAGCTGAAACACTGAAGAAATACACCTCAATATACCCAAAGTTGAGTGAACAGCCCCAGATGTGACATAACATGCGCCAAGTATCGTGAGGGCAATATCGTGGGTTTGAAGGGAGATTTTGCATCTACAGACACATAGTAGTGACAAGGAGGACACAAGGTACTCATATTTGCAAAAAAATTTGAATTTGGACTCCAAAAAATCCAAGTATCGTGTTCTCCCGCAGTTGAAGTATCTCGATACCTGGATATATTGAAACTCCTGTGGTCGAGTATCGCGATACTTGCAAGTGGTCACATATCGTGTATTGTGTATCACTGAGAAACATTCACGATACTAGACAAATATCGTGTATTGTATATCGTGAACTTCTGATCGCGATACCTATCGTGTATCGTGTATCGTGGAGTTAACTATCCCAATACCTGGTAGATATCGAGTATCGTCAGAAAATTTCTCACGATATTGGTCACGTATCGAGTATCGTAGAGACCTGAAAACAATACTTGAGGAATATCGAATATCGTGGGAATTCCAAGTATCATGTATCATGATTTTTTTGCGATACCTACCCAATATCGTGTATCGTGACTTTCAGTGTCAAGTATCGTGAGTCTAACTCTCGCCTGATATCGAGTATCGTATATCATGGGATTCCTCTTGGCGATACCTGTGCAATATGGAATATCGTGAGGGTCCTTCCGCAATACTTGTTGGATATCGAGTATCGTGATCTGTCTAGTTGGTCTAATATCGTGTATCGTGTGGGCTCAAGTATCGAATATCGTGGCATTTTTCCAGTCAGCCAAATATTGAGTATCATGACTTTTCTAGTGTGGCAAGTATCGTGTATCGTCTGCTTCCAAGTATCATGATACTTGATAAGTATCGTGTATCGCCTGTTGTGAAGCATTTCTTGAGAGGTCCTGTTTCCCTGTTTTAACCCCCAGAACCCTGAACGGGCATAACTTTCTCATAGAAAATCCGTTTGCTGTGATTTTGAGTTTTTTGGAAAGCTCATGGGGAGTACAACAAAAACTTCCACTGGTTACGGTAAAATTAATACTAGGATTATTAGATAAGGTATTTTGAATTCGACCCTCAGGTTGGACTAGGAAGGAAGGGGTTCCACAAGATGTTGAGCAGTTCAAAGGACATTTGTGGACTTGTAGACAAGGCTTATGAACCTAAGATCAAGTAGACACTTAGGAAGAGATAGATAAAGTACCAAATCACTTGAAACTAAGGTCAACTACACAACCAAGTTAGGGACTCACAACTCAGGGGTTAACACTACGTGTTGAGTTCATAGACAGTCAAAAATATCACTTAACTGGGAGAGACTCTTGGCTTCTGAAGACATGCATAGTTCTGTACCTAGGGAAGGCCTTATGTCTACAATAGAAGGGGCATATAGGACGTCTCTTCAATACATATCCACCAACTTGCAGGGAATACCCATCTACCTTGATGGTCTACAGAGGACAGTAGCAAGAATGATAAACACCACAGAATCTGAAATAATTCCAAGACCAGCTGTCAAGTACGAAGATGGAGTCTACATGGACAAGATGGGCCAGATCTATGTAGTAACTGAAAACCCTGATCAGATTAAGGAAAGAGGAGACTTAGCTCGAGATCATGCAACTACCTCACAAAACCCATTCGAGACCCAGCAAAGAACAGAAAATGTGATGTTAGGACAAATGAGCCAAGGTAGTATACCCAATAGACCACATAAGCAATTCACCATGCCAGGAATTAACCCCCATAGCCACACTAGCCAGGGAATGGGAAATCTGAATAGAACTACATTTAGGGGAGAACCACCCCAAGGTGTAGGAACTGGAATACACTTAGTAAAATCTGCTTATCCCATCATAAGTCAAACCCTAGAGCCCGGCAAAATACTGAGACCAATCCAATTGGCCAAATGTATGCGAAATTGTTACAATGCCACAGGGGAGTTGTATGACCACATTGCAGAATTCAAGCAGGTATTGCGAGCGGAGCAAGTGGATGACTTTTTCATGCAATATGAATCCTTTGGGCTAACCCTCACAGGAAAGCCTTGACCTAGTTTCAATCCTTGGATCCAAGTTGCTTTGAACATATTGAACAATTCTTCCAAGAACTTATTTGGGAATTCACTAAGCGACGGATCAAGCACAATTCATCATCCTTAATACATAGTTTCAAACAAGCTCCTAATGAGACAGTAAAAAATGCAGCACGAAGATTTAAGCAATACATAGCCCGATGCCCTGTGACAGAGAGACCTTCTCAACAAAAAATGATATCTTTATTTTTAGAAGGTCTAACCAATGGAACATTGAGAATCTTAGTATATGTAAAACGACTACAAACCCTAAGTGAGTGTCTTCAGGAGTGCATAGATTTGGAAGAAAACATAGATGAGGATCTCAGAACCACACAAGATCCTGCCAAATCAGAGGATACAAGGAACAATGAAACTTCTAGTTTGGGTTATGTGGAGGAAGTGGGAGAGTTAGTGGTCAAAAAATTAGGGATACAAGGACAAAGGAACTACGAGAACTCTTCCTTGAGAGTGCCAATGTTAGGAAGTTTCACACTTTGCGGTGGGGATCATCCATCTCATGTCTGCACCAGAGAAGCATTAGGGTTATCACAACCTTACCCTTACGATAGACAACCAACTCAAGCGCCTAACATGTACTCTTATAGTGAGTAGAAGTACATCAAGTACAACACCAAAAACTATCCAATGAATAGACATCCACGATCGTTTGTACCACCCCACTGTAGATAGACCATATGAGTACCCTCCTACAGAACAAGGCAGAGAAGTTCCTAGGTATAGCCCATGTCTAGGATCACGAGGAGCATCTAGATTGTATGAACATGGAGGATATGGCCAACCTCAACCTATACGAGGAGAACAATCACCCCACACACTAGCTCCGAGAAAAGGGTAGAACCTCACAATACAAGTCGTTTGTCTTGAGTGTGGCAAAGAACAGCTCCTGAGAGATTGTCCCGAACATCCCTCTAGTGCACCAAAGGTTACACCCGTTAATGTAGTAGGCCTAGCAAGGGATTCAAGTTCTAGTAGTGATAATGTGGCTCCTATACATGCAGTTACCAGGGCACAAGCCTTACAAAAAGCTAAACTAGCTGAGCAATCAGAGCCAAGTGAATCAAGAGAGCCTAGTAAGCGGAAAACAAGAACTTGGAAGGATACTAGAGAGAAGGCCAATCGTAAGTGGACCAAAAAGTTATCCGAACTAGAAGAAAACTTGAAGGATGCAAAAACAAAAATAGAAGATATTGCCTCTCAAAGCCCCTCGGAGATCAAAACTCCATCCACACCACCTCATCCCCACCCACCAACCAGTGTAAATAGACCACCACAATCTAGGTCTGTTCTTGCAGATCCAACCCCAGAAGACTTGGACATGATGTTCAAGGCATACCAGGCTCGACTTCAAGAAGGGCCAACACCTGCAAACCTAGACAAGAGCTACCCTGGAGCAGATTTAGAGATTGAAAGGACAAAAATGTGAATGAAAATGGTGGAACTAGATCAAGCTATGTTCGAGGCCAATCAATCATTCAATCAGATGAATGCTATTACACCAAGTCTGCACTTCGATGGCTTACTAGAAAGATTAGAGCAGTTGGTAAATAAACCGCAAATTTCTTTACCTCCACAGGCTCAACTAACTATTGAAAGAGCAAGCTCATCACCAAAGAAAGTCTATGTTCCTGACTTCATAGATGATGGAGAACCTCTTTCAATTCAACAACACACTCAAAAGTTCTTGTGGGAAATACAAGAAGAAAAATGGGCCAAGGAGAAGGATGTTCCCCCTCCTATTCTTGAGATTGACGACCTTCATAATTAGTTTCCACAAGACATTCCATCTATTTATGGAGACTAAACAGAGCAACAAGAAGATGAACGATTAGACCTTGAATCTAATTCCTTACAAGAGTTGCCACAATTCACAGGCCCATGGGAATCTGAATCTCTCTAGATCAGAGCTCCCACGATAGTGATTAGAAATGAAGATTCGGTAATTCCAAGAAACACTGATGTCGTGAAGAACACTAAGGTTTAGTGTCATCTTACGGTAGAGGAGCTGCTCAAAGCAAATCCTGAGCTATGGAATCACGTGAAGGATCAGGTTCCCGAACTTGATTCCCATATGCCAAATGCAGGCTCTAAATAAGAAGTTCCAAAGATACCTCTCGATAAAATAGGAGACATGAGCAAAGGTGAAGAAGGTAATACTTATCTTCCAATCACCTACCAAGGTTACACAACCAAAGCAATCATAGATTCAGGTGCTGGTGCTGCTATTGCAACCACCTCCTTGTGGAAGGGATGGGGCAAGCCCACATTAAGACCAACTAGAATGACGCTTCAAACGGCCAATGGTCACTTTGAAAGACCTCTAGGATTGCTCGAAGGGATAACTCTAACCACTTGTGGTGTAGAGTTTGAACACACATTTGCTATATGTGACTTTGAGAAAAATAATGTCTACGAGATGATCCTAGGGAGGCCCTTCCTATGACAACTGCAAATAGTACAGGATTGGGGAACCAACTCCTTGTACTTGCACCGCTTAGGGGTCACAACCAAGGTCAATTTGAAGGATTACACCTTCAGAGATGTACCACCCCTACAGTGGAATCCTATCCACAAGGATCAAGAAGATTCAATCTCTGTGCATTCTAAAAGTTCATCTGATACATCTTGGATGCATGAAGATACTCATTTGTGGATGTGCAAGGTCGCAAAGGAAGAGGAAAAATGCTTAAAGGCAAGAGAAAAAGGAACTTCTCAAGGAGATAGACCAGTTCGAGACCCAGACTATGCGCCGATGATATTTCCAGATGAGGAATTTGAGCCTCATGGTTGGGCAGAAATCCTAGCCACCATGGACATTGTTGTCAATGAAGAACAATGGACACATCATTGTGATGAGGAGAGATATGATATTTCAGTGTTCATGTGTCAACCCTTGCTAGAAGAATGTGACTCTAGTGACTTCATAGAAGAAGAAGAGATTGATGATGATCTAGAGTCCATTGTGATGGATAGTTGCTTTATTTCAGAGGAGCACTATCTAGAAAACATAGGAGTATTTACACAAAAAGAAGAAGAACCTCTCACAAGCATCAAAACGGTAAATTCAAAGGATGGGAGTGAAGGTAGTCAAAAGAAAAAGAAAAGAAAAGTAGTGAAACAAGGAGAGGAGGAGCAATTATTTGAAGTACCTCTCACAAGCATCAAAACGGTAAATTCAAAGGATGGGAGTGAAGGTAGTCAAAAGAAAAAGAAAAGAAAAGTAGTGAAACAAGGAGATGAGGAGCAATAAAATTTCAAGAAAGATGAAGTGGAAGACCGAAAAATTTTGGTACGAATGCCTAAGAGAGAGGCCACAATAGGAGAAGCATATGATAATAAAGAAAAGACCAAAAAAATCGTAGTCACCATCGAAGAGAATGAGGAGAGATGTACATACATAGGAGATGACCTAAGTAAAGAAGAGGAAGCAGAGTTGGTAGCCTTGTTAAGGGAATATAGGGACGTGTTTGCATGGCACTATAGAGACTTGAAGGGAGTAGATCTGAAAATTTGTTCTCATACGATCCCCATGATGGCAGATGCCAAACCCACCAAACATAAGCCCTACACATATAATGACACTTATGTAGCCAAAATAAAAGAAGAAATTGATAGATTGATTGAAGCTGGGTTCATCTATGAGATTGAGCATATTGAATGGGTGTCCCCCATTGTAGTGGTGCCCAAGAAGAATGGAAAGTTATGTGTGTGTATTAACCTTAAAAAAGTTAATGCCACCACGATAAGAGAAAGTTATCCGCTTCCAATCACTGAACATTTATTGGAACGTGTTGTAGGCAAGGAGGTTTACAGCTTCCTTGATGGATTTTCAGGTTACAATCAAGTAGCCATTGCCCTAGAAGATCAACATAAAATAGCTTTTGCCACAGAGTAGGGGATCTTTGCATTTTGTGTGATGCCATTTGGGCTCACGAATGCACCTGCAACATTCCAAAGACTCATGTGTCATGTCTTCAAAGAGTTCTTGCAAAAGAGCTTAAAAGTATATGTGGACGATTTATGTGCTCATTCCAAAAAGCGAAGATACCACATCCCTGAGCTCAGACAGATCTTCAACAAGTGTAGAGAATATCGAGTGTGTCTGAACCCAAAAAAGTGTGTGTTCATGGTACGTCAAGGTAAAATCGTAGGTCATATTGTTTCTAAGAATGGAATATCGACAGATGAGGACAAGGCAAAAGCCATAGCGGAGTTGCCGCGGCCAAGAAATTTTAAAGAGGTACAAGCCTTCATGGGCCATTGTGGATATTACCGCAGGTTCATTCACATGTATGCAATCATAGCTAAACCTCTTTATGCCTTGTTGACAAATTTTGAGTGGAACGATGACTGCGAAAAGTGCTTCAATGAGCTGAAGAAACGCTTGTGCACAGTGCCAATACTGACCACTCATGATTGGACAAAGCCATTCCATGTACACGTGGATGCATCCAATTATGCAATAGGATGTGTGTTGTCACAACCCACTGGTGAAGGCAACCTAGATTTGCCTATAGCATATGCTAGTAGGCAACTGGACGCTGCTAAACGAAACTACACCACAATCGAAAGAGAAGGCTTAGGCATGGTATATGCCGTAAAGAAGTTTAGACACTATCTGTTGGCCAACAAGTTCAAATTTTTCATTGATCATCAAGCTTTGTTATACTTGGTCAATAAACCTTGCAACATGGGACACTTAGTAAGATGGTTCCTCTTACTAATGGAATATGACTTCGAAGTGGTTGTTAGGAAAGGTAGAACCCACATTAGGGTGGATCACCTATCTTGCATCACTTCAAGTGAGTCACCACAAGGAGTGTCCGATGAATTGCCCGACGCTTATCTGTTCAATCTAGAAGTTGTTCCTAAATGGGCAAATAAGTTGGTACCAGTCCTAACCTTTGGACCTGCAAATAAGAATGTGAAATCAAACAAAGATGAAATTTTAAAATCACAAAGATATCAAATATTGGCAGGAAGCATGTATAAACAAGACACGGAAGGTGTTCTAGCTTGTTGTGTCAAGGACGATGAACATAGTAGTTGGTTGCAACAAGCCCATGAAGGATTTCTAGGGAATCACTATTCTAAACAACGAACACTGCAAAATCTAAAACGTTTAGGAGTGTATTGGCCTAGTATGGATAAAGAAATTCATGAGTGGATTAAAAATTGTCCAATGTGCAAAGAGAGACCCCCAATGGAACATGCTACCCTTTTTCATGTGTCATTGATTCTAGATTGGAGTGCTCCATTGGTAGAACTCATGAGATCAGGAACACTACCTAGAGAGGCAAGTCTAGCAAGAAAACGAAGTATGGAGAAGGAGGCTAAAGACTATGCCTTAGTAGGCGATAACCTATACCAAAGAGGCAAAGATGGCTATTTAAGATTGTGCATTCATGAATCAGATTATTTGAAAGTCTTAGAAACTGCACATAGCAGTGCGGTAGGTGGACACTTTGGGCCTGATAGAGTAATCAAGTCTATTCTATTCTCAGGACTTTGGTGGCCCACTCTTCATATGGATGCACATACCTATGTGAAGAAATGTGACACATGTCAACGTGCCCAGTACCCAATTCGAAAAGATGAGATGCCTTTGAGGCCAATGATGGGTGGACGTGCATTCTCGAAGTGGGGCATAGACTTTGTAGGTCCTATTAACCCCCCAACTAGAAACTCCCATGCGGAATACATTATTGTAGCCACCGATTACCTCACAAAGTGGGTAGAAGTCAAAGCCACAACAAAGAACGATGCTCAAACTACAGCGAAGTTTTTATTCGAAAACATGTTCACGAGATATGGATTACAAATAGAGTTAGTTAGTGATCGAGGTACACACTTCTTGAATGAATTCATTGAAAATCTTCTCCAAGAATTCTTGGTGATACATAAGAAGTCTTACCCCTATCATCCACAAGCTAACGGACAAGCTGAGAGCACGAATAAGATCCTATATAACGTATTGACAAAACTCGTAAATAACAAACACTCTGATTGGGACAAACAACTTCATCATGTTGTTTGGGCTTACCGAGTTGCCTATAAAACGGTACTCAATGCCACCCCATTACAGATGGTCTTAGGACAGAATGTTGTGCTACCATTGGACTTCCTAATCCCAACTTTAAAAGTAGCACAAGAGCATGAGTGGAATGGACATGAATTATCCTCTAGGATCTTTGATCTAGAATGCTTAGGTGAGACAAGGCTACGAGCGGCTACAGACATCTATGTTGCAAAGAAAAGGCAAAAGGCATACTTTGATGCACATATCAAGGATAAAGGCTTGAAAGAGGGAGACCTAGTGTTGGTTTATACACTAAAGCAACATGCCCGTAAATTGGAAAAAAGAGGATATGGACCCATGATCATTAATAGAATTTCCACTAGCGGTGCAGTGCAATTGGCCACACTAGAAGGTGATATCTTGCCCAACTATATCAATGGTTGTCAAGTCAAGCTATATCAAGAACCTCTTACAAAGGATATGCTAAAGAGACTTAACACTACTAAGAAGCGAAAAGAAGATGAGTTAAGGATTAGAGAAGAAGCACAGGCAGAGGCTAGAGAACGCATTAGGAGAAATAAGTTAAGATGCCTAGGCCTAGATGTCAACCCTGAGGCCCCAAGATACCACATGGTCATGTGTCAAACATCAAGTGCAAAGGCTTCTCAAATAATTGACCGACGTCCATTTGTAAACATCGCAGTGGGACAAGGGAAGAATGCAAGGACTGTGAGAGCATTGATTGACTCAGGTGCAACAACTAGTGCAGTTAGACTTTCATACTACCAAGACCTGCAATTGAACATCAAGCCCATAGAAGCCTATCTCATAGGTTTGGGAGGTGTGGAAACCCCTTGTTTGGGTGAGTTGGAGCTTCCCATTTATCTTCAAGATATTTCAATGAGTGTCAAAATGCTAGTGTGTGCAGATGAGGACCTTACAGAACCACTTGTCCTGGGTCAAGATTGGATTTATGACCATGCAATTAACTTGAACCTAAGAAGTCAAATCCTTCAAGTTTGGGCACATGAACAATGTATTACATTAGAATTAGACAATTGCATGCTCACAAATGGAGAGGTCACACATTCTCTTAGTTCATCTGAAACTAATCTTCACAAAGAAAATATTGTGTGTGTCACTAACCCTACGAAGCAAAAGGACTCAATCATGGAAGCACAAGCTCAAAGGCCAGAAAACATCTCTTCTTCTTTACATACTAATGCAAGTGTCACTCGACCAAAGAGGTAAGCAAAAATGACATCTGCTATATCAACTAGACAGATGGAATTCAAGAAGAAAGAAGCTCAGGGCATGAAGCAGATTTGGGTACGAAAAGGAGGACAACCACGAGCTTTTCCACAATCCTTCCCAGTCAGGCAAGTCAACCATGCCAAAAGAAACACCACGAAATGAGGACCAGCTCAATCCTACAGTCTTCGACAAATTCTACCCATTTTGTCAAGTAATCGGTGGCTACTGTGATATATTTGGCATGTGACCCTTTGGCCGATGGGTTAATGGGTCCTATGAAATCAATACCCCATTTAGAAAAGGCCCTGGTGCAAACCGTAGGTCTCAATGGCATGTCATCTCTCCGAGTTGGGTATTTAGCCCTCTGGCATGTCTCGCAGCTTCGTACATAGGTCTCAGCATCCATATGTAAAGTTGGCCACCACAAGCTCGCAAAGAGGATCATTTTCACAGTTCTCTCAGATGAGAAATGACCTCCTGTTGCACCTGCATGTGCCATCTCTAATATGGGTAAATATTCTCCTTCATGCACACATAGTCATAATTGGTTGTCTTTCCCTCTCCAAAACAAGTTTCTTCCCATGAGTACATAATCCTTGCTCATCTCTTCTAGGGATCTTTTTCTTGCGAAGCTAACTCCTTCCTCATGTTCACTTCTCTTTAGGAATTTTACCAATGTTTTGCTCCAATTGGGTGCTATTGTGGAGAAGGGTAGGGATGTATGATCCTCGGGGATAGTCTCCTTGCATTCTACGCAGTTACTTACATAGTCATGGACATCCTTAGGCATGTCAGGCTAGTACACTCCTAATCTTTCAACTACCTAATACTTCCATGAGTTCCCTTGTGTGTCCTCCATTTGTTTGCATGAGCTTGTTCCATCAGTTTCAATCTCGTCCTCCTCAACACATCTTAGCAGTACACCATTGGGTTCCTTATAGTACACACTTCCCGCAATAATGTGCAAGTTCCTTGAGTGCAGAATTTCCTTCTTACTCTCTTTATTGATTGAGTGTTGTGGGCCATGAGTGAGTATCGGAATTAGTTTCTCCGCCCACTTTGGACACACTTACAGATTAAATAGGTAAGTGTCTGGCAATTAGTATGGTACTCCACTTGGTGGTTCTCCGTGTGTTAACCTAGAAAGGTGATCTGCTCTTACATGGGTATTTCCCTTTTCCACTATTACTTCGAAGTCGAACTCCATCAATAGTAGAAACCATCTTACGAGTCTTGCCATGTTACAGGGCTTATTGACTAAGTACAATAAAGCGTGATGGTCTATGAAGAACTTGAACTTGTTGGCTAAGAGATAGCGTCTAAATTTCTTCACGTCATAGACCATTCCTAATCCTTCTCGCTCCATAGTTCTATAGTTTCTCTCAGCCTGATTCAATTGTCTACTTGCATAGGCAATTGGGTGATCTAACTTTCCTTCATTTGCCAGCTGAGCTAAGATACATCCTATTGCATAATTTGAAGCGTCTACATGGATATGAAATGGCTTGTTCCAATTTGGTGTTTTCAGAATTGGGGTTGTGCTAAGCCGCTTCTTTAACTCATTGAATGCCTTCTCGCATTCCTTTGTCCATGTGAATTGAGTCAAAAGTCCATACAAGGGTTTGGCGATTATGGCATACATGTGGATAAATCGTCGGTAGTATCCACAATGTCCATAAATGCTGCACCTCTTTTGCATTCTTTGGTCTAAGAAGCTCCAAAATGACCTTAATCTTGTCTTCATCTATAGATATTCCATTTCTAGAGACTATGTGTCCTAGGATCTTCCCTTGTCTTACCATGAAGACACACTTTTCAGGGTTCATGCAGACTCTATATAATCGGCATTTATTAAATATCTTCTGCAATTTAGGAATGTGGTCTTGTCTTTGATTTGAATATGTACATAGGTCATCTACATACACTTCCATGCTCTTCTTCAGAAATTCTTTGAAGACATGACACATCAATCATTGGAAAGTAGCAGGCGCATTAGTGAGTCCAAAAGGCATCACTCGAAAAGCGTAGACTCCCCATTTAGCCGCAAATGCGGTCTTATGTTGATCCTCAGTAGCAATAGCTACTTGGTTGTATCCAGAGAATCCATCTAAGAAGCTATAGACTTCTTTTCCTGCTACTCTTTCTAGTACATGGTCAGTGATGGGTAATGGGTAGCTGTCACGTATAGTAGCTGCATTGACCTTCTTCAAACTAATGCAAACTCTTAATTTTCCATTCTTCTTAGGCACCACTACTAAGGGCGATACCCACTCGGTATGTTCTATTTCATATATGAATCCTGCCGCTAGTAATTTGTCTATTTCTTCTTTTATTTTAGCCGCATAGACCTCATTGTATGTATAAGGGCGTTGTTTCGATGGTTTTGCCTCCGCCGTCATTGGTATTCTATGAGAGCAAATCGAGGGTTCCACACCCTTGAGATCCTTATATGTCCACGCAAATACATCTCGATATTCTCGGATCAATTGTATTAATTCTTCTTCCTCCTCCGTTGACACATCCTTGCCTATGTATGTACATATTTCTTCTCCCTATTCCACTGTTACTATGATCTTTTTTGTTTGTTCTTTGTTATCGTATGCTTCTCCTTCTCTAGCCTCTCTTTTCGGCATTTGGATGGCTATCTTTCTCTCTTCTACTTCGTATCTTTTAAAATGCTCCGGAACCTCAAAAAGATCAGGATTTGGTCTAATTTTACTCATACTTTCCTCTTGCTCTTGTACTATGGGGGCTGCTTCTATTGCTAACACTTTGGTCAATCCATACTTGTCTTCGGTATGAATAGCTTCTAGGTAACATTCTTCAGAGTCAAACTCCAGTTCCATCTCTATGCTCTCGTATTCCTCTTTCCACTCCTTTTCTAAGAGTTCTCCTGCTTCTACCTCTTGCAGGACCACCATGTACAAATTTACATCATAGCCTTCTTCGTCTATGCATCGGTTCATAGTTAGGACTTCTTCATTCACACATACATCCAAGGTGGCTAAGATTTCCATCCATCCATGCGGTTCAAAGGTTTCATCAAGAAAGATTTGAGGCATGTACCTTGGGTCCTCTACAAGCCGGTAGTTAGGATGTCCTATTGGCCACAACTGTCTTTTATTATCCTCTTTCTTGGCTTCTTTACACATCCATAACTGGGTGTCCTTGTGCATCCATGATTGATTGCTTGGTCGAGCGCTATGAATAGATGGGTCATCTTCCTCCTTGTGTATGGGATTCCATTGTAGTGGAGGGACATCTCGATATGCAAACGTATGCAAGTTTATCTTGGTGGTATTTCCTCGATGTTGCAAGTATAATGAATCTCGTCCCCGGTCTTGCACTACCCGCATTTGTCTCATGAAAGGTCGGCCTAATATCATTTCGTAATTGTTAGCCTTCTCAAATTTACAGATGGCTAATGTGTGTTCAAATTCAACTCCACAGGTGGTTAACTTGATCTTTTCTAATATTCCTAAGGGTTTCTCCACATGACCATCCGCTAATTGGAGCTTCATGCGTGTGGGCCATAAGGCAGGTTTTCCCCATTTCTACCAAATCTCCTTGGTGTCAATTCCTACCCTTGCTCTTGTGTCTAGTATAGCCTTGGTCATGTACCCATTGTAAGTGATAGGTAGACATGTATTACCTTCGTCTCCTTCACTAAATTCTCCCACCTTGTCTATTGGGATTTGTAGTTTAGAAGGGTTTTCTTTCTCCTTGGTTTCCTTTTCATCCTTTTCCTGTCCTAATTCCAGTTGACTTGCTAATTTTTTCCATAATTGAGGTTTAACCTGAAGTAATTCTTCCACAGTTAGTTTGCATTGTACCTTCGTCTTTCTAATTTCTGTTAGATTGTGTGAATTCTTATCTGAGTTTCCTTTTCCTTTTCCATGTATTGTGGGAGCTCGGATTATCATAGATTCCTTTTCGTATTCTCCCATGTAATTTGGTAAGGTTGAAATGCTCTGAGCTTCTTCTATGTTTTGGTCTAGTCTTGATACTTCCTCATATACTTCTTCCATGTTGGGATTCGGTTGATAAACTTCCACATCTAATTCCTCAAAGGGAGGCTTAGTCACTCCACTCCTCTTCCATTGTTCTTCTCGGATTCTATTCCATAATTCCTTTGGCTAGTCAGCCTCTAAATCCGGTATTGTTGACATGGGTTCGTCCTGGTTTTTCACTCGCTCACATTTGTCATCCTTCTCTTTAGGTTCTTTACCCTTGTCTTTAACACACTCCTTGTATTGCTCCTTTGCTATCCTTGTCTCTAGAAGGGCTAGAATAGTCTTTTCTAGGGTTGCTTGTGCTACCTCTATAAGTTTCCTGCATATAGCAAGCCTCTCTTTCTCTAATTCTCCTTGTGGGTAAAGCTTTTCGTGTTGTTCCATATTTGGTCCAATCTTAATTCTAGCTTGGTAAGCTTTGAACCACATGTTCAAATAATCCGGTTTTGGATCAGCTAGAATTGATCCTGGTTTCTCTACTTCTTGGACAAGCGGTGGAATGGGAACTGCTTCCCGACTCTCTAGTTCTTTACGTTCCTTACTACTTCTTCTTTGCTTCTTATTGTCTTGACTTTTGTTTTCCATCCATTTCTCCTTGAGCGCCTCTCTTCTTTCCTTCCATTTTTGTGCTTTCATGTTCTGGGTATTCTCATGTGGTTCCTCTGAATCTTCTACTACTTCGCTTTTGGGATTTATTGTTCTATAGTTTTCTTGTTTCCGTTCTGGTTGTTTTTCTTTTTGTTCCTTTGTTTGAGCTTGCGTAATGGCCTTTAAGGGCATAGTGTATTCTTTATCACCTCCAGGTGCTTCTATCACTTCAATTACATTAAGTGGTGCAGTGTCTTGAGCCTTGTTGGGATTTTTTGGGCAATCACGGAAGAGATGTTCCTTTCCACAATCACTGCAATATCCTTCCCAAGTCCTAGGAGGTGGTGGGCTGTAAGGTCGAGTACATTCTCTAATAAAATGGTCTCCTCCGCATCTATAACATGGTCCTCTTGGCATATGTGGTCTGGGGGGTGGCAGTATACATTAAAGTTGCTACCTCTGTTCCATAAGCCTGATCATAGCCTTCATATCCATAGTATGCCGAGTCATATGCTGTTTCATACTCCAACATGTTGGTGTCATAGGGATAGAAATCTCCTGAGGATAGCTCCTATCCAGGCTTTGTTGATTCTACACTGGTCATCATTGAGGTTGGCACTATGGATCTTTCCATCTTCTTCTGGTTGGGCATACTTCACAGGTACCACATGTTGGGGCTATGATAATTGTAGTCCTAACACTCGTTGGGATTGTGGATGTTGTGCTTGCTCGTATGGCCTCGGTGCTCTTGGTTGTTGGTGCAAGGCAATCAACAATTGAAGTTTTGAGTGAAGAATTGAAGTCAAGGAATGAAGAAAAGAATAATTCATGAAGCATGAAGGAAGTGCATATTCAGAAGCTGAAGATGTGTACACTTATGTACATTAATTTAGAGACAGCTCATATATATCTTTTGTATGGTCATAAGCTTGTACATATATGGCTATATATATTAGTAAAAAGTCGAGGAAAATATGAGAGAGCATGTGAATAGAGAAATTGGTAGTTGTATGAGTCATTAAACATCTTAGAAGTGAATAGAATCTCTCTCATCACTCAGTTGTAAAATTCCTTCAGGAATGAAAGAAAATTGTGCCCGATCTTTCTATGCATTCTCCTTCTGTACTTGATCATTTCAAGACTCCTTTTGTAGATGTCTAAGTCCATAGTTATTGAGTCTATGGTTAAAGTTTGAGAGCCTAATTGTAAACAAGATGTGAGAATTATGAGTAGGAACATTCATATGTGAAGAAGTGTTCACTATTTCCTGAAACACGCGCAGTCTAGATGATCAATGATTTGATCATTTCTTAGTGCACAGGTTAAAGTTTTACATGAGTAAGGAGTAAAAATTTAAGTTAGGAGGTAATCCATCTATGACTTAAAGCATTTGTATAAACGGGTTCTAGATTGAGAGAACCAAGTGTTAGAAGTTACAGGTGTCTGAATCAACTTTTCAGAAGAGCAGTTTTAGACATAGGTAACTTGTTGCGATCATTTCTCAAGATCTACTGAATCTTTTGGAGTGATTCAACTTGGAGAAGGTGAGCAAACTGTAGATGACACCTTGTGCAAAGTTTCATAAAAAACGTTACACAATTGATAAGTTAATGAGAGAGATATGTGCAGCAGACTTTCTGTGTAGTCATCTCCTTCACAGGTTTTTAAAAATCTTCATAATTGATCATTGATCCTCTAAAATTGGTGAAGGTTTGAGTTACTCTTGTTATAGAGGTGCTCTAACTTCAAGAGTAGCTTGTTCTTTTGGAGATTAACACTCTCCATCAGTGGTATCAGAGCAGGAAGCATCAGAATTGAAGAAACGAGGATCCCGACTGCTGCAGTCATAAAGAATTCAACATCTGAAGGTTCAAAAGGTGAAAGCTTAAGAGCAAAGTTGGAGAACGAGGCCATACGAAATCAAGGAAGACAAAAGGAGTCTCGTTCAAAGCAAAGGTACATCTATTACTCATAAAGGTTGAAAAAATCAATACATAGGTGAAGAAAGGATGGGAGATTCTCTTCAGATAGAGAAGTTGGATAGAGAGAACTATCCAGCATGGTCAATGAGGATGGAAGCTCATCTTATGAGCAAAGACTTGATAGCTTATATTACAGGTGAAGAAGAAAAGCCTCAGTTCAGAGATCCTAGTGTTCCGACTAGGGAGGAATTATCAAATTTGAAGAATTGGATGAAGAAAGATGTTCAAGCTAGGAGCATTATCTATATGGCAGTCAATGACTACTTGCTACCTCATATTAGAGGTCTTGAAAGTGCAAGTGATATATGGAATGCTTTGGAGGAGCATTTCCAAAACACCACAAAGTCAAGGAAGGCATCCTTGTGGGCAGAATTTACCACTTTCAACAAGAAGGCCTCTGAATCCATCTCAGACTATGTAACAAGATGAAGGACATTGCAGATGCATTAGGAGCAGTTGATGCAGAAATTGAGGAGGATAAATTGGTAAGGAAAATCCTCACAGGTTTGAGAGGTGATGACAAATGGAAGCCATTCATTTTGTCTACTGAATTATCACTTGATCATTTTACTCCTGACTTAAATCAGTTGCTAGGACATATGTTAACCTTTGAGCAGGATGTCAAAGGTGAAGGTGACAAGAGTACAGGTCATGCAATGTATTCAAAGGATAAGAAGAAGAATATCAAAGGAAAGCAACAAGCAAATGAGGATGAAGGTACAACTAGCCAAGCTAACTTCCTAAGAGGAAGAGGAGGTGGCAAAGGTAGAGGAAGAGGCAGGAGTAATAAAGAAGGAGTCAAAGCTTGCTGGATTTGTGGTAAGACAAATCACTTAGCTAATGATTGTTGGCATAATACTCAGAGCAATGGTGGATATAATCAGAACTTTAATTCAAGAGGAAGAGGTGGCAGAAATCAAAGAGGTAATTTCAGAGGTAGATGTTACTTTGGAAGAAATGCAGGTAGAGGATTCCAAAGCCAACAATACAACAATACCTACTACAATTATGCTTTAGATCAGAAGGAAGATTCAACATTGATAATGAATGCAACTTGTGAAAGGCAAAGTGAAGATCAAAGAGTCTTCTACATTGACTCAGGATGTAGTAATCATCTGAGTGGTAACATAGCCTTGATGATTGATTTGAAAAATAAGGTAACTAATCATGTAGTTCAAACAGGTGATAATACAAAGCACAATGTGAAGTCAATTGGATCAGTGAAGGCTAAGGATGGAAGTACTCTCTTGAGTAAGGTTTTGTATGTTCCTACAATTCCTAAAAATCTGATAAGTGTAGGACAAATTGTTGAAAAAGGTTATGAAGTTAGGTTCACTAATGAAGGAGTGTTTGTGGAAGACCCTAGCAATGGGTATAAACAAATTGTTTCAGGGAAGAAAGAAGGAAGATTGTTCACATTGAAGATTCAAGGTAATGTTGGTCATGCTTTGTTCACTTATGGTGGGCATAAGATCTCTGAGTTAGATCTTTGGCATAAGAGGCTTGGACATTTTAATGAAAGAGGTATGAAGGATATGGTTAACAATGGTTCAGTGCTTGGATTGCCTAATGTTGCAGGTCAACATATGACATACAGATGTGAAGCATGTCAATTAGGTAAGGCTCATAAGCAATCTTATTCCAAGCATGGTTTTATGTATTCAAAGAAGCTTGAGTTGGTACACACAGATGTGTGGGGACCATCAAAGGATTTCAGTATCAATGGTTCAAGGTACTATGTGATTTATGTTGATGATGCTACCAGATGGATTACTATCTATGTGATCAAAGATAAGTCAGAGGTGTTCAATACATTTAAACATTATCATGTGTATGCAGAGAGAATTACAGGTCATAAGTTGAAGAGACTAAGGTCAGATGGAGGGGGAGAGTATTTCTCTAATGAGTTCAGTGATTACTTGTGGAATGCAGGTATAAAAAGGGAAATTACTTGTAGGTACTCTCCTTAACAAAATGGTGTAGCAAAGAGAAGAAATAGAACTCTTGTTGAGTTTGCAAGATCAATGATAAAGGAGAAAAATTGCCCAAATTATTTGTGGGCTGAGGTTGTAAATACAGCTACTTATTTGGTCAATAGGTTACCATGTAAATCTTTGCAGGGTATGACACCATATGAGGCATGGTGGGGTAAGAGACCTACTCTAGACCATTGCAAAGTATTTGGATGTTTGGCATATGCATATGTGCCATCACAATTGAGGCATAAATTGGAGCCTAAAGCTAAAAAATATGTGTTCATTGGATATGATGATAAGCAGATGGGATATAGGTTGTGGAGTCCATCCAAAAAGCAATTTATTGTATCTAAAGATGTTACATTTGATGAGCAAGGTACTTGGTATGTAGGTACAATCAATATTTATGCAAGTGATGAAGAAGTTGTAACTCAAAAGAAAGGTAAATCAAAGGTTCATATATTTGATGAAGAGGAGAACAATGAAGTGCAGGTTGAAGTTGAAGGAGTGCCAAGGTTTGATCCAGAATGTGATGAACCAGAAACCTCAAGGAGTGGAGAACTTAGAAGGTCATCTAGGCACAAATGGCAACCTACAAGGTATAGCTATGACACTTCTTTTTTGGCTACCAAAGATTATGCTTATATGATAAAGGCAGATGAAGACCCTTCTACATATGAAGAGGCAAAAGGTAAGGAAAATTAGGAGAAAGCTATGCAGGAAGAATATGATGCATTGATGGAGAATGAGACTTGGGGTTTGGTTCCTAAACCAAATAGTCAGAAGATTATTGGATGCAAATGGGTCTACAAGACAAAGAGGTTTGGAGATGGAAGTGTGTCTAGGTATAAAGCTAGACTTGTTGTGAAGGGTTTTGCTCAGACATATGGTATAGATTATGATGAGACCTATAGTCCTGTGGCAAAGATGACAACGATCAGGACACTCATAGCTATTGCTGCATGTAAAGGTTGGAAGTTATGTCAATTAGATCTGAAGAATGCTTTTTTAAATGGTTATATTTTAGATGATGTTTTCATGGAGCAACCACAAAGATTCAGGGATGGAAGGTATCGAGATCATGTATTTAAGCTCAAGAGAGATTTGTATGGTTTGAAGCAAGCCCCAAGGGCATGGAACTATAGACTTGTAAAGTTCTTGAAAGAACTTGGATTCCAAGTATCTAAAGCAGATAGTAGCTTGCTTGTCAAAGCAAGTGATGATGGGTTCATATACATGTGCATATATGTTGATGATATAATTCTTACAGGTACAGATGAGAAAGGCATTCAAAGCATAAAGAAGCAAATGGAGAAAGAGTTCAAAATCAGTGACTTGGGAGACTTGTCATATTTCTTGGGCATGGAGATCTCATACACTCAACATGGAGTGTATGTAACTCAAGAAAGGTATTTGAGAAACTTGTTGATCAAGTTTAAGATGAATGATTGCAATGTAGCACCTACTCCAATGGAGGTGAATCACAAATTGAGAGATATGGAGGTGAAGAGTTGAAGGACATGAAACTATATCAGAGTTTGGTTGGTAGTCTGATCTATGCTACATTAACTAGGCCTAACTTGTCATATGCAGTTGGAGTATTATCTCAATTCATGCATTGCCTTAGGAAAGACCATTGGATTGCAGGTCAAAGAGTGTTGAGGTACATTAAGGGTACACTCAAAGAAGGTTTGTATTATGGTTTTACATCAGATACAAACATCAAGATTTATAGTGATACAGATTGGGCAGGTAATCCTGATGATAGGAGATCAACATATGGATACTTGTGTTATGTGGGAGATAAGTTAATTTCTTGGTGTTCAAAGAAGTAACACAGAGTTGCTTTGTCATCTACAGAAGTAGAGTACAAAGGGATGGTTGAAGCTGCAAAGGAAGTGATATGGCTTAAGACTCTTATGAAGAGTTTTGATATCACTCAGAGTACACCCACTATTCATGGAGATAATATGAGTTCATTGTATTTAGTTGCTAACCCTGTTTTTCATGCCAGGACTAAACACATTGAGATTCAGTACCATTTCCTAAGAGAGAAGGTGATGGATAAAGAGATTGAAGTCATACATACTTCAACAAAAGATCAGATAGCTGATATGCTAACCAAAAGCTTGGATGGACCAAAGCTACAAAGATTTAAAGACATGGCAGGTATAAAGAAGACAGAGAAAACCTCAATTGATGATTGAGGGGGAGCTGTTGGTGCAGGGCAATCAACAATTGAAGTTTTGGGTGAAGAATTGAAGTCAAGGACTGAAGAAAAAAATAAGTCATGAAGCATGAAGGAAGTGCATATTCAGAAGATGAAGATGTGTACACATATGTACATTAATTTAGAGACAGCTCATATATATCTTTTGTATGGTCATAAGCTTGTACATATATGGCTATATATATAAGTAAAAAGTCGGGGAAAATATGGGAGAGCATGTGAATAGAGAAATTGGTAGTTTTATGAGTCATAAAACATCTTAGAAGTGAATAGAATCTCTCTCATCACTCAGTTCTAAAATTCCTTCAGGAATGAAAGAAAATTGTGCCCGATGTTTCTGTGCATTCTCCTTCTGTACTTCATCATTTCAAGAATCCTTTTGTAGATGTCTAAGTCCATAGATAATGAGTCTATGGTTAAAGTTTGAGAGTCTAATTGTAAACAAGCTGTGAGAATTATGAGTAGGAAAATTCATATGTGAAGAAGTGTTCACTGTTTCCTGAAACAGGTGCAATCTTGAGGATCAATGATTTGATCATTTCTCAGTGCACAGGTTAAAGTTTTGCATGAGTAAGGAGTCAACATTTAAGTTAGAAGGTAAGACATCTATGGCTAAAAGCATTTGTATAAACGGGGTCTAGATCGAGAGAACCAAGTGTTAGAAGTTATAGGTGTCTGAATCGACTCTTCAGAAGAGCAGTTTTAGACATAGGTAGCTTGTTGAGATCATTTCTCAAGATCTACTGAATCTATTGGAGTAATTCAACTTGGAGAAGGTGCGCAAACTGTAGGCGACACCTTGTGCAAAGTTTCATAAAAAAACGTTACACAATTGATAAGTTAATGAGAGAGATATGTGCAGCAGACTTTCTGTGTAGTCATCTCCTTCACAGGTCTTTTAAAATCTTCATAATTGATCATTGATCCTCTAAAATTGGTGAAGGCTTGAGTTAATCTTTTTATAGAGGTGCTCTAACTTCAAGAGTAGCTTTTTCTTTTGGAGATTAACACTCTTCATCACTCATGGTGTGAGGTATGGATTATGCCTGGGCATATCTTTGCCTGGCTCTCTAGGTGGATATCCATATGGTCGATACTGGGGTGGTTGTAGAGGTCGTGTCTGCCTATTGAATGGGGAGTTGTTTGTGGTGTGATTAGTGTATTTTTGTTCTATGTGACAGTACAAGGGAGCTCCTTGATGGGGCTGTCTGTTGTAAGGATATGTCTGAGGTACACCAGTTCCTCCTCGCACACATAGGTGCGTGGGGTGATCTCCTCCATATAGGCTACATCTTCGTAACATGGGTACTCTCAAGGCTTGGTGTTGGTAGTTTCTCTATCCTGGGACTCCCAATTTCTTGACTACCAACTCCGCTAATTCCTCCACATTGTTGGAGTTGGACGTAATAGTACTCCGAGAGTCTTCTGATTTAGTGGGGTTGGGCATGTTCTTGAGATCCTCAGCTAGATTGTCTTCTAGGTTAATACACTCTTGAAGGCACTCACTCAGGGTTTGTAACCTCTTCACGTAAACTAGCATTCTTAAGGTTCCATTCGTGAGTCTATCCAAAAATAATGAAATCATTTTTTGTTGAGTGGGTCTCTCTGCAGCTGGGCATCTATCAACATACTAGTTGAATCTTTGGGTGGCCGTTTTCATAGTTTCATTAGGGTTCTGTTTAAAGCTATGGATTAAAGACACAGAATTGTGTTTAATCCCTCTCTTAGTGAATTCCCCAATGAATTCTTGAAAGAATTGCTCCATATTTCCATATTGCTTGGGGTCTAATGGTTGGAACCAAGTCAGAGCTGTTCCTGTGAGGGTGAGTCCGAAAGACTGATACTGCACGAAGAAGTCGTCTACTTGTTCTGCCCTTAGAACTTGTTTAAATTCAGCAATGTGATCATAAGGTTCTCCCAATCCGTTGTAGTGGTTCCTCGCACATTTGGCCACCTGAATAGGTCTCAATCTTCTCTTCTCATTGGTTATGGTTGTCTAGGCATTACATGGAAAGCGGGGACTGCCGGTCTAATTGGGGGTATTCCTTGTTGCCCTCCTACTGGTGGTCGTGGTCTTACTGGTGGTCCGTATTGATTTCCTACTCCAGGGTGGGTCTGATTGAGTGGTTGCACTCTTGGAGTCGCAAATTGTACATGAGCAAGGTTTGGAACGCTCCGTTGTCTAGTTTGTCCCGACATTGTGTGCTCTACTTCTTGTTGGGTTCCAAAGGGGTTCTATGAGGTGGTTGCCTGCTCTCACTGAGGGAATATAGGCAAACCCATGTATTTCAGTTGAGCCTTGTCTATGGCGTCTACCAACCAATACCTTCTCTGGTTCTTGTCTAGGTATGTTATTCTAGTCTCGTCTTCCGGATCCTTCAACTCATAAAAAGTCATAGGACATTCTTCTCTTCCCTAGGTCGGTGAGTCAGTCTGAAGCAACAAGTCCAAACCATGGATCAAATAGACTTCGAGTAAGTAGTCGTCTTGAGGTATCAAGTCCCCTCTCAAGACTCTCCCCACTTGGGACTTGCCTCTAGGGGTTATCACTAACTGCTCAGGGTCTGGTCTCCCTGAGTTCTCTTGTCCCACTAGCTCTCCCCTCTCATTGATCAATTCACTATATTCAATCACTAAGTAGATGTGACCCATCTTGTCCATGTATGCTCCTCCTTCATACTTAACAGCCGGTCGGGGCACAATTGTGGCATCCCTGGAAGTCACCATCCTAACCACATATCTGTTTAAGCCATCCAGGTAGATGGGGATCTCCTGGGCATTAGTAGAAACATACTATAAAGAAGTGCGATATTCTCCTTCAACAGTGGTCATGAAGTTTCTATCGGGAGTGGGACCCTGCATGTCTTCAGAAGCCATGGGTATCTCCTCCTCTGAGTCACTAGAGGTGTCTGAATAGACAGAGTGGTGACTGACCTGAGCGGCACTTCCAACAGAAGATATGACACTTTTTCGGCTACTTAGCACCCTTCCTGATCTCAAGTTCATTCACCCTCCTGAGGCTCTCTAGGTCTCTGAAACTCTCCTTAAGTGGCTCCTCAAATGCCTCAAATTTGTCCTAAAAAATGCTTCAAATGTTCTGGGCGATACCACTTTTGGTGATACTACACCAGGCGATACTGCTTTAGGCGATACCAAGCTGTCCATGATACGATACCACACAAGCTCATGATACGATACCTGAAGACTAGACGATATGATACTTAGATCAACACGCGATACAATACCTCACGTCGGGATGATACGATACCAATTCCAATCATGATACAATACCTATGTAGTCCACGATAGGATACCAGAAACCCCGACGATACGATACTTATGCTCTAGCTGATACGATACCACGAACTCTGGCGATACGATACTAGAACTGGGACGATACGATACCTAGGTTTTGTATGATACGATACTGCCACTAAGCACGATATGATACTGGCCTTCTCACACGATACGATACCAATGGTCTGGACGATACGAATTTTGGTTGCATGATACGATACCAACTCTATGGGCGATATGATACCAAATCCAGCCGCGATACGATACTGAAATTTGGCACGATACGACACTCGAGCTTTACACGATACGATACTACTGCAAGTGGCGATACGATACCACCCACTTGCACGATATGATACTAGTATGGTATCGTGATACAATACTGGAACAAGACACGATACGATACCAAGAGTGGACCACGATAGGATACCACTTTGGTATAGTGCGATCGGGATACCAACCTGGTGATACGATACCACAAGTGGTATCACGATACCAAGGCTAGTAGTCGACAATACGATACTTCGGTGACTATCGCGATACAAGGGAGTTTTTGGTATCACGATACCAAAAACTCAACTGATCGCGATACTCAAGCCAAAATACCTCAAATTTCAAAAATTTTTCTTCCCCCTTGCTCTTCTCTCACCCCTCTTCACTCCTAGCCTGCTATCTCACTCAAAGAAATCCAAAAAACACACTGTTCCGCCCCACGATACCAGATGCGCATGTGATCACGTGTTAGTGCACTTTTAATGTGTCTTGTTTTGTGACCTTGTTCAAAAAAAAAAAAAGAGAGGAAGAAGATGACAAAAAGAATGGGATTGTGTGTTTGATGAATCCCCAATGCGAACCATAAAAAACGAAAGACAAGCTGATGGTGAATCACCATGATGGAAGTAAAACACGAAGAGTTGAAGATCGACAGAACTTCACCATGGTAAGAATTGTATGCTTCAATAACAACATAACCATGATTGATTAGGAAACCTCTTCGTCGGCATACCCTTGAGCACTTAGCTCAAGACCCAACTTCTTGCACCATAATTCCTCCAATGCATTTCCCAAGTATGCATGCATAGGGCTACATTACAAGGCCGTGCACAAGGCACATTCTTCTTCCAACCCAGGCACTAATGCACTTACCCATCAGTCATTATGGGTCCCGATTACTTGGTATGGAAACTAGGGAATCCATCTTTTGAAGAACTAGAGGACATCATGGTGACAACAACAAGAGCCAAGAAGCAATCCACCATGAGAGTTGCTCATAACCACATTGACAACCTCTTTTGAGTAGCTCACAATCTTTGGAAAGCTCACAAAGACACCATCCAACTGGAATACAAGGAAGAAGTACATACAAAGGATGCAGTGACAAAATGAAGAACCCGACAACTGCCCAAGCTACAAGTGAAAGATGGACCACTCTTGTGGATACATGATGGACACTGTCTCTCCACACACTACATGGAAGAACCACTACAACAAGGGTCTGTCTGGGACGACAGACTCTCTAGAGGGGGGAGTGTTGACAGTCAAGGTCACACACAAGCATGGAAGCGCATCAATGAAGTGTACACACAAGAAGTTGGAGCAAGTAGGGAGCTCCAAGAATCACATGTCAAATTTTCAGAAGAAATCCCTATAAAAATAGTGACTTTTGTCACTAAAAACCATTGTAAATACCATTTTCTATTTTATAACTCCATTTTGTTCAAGCCAAGGAGTCCTTGAGCTTGAGGAGTATTAGAAGTATCATCCTACAAATTTTCATAATTTTTAGATTCCGTTTGAGTCCCCAAATAAGCCTTGGAACCTAATTTTTAACTAGGCCGGACACTAGGTCTGGATAGGGCCAAAACCACTAAAAAACTATAAAAAGGGCTGGAGAGCTCATTTTTGGGGTTAGCGTGTTGTAGATTTCAGCTTTGTAAGAGGTTTCTATTGTAATCGAAGCTTTCCATTGTTCCACTCTTTGCTCTTACCTTGTGCGCGTGTGTGTGTATGTGTGCACATGCTTGTGTGCTTTCACTCACGCACTTGTGCCATCACTTGCTCACGGTCTTCATACCGGTCCTCAGGTCTCCACGGATTGACATTTATGAGGTGTATCTCCTCACGTTGGTACTCACCATTGTGCTAGAGTGACAGTGGGGTAAGAGACCTACTTTGGATCATTGCAAAGTATTTGGATGCTTGGCATATGCATATGTGCCATCACAATTAAGGCACAAATTGGAACCTAAAGCTGAAAAGTATGTATTTATTGGATATGATGATAAGAAGATGGGATTTAGGTTGTGGAGTCCATCCACAAAGCAATTCATTGTGTCTAAAGATGTTACATTTGATGAGCAAGGTACTTGGTATGCAGGTACAATCAATATTTATGTAGGTGATGAAGAAGTTGTGAATCAAAAGAAAAGTAAAACAAAGGTTCAGATATTTGATGAAGAGGAGAACAATGAAGTATAGATTGAAGTTGAAGAAGTGCCAAGGTTTGATCCAGAATCTGATGAACTAGAAACCTCAAGGAGTGGAGAACTTAGAAGGTCATCAAGACACAAATGGCAACCTACAAGGTATAGCTATGACACTTCTTTTTTGGCTACCAAAGATTATGCTTATATGGTAAAGACAGATGAACATATGAAGAGGCAAAAGGTAAGGAAAATTGGGAGAAATCTATGCAAGAAGAGTATGATGCATTGATGGAGAATGTGACTTGGGATTTAATTCCTAAACCATGTACTCAGAAGATCATTGGATGTAAATGGTTTTACAAAACTAAGAGGTATGCAGATGGAAGTGTGTCTAGGTATAAAGCTAGACTTGTTGTGAAGGGGTTTGCTCAGACATATGGTATAGATTATGATGAAACCTATAGTCCTGTGGCAAAGATGACAACTATCAGGACACTCATAGCTATTGCTGCATGTAAAGGTTGGAAATTATGTCAACTAGATGTGAAGAATGCTTTTTTAAATGGCTATATTTCAGATGATGTTTTCATGGAGCAACCACAAGGATTCAGAGATGAAAGGTATCCAGATCATGTGTCCAAGCTCAAGAGAGCTTTGTATGGTTTGAAGCAGGCCCCAAGCGCATGGAATTATAGACTTGTGAAGTTCTTAAAAGAACTTGGATTCCAAGTATCTAGAGCAGATAGTAGCTTGCTTGTCAAAGTAAGTGAAGATGGGTTTATTTACATGTGCATATATGTTGATGATATAATTCTTACAGGTACAGATGAGAAAGGCATTCAAAGTCTAAAGAAGCAAATGGAGAAAGAGTTCAAAATCAGTGACTTGGGAGACTTGTCATATTTCTTGGGAATGGAGATGTCATACACTCAACATGGAGTGTATGTAACTCAAAGAAGGTATTTGAAAAACTTGTTGATGAAGTTTAAAATGGATGATTGCAGGATAACACCTACTCCAATGGAAGTGAATCATAAGTTGAGAAGATATGGAGGAGAAGAGTTCAAGGACATGAAGATATATCAAAGTTTGGTTGGTAGTCTAATCTATGCTACATTAACTAGACCTGACTTGTCATATGCAGTGGGAGTATTGTCTCAATTCATGCATTGTCCTAGGAAAGAACATTGGATTGTAGGTCAAAGAGTGTTGAGGTACATTAAGGGTACACTCAAAGAAGGTTTGTATTATGGTTTTACATTAGATACAGACATCAAGATCTATAGTGATACAGATTGGGCAGGTAATCTTGATGATAGGAGATACAACATATGGATACTTGTGTTATGTGGGAGATAAGTTAATTTCTTGGTGCTCAAAGAAGCAACACACAATTGCTTTGTCATCTACAGAAGCAGAGGACAAAGGGATGGTTGAAGCTGAAAAGGAAGTGATATGGCTTAAGACTCTTATGAAGAGTTTTGACATCACTCAGAGTACACCCACTATTCATGGAGATAACATGAGTTCATTGTATTTAGCTGCTAATCCTGTTTTTCATCCCAGGACTAAACATATTGAGATTCAGTAACATTTCCTAAGAGAGAAGGTGATGGAAAAAGAAATTGAAGTTATACATACTTCAAAAAAAGATCAGATAGCTGATATGCTAACCAAAAGCTTGGATGGACCAAAGCTACAGAGATTCAAAGACATGGCAGGCATAAAGAAGATAGAGAAAACCTCATTTGATGATTGAGGGGGAGCTGTTGGTGCAGGACAATCAACAATTGAAGTTTTTTATGAAGAATTGAAGTCAAGGACTAAAGAAAAGATCAAGTTATGAAGCATGAAGGAAGTGCATATCCAGAAGATGAAGATGTGTACACATATGTAGATTATTTTGAAGTTAGCTCACTTATGCCTTTGATTAGTTATGAGCTTGTAAATATTTGCCTATATATATACAAAGAAAATGTCAGGGAAAATATGAGAGATTATGTGAGAACAAGATTTGAGGAGAATTAGATGTCATTAGACATTTTAGAAGTGAGTAGGATCTCTCTCATCACTCATATGTAAGTTTTCTCAGAAATGAAAAAATGTTGCACCCGATCTTAGTATTCTCCTTCTGTGTTGAATCTTTTGTGAAATGCTTTTGTACAAGTCTAAGTCTATAGTTGATTGACCTCTACACAAATTTTCAGCTTCTAATTGTGATCAGGCTGAGAGAATTGAGTGTAGGAACATTTACATGTGTAAATGGAAAGAAGAGAAGTTGCAGGAGGTGCAAAATTTGATGCTAATGTTTTGGTCAGTTCTCCTTCCACAGTGTAAAGTTTTGAGCAAGCAAGCACTCATTCTTTAAGCTGAAAGGTAAGCTACCTATGGCTAAAAGCATTTGCAGAAACGGCTTCTAGATTGAGAGAACCAAGTGTTAGAAGTTATAGGTGTCTTAATCGACTTCTCAGAAGAACAGTTTTAGAAATAGGTGACTTGTTAAGCTCATTTCTCACGATCTACTGAATCTTTTGAAATGATTTAACTTGGAGAAGGTGCAGAAACTATAGACAACACCTTGTGCAAAGTTTTATAAAAGCTTTACACATTTGATAAGTCAATGAGAGAGATATGTGTAGCAGACTTTCTGTAGAATCATCTTCTTCACAGTTTATCCAAAATCTTTATAATTGATCATTAATCCTCTAAATTGGTGAATGTTTTGAGTTACTCTTGATATAGAGGTGCTCTAACTTCAAGAGTAGCTTGTTCTTTTGGAGATTAACCCTCTCCATCATGCATGAGTGGGGACTAAGGATGCATGGGTGGAAAACAAAAAATTGCCTATGCACGGTCTTGTAATATGACCCTATCTTATGCATACTCTAAAAAATGCATACAAGAAACAATGGTGCAAAAATGGATGGATCTTGAGAAAATTTCTCAAGGGTGAGGCGATGATGAGGCTTCCTCTAAATGTCCAACTCCAAGAACCTTTTCTTTTCCATCAACCATTTGAAATGGATGATACCTTCGTCCACCAACCTGAAAAAAGAAAAATAAAAAGAAATTTTTTGCAATGTATGTACGTGTGCCCTCTTTGTGCTTGGGTTAAACTTAATGTGCCCAATGCTTGGCCTTTGGATGAGGCCATATTTGTGTGCATACTTTGTGTGCATCTTGAACATATGTTGTGCATTGGGCAAGGTTGGGTTTGACACCCATGGATGCCGCACGAAGAGGTTTTAGGCCGCCAATATGTCATTGCTTTGTTGGACTTTGCCTTGAAGTTTCTCCTTGGATCGTTTTTGAGTTTTGGCTTGATTGCTTTGGATCCTTTGGTTCGAAGTGGTCTTTGTTGAAGATAAGGCATGATGGGTCTAGACCATAGTGCAATTTGATTGGGCTCTAAGTAATTGCTTGGCCACCCAAATTTGCTTGACATTACAAGAGAAATGGAATTTCTTCTTCTTGATGTAAGGGTCTTTTGTGCCTTCTATGTGAGTCTGTAGGGAGATCTCATCTTTACATGGGGAATTCAACAAGGGTTGATCTTCTATACATACTTCATGCTCATGCAATGGATCATTGGGTTGTGTGGTTTGAGGTTGATCTAGAGCTTTAGCGATACATGTACCCTTATTACACATAGAATCTCTAGATGTACAAATGGGTGATGGATTGTCATGATTGACCATAGATTCAACATCATTTTCCATCGTAGTGATACAAAGTATTTGCTTATCCTCTTCTTGATGAGCCAAGTGTAGCACATCCTTGCTCATGGAATCATAAGGGGAATCCAAGTTTAAAGGAAGAGAGGGCCCTTCCACATCCCCCAAGCACTTGGAGTCCTCCATTTCTCCATTCCTCACGGTTTGCTGTGACTTACTCAAAGAAGGATTAGCTAAAAAAGCATGAGTGGAAAGACTATTTTATGGATTAAAAGCACAATCTTTGAATATATGATCATATCCACAATCCTTAAAATGAGGATAATCATAAGGCCTTTCAATGGACACACATTTAGAGGTGGACATAATAGATGGACATGACACTTCAAGCTCTTGATGAATTTGTGTAAAAAACCTTTGAGTGCCTATGATCAATTCATCATCTATACTTTCCATGAAAAAAAATGATTATATAAAATACATATCATCAAGCACAATAGGCAACACAACTTGACCCATACAATCATAATTTTCACCATCCATGAGCATAGAGAAATGAGTGATTGGTTGAATGTTTTCCAAAATAATAGTTACTAAATCAACATGAATTAGATTCCATTCACAATTAGGGTTGATGAAAGCACTCATACTTCTATGGTCATATCCTATTCTAATATCCACAAAAGTATTGTTATAGTCTCTTGTTGCAAGTAAGGAGCTTACCCCCTCAGATATTTCACCCACTTCCTCGATTCCTCGCAATTTTTCTCTAGATGTTTCACCTTTATGTGAAATTATTTCATGCATTTCCGCTTTTTCTCTCTTCCCTTTTTCAACTTTATCCCCCTTCCTTCTCTCTTTTTCCTTTTTCTTTCCCATGTTGAGACAATTTTTTTTGTTTTTTTTTAAATGGTTTTTAATATTGTTTTTGGGCTTTTTGTGTGTTTTCTTTAATGTTTTTTTTAATATGTGTAAATAAATTTCTAATGGGTTCTTCTACCAAGAATCAAAGATAGATTTAACATCCTAAACATATGGTACATTTTTCCAAGGTCACAGAATAAGAGTTCACCATGTGGTTCATGTATGAATTCCATTTCCTAAGATGTAATTAAACTTAGAACAAGACATCAATCATTTGATGATAAGTTATTGGCAAAGGAGAAAGACAGAATTTTAATCACCATTTGTGTGTTGAGAAACCAAATTCAAAAACAAGAAAAGACAATCTTATTCCCTAGTTTCAAAACAATTTTTACTCACATTACTCAATTGTTATTGTTCCTCTCCTCAGCTTTGTGTTTCTTGGGTCACTTCAATGGTTTGATGCCTATTGAATTCATTTAATCTCTTATAGCATAGTTCACACGTATACCTACCTAACTCAAAACCTTTCTTGTTGAATTCATTTTTTGCCATATGCGGTCCCGCACACTAGAGTTCATTGCATTTAACACTATCCACATAGTTAGATTAACCTTAAAAATAGGAACGCCTCTCTCTCACTCTCTCTCTCTCCATTTCTCTCTCTCTCTCTCTCCATCTCTCTCTCTCTCCGCCATCTAGTCCATTATGTTTGCATTATCTTCAGAGATTTGCCATGGTTTTTTTTTGCCCTCCTAGTTATGATCTGATGATAGGTGGGAAATGAGAGCATGTGTGCTCACACGCTTCCAGATCTACCTTGCAGCCTAGTTTGGTTGGTCCTCCAGATGTACCTTGTAGCCTAACTTGGCCTACCAGCCCCGCCTCATCCAAAGAGATGTGCAATCTAATAAACCGACGAATGGTCTAGAGTAGGCAAAATACACTACAGAGAGTGGATTCCTTGCATCGGATTTTATCCCGATTGACATCTTATGGCACTTACAGATGTCCATGCCTACAGATAATTATGTATAGATGTCCATTATCCAACAAGGCAGTTGGGGCATTCATCCCGCAGGCATCCACTGAGCACATTCTCAGGGATGGCGGCCCCAAAATTTATCAAGAGGATCAATTCTCAGGATTGAAGGCCACCTACACAACATGCGACAAACTTCATGAATTTTGCATTTACTCTATGCCGACCTTTTTCGAGTTGCTATTGTAAGGCAATAGTTATGCAATATAACACAAAAGCAATAGCAGAGAAGATAACAGATATAGGAGATTCTCAACAAATTTCTACTAGCAGCAAGTACAAAGATGATGGCATTGTCCACCCGTGCGCTCTCAACGTAGATCTTAGATGGTGATCTAGCAACTCTAGATAGGGAGATACAAGTAGAGGTATGCTGGCTCAACTCAATGTCTCACGTAGTGCAGAAGTCATGTATATATAGGATCATCGATGGCCTGTTGTGGACGGCTATACATGGGTGATAGAGCATGGGCGGCCACCGCCCGCGTAATTGCCATACACGGCTTAGACCGATTGAACCGACCTAACAAATACAAATGAAATCTGACTTCGATAGGGAATATTCCATGGAATATTCCCTTTACCATCATGCCGGGGGTGCTGCCCCCAGACCCCCACCAGGGGGCCCGCTAGCCCCCTTGGACCCCCCACTCGAGGCTGCTCACCGCTGCCCTGGACCCCACAATTGGGGACCCTGGTAACTCCCTTTCCTTACAATACCTTACATGGTCCAATATGACCATCCAACATGCAAGTTGGGATTCCGATCAATTGGGTAATGCACGCTTGGCTTTTCCTCATAAATGTGCATACAATCATGAGGGGTAGACATTGATCATATACTAACACCCCCCTCAATGTTTATCGATGATAAATCAAGTAGGTCTCGGTCCTATGCCCATCTCTTGAAGATGCCTGTTGAGCTGCTCTCTTCCAAGTGCTTTAGTGAATATGTCAGCACAATTTGCCTCTATTGGGCAATATTCTAGCTCCACAATTTCATCTTCAATTAGCTCACGAATGTAATGGTACTGTACTTCTATGTGCTTGGTGCAAGCATGAAATACTAGGTTCTTTGCAATAGCCATACAACTTTGATTATCACACTTGAGTACAGTCGGCATATTTGATGGAAAGCCTAGATGTGCAAGAATTCTCCTTAACGAGACTACCTCACAAGGAGCAAAACAAGCTGCTTTGTACTCTGCTTGAGTGGAGGAGAGTGCGAGAGTTGGTTGCTTCCTACTTACCCAAGAAAATATTCCTGAACCAAGTGAGAAACAATATCCAGAAACTGATTTTCTAGAATCACAATCTCCAGCCCAATCTGAATCACAATATCCTTGAAGTGTATCACCTGTGGTATACAAAATACCAAAATCCAAGGTTCCTGCAATGTACCTTAGAATTCGCATTCCAGCATTCTAGTGAATCTCCTTAGGTTTTTTGGAAAACCTGCTTAACACTCCAACAGCATAGCAAATGTCTGGTCTAGTGTTGCACAGAAAAATAAGACCTCCAACGAGCTTCCTATACTTCTTAGCATCTACATCAGGCATGTTATCATCCATAGATAGCTTATGATTTACCTCCATAGGTGTGCTAGTTGGTTTGCAGTCCATCATTCCAAATGCCTTGAGAATTTCTTTGGCATATTTTTGTTGTGAGATGAAAATGTCATCCTTCCTTTGTCATACTTCAATTCCTAGACAAAAATGGAGTAGACCTAAGTTTGTCATTTCAAACTCAGTTCCCAAGCTGATCCGAGTTTGATTGATGAGTTCCTGATGATCTCCTGTAATGATCAAATCATCTACATATACAATGACAACAACTAGCTTGCTATCCCTTTTCGTTACATACAAGTTAGCATCAGAAGTACTTCTTTCAAAACCCATATTTTTGAAAACATTATCTATCTATTGGTACCAAGCCCGTGGAGCTTGCTTAAGTCCATGCAAAGCTTTCTTCAACCTGCAAACTTTATTTTCTGAATTGGGCACCTCAAACCCTGGTGATTGAGATACATATACCTCCTCCTTGAGGTGACCATTCAAAAATGCAGATTTGACATCCATCTAGAAAATAGGCCAGGCCTTTTGTGCAGCTACTGCAAGTACCGTCCGAATAGTTGTCATGCGTGCTGTTGGTGCAAAAGTTTCTTGAACATCAAATCCTTCAATCTATGAAAAACCCTGTGCAACTAATCTTGCCTTATATTTTTCTAATGTTCCATTTGCTTTATACTTAGCTTTCCAAATCCATTTAGTACCTATTACCTTCTTCTTTGGCGGCAAGTCGACTAGATCCCATGTATCATTTTTGAGTATACTATCATACTCAGACTGCATTGCCGCTCTCCAACCTAGATCATCAAGGGCTTCTTCAATGGTGGTAGGTTCCTTTATCGAGTCCATGATATCTGCCATTAGAGCCATGTTAACAATGTGTTCTGAGGCTCTTCTTTGCTCCTCTATTCTCTTTGATCTTTGTAATCCATCCGAGGATGATTCTGGTACATCTACATGTGGATTGTGATCATCAAAGAGCTGTTGTGCCCACTTCGATAGTGGCTTACGCTGTGCAGCTACAACTAGTTGGCTTTTTATTGAGGAAATTTCTCCATCAGATGTTTCCTCCTCCTCAACTTTAACCTATCTTTTGATAGGCACAAGGTGAGATATTTATCCATTTGATGAGATAGTAGATTTACCTTTATCTTCTACTAAGTGTGGTCGTTCATCAAACACCACATCTCGGCTGACAAAAATCTTCCTTGCCTCAAGATCCCACAACCTGTATGCTTTAGACTCTTCACTATATCCTAGGAAGACACACTTTTTGCTTTTTGAATCCACCTTTGATCTTGTTGAATCAGGAATATGTGCATAACAGAAACAACCGAAAATTCTAAAATGCAAAACTGAAAACTTTTTGCTAGAATATGCTTCTTGAGTAGTCATCCCCTTCAGTGCTTTTGTGTAGCTTCAATTGAGGATGTAGACTGTTGTATTGACTGCTTCTACCCAGAATGAATCAGGCATGTCTTGAGCCTTTAACATACAACGATCCATTTTGTTGAGGTGTATGACCTGTGGTAAGTTGCCTTTTCACACCATGCTCCTTACAGTAATTATTGAATTCTGTTGACAAGAACTCACCTCCTCTATCTGTTCTAAATTTCTTCAGTTTCCTTCCTGATTCATTTTCCACATACTTATCCCACATTTTAATTTTTTCAAAAGCATCAGCCTTCTCTCGAATGAAATAAACCCACATCTTTCTACTATAATCGTTGACTAACAACAAAAAGTAGAAAGATCTTCCTAAAGCAGGTGTAGACATTTTACCACAGAGATCATCATGTACCAACTCTAGAGGAGCTTGAGATCGATTGCTGGCCTCTCTTGGAAATGCCTTTTGTTGTTGCTTGCCCATCATACAAGCTTCACAAGGTTCCTGCAACTCTAAAAATGCAGGCAAATGAGCAACCATCCCTGTTCTTTGCATCTCCTTCAAAGCTGCAAATCCGGGATGCCCAAATTGTTTGTGCCATAACCTGCTTACATCTTTATCTTCTGTAGCAGTTAAAACACTTAACTCATACAAGTTATCACGTCTTATGCCTTTACCTACTACATTACCTGATGAATCCATGATTTCTGCACCACTCTTATTGAAGTGAACTTCGAGTCCACGATCTGTTATTGCAGAAACTGATAACAAATTTCTTTTAAGTGTAGGTACATAGAGAACATCAAATAACTTTTTCTCAACACCTAGAGAAGTGATAAAAGAGATGGTTCCAGTCCCTTCCGCTTGACACTTGGAGTCATTTCCCACCACTACATTGATGGATTCCCGTAGAGGCACTAGGGAACTATACCAATCCTTTTTACTGGTCATATGACAAGAAGCTCCACTATCTAAAATCCATGGTTCATCAACACGAGCTTGAGCAGATGAGCATACCTCTTCAATAGCTACCCATAGTTCCAACTCTGTGTTGTTTGCAGACTCTTTGTTCTTCCACGATGATTGTATTGTCCCATTCCGTTCATTAGCTTGCTTCTTTCTGCAATCCTTGATGGCATGGCCTTTCTTTTCACAATAGAAGCAACTTCTTGTGAACTTTTTCTTCTTTGGCTTCTTCTTTGATCCATCAGAAGAGCCTTTACCTTTTGCATTTGCTAAGAATGCAGCATCACTTGTACTTTGTCGATTTTTCAACTGCATCTCTTCTTCTAAAAGCATAGCACAAAACTCTTCAAATGTAAGGGGAGTTGGTCTTACCTGAGTGTTAAGGGCTATTAGTAATCCATCATACTTTGCTGGAAGAACACATACACATCTTTGAGCCAGCTCTTCTGGTGTTATAACAACACCAACTGCAGCCAATTGGTCTTGAAGATGTTTTATCCGTTTGATAAAATCTTCAGCCTTTTCAAAATCTGAATGCTTTTCATTTGCGAATTGATTTTCTAAATTTTGTATCCTATTGTGGCTCTTGGTCTCATATTGTCAAGCCAATATGCCCCAAGCCTCATGTGCTTTAGTAGTATGTTGAACTAAAGTAAGCATAGAATCACTTACACTAGTGACATTTGCATATAATGCATCAGCATTCTGCCTCTTCCAAGCTCGTAGAAGATATGGATCTAGCTGAATCATCAATCTTGAATTTCCTAGATCTTCAACTGGTATAGGCTCTGGATCCAATCCCATCAGTCCCATGACAGTGTCAAGTAATTCATAGGAGTCCAAAATTGCAGAAATTTTGAACTTCGAGAGTGTATAGTTGGTTCTATCCAGCTTCCCTTCAGTGAATGTAGGTGGGCGAATTCGAATTGGTGCAGCATTAACATTAGCTGAAGCACCAAGACCAGTGTTCGACGATGAAGCCATCATGTAATCACTCAAATAATCTACTGATATTCTAGTCTGCTAGTAGGCTAAAGTAGTGATACTTGTCAAGCTATTCCAACCTTACAGCTCTGATACCATGTAAGACAATAGTTACGCAATATAACACATAAGCAATAGCAGAGAAGATAACAGATATAGGAGATTCTCAACAATTTTCTACTAGCAGCAAGTACAAAGATGATGGCGTTGTCCACTCGTGTGCTCTCAAGGTAGAGCTTAAACGGTGATCTAGACAACTCTAGACAGGGAGATACAAGGTAGAGGTATGCTGGCTCAACTCAATGTCTCAGATAGTGCAGAAGTCATGTATATATAGGATCATCGGTGGCCTATCATGGACGGCTATCCATGGGCGGCAGAGCGTGGGCGGCCACCGCCCGCGTAATTGCCATACACGGCTTAGACCGGTTGAACCAACCTAACAAATATAAATGAAATCTGACTCGGACAGGGAATATTCCATGGAATATTCCCTTTACCGTCGTGCTGGGCGTGCTGCCCTCGGATCCCCACCAGGGGGCCCGCTGGCCCCCTTGGACCCCCCAGTCGGGGCTGCTCACTATTGCCCTGGACCCCACAATTGGGGACCCTGGTAACTCCCTTTCCTTACAATACCTTACATGGTCCAATATGACCTTCATCCAACATGCAAGTTGGGATTCCCATCAATTGGGTAATGCACACTTGGCTTCTCCTCATAAAGGGGGCCTTACAAAATGTGCATACAATCATGAGGGGTAGACATTGATCATATACTAACAGCTACCACCAATCAAGTCCAAAGAGCTAGATCTATTTTGTGTATCCAAGAATATCATTCACTACTCTAGTCTCCCTCTGATCCTCATGAGAAGATGCTTTCTCGAGCCCCAGAGTTAGATCCATTGGAGACCTTTGATTCTCCAAATGTCTAATCTATCTTGATTTAAGAACTCTTCTATATCAAGAATAAACCAAACTTTACAAAAAATTCATATTATCTTTCATATATATTAAGAAATACTTCTCTGTATGAAGTTTTCTTCAGCTTCAAGAGTCTACTTCAAAAATGAACTTTGATCTCTGCATATGGCTTCGATTTTAATCATTCAAATGATACTCACATGTTCATAATACCTTTGTGCAACTAGATTGACCATTAGTTCTTCAAAAGAACTATTAGATTTCTAATTTGATCACTTAGATCAAACCTATGTTAGAAACTACCTTCCAAAAATGACGACTTTGACATGGTCAACTTCCTAAGTTGATTTCTCTTAGAATCTAACCCATTTTCCTAAATGCTTTTGAACAAATCTTCCTTACCTTCTAACTTAGATTTTGAATGCTCAAACATAAAAACTTTACACTGTGCACTAAGATCCAAGCAAATCTTTAAGCAACAAAATGCGTGATTCTGAGAACTTCACTTGCAAACTTCTACATATGAATATTCCTACTTGTCATTCACACAACCTGAAGAGATATAGATAATCAAACTTTGGTCATAGCTTGATTAGCTTCTAAATTAGATGTGTACAAAAGATTTCCTGATCCACATGATGAGGCTGAGAGCATTCTAGGAAAGACCAGTCACTAACTCACAAGAAAACTCTCTACTCATCTATCTCTTGAACAACTTGAAATCTATTGACTTCTCTTTCATCTATTCTTCATCTCTCTACTATATCACGACTATACATGAGCTTATATATACATGTGACTATAATCTCATCACTGCATCACGTCTTTTTGAAATATTTTTCCAAAGTTATTATACATAAATGTACAAAACATTTCTTCTTGATTCTTCACTTGACTTCATGCTTTGAGCTTGAGTCTTTTCTTCACTTCTTCATTCCTAGGCTTCATGTAATCATCCATTGATGATTTTCTTGCTCCAAAAACTCCCCCTCAATCATCAATTGTGATTACATGCACCTTCTTTATACCTACCATCTCTTTAGACCTTTGTAACTTTGGTCCATCCAAACTTTTTGTTAGCATATCTGCTACTTGTTCTTTTGTTGGTGTATACATGACTTCAATTTCTTTGTCAAGTACCTTTTCTCTCAAGAAATGATACTGAATCTCTATATGTTTAGTCCTAGCATGAAAAACAGGTTTACTTGCCAAATATAACGAAATCATGTTGTCTCCAAATATGATTGCAACATTGATCAATTCCTAGACTTTTTAATAAATTCTTCAACCAAATTACTTCCTTTGCAGATTCCACAATTCCTTTGTATTCAGCTTCTTTAGATGACAATGCAATTGTATGTTGCTTCTTTGAGCACCAAGAAATTAGCTTATCTCCAACATAGCATAGATAACCATGAGTAGATCTTCTATCATTTGAGTTACGTGCCCAATCTGCATCACTAAACACTTTGAGTCTAGCATCATAAGTGAATCCATAATACAAACCTATACCTTAGCACTCTTTGTGTTGCAACCCAATGGCTTTGCTTTGGGCAATGCATAAATTGAGATAAGACACCAACTGCATATGAAAGATCTGGTCTTGTCAAAGTAGCATAGATTAAGCTCCCTACCAAACTCTGATATGTCTTCATGTCTTTGAAATCTTCTCCTCCATACTTGCTTAGTTTATGATTAACCTCCAATGGTGTGGTTGAGGGCTTACAAGTCTCCATATTAAACTTCATCAGAAGATTTTCCAGATACCTTTCTTGTGTAACATACACTCCATGTTGAGTGTATATAATCTCCATCCCTAGGAAATAAGACAAATTTCCCAAATCACTTATCTTAAACTCATTTTCCATGTGCTGCTTTAGTTCCTTGATTCCTTGAGCATTTGTACCTGTGACAATAATGTCATCAACATAAATACACACATAAATGTATCTATCTTCATTTGCTTTCACTAGCAAACTACTATCTGCCTTTGAAGCTTGATATCCAAGTTCATTCAAGAACTTGACCAATCTGTAATTCCATGCTCTTGCAGCTTGTTTTAGACCATACAGAGCTCTCTTAAGCTTTCACACATAATCTGATTCATTTGACTCTGTGAAACCCTCTGGTTGCTCCATGTATACTTCATCTGCAATATATCCATTTAGAAATGCATTCTTTACATCGAATTGAGAAAGTTTCCAACCTTTACATGTAGCAATTGTAATTATAGATATGATTGTAGACATCTTGGCTACTAGACTAAAGGTTTCATCATAGTCCACTCCATGTGTTTGGGGATATCCTTTGACCACAAGTCTAGCCTTGTATCTAGAGGCTTTTCCATATGCAAACTTCTTTGTCTTATACACCCATTTACATCCAATCATCTTCTAGTTCTTTGGCCTTGGCACCAATTCCCATATATGATTCTCAAGTAGAGCATCGTACTCTTCTTGCATTGCTTTTTCCCAATTTTCATTTCTTTTAGCTTCATCATATGTGGATAGATCTTCATTTGTCTTCACAATGTAAGCATAATCTTTGGTTGTCAAGAAAGAGGTATCATAACTATACCTGATAGGTTGTTTTCTATCTCTTGATGATCTTCTAATTTCTACACTTCTTGAAGTTTCTCCTTCATTTTGTTCTAGATCAAACCTTTTTCTATCTTCATAATTGTCCTGCATTTCATTTCTACAAACATCATCATCAATATCTTCTTCAAATACCTTCATCTTTGACTTCCCTTTCCTTTTGATTTCTTCAAGATCTGTACATACATTATCTGATCCTATAAAACATGTGCTTTGGTCATCAAATGTAACATCTATTGAAACAAGAAATTGTTTTGTGGATGGGTTCCACAACCTATATCCCATTTGTTTATCATCATACCCAATGAACACATATTTTTCTGCTTTAGGTTCTAGCTTATGTCTCAATTGAGATGGAACATAAGCATATGCCAAAAATCCAAATATTTTGCAGTGATCAAGAGTAGGTTTCTTACCCCACCATGCTTCATAAGGAGTCCTTCCCTCCAAAGTTTTGCAAGGCAATCTATTCACAAGATAAGTTGCAGTATTAATTGCTTCTGCCCACATATAATTAGGAAATATTTTTTCCTTCATCATTGATTTTGCAAACTCTACAAGAGTTCTATTTCTTCTTTCTGCAACTCCATTTTGTTGTGGGGAGTACCTACAAGTCACTTCTCTTTTGATACCTGCATTCCACATATAATCATCACTTGGAAAAATATCCCCCCCCCCTCCATCTGATCTTAATCTCTTGAGCTTTTGTCCTGTAATTCTTTTTGCATAGGCATGATAGTGTTTAAATGTCTCAAACACTTCAGATATGCTTGATCACATATAGAGTAATCCATTTGGTTGCATCATCAACAAATAGCACATAATACGTTGATCCATTTATGCTATAATCCTTTTAAGGACCCCACACATCTGTATGAACCAATTCAAGCATATTTGAATACCTGTATCCCTGCTTATTATATGATTTCTTGTAGCTTTACCTAACTAGCAAGCCTCATATTTGTATATCCTATGTTCACCTTCAATATTTGGTAGACCAAGCACTGCACCATTCTTTGTCATTTCTTTAATTCCCCTTTCATTAAAATGTCCTAACCTCTTGTGCCATAGATCCAATTCAGACATCTTTTGACTTCCATAAGTAAACAATGCATGTCCCACATTACCTTGGACTTTGAGAGTGAATAATCTTCCTTCCTTTTTTCCTATGACAATGCTTCTTTATCCTTGACTTTGATCTTCAACATAAACACCATCACTTGTAAATCTAACTTCATATTCCTTCTCAACAATTTGCCCTACACTACAACCCATAGTGAAGCCTTCCTCAATTCGGTTGTGTTTTGGAAATGTTCTTCCAAAGCATTCCATATAACTGCTACACTTTCTAATCCTCTAATGTGTGGTAGAAGATAATCATTTACAGCCATGTAAATGATGCTCTTGGCTTGAGCATCTCTCTTCATCCAGTTCTTCAATTCTGTAAGTTCTTCTCTTGTTGGAACACTTGGATCCTTAAACTCAGGCTTTTTTTCTTCTCTTGTAATAAATGATATCAAATCTTTGCTCATGAGTTGTGCTTCCATCCTCATGGACCATGCTGGATGGATCTCTCTATCTAGCTTGTCAATCTGCAAGCTTTCTCCCATCTCTTGACTTCTGTGTCTACAATTACTAAGATTTATGGTGATATAATGTACCTTTGATATGAAGCTTTAATCCCTCTTGATCCTTTGAACTCATGCTTTGTTCTTCTACAAGATCTTTGATATCTGCAACAGTCAAGGTTCTCCTTGCTTCTTCTTCACCTTGATTTGATCTTTTAGCTCTGATTCCACTGCTGGAGACCTTTAATTCTCCAAATGTCTGATCTGTTTTGATTTAAGAATTCTTCTATATCAAGAATAAACCAAACTTTACACAAAATTCATATTATCTTTCATATGTATTAAGAAATACTTCTCTGTATGAAGTTTTCTTTAGCTTCAAGAGTCTACTTCAAAAATGAGCTTCAATCTCTGCATATGGCTTTGATTTTAATCATTCAAATGATACTCACATGTTCATATACCTTTACACAATTATATTGACCATTAGTTCTTCAAAAGAACTATTAGATTTCTAATTTGATCACTTAGATCAAACCTATGTTAGAAACTGCCTTCCAAAAATGATGACTTTGACATGGTCAACTTCTTAAGTTGATTTCTCTCAAAATCTAACCCATTTTGTTGAATGCTTTTGAACAAAGCTTCCTTACCTTCTAACTTAGATTTTGAATTCTCAAGCATGAAAAAAATTACACTGAGCACTAAGATCCAAGCAAATCTTTAATCAGTAAAATGCGCGATTCTGAGAACTTCACTTGCAGACTTCTACATATGAATATTCCTACTTATCATACACACAACCTGAAGAGAATTAGATCATAAAAATGTGTTCATAGCTTGATTAGCTTCTAAATTAGATGTGTACAAAAGATTTCCTAATCCACATGATCAGGCTCATAGAATTCTAGGAAAGATTAGTCGCTAACTCACGAGAAAACTCTCTACTCATCTATCTCTTGAACAACTTGAAATCTATTGACTTCTCTTTCATCTATTCTTGATCTCTGTACTATATCACGACTATACATGAGCTTATATGTACATGTAACTATAAACTTATTGCTGCATCAAGTATTTTTGAAATATTTTTTCCAAAGCTATTGTACATAAATGTACAAAACATTTCTTCTTGATTCTTCACTTGGCTTCATGCTTTGAGCTTGAGTCTTTTCTTCACTTCTTCATTCCTACATGTAAAATCATCCATTGATGATTGTCTTGCTCCAACAAGATCAACGACTGATGCACACTAGCACAGTGTAGTAGGCTCCATATGATGCCGAAAGCACCTTCCCAATAGCCTTTGCAGCTTGAGTTGACCTTGGAATACTGTTGAATTCAGCACCTCATCCACCCCTCCTATCTTTCGCAGAAGGTCCCTTAGCCATCCTAGGTGCATAGCTTGCCTTTGAGAGTATGGCCAAGTCTAGAGTATTACTCCGACAGTGTTAATGAATATAAGTGCAATCTTACTCGAAGTGCTCATTAGTGTTTTCTGAGCTCCACCCTTCCGCTCAATAGAGCTCTTTCCTTATCTATTGAAGGCATTACCCACCAACATCCCTACTTCCAAACAACTCCTTTTCTATTGATATCGTGTGTATACTCTGTAGATTCCCTGGGAGAATCTAAACTCCTCCAAATTGTCCATGACATCTCCAACTCTTGTACCTTATATGTCTTATATCCCTGTAGATTTCTTAATTGACGTCTCGACCACTAGTACAATCAAAAACATCCTTTAGATAATGCTTCCGGAGGAACTTTAGTCTGCTCTTCTGCCGTCAGGGTTGACCATGTGTGATGCTCCATAGGGCACACCTGGCATTTGAGACCTATACATAGATGCATCCATGTGCATTGCCAATTTTCTAGGAGATTGGGAATGGTGTTGCGAACATTTGTTTTATGTAGGGTACAAGTTTCAAATTATGTAAATACCTTTGGGAAGTCTTCAAATACTTCAAGAAGGCTCATATTATTCATAAAATGTAGCAAAAATACCACGTGAGTTCTAGAACATGGTGAGTCAAATTAGTGAGTCACAAGGGAGCTTCAGTGGTGTCCTAGTGGAAGGTCGATGTGGCTAGTTCTCAAAGTCCATCAATACTTTGCTTATTTGAGCACTTGAGTCATGTAATACCTCCATCCAAGTGTCTACCACGAATTTAGATGTATTAGGAAGGTTTTAGATTAGTTTCCCATGCTATAAAAAGAGGAGAAAAGTCGTGATCTTGTGGGATGTCCAAGAGAGTCATATGTGTATCTCTACACTGCTGTAGTTTTGTATGCAGAGATTGCAGAGCTTGTATCTCCCTCATTATATATGCAAATTACATGTTTGATAGCTCATTGGAAAGCTCTTACTGTCTACTTTCTTCCTGTAAATTTGCATAATCATTGTATTTGTGAGCTGAGAGCAATAATCTCTTCAAGTAGTGTGTGTTCTCTGTTTTTTATCCCTGCTGAAGGTCTCCATTAAACCTCAAACTTGCAGAGGTCATATCTCCTTGTATATGTATCCAAATCATGTGTTCTTTGGCTTGTTAGAAAGCTCTTTAAGTCTACTTGTATTCTGCAAAGTTTCAAAGTCATTGGAGTTGTGAGTTAAGAGCAGTAGTCTCTGCAAGTGATGTGTGTCCTCAGGTTCATCTCTGTTTCAAGGTCTCCATTAAAGCTGCATATTGTAGAGGTCATAGCTCATTGTGTATTTATCCATTTGAGGTTTTCTATATCTTGTTAGAAAGCTCTTAGAGTCTAGTTTATGTGTGTGAAACAGTTTTGGAAAATTCCAAGTGAGTAAAGAGAAATTTGCTCTGCAAGAAAATTGGTCTGTGCATACAAGTTTGTGAAAAAGTCAACTAGGTCCTGTTGGGTTTCACCTACTTCTAGCTGTACTTTGGAGATCAATAAACTCCAACAAATGGGACATATAATACATTCCTCCCTATGGACTTCAACTACAAGAGGCAATCCTGCTCTGGCAACTGGAACCCCCACTATCTCACATCATCCCTAGGCACAATATCTATATGGAAATAAAAAGTACATCTTCATGTAACTATGGCTGCCATATCCTTTCTCTGAAATTTCTTCCACAACCCAATTAAGCGTAGTCATATGCCTTTGCACCTTGAGGAGCATCATTATATCCATCTCTCCCATGTCTTTGTTCATAGGGGCCATATCATCAAGTTAATCCTGATGTTTTAGCTGCAAAAAATGTGGCTTCATCACAATGAATATCTACAATTTGAGCTAGGTCAGCCAGATCAGTGTCTCCAAGGCAACTGGCCATGTTGTATCCCTCTTTCCATCTTTCATCATTCTGTTATTCACCATTTTCCATCCGGAGATAGATCTCCGGGTCTCCACTCCAGAGTAGTAGCATCTTGTTAAGGTTTCCATGAGAACACTACGACCCCCTCCCTTGATCTAGGAGGTTAATAACTGCATCCTCATGAGCTCTCAACACAAGGCCCCAGCCATGGGAGATATCAGCCCTCATTGGGGTAGGACCCAATGAGGGCTGGGACTATTTGATGCGATCATGCCAAGAATATATGTTATTGATGAACTGTGTGGTACTTCTATATGGCATTGACAAAAGGCATCGTACTCTTTGATTTCCTTGTCTCATACTCCCTTGATGACTTAACCTGCCTTGTCCACTGACATTCCCTCCTCTCTCACATCTTTCATCCCTGACAAAACCTTGTTTTCGAGGGTGTTCTTTGTAATATTGGACCACATGAGCAGCCAATTCATGTTCTTTTAGTCGGAGTCCTCTCGCTAGATCAATCATTAGGTGATCGCAATCTATAGGGCTTGGGAAATCTGAATGTGGCATTTGTAACTGTTCTACATGGATGGCTTGCTTGATTGCAAATAGGTGCAAAAGGTGAGTGGGCCATGGTATGAATATCTCCTAATGGTATTGCCAAAAACTAGTTGAGAACATTTCGTTGAAGGTCTATTTCTAGCAAGCCAATAAGTATTTGATGCGAGCATACCAAGCATATATCGTATTCATGAAAGGCATGGTATTCATATCATAGAATAAGTCAAACTTTTCTTCATTAAATCGTGGTGCCAAAATGTATGGAGCCTTGACTCTTGTAAACGTCTCAAAAACCAAAGTCATAAATTCAAAGATCTTCATACACATCTTGGTGGCTATACCAGACATATTTCTCAATTGTGGAGTCTAATGGAGAATGGTTGACACCATGTTGATAACCATAGGATGTCCGTGGGGTGGGGCAAAGTAAGGATAATTTAACCAATGAAACAATTGGGATTGTTCCTCACTTTGAGTGCAAAGGTTGGCCATGGTCTTGTTCTAGGAAATGGTTTGTAATATGGATTGTACATGATATGCAGTGGGATAGTGGACATGTTTTCATCATCTCTAGATAAGTTTCTAATAGATCTCATCACTAGTTAGGTTGAAATATTTTACTACATTGTGTGCATTCTGAGATTCCACCTGATTGGAATTGGGTGGTGAATATGGGATCCTTCCCAATGACCTGCTTGATCTCTATGTTATAATCGATGAACAACATGAAATATGGCATGTATTGCAACTATGATGTGGTGATCAGGGATCGGTGAGAGAGCTTTTGAAAATAATCTAACTGAAGCATCGTTTTTTCAAGGTTTGCCATTGATTTATTTTAATGGTCACACAGTCATCATGAGTGCATCCAATCTCTTCTACTTGTTTGAGCCACTATGGCATGGATTCTTCATACATTTCTTGACCCTCTTCTATGACGAGTCCTCCTAGCAATGGCTGGCATTTGTATGTATCTTCAATAGTTTCTTCTATGGGGATCTCCACTAGCTCTTTAGGGTCTTGTAACTCTTATCGTGATGGTGGTATGTTTTATTGCAACAATTTGGCTTTTAATTCTTATAAATGCTTGTGTAAAGATTCTATCTCTTGTAAATCTACACCAATCAGAATAACTTTTAGAACTTGGGTTCTTGTAGAGGGTTGTTGATGATGTAGTTGGTCAATCTCTTCTTGCAACTAATTGTATGAGTCCACTAGATTGGTATGTGTTGGAGCAAAGCAATACCTAATTGATGATTATGAAGAACTTGAAGCAAGTTAGAAAACAAAGTGAAGCCAAATAAGTCATTGAAGAAAGTGAAGAGATCTCTGAAATGTAGCTTGTATACATATGTACATTACAGATGAAAATTCTTGTACTATGAGGATAGATGATCATTAGAATGATAAGGAGTAATGTAATAGACGTCGGATGAGTCTAGAATCATATGTGTATAGGTCAATAATGTAAAGAAATAGGACTGGGAATCATTAGAAGCCAAGTGTCCACGAGATAGATGTGTAGAGAGTCATCTTTCTGAGTTAGCATCGAGTCTTTCTCTGATTTCTCTCAACCTGATCATGTGGATTAGGAAACCTTTTGTACACATCTAATCTAGAAGCTACACAAGCTATCTTCAAAGTTTCAAGGTCTAATTCCTCTCAGGTTGTGTGTATGATCAATAGGAACATGTATATGTAAAGTTTGTAGGTAGACTTCTCACTCTAGCGCATTTTTTCATGACAATGTTTTGCATAGATCTCAGTGCACAATGTTGAGCTTTTGATGACTGAGCATTCAAAATCTAAGTTAAAAGGTAATGAAGCTATGGCTAAAAGAATTTAGAAAAACAGGACTTGTGCTGTGAGAAATCAACCTTAGAAGTTGACTATGTCAAAGTCGCTTGTTCAGGAGGACAGTTTCTGACATAACTTTGATTGTAATGATCAAATCAAAGTTTTAATGATTCCTTTGAAGGTCTAATGAATGATATGATTGCACAAAGGTAGCGTGGAGATATGTGCATCATTAGATTGAAGAAATTTGAAGTTATGTGTAGGTAATGAAGTTAAATTATGAAGCAGACTTCTTGAAGAAGAAGAAACTTCACTCAGAGAAGTGATAGTGAATGTTTTTGTAAATCAAGGTAGCATTTGTGTAAATTTTGATATATGATTGGTATAAAGGTGTTCTTAAATCAGTATGGATCAAGCCTTTGGAGATTAAGAAGTCTCGAACAGTGGTATCAGAGCAAGAGGTGCAATATAAAGTGAAGGAAGGAGCATTTGAAGTCCCGACTGTTACGGACATTGGAGTCTCTTCAAATTCAAGGTGGACAAGATCGAATTTTTGAAGAAAACCTAAAGAAATGTGAAGATTGAGCTCGAAAGGATCTGAAAGACTGAAGCTATACATTAAAGGTACAAACTATATTCATTCATCCTAATATTTTCAGAAGACAAAGATCAAAGATGGGAGAAAGCTTGCAGATTGATAAGCTAGATAGGGAAAACTATCCAGCCTAGTCCATGAGGATGGAGGCACACCTCATGAGCAAAGATTTGATGACATTCATCACAGGAGAAGAAGAAAAGCCTGAGTTTGAAGATCCTAGTGTTCCAACTAGGGAAGATCTTATAGATTTGAAGAACTGGATGAAGAAGGATGCTCAAGCTAGGAGCATCATTTACATGGTTGTAAATGATTAACTTCTACCTCATATTAGAGGACTAGAAAGTGCAAAAGATGTGTGGAATGCTTTTGAAGAGCATTTTCAAAATACAAACAAGTCAAGGAAGTCATCATTATGGGCTGAGTTCATAACCTTCAAGAAGAAGAGTTCACAATCAATTTCTAATTATGTGGCAAGAATCAAGGATACAGATAGCTTGGGAGCAATAGATGAAGATATTGAAGAAGATAAGTTGGTAAGAAAAATACTTACAATTCTAAGAGGAGATGAGAAATGGAAACCTTTCATATTGTCCATAGAATTGTCATTAGATCACTTTACTCCTGATCTTAATCAATTGCTAGGACACATGCTAACTTTTGAGCAGGACATTAAGGGAGATAATGATAGGAGTGCAAGTCAAGCTATGTACTCCAAGGATAAGAAAAAGAATGGCAAAGGAAAGCAATCAACTGATGATGAAGGATCTTCAAGCCAAGTTAATTTCACAAGAGGGAAGATGAATTCAAGAGGTAAAGGAAGAGGAGGTCAGAATAAAGATAATGTTAAAGCTTGTTGGATTTGTGGTAGAACAAATCATTTGGCAAATGATTGTCCTTATAGCAATCAAAATGGTGGAAGTCATAATTAGAGTTTCAATCAAAGAGGTAGAGGAGGCAGAAATCAAAGAGGGAACTTCAAAGGAAGAGGTGGTAGGACCTCATATGCTAGAGGAGGTGGAAGAAGCTTTCAACCTCAGTCCTATAATAATAACTATTATAATTATGCATTAGATCATAAGGATGACATGACTCTCATCTTGAATGCAACACATGAAGCAATAGGAGAAGATCAAAGGGTATTCTATATTGACTTAGGATGTAGCAATCATCTGAGTGGTAATATATCATGGATGACTGAAATGGAAGCAAAGGTGAGTGGACATACAGTTCAAACAAGAGATAACAAAAAGCATAAAGTGGAAAGCATTGGATCAATGAAGACAAAGAGTGGAAGTAAACTCTTAAGCAAGGTACTTTATGTTCCTACTATTCCTAAAAACTTGATAAGTGTAGGACAAATTGTGGAGAAAGGATATGAAGTCAGATTCACAAATAATGGTGTTTATGTTCAAGATCCAAATCAAGGATATAGAAGCATCATTACAAGTCAAAAAGAAGGAAGGCTTTTTACTCTCAAGGTCCAAGGTAATGTGGGACATGCATTGTTTACATATGGAAGTCAAAAGATGTCTGAGCTAGACCTATGGCATAAAAGGCTAGGTCATTTTAATGAGAGAGCTATAAAAGAAATGTCAAAGAATGATGTAACGCTTGGATTGCCAAATGTTGAAGGTCAACACATGGTATACAAGCGAAGCTTGTCAATTAGGTAAGGCTCATAGAAGTTCATACATTAAACTAGGATACAAGTATTCAAATATGCTTGAGTTGGTTCATACAAATGTGTGGGGTCCTTCAAGGGACTATAGCATAAATGGATCCAGATATTATGTATTGTTTGTTGATGATGCAACAAGATGGATTACACTTTATGTAATCAAGGAAAAATCAGAAGTGTTCAAGACATTCAAGCATTATCATGCTTATGCAGAAAGGATTAGAGGACAAAAGGTCAAGAGGTTGAGATCAGATGGAGGGGGAGAATATTTTTCTAAAGAGTTTGATGATTATTTGTGGAATGCAGGTATAAAAAGACAAGTAACTTGCAAGTACTCCCCTCAACAAAATGGAGTTGCAGAAAGAAGAAATAGAACTCTTGTAGAGTTTGCAAGATCAATGATGAAAGAGAAGAATTGCCCAAACTATCTATGAGCAGAAGCTATGAACACTGCAACATATCTTGTGAATAGGTTACCCTGTAAAGCTTTGGATGGTAGAACATCTTATGAAGCATGGTGGGGTAAGAAACCTACTCTTGATCATTGTAAGGTATTTGGATGTTTGGGATATGCTTATGTTCCTTCTCAATTAAGACATAAGTTAGAAACCAAAGCAGAGAAGTATGTGTTTATTGGGTATGATGATAGACAGATGGGATACAGATTGTGGAGTCCATCTACAAAGCAATTTCTTGTTACAAAAGATGTTACATTTGATGAGCAAAGCACATGGTATATAGGGTCAATAAATGATTATGCAGATGTTGAAGAAATACAAAGGAAAGGGAAGACAAAAGTAAAGTTGTATGAAGAAGATATTAATGATGATGATTGTAAAAGTAAATTGTAGGGCAATGATGAAGATAGGCTAAGATTTGATCCAGAATCAAATGTGGCTAAGACTTCAAGAAGTGCAGAGGGCGGAAGATCTTTGAGAGAAAGGAAAGAACCTATCAAGTATAGCTATGATAGATCTTTCTTAACAACAAAAGATTATGCTTATATTGTGAAGACAAAAGAAGATCCAACCACATATGAAGAAGCTAAAGATAAAAAAAATTGGGAAAAGGCAATGCAAGAAGAGTATGATGCTCTACTTGAGAATGGGACATGGGAATCGGTGCCAACATCAAAGAACGAGAAGGTAATTGGATGTAAGTGGGTGCATAAGACAAAGAGGTTTGCAAATGGTGAGGTGTCTAGATACAAAGCTAGACTTGTGGTTAAACGCTATGCCCAAACTTATGGGGTAGATTATGATGAAACGTTTAGTCCAGTTGCTAAGATGTCTACAATTAGAACTCTACATTAGGGGAAAAAATGAACCCTGAATGGGCCTTTTAGATTAAGGAGTGATTAGTGATGGACCAATCAAAAGAGGGTGGTGGCCACAGTCTATGCCCTATAAGATACTAGGCTGAAGGGGGAAGAGGGGACATATTTCTCCCTTATCTAATGAGCTGCCTCTAGAGAGAGAAGGAATCTCGTAACTCAGTTGGGCCCAAAAATTCAAAACTTCTAAAAGGTTAAAAAATTCATCATAACACCTGAAAATGGACCCCCCCATTACTTTTCAGTGTCAAAAGTACGCTTTTTGACCCCAAATTCAAAATCCGTGCATGCTTTGAGCTCAAAAAAATGGGTTTTTAAAAAAATACTCAAAAAAGAGTTTTTTCCCTCCTAAACCTCACATTTTCATACCCAGGTCCCAAAAAGTCATCTTTTCCCACTACTTTCACTCTGTAGCACACCATTGAAGCTCGTGTTTCTACACTCCAACCTACCTGCATCTCCTATCTCGAATTACTGTTGTAGTTTGAAGACCTTTAGCTTCAATGGCAACAGCTAAAGCTTTTAGGCGACCGAAAGATGAAATCCTCACATTAAGATGTCACAATATCAAAGCCACAGATGGACAGTGGCTATCACATGAGTACTCCAAAGGTGCATGGGTGTACATGCAACCGTCTAGAGTTGGGCCTCATTGAGTTAGAGATCGTGGAAACTTAGATCTTCATTGGAAGGGAAAGTTACTTGGCTTCAAGAAGCACAGAGACAATGGGATGGTTGCTATTGTACAACATGTTTTTACAATGGCAACTATGAAACTTGAAAACTCTAGTAGAATGAGATATCCTCTGAATTGTAAGTATTACTCTACAATATTTTATGTTTTCTTGTGTCGGATATATTTCTGAACTATTTAGTTATGTTTTTTTTGTTTTAGATATATTTCATTCTACTTTGGTGGAAGAGCAACCACCTTATAGACTTACAGGTACTTTCCAGGCATTGCATGCAAATGTTGGTTCACTAGTCTTTCCGAAAATATCTCTTGCTCAACTTTACCATGATAGAGTTTTCTTTTACACACATAGATATGTTGTACCCTCTACAATGAATGGTTTTGGAAGGTTAGAGAGAATTGAAGTACATTCTCTTCTTAGCTTGGAGTGGCCAAAACCTGATATATGGTTCGTATCATCTTTGAAGCAAAAGATGGTAATGGATATACATAACTCTTTGAAATTCACAAAAGTGTATAGGTCTGTAGGTTTGCACTGGTCTTTTCCCATTCATTGTTTTGTATATTTATTCCAAGGATTCTCATTCCAAGCGACTTCCACCATGTTCATGTGTAAAGATATCACATATGAGCAAGTCGAAAGTCTTCTTGGTGAAGATTGGGGTTTGATAGAAGGAATTGCAAAAGGTGATAAATATCTTTGTAAAATAGGTGGAACAGGTATAGGATTTACGATATTTGAAACAATGTACTTCATTATACATCAGATTCTACTATGATCGTTGAATGTGCAAACTTGGAAAATGGATACCATTTCAAAGTTCAGAGGGATCTTTACATTCATTTGAAATAAAGCTTAGATTGCCCAATAATGAAACAGAAACTATTTTAGTGAATAATCATTGGACCTTGGCTAATCTAAGAGAACACTTGATGATTATGGGGTTTGAAGGACTAACTCAATCCAAATTCAAAATTCAAGGACATAAGGTGAGAAATGTTTCGTGCTTTTGTTAAAGTAATCTTTTCATTATTGTTTATTTTACTTTAATGACTTCAATTTCTTGCAAATTGATTACAGGTGGGCAGAATAATGGAATACAAAATGAAAGTCCCTGTAGATTGGAGCAAAGATGGAACAAAACTCTCATTGTCATAGTTCTTTTGCAATCTGATAATGTCACTTCTTGGGCCCTAGTCATTGTATCTCATGGTTTTTGCACTTTCAAGAACCTTGTAAAAAGTAGGACAATCGATTCATGTTAGCTGATATTGTATATACCTTCTTCTCTGATCCCTTCTCTCCTACTAAGATATCTAAAAATCCTCTTGATCTAGAATTGGTCTAGAAATACTTTACATCGTGGATGAGCATCGCAAATTTTGTGATGCATTCTTGCATTTGCAAGCACTTCAAGTTGTACAATCATTGATACCAATAATTTGTAAATTTTTTAAGTTTTGATATTTGTAATGAAAACATGTCTACTCTCAAATTTTTGTAGTCTACAACTGTGCATTTATAATTTCTCTTGGTGAGTATTTAATTTTTGCTTTTATATAGAGTATGTTCAAGTTCACAATAATTGACATTTTATTGGTTAATTTTCTCAATAGATGATCATTTATGAAGTTTGAAATTACAAAGGACATAACTAAAAAAGGCCATTCATGTTAGATATACTCAATACTTACTCCTCAAGTACCACAAATGATCCATGGTGCTCTAAGTTATAAGGCCCCCATTATGAGGAGAAACCACTTTGAGAGTACAAACATCCATGGAACCTTAACTTCTAAGCTAGATGTGTTTTATATGTGAAAAGTTATGGTAATAAATGGTCTTTGTGATTGATGCCATGAGGTAAGTGGGGCATAAAAGTTTTGCCAATTTGAATGCCATTCAAGCTGAAAATAAAGGCCCTCTGGTGCCATGGAATTTCACCATAGAACCTTAATGGGAGGAGTTCAAAGGGGGATTTCTGCCTGATGTGGGGTATAGAGGCACAACAAGAATGCTAGACATGAGGATGTTATCCTAAATTATATTTTGCAAACTATTTCATCTCATGTGACTATGTTTGTTTATATTGGCTCCCATTGTAGAAGTTTTATATGCATGGATCACTGTAGAGTAAGTGACTTGTTAGAAATAAGTTCCACGGCTCTAAAAATCTAAATAATAAAGTTTCATATCCACTAAAAATAACCTTGCATGGCCTCAAAAGTATCAAAAATGAGGAGCCATAGAAACATGGGATATGTCTTCGCAAAAGTTTTGTAGAGGCCTATTGTGTGTTTTAATGGATGAACTTTTTTTGTGCTTTTGAGGCTATGCAAGTTTATTTCTAGTGGATATGAAACTTTATTATTACAAATTGAAGGTCCATGAAACTCATTATGTGCGCAACTCAATTTACCAATGGAAAAATGAGTTTATAACCATAAATGATTTGCTCTGCACACATAGCATGTTGACTTGAGTGCATATGATTGTGAACATATGATATAGATCTTGTGTGGAGTTGCGCATGTGTAAGAAAGGTTATGAAAAAATATATTACCAATTAGATAATTCACATTACAAAACATCTCTTCAAGAAGAATGATCACATAGTCATATATGCTCCTATCTAGTTCTTGGGTTGCATAATTTCCCTAAAATTTGCAAGAAGTAATACTTATTTCCACCGTTTGATGACCTTGCACGACCTCAAAGCACCAAAAAAGGGTTTATATCTCATGAATGGTTTAATTTTTTTGAGAAATTGATGCTACCATCACGTCCGAAACATGCAAAAACCCTAAGATTGACTGTTTAGTTGTCTAATTCTGACATCTAGAGCCTTGGTAATCTCAAGAAGCACCAGAAAAGGGGCAACCACAGAAACGCGGGATAGGGTTTTTGCATGTTCCGGACGTGATGGTAGCATCAATTTCTCCAAAATCTAAACCATTCATGAGATATAAACATTTTCATAGAATTTATGGTTTTACAATGGTTTCCTTTGTGTTTATGACATCACCTCCCTCTCAAAGCGATAACTTCCATGGGAAGTAGCTATGTAACTATGAGATTTTTTGGAAATTGAATCTTCATAGTTATTGGTCTTTTTGGAGTTCTTTATATGTTGTACTAGAACACGATGATGATGGATATCCATGATGGTAGTAGAAAGGGTTTGTGGTATATCTAGCTAAAGAGTCAAGGGCATGATTCTCATGATGGATAGTACTCCTTTTCTCACTCAGATGATGATCTTTTGATGTGGAATGGTGGTCGTGGAAGTCTTAAACCCAGCTTATATCTTCTTCCTAGGACATTTCAATATGTGGTTAGTGACAATACAACTCCATTCTTTCAAATTTTAGGTTCATGGACCTTATTATATGCACAACCTAGTTGAACAATGCAAATACTAGTTTTGATTCTAAGGGATTTGGTTTGCACACATACCATCTTTACGCAAGTGGATACAATTATGAACATATGATATAGATCAATGTGGACTTGAGCATGTGTAAGAAAGATGATGAAAAGTAGATTATCATAATGGAAATGTGATTTTACAAAATGTATCTCTTCAACAAGAATGATTACATAATCATGTACCATCTAGTTTCTTTGGTTGTATGGTCATCATCTTCACATGAGCTACACACAAGTCAATATCTTTCAAAATAGAAGTAAGGAATGCATCTCCTTCCTCTTGGATGGCTTGAATTGCTATTGATTATATCCAAAGTCTAGTGCATTAACTTTGAATCACTAAGGATCGATAATGTTTGCTCACTTTTTTGTTGCTTTTGCATTAGGAGAAACTTTAGGTTGTGCTACATATGATCTATGATGTGGTTGGTAGTTCTTATTCATTTTACATCTATGCCTTGATTGACATTGTGACACAATTTATGGCATATGTTTCTTTTCTCATATGTGGGTAGTTTTCTTTGACCTTATAGTAGTGACTTTATAGCCTCTACTTGATATGATGTTGGAATATGCATATGTTTCATGATGATTCCTTGAAGCTCTCCTTTTTGGATGACTTGGAATGGTTACTTCATGCATGTTTCATCAACCATGTTCCATTTGGAGGTAGATTGAGTTCAAATGGTTCATAACCAATGATTAGTGGATCTATTATTCCCCTTTGTGCATGTCCTTAGAATCTTTTTATGAATGGTCACATCTGTGGCAGTTGATCTTCATCATGCTCACAAGAATGATTCTATGGATGAGGGTATGAACTATTTTGATATTCTTAATTGACTTCACTCTGTCATATTGAGCCTGTTGGCATACAAGTCAGATGAAGAGCATACCAGCACAACAGAGCGGTCATGCACCATACGGCAACAAGGCCTAATCATTTTTCCAATGGACCATTCACAACTCAAGTGATTTTAATCACTACACAAACACTGTAAATTCCATTTTTTGGTAGAATAGACTCCATTTTGTTCAAGCCGAGGAGTCCTCGAGCTTGAGGAGTATTAGAATTAGCTACATACCAATTTTCATAATTTTTAGACTCCGTTTGAGCCCTCAAATAGGCTCTAGAACCTAATTTTTAACTAGGTCGGACACTAGGTCTGGACAAGGCCAAAGCTAGTGAGAAAACTATAAAAAGAGCTAGAAAGCTCATTTTTGGGGGAGATTGTTTGTGAATTGAGCTTATCTAAGAGACTTTTTGACTAATGCAAAGAGCTCCATTGTTCCTCTCCTTGTTCTTGCCTTGTGTGCGCGTGTGTTTGTGTGCTTCTCACTCACACACTTGTGCCTTCACTTGCTCATAGTCTTCATACTAGTCCTCACGTCTCCACAGATTGACAATTATGAGGTGGATCTCCTCATGTTGGTACTCACCATTGTGCTGGAGTGACACCAAATTTGGCGCCGTTGCCGGGGAGAGAGCTTCGAGGACGAGCGTGTGATGGTAAGACGTCGAGTTGAGACATTGGAGTTATAGGTAATATCCTTTCTTTTCCTTATTTTTCTTCATTTTTTCTTATTTTTGCATCACCATCATCATCCCCACCATCTCCCACCTCCATCTCCATCTCCACAAAAATTTCAGTTTTTTGGTCATATTCCACTCCCCACCTCATTTCCCTCATTTCATTGTGAGAGAGAGCGAGAGAGAGCTTGCATGCGATCTGGTTTTGTGTGTTTTTTGAGCTTTTGTTGCAGGAACTAGCTGTACCACCATCTCCAGCAGCTTGCGCAGGTACGATAGACTCTGCACAGGTCCTGGGACGACTACCTCTATCTATCGCGACAGACAGGAAAACTTGATATTTTTTGAATGCGTGTTTGGCACGGTAACCTACACCATTAGAGCACTCCAAATCACTAGAAGTTTCTAAAAAATTTGCGTTTTTTCAGTCTATCACGACAGACACCGTCTATCGCGATAAACACGGTCTATCGCGACAGACACCGTCTATCGCGACAGACCGCAGCCCACGATAGAGACCGTCTATCGCGATAGACCAAAACCACGACAGACGATAGACCCCGTCTATCGCGACAGACACCCGTCCATCATGACAGACAGAGACCCACGATAGACCCCGTCTATTGCGACAGACACCTGTCTATCGCGACATACCAAATTCCACGACAGACTCACTCTATCGCGACAGACACCATCTATCACGATAGACCAAAACCACGATAGACGATAGACCCCGTCTATCGCGACAGACACCCGTCTATCGCGATAGACAAAGACCCACGATAGACCTCGTCTATCGCGACAGACCAAATTCCACGACAGACTCAGTCTATCGCGACAGACACCGTCTATCATGACAGACCAAAACCACGACAGACGATAGACCCCGTCTATCGCGACAGACACCCGTCTATCGCGACAGATAGAGACCCACAATAGACCCCGTCTATCGCGACAGACACCTGTCTATCGCGACAGACCAAATTCCATGACAGACTCAGTCTATCGCGACAGACACCGTCTATCGCGACAGACCAAAACCACACGAGAGTTAGTGTCTATCGTGACAGACACCGTCTATCGCGATAGACAGACATTTTCGGCAAAAGAAAACAAATGGGTAATTTTTTAAAAATTTAGGCTAAATTTTGGGCATACTTACATACCCACTCACTCATACACTTAATAGGCCTTGGAAAAAATGCCCTAGAACCCTGAAAGGGCCTGTTTGTCTGTTTTAACCCCCTAAACCCTGAACAGTCATAACTTTTTCATTTGAAATCCGGTTTTTGAGCTCTAGGGCTTGTCAAAAAGCTCGTGGCATATACTACACACCCTCAACTGTTTTTTTATAAGAATAATGCATTGATTTTCAGATAGGGTATTTTGAAGTTGACCTATTGAGGGGTAGGTACACCAAGAGAGCTCTAGAGGAAAAACAATTTGACAATAGCAAAGGGGGAAAAAAGGGTCATTAAAAGTGTCTGTGATAAATTGTCTGTCAATTGAAGGATCAAGTTGGAGCTAAACTTGGGAATTTTTTGCAGGATTATCGAGAGCTCTTGGAGAAATCAAAGTGAGTGCCATTGTGTGCAGGCTTGGGAACTTGCTTCCTGGGTAGAGAAGCATAGCAAGGAGGAGTGTCTTGAGGTTGGAACATCTCTTAACCCCTCAGTCCATTCTTAGCATAGGCTAAGTGCGAGTAGTTGTCTTGTTTGAATAGAGGTACGATAGGAATACTCAAGTTCTAAGAGTCTTTAACTTCTCAAGTCCAAGAATAGTCTAAATTGCAGTCAAGGGATAACTTAAAGGAAAAGAACTTAAACTAAGCGAACGCAGAACATCAAGTACAACACACTAAATTGCTCCTAACAACGCTTAATTAAAAACAAGAAAACACATCCAAAGGAACTTAAAAGGAACAAGTGACTGGTACCAAAGAAATCAGCAACGTACAAAGGGCATATGAACCTTAGATCAGGACGACATCTAGGGAGAGATAGACAAAGTCTTAGGTCTTCAGAGGCTAGTGTCAATCACACTGCTAGGTCTTGGGCCCAGCAGCTGAGCCACTTTTCACATTACCCTAGCTCTGAGACTAGTGAATCAGAGATGTCTCAAGGTATGGAGAGACCTACGGGGAGTTCAGGTGTGCCATATTTGTATAGGGTGGAAGGCCCCTACAAGACACAGTTGGAATACCTTAGGACCAACCGATTAGGTGCTAGCATCTATGAGGACGGCCTAGGAAGGTCTGTGGTACAGATCAAAAACCCAGATCAATCCATTGGACTGGAACGCCCAGCAGTCAAGTTTGAAAACGGAGCATACTTGGACAAAGAAGGAACCATATATGTAGTCACTAGTCACCCATACAGGACAGATGAATTCGGGAATGTGATCCCTGAGACGGACATAGGTGACCTAGAGCAAGGGAACATAGGAGGAGAGCCGAGGACCCCTCGAGGAAAATCTATTCTTACTAGAATCCTTAATCCCGAGTGGGTTCCCCAGGATAATAAGAGTATAGATCTGCTCCTGAACCAAGAGACTGATGAAGCCTTTTAGAGGTATAAATTTGATCAGCCAAATGAGGTAGGAACAATCATGATATATGAGTTCAAGGACCCGGATAGCCCAGGCAAAGTGACTTACCTAGACAATGCATCAGAACGGATCTTTGTGGTTACAGAACATGATAGGCATGCTTACACTTGGAAAGGTGAATTTATTTTCCCCCAACCTAGGTCTAATGTGTCCTTTGGTCACCGAGGAGCTGGAACATCCCAAGCTCATGGAGCTCAGAGAGACAGAAGGAGAGATAGACCTGAGGTAAGCTTTGCCAACCCAGGGGGTAGAGAAAGAACGAGAACGGAAACAAATAGAGGGGAACCTGAGGTACTTAGAGCTCCAAGGAACCAAAGGAATATGGATGAATTCCCTCTACCAAGACCTAGAGAGCACACGAGGACTTTGAGACCTACCTAGCTAGTTAAGTCCATGAAGAACTACTTCGATGGCACAGGAGACCCATATGATCATGTGGCTGAGTTTAGGCAAGTCTTGAGAGCTGAACAAGTTCAGGACCTATTCACGCAGTATAATGCCTTTGGTCTAACCCTTAGGAACACAGCCCTTACATGGTTTCGACCATTGAATGAGAGACAGTTTAGGAGCATAGACCAAGTCTTGGAGGCGTTCATCACGGAATTCTCTAAGAGTGGGATAAGGCATAATACTTCCTCATTGATACATAGCTTCAAGCAAACCCCTCAAGAGACCGTGAGACTTGCAGGAAGAAGATTTAGGCAATATCTTGAGAGATGCCCTGTGCCTGGGTTACCCACACCAGCCAAACAAGTGGCTTTATTCTTGGATGGATTGTTAAGTACCAAACTGAGGTCATATGTGTACTTGAAAGACCCTAGGACCATAGAAGAGTGTGTACGCATGTGCATCGACATTGAGGATAACCTAGGGGAGGAATTAGAGCTCTCAAAAATCTATAAAGATTCAGATAGTTCTAGTAGCCTCATTTCCTCACAATCCACATCAATTTAGGATCTAGCAGAAAAGGTAGCTCTGAAATTAGGTGTCTCTAGCAAGCAGATTCCAAGATTTGCCCCTGTGAAAAGATGTTACACTTGCGGAGGTGACCATATGGCGAACGTATGTCCCATCATGGCTCAACCCCAAGTGAATTCCAGTAGTCAATACTACACCATAGAACGGAGGTACACCAATCACACTGTGCAAGATTGCCCCTACAATAAGCAAGCAATTAGGCAGACGTACCCACAACCATACCCTCAATAGCGCAGGTACCAAAACCAGTGCCCACCGCAGCAGTATGCTAGACCTCAACAAACCTACCACCCACAATACCAAAACCAACAAAAGCCTCAGCCTGTGTTAGCACAACAACCCCCTGCCCTAGCTAATGTAATTCCTGTAAAGTATGCAACTGTAGAAGAGAACATGAATAGAGCCATAGTGCCAGTAACGCCATTGCTGTCACAAAGTGACCCGAGCGACCATAGCTTTGATTCTACACATATAGATAGCCCCCAGGCCTACTACATGCAATCTCCTGAACATGGTGAGTCCTACTACAGTGAAGAGCCAAGTGAACCTAGTTGGGAGCCAGAATATGCAAATCTCATGTACACAAATCCCAACACTAGACCTCAACCTAGGCAAGTAAGACCCCCATTCCCTAGAGGACCATGCTACAGATGTCAGGGAGATCACCTCATTCGCGATTGCCCCTTACCTCCACCTACACAACCCTAGCCAGTGGCAATCCAAGGCTTTTGTACAAATTGTGGAAAAGAGCATCTCTTACGAGATTGCCCAAAGAATCCCAATAATATGCCAAAAATTACTCCTATCAATGTTATTGGGTTAGTAGTACACTCTACAGGAAGCGTCACGTCCACCACGTCAATACAAGTGATCACTAGAGCTCAAGTGTTGCAACAAAACCAAGACTTAGGCCAGGAAAAGAATGTGGAGGTAAGCGAGACTGAGAGTCAAAATAAGAAGAGGACAAGAGCTTGGAGAGATAGCCGTGAACGTATGAAAAGGCAATGGGCAAAAAAGATGAGCGAACTTGAGGAGAGCCTACGGGAAACCAAAGCCAAAATCATAGAAATCACATCTCAAACGCACTCTCACACATCCCCACCACTACCATCCCCTTCACCCTCCATTCCTCAACCATCTAATCCACCACACATAACCCACCCACCACCCCAAGTAGGATCAGTTTTAGCAGATCCCACGCCCGAAGACATAGATATGATGCTCAGAGCATATGAGGCCAGGATCTAGGAAGGACCAAATGTAACGGATCATGAAAGATGTTACCCTAGAGCTGACCTAGAGCTTGAACGAACTAAGTTGTGTGCCAAGATGGTGGAATTGGCTCAAGCCATGTTTGAGACTAGTCGCCTTTTCACTTGCTCTAGCTCCACTAGAACACCATTGCATTTTGATGGTTTGTTAGACAAATTGGAGATGTTAATTGCAAAGTCTGGAAAAGGAGCCAACTCCTAGGCTAAGGAGAAGGCAAGTGATAGAATAAGCATTCCTCCCAAGGAAGCTTATGTGCCTAACTCCACTGAACCAGACACCTCTTCTTCTATGAATCGATACACACCAGAATTCTTGCGAGAGATTCAAGAAGAGAAATGGGCTAAAGAGAGTGAAGTTCCTCCTCCCATTGAACTTGTGGATGACACACACGATCAATTCCCACAAGACCTTCCTTCCATTTATGGAGAGCAGGAGAGTGCCCAATCTCAAGAGAGATTAGACTTCGAGTCTAATTCTTTACAGGAACTACCCCATTTCACAGGCCCATGGGAAGCAAAGTCCACTTGTATGAGAGCACCCATAGTCATGGTAAGAAACGAAGATTCAGTCATACCTAGGAACACGGAGGTAGTGAAGAACACTAAGGTGCAGTGCAATCTCACTTTAGAAGAACTACTCAAGGTTATGCCAGAGCTATGGAAACATGTAGCCAAACAAGTACCAGAGATAGCAAAACCTCGTTCCCAGGTAGGATCCCAAAGAACAGTGCCAGAAATACCCTTGGACAAGATAGGAGACATGAGTGAGGGCAAAGAGGGAAACACATATCTTCCTATCACCCATCAAGGATACACCACCAAGGCCATTCTAGACTCAGGTGCAGGAGTTGCAATTGCCACCACTTCCCTATGGAAGCGTTGGGGCAAGCCAGCACTCAGGCCCACGAGGATGAAATTGCAGATGGCTGACGGTCACATAGAGAGACCCTTAGGGCTGCTAGAAGGAATAACTCTCACTACATGTGGTGTTGAGTTTGAGCACACCTTCGCCATATGTGACTTTAGCAAAAATCATGCCTATGAGATGATTTTGGGAAGACCATTTATGCGACAGTTGCAAGTGGTACAGGATTGGGGAACCAATTCCTTGTACCTGCAACACTTAGGTGTTATGACCAAAGTGAATCTCAAGGATTACTCTCATAGAGATGTCCCTCCTATCCAATGGAACCCCATCCATAGAGCCAAAGATGATACAGAATTGGTGCATTCCATAGGATCAGGATCCTCATGGATGCATGAAGATACCCACTTATGGATGTGCAAAGTAGCAGTAGAAGAAGAGAAGAGGGAAAACGCCAGAGAGGTAGGTGCGAAGGAAACACATAGATCAATTCAAGACCCAACCTATGCACCTGTAGTGTTTTCGGACGAAGAATTTGAACCTCACGGCTGGGCAAAAATTCTAGCAACTATGGATGTAGCCATCAATGAAGAGCAATGGACACCCCACTGTGATGAGGATGGCTATGACATTTCTGTCTTCTCCATAGAGCCAATCATGGGAGATACAGTTTTAGAAGAATGCGAACCTAGCCCTGATCCATTTGAAGATGCAAGTGACTCCGATCTTGAGTCAATCATCATGGACCCACCCTTTGCATCAGACGAAGAATATTTCTACGAAGTAAAAGTTTACCCTCAGAGACATGAAGAGCTCACTAATGATGTGAGGTTAACCACACGAGTGACCACTAAGAGTGAAGGAAAGAAAAGGAAGAAGAGAGAAGCCGCACCAGAGGAGGAAGAATCCCTGTTTGAGGTCCCTAAAAATTTCAAGAAGTATGCAATAGAAGATAGGAGAGTCATGGTAAGAATGCCAAAACGTGATGCACAAGCAGGAGAGGCCTATGATAACAAAGAAACCACCAAGAAGGTAGTGGTAGCCATAGAAGAAGGAGAAGAGAGGTGCACTTACATAGGACATGACCTCACTGAGGAAGAGGAGCATGAGCTGATAGCTTTGCTAAGAGAGTACAGAGATGTATTTGCTTGGAGCTACAAAGATTTGAAAGGTGTAGACCCTGACATATGCGCCCATACGATTCCCATGACCTCAGAGGCTAGACCTTCTAAACAAAAGCCATACACATACAATAACAACTATGCTGCCAAGATCAAAGAAGAGATAGACCGCTTGGTTGAAGCTGGATTTATCTATGAAATTGAGCACACTGAATGGGTGTCCCCCATTGTAGTGGTGCCCAAAAAGAATGGTAAATTATGCGTATGCATTAACTTGAAGAAGGTTAACGCAGCCACTATCAGAGATAGTTATCCGCTTCCTATCACTGAGAATCTATTAGAAAGGGTAGCAGGCAAGGAAGTGTACAGCTTCCTAGATGGGTTTTCGGGCTACAATCAAGTAGCCATTGCTCCAGAGGATCAACATAAGACGGCTTTTGCCACAGAGTGGGGCATATTTGCCTTTCGGGTAATGCCATTCAGGCTTACCAATGCACCTGCTACCTTTCAAAGATTGATGTGTCACGTGTTTAAAGAGTTCTTGAGGAAGAATTTGGAAGTCTATGTGGATGATCTATGCGCTCATTCCAGCATTAGACAGACACATATACCCGAACTCAGGCAAATCTTTGACAAATGTAGAGAATATCAAGTCTTCTTGAACCCAGAAAAGTGTGTTTTCATGGTCAGGCAAGGCAAGATTCTAGGGACACATAGTGTCAAAGAACGACATCTCCACTGACGAAGAGAAAGTGAGAGCCATTGCAGAACTACCTAGGCCAAGGAATGTTAAGGAGGTACAGGCCTTCATGGGGCATTGTGGTTACTACCGCCGGTTCATTCACATGTATGCTGTCATTGCAAAGCCCATGTACGGACTTCTGACTAACTTTGAGTGGACTGATGAATGTGAGAATTCCTTCAATGAGCTTAAACGAAGATTATGTTCAGCACCAATCTTGACCACACAAGATTGGAACAAGCCATTCCATGTTCATGTGGATGCCTCCAATTACGCTATTGTATGTGTGCTAGCACAACCTACGGGTGAAGGTAATATGGATCTTCCAATTGCCTATGCCAGTAGACAACTGAATGCAGATGAACGAAATTATACCACCACTGAACGGGAGGGGTTAGGCATGGTGTACGCAGTTAAAAAGTTTAGGCACTTTTTGCTTGCAAATAAGTTTAAATTTTTTACTGATCATCAAGCTCTGCTGTACTTGGTAAACAAGCCATGCAATACAGGTAGGTTGGTAAGATGGTTCCTCTTGGTAATGGAATATGACTTCGAAGTTGTGGTGAGAAAAGGGAAGACTCACTTGAGAGCAGACCATCTCTCTAGGCTCACATCTGGAGAAGCCCCACAAGGAGTATCAGATGACCTTCCTGATGCTTACCTGTTTAATTTGGAAGTGGTACCTCAGTGGGCTAAGACACTAGTGCCAGTATTGACATACGGGCCTAATCACCCTGTTATAAGCACTAAAGATAGGGAGGTAGTAAAGGCTCAAAAGTACCACATCATGGCAGGGAGTAAGTACAAGCATACCGATATAGGCATCCTAGCTTGTTGTGTGGAAGAAGATGAGTGCGCGAAATGGTTGCAATTGGCACATGTAGGTGCATTAGAGCAACATTACTCACGGCAACGAACCATACAGACATTAAGGAGACTTGGAGTGCATTGGCCAACTATGGAAGCTGATGTCCATAAGCTGTGCAAGGAATGCCCAATCTGCTGCACTAAACCACCTGTGGAACATGCCACTCGTTATCAGGTATCCATAGTGCCAGATTGGAGTGAACCACTAGTAGCATTCTTGAGGACAAAAACATTCCCTCAAGATATGACATTGGCCAGACAAAGAAGTCTAGAACAAGAAGCCCTGGATTACTCACTCATTGGTGATAATCTATACAAGCGTGGTAAAGATGGTTACCTGAGACTATGTGTCCACGAGAGCGAGTATCTGAAGATATTAGAGACTGCTCACCAAGGTGTAGCAGGAGGACACTTAGGACCAGATCGGGTAATCAAAGCGATCCTATTTGCAGGCTTGTGGTGGCCAATCCTTCACATGGATGCACATACCTATGTGAAGAGGTGTGATGTGTGTCAACAAACTCAGTATCCTGTACGTAAAGATGAGATGCCATTGAAACCTATGATGGGTGGACGTGCATTCTCTAAGTGGGGAATAGACTTTGTTGGTCCTATTAATCCCCCAGCTAAGGGTTCACATGCTGAGTATATCATTGTGGCCACGGATTATCTAACCAAGTGGGTAGAAGTGAAAGCCACATCGAAGAATGATGCCCAAACGACCGCTAAATTCTTATTTGAGAATGTGTTCACTCGATACGGGCTACCCATAGAGCTAGTAAGTGATAGAGGGACTCACTTCTTGAATGAAGTCATTGAAAATCTTCTTCAAGAGTTCTTGGTGATACACAAGAAGTCTGCCCCCTATCACCCACAAGCTAATGGACAAGCCGAAAGCACAAATAAGATTCTATACAATGTGCTAACCAAATTAGTGAATAACAAACGCTCTGATTGGGACAAACAGCTACACCATGTTGTTGGGCATACAAAGTTGCCTATAAAACGGTACTCCAAGCCACGCCCTTTCAGATGGTTTTTGACCAGGATGCAGTGCTACCATTGGATTTTTTGATACCAACCTTGAAAGTAGCACAAGAGCATGATTGGACAGGCCATGAGTTATCATCTAGAATCTTTGATCTTGAACGATTAGGTGAAACACGATTGAGGGCTGCAGCAGGAATTTATGCAGCCAAGAAGAGGCAAAAGGCATATTTCGATGCACACGTCAAGGATAAGGGCTTGAAAGCAGGAGACCTAGTACTAGTCTACACCTTGAAGCAACATGCACGGAAGTTAAAGAAGAGAGGTTATGGGCCAATGATTATCAATAGGATCTCCACAAGTGGAGCAGTTCAACTAGCCACTCTAGAGGGTGATATTCTACCAAGTTACATAAGTGGATGCAGAGTCAAGTTATATCAAGAACCCCTGATTGAAGAGATGCTAAATCGACTCAACACTGCCAAGAAACGTAAAGAAGAAGAGAAATGAATTTGAGAAGAAGCACAGGCAGAAGCTTTAGAACACATCCGACCAATGAAATTGAGGAGACAAGGTAGAGACCAGCCTATGCCTGACACTCAAGAATCTCGAGGCTATCCCATGGCCATGTGCAAGGCTTCAGGTGGACATTCCCATAGAATAATCGACCGACGGCCTTTTGTAACCCTAGAAGTAGGACAAGGAGAGAGTGTAAGGACAGTGAGAGCTTTAATTGACTCAGGGGCAGCCACTAGTGCAGTTCGACTTTCTTACTTCCAAGAGCTGCAATTACAAATCAATTCTATAGATGCATATCTCGTAGGATTGGGAGGTGTGGAAACCCCTTGCATTGGTGAGGTGGAACTTCCCCTCTACATTCAAGAGGTGCTAATGGCAGTCAAAGTGCTAGTGTGTGAAGACGAGGATCTTACCGAACCTCTTGTCCTGGGCCAAGACTGGATCTATGATCATGCAGTCAGCCTCAACCTAAGAAGTGGACTTCTTCAGGCATGGGTAGGCCAAAACCACATAATGATTGAATTAGAAAATCAAGCACATAGGCCGCTAGAAGAGGCATCGAATCCTGGTCCTTCCAGGAGTCCACCTGAAATGAACCATGCTACTCTTGACCAAAGTTCTATGGTGCAAAAGATTGCCACTCATGACGAAGGTACAGAAGTCAACAAGGAGTTCCCTTCTTTCCCAAAGAGAATTTGAGGAAAGCAAGCTGGAAAATACAAGATACAGAGGAGCCCGAGGACCAAGAAGAATGAACACCAACCGGTACAATACAGAATACCCCATGGCATGAAGCAGATCTGGATACGCAAAGGTCAACAACCCTCGGCTTTGGAGACAGGATTCCAAAGAAGCATCAAGCAAGCTACAGTGTCGAGGACTACAACGAAGGAGTACCCTAGGCATCAATCTAGACAAACCATTTCTATTTGGGTTCCAAAGCAGTCAATGAAGGCGATCCCAAAAGCTAGACAAATATGGGTGCCCAAGACCTGCTTACTAGCTCAAATAACTTCACCTCCAATCACAAGATCAAACCAACACTCACGAGTCCTATTGGCTCCCATCCAAAGGCAAACATCTACACTCCACACCACCACATTCTCGATCACGCCTCAGAATGTTTGGAGATGGGTACCCAAAAGGTCCCAAACCCAACACACTCCAGTACGCAAACCTTCACACATCATCACCAATAAAAGCAACGATTCCAGCATCAAAGTTTGGAGACCTAAACCCCATATCAAACCCCTGACCCACCTCTGTAAATCCTTCCCCTCTGAAGTAGGTGCATTCTGAGAACATTGCACATCCAAAGTATGCATCTAGAGTGAACCCTAACCTACTAACCCACATGTACACACATCACGAACACTTCACCCACTAACCTCTAACCACTTGGAATCATGTTGGTACTGTGGAGGGAACACCATAACATCCTGTTTCCTATGCAATGCTAATGTGCCTCTCTCTTCTTCTAGCAGATAAGCATCAACAACTACAAGCACTCTCATGGCAGAAGCAGCAGGTCCGAGCTCACATGCAGGAGTAAGTACTACAGGAATTGATGTGGATAGTCTACCTGTTGATGTGCCACCAACTGAACGACCTGTGGGGTTGCAACACCTTCAGCAGATCCCGGTACCGGATCCACCCACAGGGATCACAGAGAGAGTCCATGCCAATTCTCATTGGTTCAATGGCATGCCAGTTCCATTAGGAGAGGCCAAGTATATATGGGATTCTAAGTGCGAGTATGACAGATCATGGGTCCGATTCCAATTTTTCTCCAAGGAGTTTGAGACTCTACAGAACACAGAAGATCTCCAGACCATATGGCAACGTGCAGGGCTAGCCGAATACATTGAAGCACCACTACCTAAACCGGATCTCCTCCGATGCTATTATTTGGTCTCCACATTACAAGCTAACGAAGAAAAGGACAAACCAGGAACATTCGTACTTCCTTCTTTGCTGGGCAACAACGAGTTGAAAAGGTTCGAACTTACACTGGAATTGTTGAGCGCTGCTTTGAATATGCACGGTACACATGTACCTTCTGAGAAGGATGCTCTCATTCCTACTAACATGAAGGATAGGAAACTACTGAAGCTTAAAGATATGGCAGTGCTCACACCAAACGTGTCCATCCCTCTCCATATGTGCATGCAACATTTTGCTTTCCCCGGTCAAGACCGCTTCACACAACCGCACAAAAGAATTTGGTTCGCTCTTTACTAGGTGGAGACAGGTGCGTTACCAATTAAGCTTCCTGTATGGATTGTGGAGCAGTTGTATGAAGCAAATAAAAGGTCATCTAGGAAATTAATGGTGAATGGTTGTTGTGCAATCACACGCATTATCTACCGGTGCTTAGCATACGATGTACCCATTGAACGTGCTTTAACTTGGGCACAATTACAAATGTTTAAGAGGCTCAAGACATCCACACATCAATCCAAGCGCATGAGGGGTTCGATCCCTTGTGTCCAGACACGTGAAGTTCTAACTACTCCTGAAGTATGGCCACGAGGAGAGACCATCGTACCTCCCTTTACCATTAGAATACCCAGGTCTGGATCTGAAGCTACAACACAAGCTACCCCCTCTGCTCCTCCTGTCCCTCCTGAATTCGAATTTCCTGTAGCTAGGGGCACTGAAGGGATGGGCACTTTCGACTTCAAATCATTCTTGCAAAATACACAATTCTCTGATGTGGAGTTCTATTTAGATGTAGAAGAACATGGCACCTCTTCCCAAAGAAGAAGGAAATCGACAGAAGGCCGCCATGTACATTGGGATGAGGAACAACAGAGAACTTTGTCGCAACAACAGGAACATTCAGAAGCAGAAGAAGAGGAAACAACTGAAGCCCCAACTTATACAGCAGAACTCCGGAGGCTATACCAAATAATGGAATGAGTAAGGTCGCAACAGTTGCTCACCGAACAGAGTAGTAGGGTGCTCATGGCTCAGCTTTTGGAAGAAGCAGGGGTTGACTCAGAATACAGTGAAGGTCTCTTATTGATGGCAAAAACATATGGGGTAGTAGAAGCAGTTCGAACCGCGATTCGGAGGTCTCCAGTTCAATATGATCCACGAAGATTCCAAACACGACCGCGGTCAGGCAAAAACATCCAGATCCCCGTTACGAGAGCAGAAGGGCCTATTATTACATCCAAACCCATTGAGACAACCTCCCAAGCAGCTGTAACTTCTGGCCAAGAGCACTTAGTCACCCATGATGAATCAACCGAGCCACTACCACCCACACCCCCACCATCGCCTCCTAGAACAGAAGCCATGGAGATCACCTCGACCACTCAACCCACCGAACAAACCTTCATCTTCCGTACTCCCACCTGTAATTCAACCCTATTCTCCACCTGTGAAAACCCAATCTATGAAGCCACCACCATCACTACCCAATCCACCGAATCGCTCATAGAGCCTGCCCTAGGACATCCATCCCCCATGCCCTCAGCCATAGGCCATCTCGATTCTAGATCCATATTCTTTGGATTCCCTGCTACCACGCCACCTTTTATGACTTCCCTGCCTTCAGAATCTCACCTCCCAAACCCCATCCCTCCAATTCTCCAACCCCTCTATGCCTTTCTCTCAAGAACATTTCAACCCAGGTCTCAATCATTTCCTCTATTTTCAGTTCCCACACCCACTTCTCACTTATTCACCACTTTCACCCACACACCACCTACCATTCCAATGTATATGGTAGACACCACACTCGCATCCACTCTTGAAAGCATGGACATTTCACCACCCACGGAACCTCCCCTTCCCCCCACACTTCCACCTTCTCCCATTCCCCCCCCACCAATTTCACCGACACACACATCTCCATTAGACACATCATTCACTCTTCCCATTCCCCACTCCCCTCCCCTTGCATCCTCCATTGTACAAACCACACCATCATCCATAGGAAATGCATTAGATACCATGATCACATGTATATCACAGTTAAGGACAGAGTACAAGCAACTCGAGCAACATAACATACGATTGCAAGAGCACTCGAAGATGCTACAAAATCACCTTGCCGTAGTAGAAGAGGAGAACGCTCGCCTCCATACACAATTCCACACTTTACAAGAGGCTCATAGCATATTAGAAGTACAGTTACAGAACACAGACCAGGAAGCAATACAAGTGGTAGAAGGTCATCTACAGACACAGCTAGAACGCAACTCAAAGCTTCAGTGAAATATGGCCCTACTCAAGCAACACCTTACAGCAGCTCATGAAGAGAATCGACGCCTGCAACTACAGAATCAAGAAAACCTAGAAGCAGCGATTGAAAGCACACCTGGAGCACCCATCAGTCCCTCAAAGTTTCAAGCTGTGACCCCCGACAATATTAAGATCATCTTGGAAGATTATGCTAGGCTGCTCGAAGCACATGATCAGCTATCAGAGGAATTGGGTCAACTAAAGCAACGACAACAAAAAGACACAATGACTACCTCTCAAACCACCTCCTCAACGGCTTCACTTCTCACAGACTTAGAGGCTCTAAAAGATCTCCAAAAACAGGTCACAAAATTGCAAGCACGCCTACTACAATATGAGAGACCACCATCCCCACCAGAGGCTCCCACCAACGAGGAAACAGTACAAATTCCTGTGGAACAAACATTTGAAGAAGAATATGACCCACAACCCTTCCCAAGAGGTCGACAAACGGAAGAAGGTCAGGATACGTTCGAAGCCCCGCGACCCCCATGGCTACGACAAGTGGAGGAAATTGGGAGTTCACATGAAGAGAGAACCGTAGTGCAAAATCACGCCATGAGAGTCATAGAAGACACCATATTACAATCCGACTACTTCAAGCACCTGTCTTATCCTCTCATCAGAACTTCAATATGTCATTTTAGCCGACTACAACGCAGAGATACAGAGAGTCATGGGTAAGATTCCTACCTTCACTACCCAGTTTCAACCCGAAGACCTTCCTCCCGAAGTACAAAAAGGCAAAATTCGTCAACCAACCTGGCGGCAGAAACTTCTAGAGACATATCCAGAAATGCTGTGCACATGGAACAATGCGCCTTTACATCTCCTATACAATCCATGCTACGGTCCAGTTCCATGCCGCAGATCTTGGAAAGCATTCAACATTAAAGTGCAGAACAACACACAATGCAAAGAATGGCTAAACTACCCGTACATAGCGCCACCACAAGGACCACCATCAGTAGCCTATATGATGGCCACAATTCAACACTGGATGCCTCGACTGAAGCCCATGCAAGATGTGGCGGCCCAAATGATGCTTAAGATCTTGGATATGATGCAGGTAGTCCTCAAAACCCTTAGAAATGCAGCAGCACCATAGGTACATCTACCGGGGTTTACCAACGGAAATTACGATTTGGTGTATGACATGAGCACCACTCCCAGTATTCGTGTGGCTTACACCTGGCATGCACGCATCAAGTACCTCCCTGCATGTTATAAACAAACATTCGAAGAAATGTTCAGATCAGGTTTCTGGGAGTATCACTCGGAGGTCTTCGCACCGAAGCCAACACACCTGCTCCATCTCTTTGCTTGTGAACAAGCCATGTACTCCGAGTACTACACCACACCGCAACCAGAGCTCCCCGGTGCAATAAATTGGGATGCATTAGAAGCTGACCTCGCAAGAGGCTTAAGGATAGGAGAACATGAATTAGCCACCAATGTCATCCAATACTATATCGACCACCCTATAGAACAGAGGTCTGTCAGGGGCGAGAGACGCTAGGAAGGGGGGAGTGTTGGCATACAAGTCAGATGAAGAGCATACCAGCACAACAGAGCGGTCATGCACAATACGGCAACAAGGCCTAATCATTTTTTCCTATGGACCATTCACAACTCAAGTGATTTTAATCACTACAAAAACATTGTAAATTCCATTTTTTTGGTAGAATAGACTCCATTTTGTTCAAGCCGAGGAGTCCTCGAGCTTGAGGAGTATTAGAATTAGCTACATACCAATTTTCATAATTTTTAGACTCCGTTTGAGCCCTCAAATAGGCTCTAGAACCTAATTTTTAACTAGGCCGGACACTAGGTCTGGACAAGGCCAAAGCTAGTGAGAAAACTATAAAAAGAGCTAGAAAGCTCATTTTTGGGGGAGATTGTTTGTGAATTGAGCTTATGTAAGAGACTTTTTGACTAATGCAAAGAGCTCCATTGTTCCTCTCCTTGTTCTTGCCTTGTGTGCGCGTGTGTGTGTATGTGTGTGCATGTTTGTGTGCTTCTCACTCACGCACTTGTGCCTTCACTTGCTCATAGTCTTCATACTAGTCCTCATGTCTCCACGGATTGACAATTATGAGGTGGATCTCCTCATGTTGGTACTCACCATTGTGCTGGAGTGACAGAGCCACTCTATGATTGTATGGTGACCTTTGTTGCATGTAGACCACTTCATCCTCTGTGATGGAGCTTCATCCAAGGTGGTCATTATGTACCTTGAGCATGGATAGGATAGACCACAAAAACTTGTTAGTATAAAATTATCAATGATGCCTCTTATGTAACTTGAGTTCCAAGTTGAACCCTAAAACACTTTTTGTGCATGACATTGATCATGATGCAAATGACTTGCTGATAGCCTCCAATTTTCACTTGCAATGTTGTGTTGTAATTTCATGAAAACATTTCTAATAGTCAAACTCTTGCAAAAGTTGTTTGAAGAAAAGCAAGTGAGTATTATTCCAACTACTCAACATGCATAGAACCACTAATATGACATGTACTTTTTAAGAAATTACTATTAGATCTATAGTGGGAATTTTCCATCACTACTGTACTAGAATCTTGACTTATAAAAGTCGATACATCAAAATTCTCCATATGACAATACAACATGTAATATTTCAATGAATAAAATGAGCACAATTTAAAGAAATAAAAAACATCTGAATGTAGAATGTACCTTACCTTTCACTATTCCAAGTAATTGATGATTAGTATCTTTAATATGAATTTGAACCTATCACCACAGCATGTAGAAAAAACATAAACATATATAAAGTCAAATTCAAAAGGGATATGAAAAGAAAATTAGTAGATTTAGATCTTATTCTAGAAGAAGAACATTGATTTTTGAAGACTCTATAGATTAAAAATTTATTTATTTATTGTTTTGTACAAACAGAAGCATATGTATATGAGTTCTTCATAAACTAAGGATATGATTTCTTCATGGACTCCTTAGTCATGGTTGCATGCTAAAGATACCTAGGCATATTTTCTTTTATGTGTAAGTACTATGTGGCAATATCAATCATGTCCTCTTTATAATTCATGTTCCTAATGAATAACTTCTATAATCATGGAGAAATGCTTCCACACACATTTTCCTATCCATATTGTGTAATATTGGTGTCATTCTTTTGAAAAGAAGGAGAAGTAAGAAAAACTATTAACAATTTAAAGTGCTTATTTGGTGTTGATGAAGCAATTATTTCTTAGATGAATTACCTATGCAAAGGAAATATTGGTTTAATTCTTTTCAAATATGAAAATCAAGAAAAATATATACCTCATTAGAAGAATATGGTGTCTGTGTCCTCCCACTGCACATGAAAGAGCTTCCAAAGATGGTATTGTGTGCTTTTCCTCCTGAGAAATAGTAGATGAATACTGGAAAGTAAAAGGAATAGTACATCTTTGATCACAAAGAAAGAATGAAGCACCTACTTGGACATGAATATTGTCATCTCATGGGAGAAAAATTTCTTTGTGAGTGATTCTATTATTGTTACATCTTCTCCTTGGAGGAAATTGTTCGAGTACCCCATGGCTGCTAGAATTCAAGAGGTAAGAGAGAGAAAGATAGAAGAGAATCAAAATAACATGTATAATGGACTAAGAAGTATCTATACATAGAGAAAATTACTTTTTTTATGTGTATGGGTCAGGGTGAGGTTTTCCATTCTATGTGAGTGAAAATGATAAAAATTTGAAAAACTCAGTTTTGAAAGTTACGAGTTTGATGATGTGGCACTTTACTTTTGGAGGAGTTTGAAAAAAGAACTATTTTGAGTGATTTTATTAAAAAATCCATTAAAAAAAGTATTTTTTGACATGTATATTAACAAATGGGCCCTTTTTAGTAAGCAATAACTAACTGTGTGACTTTTCAAAAAAAAGTCATTTTTTTATTCACAAAGATGGACGGATTGATGATGTGTAAAGTGGAATCTCTCTCTCTTTCTTTTACAGAAGAGAGAGATGACCCCACCTGGGCCTAAAAAAAAGCCTAGTCTTGCCTACTAAAAAGTGCTCTATTAAATGCACTTTATTCCCTCAAGCAAGAACAAGATTAGGCTTAATCCCTTAAAATTAGGAATCCTTACAGGGCCCATGCAGGGTTCATTTTTTCCCCTAATGAATTGCTATTGTTGCTTGTAAAGGATGGAAGTTGTCACAATTAGATGTCAAGAATGCATTTCTGAATGGATATATTGCAGATGAAGTGTACATGGAGCAACTAGAGGGTTTCATGGATTCAATTGGATCATATTATGTATGTAAGCTCAAGAGCGCTCTGTATGGTTTGAAGCAGGCCCCAAGAGCATGGAATTACAAGCCTGTTAAGTTCTTGAATGAATGTGGATATCAAGCTTCAAAAGCAGATAGTAGCTTGCTAGTGAAGGCAAGTGAAGATGGGTTCATATACATGTGTATTAATGTTGATGATATTATTGTCATAGGTATAGATGCTCATGGAATCAAGGAGCTTAAGAGGTAAATAGAAAAGGAGTTTAAGATAAGTGATTTGGGAAACTTGTCTTATTTCTTAGGAATATAGATTGTGTATACTCAACATGGAGTATATGTTACACAAGAGAGATACTTGAAGAATCTTTTGGTCAAGTTCAACATGAAAGATTGCAAGCCTTCAACAACACCATTGGAGGTAAATCATAAGTTGAGTAGATATGGAGGAGAAGAATTTAATGATATGAAGAAATATTAGAGTTTGGTAGGTAGTTTGATCTATGCTACCTTGATAAGACCAGACCTATCATATGCAATTGGTGTCTTATCACAATTTATGCATTGTCCAAAGAAAACTCGTTGGATTGCAGCTCAAAGGGTACTCAGATATATCAAGGGAACCTTAAGTGAAGGTTTGTATTATGGTTTTACTTCTGACACAAGAATCAAAGTGTTTAGTGATGCAGATTGAGCAGGTAATTCAGATGATAGAAGGTCTACTCATGGTTATCTTTGTTATATTGGAGATAAGTTAGTTTCTTGGTGCTCAAAGAAGAAACATACAGTTGCTTTGTCATCTAAAGAAGCCGAGTATAAAGGAATGGTCGAGGCTGCAAAAGAATTGATATGGGTGAAGACTTTATTGAAGAATTTTGGAACTAATCAGAGTACTCCAATTATTTTTGGAGACAACATGAGTTCATCATATTTGGCAGCTAATCTTGTTTTTCATGCCAAGACTAAACACATAGAGATTCAGTATCATTTCTTAAGAGAAAAGGTACTTGACAAAGAGATTGAAGTTTTTTATACACCAACAAAAGAACAAGTAGCAGATATGTTGACAAAAAGCTTAGATGGACCTAAGCTACAGAAGTTTAAAGAGATGGCAAGAATAAAGAAGAATGATATAATCAAAATTAGTGATTGAGGGGGAGCTGTTGGAGCAAAGAAATCCCTAATTGATGATTATGAAGAACTTGAAGCAAGTTACAAAACAAAATGAAGCCAAAGAATTCATTGAAGAAAGTGAAGAGATCTCAGAAATGTAGCTTGTATACATATGTCCATTACAAATGAAAATTCTTGTACTATGAGGATAGATGATCATTAGAATGATAAGGAGTAATGTAATAGCCATGAGATGAGTCTAGAATCATATTTATATAAGTCAATAATGTAAAGAAATAGGAGTGAGAATCATTAGAAGCCAAGTGCCCATGAGATAGATGTATAGAGAGTCATCTTTTTGAGTTAGCATCTGTCTTTCTCTAATTTCTCTCAACTTGATCATCTGGATCAAGAAATCTTTTGTACACATCTAATCTAGAAGCTATTTAAGCTATGTTAAAAATTTCAAGGTCTAATTCCTTTCAAGTTGTGTGTATGATCAATAGGAACATGTATATGTAAAGTTTGTAGGTAGACTTCTCAGTGTAGCACATTTTTCGTGATAATTGTTTGCATAGATATCAGTGCACAGTGTAAATGTTTTGATGACTGAGCATTCAAAATCTAAGTTAGAAGGTAACGAAGCTATGGATAAAAGCATTTAGGAAAATGGGACTTGTGCTATGAGAAATCAACCTTAGAAGTTGACTGTGTCAAAGTCGCTTGTTCAGGAGGATAGTTTCTAACATAATTTTGATCTTAATGATCAAATCAAAGTTTTAATGATTCCTTTGAAGGTCTAATGAATGATATGATTGAAAAAAGGTAGCGTGGAGATATGTCCATCATTAGATTGAAGAAATTTTAACTTATGCGTAGGTAATGAAGTTAACTTCTGAAGCAGACTTCTTGAAGAAGAAGAAACTTCACTTAGAGAAGTGATAGTGAATGCTTTTGTAAATCAAGGTAACATTTGTGTAAAGTTTGATCTATGATTGGTATACAGGTGTGTTGGTGAATTTTACCCAAGCCAACATGCTTGATATGCTTGATATTATCCTCATTTGTAAGTCACATGTGTAGTCATGTGAACACCTCTTGTAAAAGAGTACATTTTATCTCTTGCAATTGAAAAAAAGAAAAAGGAAAAGGATGGCTTACCTCATCCATGATCTAAAAGCAAATCCATGGCTCTAACTACCTAAAACCAGGAATTTTTGAGCTGAGAGAATATCTCCTAACTTTGGGGATCACTTTTAGGTGGAGGCATTTGAATTCGAATTGAAAACTCCCTCCAAGAATAGCTATAAAAAGAGCAAGAAGGAAGAGGTGATTAGCAAGCCTTGTACGTGACCACTTCATGTCATTTTGTGAAGATTGAAGAGCTTACTCCATAGCTCTATCATTCTACTCCCATTGTGCAAATATTCATTGCCAATGTGTTTGTAATCATATGTGAATCTATACATTTGTCATTATCTACTTCTCTGTTTTGTTCTCTGCTATACTCACTGAGAGCAGTAACTTCAAAAGGTCATATCTTGAGTTTTAGTCAACATTTTTCAGTGTTTTAACATGCATTGGATAGCTCTTACTGTTTAGTTTCTGCTTAAAAATGTTCGTTGTCACTGGACTAAAATCGGGAGATATCTGCAGTTTATTGCTGAGTGGTCTACCTCTGCAGAGCCTCAAGAATGACGGGCATGTTCCACAAATTGATGAATCTTGTTCTCAGTACTCAGTCCATTATTTGAAGTGTTTCAACTTGGCTTGAGAAGCTTGCAAAGTCTATTTTCCATGTACAAAAGGAATTTATCTAATTCCTACCAGTTTGAGAGCACTGTTTAGTTTTTCTAATAGGTGTATGTCAAAAAATAGCAAGTTTTGGGAGCTAGTCATTTCGCAACTAGTCTGTCTTGACTTAAACTTTTGGGATACATGTTCCAAAGTACTTGGCTGATATTTTGGTGGATTTAGGAAGCTCAAAGGGTCTACTAATCAACTCTAAAGTCTTAGTTGGCTGGTGTGAAGCCGGTTGTAGCAGCACCAACTCATCTTTGGATTGCATCCACTATCTCTCTTCACAGTGGTATCAGAGCATAGTCAAGCAACATGGGAGATGGATTTCCACAACAATTGACAAATTTGATCGAGACAACTACCCGGAATGGTCTCTAAGGATGGAGGCTTACCTTCAAGGGAGGAATCTATATGGATTCATATCCGTAGATGAAGCAATGCGAACCATGAGGAACAAAGGAAAACCATCACATGAAGAAGTGGAAGGACTTTCAAATTGGTGTTCGAAGGATGCACTTGCAAGGTCCTATATTCTAAAATCAATCTTTGATTTTCTTTTATCTCATGTCAAGGAATGCAAGACATCAAGAGAGACCTGGAATGCACTTGCTTCTTTCTTCTCTTCCAACACTCGAGCAAGGAAGAACCAATTGTGGATGGAGTTCACAACAATGAAAAAAAGCCCAAAGCAAAGTGTGACTGATTATGTCACAAAGATGAAGGAGATTTCGGACCAACTTGGAACCATTGGAGAGGTAATTGAAGAGGAGCAAATCATTAGACAAATCATAAATGGAATGAAAGCAGACGACAAGTGGGAGTCATTCACAACAGCCATGGATTTATACATGGATATGCATGTACCCGACGTCAACACACTCATGGGTCAACTCTTCACTCATGAAGCAAAGATTAGCAAAGGTGGTGAGTCCTCAAGAGGTAATCAAACTTCTTCCTTATATTCTGATAAAGCTAAGGTCAAGGACAAGTCAAAGAATAAGACGAATGAAGATGAAGGTAGCTCTTTCCAAGCAAACTTTATAGGCAGAGGAAGAGCTAGAGGAAGAGGCAGAGGTGGAAAGCAAGGCAGGGGGAGATTCCAATCATCTCAACCTTGCAATATATGTGGCTTATCTAATCATACTACTGAAGAATGTTTCAGGAATCCAAGGAGCTCAAGAGGAAGAGGATTCAATAGAAGTGGCCATGGATCAAATAGAGGCAGATACAATGGAGGCTACAACAACAACTACTACAACAACAATTACAACAACAACAACTATCAAAGTGGCCATAGAGGAAGTAATAACTATGCAGAGGACCAAAGTCAAGAAGAATCATTATTGATTATGAATCTATCAGTGAAGAAGGGTAAGGATGATGATCACATATTTTACATTGATTCGGGATGCTCAAACCATGTAGCAGGAAATGTGGCTTAACTTTCTGATTTGGAAGATCCTCATAACAAGCATGAAGTGCAGACAGGAGATGACACAAAGCACTCAGTGGAGAAGATAGGTAATGTGAAGACATCAGATGGGAATATGAACCTCTTAAGCAAAGTCTTGTATGTCCCTACAATTACCAAAAATTTAATAAGTGTTGGACAGATTGTTGAAAAAGGATTGCAGGTTAGATTCAACCAATTTGGAGCATATGTTGAAGACCCAAGGCAAGGCTTTCGAAGGATTTCCAAAGGAGAAAAGACAAGAAGGCTCTTCACTTTTGAAGTGGAAGATACAAAGAACATAGATTTGTTTAGCTATGGATCTCAAACTCTAACAGAGTTGGAGATATGGCACAAAAGGCTTGCTCACATTGGTGAGAGGATACTCAAACAAATTTGTAGGGACCAAAGTGTACTTGGTTTGCCTAATATCACAAGGCAACACATGATTTATAAGTGTGAAGCTTGTCAACTCAGCAAGGCTCATAGACAACCTTTCAATAAGAAAGGATATATGTATCAAAATCATTTGGATCTAGTGCACACAGATGTGTGGGGTCCAAGTAAGGAGCCATCTATATCAGGCTCAAGATATTATGTGTCTTTCATAGATGATTGTAGCAGGTGGACCATTCTGTTTTTCATGAAGCACAAGGATGAAGTGTTTAATTGCTTTAAGAAGTATATTGCTCTTGTTGAAAACCAAACAGGTAGGACTTTGAAAAGACTCATATCAGATGGTGGAGGAGAATACTTCTCTTTTGAATTTGATGCCTTCTTGCATGAAAGAGGCATTAAAAGGGAAGTCACTACAAGGTATACACCCGAACTCAATGGTGTAGCGGAGAGGAGGAACAGAGCTATTGTCAAAGCTACAAGGTCCATGCTCAACGAAAAGGGATTGCCAAACTACCTATGGGCAGAGGCTGTGTCTACAACCACATATCTTATAAATAGACTTCCATCTAAGTCACTAGATGGAACAACTCCATATGAAGTGTGGAATGGAGAAGACCTATTCTAGAGCATTGTAAAATCTTTGGATGCTTAGCCTATGCTCACATTCCTTCTCAAGTAAGAGGGAAATTGGATCCCAAGGCAGAGAAGTGCGTATTCATTGGTTATGACCAAAACCAAAAAGAATATAGATTGTAAAATCCAACCAATAAAGGATTTTATATGAGTAGAGATGTAATTTTTGATGAAAACAAATCATGTTTTAATGATGACAGGAAAGTGATGCTGCATTATGACTTGGATGAAGATTTTCCATCACTTCAACCAAAGGAGCCAAAGTAGATTGAAGAAAGTGATTCGGAGATTGACCTAGAAGACTTGGAAAGACTAAACCTATGGAAGAACAAAGGTAAAGCAAAGATGCACGATGCTACATATGGACCCGAGAGCTCACATCAATCACTTAGAAGGTCTTCAAGGGAGAAGAAGAAACATGAGAAGTTTGGTTATGATACTTCTTTGGTCACCAAGCACTCAATCTACATTGCAAAGGATTCAACCAATGAAGAACCTACCACATTCGAAGAAGCACAAAGCAAGAAAGCTTGGAGAGATGCAATGGATGAAGAAATGGAAGCCTTGAAGGAGAATGACACTTGGGAGCTTGTACCTAACAAGCCATCTATGAAGATAATTGGATCTCGATAGACACAAAGCAAGGTTAGTTGCTAAAGGGTTTGCTCAAACCCATGGTATTGATTATGAGAAGACTTTCTCTCCTGTTGCAAAAATGCCTACAATTAGGGTTCTCATTAGTCTTGCTACATCTAGAAATTGGAATCTCTATGAATGGATGAATTTCTGAGGAAGTGTATATGGCACAACCTCCTAGATATGAGGATGCACATCATCCTAACTATGTATGCAAACTAAAGAAAGCTTTGTATGGATTGAAGCAAGCTCCAAGAGCTTGGAATTTCAGATTGGTGACTTATTTGCAAGACCAAGGATTCAAAGCTAGCAAGGCAGATACCTCTTTGTTCATAAAGAGGAATGGATCTGAAGTGATCTATTTATGTGTGTATGTTGATGATATTATTATCACAGGCAATGATCTTGAAGGAATCAAGCAGGTAAAGACTCAAATGAAGGAGAAGTTCAAAATAAGTGACCTCGGACCACTCACTCATTTCCTTGGATTGGAGTTAATCTACACAGGTTCAGGTATATACGTCACACAAAGGAAGTATGTGCATGACATGCTCGTCAAGTTCAAGATGGAAAATACCAAGTGTGTAGGTACACCTATGGAGAAAAATCATAAGCTTAATGCTTATGAAGGAGAGCCAATTGAGGACATCACAAGCTATCAAAGCTTGGTTGGAAGTTTGAACTATGCAACACTCATAAGAGTGGATATATGCTATAGTGTTAGCATATTGAGTCAGTTTATGCATAAGCCGAGAAGACCACATATGGAAGCGGCCAAGAGAGTCCTCAAGTACCTAAATTGGACCATGAATGAAGGTTTGTTTTATTCATATACTTCGGATATTGAGCTAAAGGTCTACTCAGATGCAGATTGGACCGGATCTAGAGATGATAGAAGAAGCACATCCGGTTATATATCATTTGCAGGTTGAAAAATCATTTCTTGGTCATCGAAGAAGCAACCAACCGTGGCATTATCTTCTACTGAAGCCGAATATAGAGGTTTGCCTAATGCAACTCAAGAAATCATGTGGTTAAAGTCTTTGTACACAGATCTTGGACTTCATTTTTCAACACCTCACATTTTTTGTGACAACACAAGCTCACTACATCTAGCAGCTAATCCGGTATACCATGCTAGAACCAAGCATATTGAAGTCCACTACCATTATGTAAGGGAGAAGCTAATGAGCAAGGATATTCAACTATCCTATGTCTCTACAGATATGCAATGTGCAGACATGTTGACTAAAGCTCTTGATGGTACAAAGTTAAGTAGACTCAAGTTGATGATTGGCTTGCAGGAAATCAAGGACAATTGAAGACTTATTTGGAGGCCAAGCATGTTAGGCTTGAGGGGGAGCTGTTGGTGCATTTTACCCAAGCCTACATGCTTGATATGCTTGATATTATCCTCATTTGTAAGTCACATGTGTAGTCATGTGAATACCTCTTGTAAAAGAGTACATTTTATCTCTTGTAATTGAAAAAAAGAAAAAGGAAAAGGACGGCTTACCTCATCCATGATGTAAAAGCAAAGTCGTGGCTCTAACTACCTACAACCAGGAATTTTTGAGCTGAGGGAATATCTCCTAACTTTGGGGATCACTTTTGTTCGAGACCTCTTAATCTCCAAAGGCTTGATCTATACTGATCTAAGGAGCACCTCTATATCAGTTATCGACCAAACTTTACACAAATGTTACTTTGATTTACCAAATCATTCATGAACAATTCTCTGAGTGAGAATTTTTCTTCTTCGAGAAGTCTGCTTCAAAGATTGACTTCATTACTGTTGGTGCAGACCAATCACCAATTGAAGACTTGGAAGGATAAAGAGTGAAGGAAGGATCAACTATTGAAGCTTGGAAGAAAGACATATTCAGAGGATAAGAGAAGTGTACACATATGTACATTAGTATAGTCATAGGTGACTCAGATCTTTGTTTAAGTGAGAACCTTGTACAAATTGTCTATAAATACTTTGAGAAAAGTCGGGGCATGTATGGGAGCTATAGAGAGCTTATGAGAGCATATGTAGAATCCAAGATTGAGAAAGTTAGGAGTCAAGAGATAGAGAAAAGTTAGTTGAGTTAGCTCTCATCACTCAGTTGTAAATTTCTGAGTTAATGAAGAAAGTTTGCGCCCGATCTTTTCGTGTCTGCTCCTTCTGTGTTTGATCATTTGTGAAATCCTTTTGAGGATATCTAAGTTGTTAGTTAATGAGCCTGTGACCTGAATTTCAGAGTCTAATTGTAATCAGGCTAGGAGAATTGTTAGTAGGAACATTCATATGTGTTGAGTGTCTACAGTTCTCTGAAACAGGCGCAAATTTCGAGTTTAATCTTTTGACCAGTGCTCACTCCATAGTTTAAAGTTTTGTGCAAGCAAGCACTTAATCTTTAAGTTGGAAGGTGATCTACTCGTGGCTAAAAGCATTTGGCAAAACGGGTTAGATATTGTGAGAACTAAAGTTAAGAAGTTAGGGGTGTCTAAATCGACTTCTCAGAAGTACAGTTTTGGACATAGGTAACTTGTGAAGACAATTTCTCAAGTTATACTAAACCTTTTCAAGTGATTCAACTTGGAGGTGATGCGCAATCCCTAGGAGATGATTCGTACAAAGTTTCATCAAAAACTTTACACGTTTGATAAGTCAATGTGAAGAAATTCTGCAGCAGACTTTTATGTGTTCCACTTTCTTCACAGATTTTCTTAATTTTGATAATTTGGAGATTGGACCTATAATTTAGTGAAGGTTTTGACTTACTCTTGATATAGAGGTGTTCTAAATTCAAGAGTAGGTTGTTCTTTTGGAGATTAACACTCTCCATCAGTGGTATCAGAGCAGGAGACATCAAATCAAGGAAAGGAAGGTCCCCGACTGCTGCAGATTCAAGAAGTTCAACATTTGAAGAACTAAGAAGTGAAAGCTTGGAGTCAAAAGGCTGAGGAGAAGTCTACTCGACATCAAGAAAGGAAAAAGGAGTCTAACTCGAAGTAAAGGTACATACATTGCTTGTAAAGCTTGAAGTTTTCAATACACAGGTGGACACAAGATGGGAGATGCTCTACAGATAGAGAAATTGGATAGGGAAAACTATCCTGCATGGTCAATGAGGATGGAAGCTCATCTTATGAGCAAAGATTTAATTGGTTACATCACAGGAGAAGAAGAGAAGCCAGAATTTAGAGATCCTAGTGTTCCAACTAGGGAAGAGTTAGCAGATCTTAAAAATTGGATGAAGAAAGATGCTCAAGCTAGGAGCATTATCTACATGGGAGTCAATGATTACTTGTTACCCCACATTAGAGGTCTTGAAAGTGCAACTGACATATGGAATGCTTTGGAGGAGCATTTTCAGAACACTACAAAGTCAAGGAAGGCATCCTTATGGGCAGAGTTTACTACCTTCAAGAAGAAGGCTTCTCAGTCCATCTCAGATTATGTGACAAGGATGAAAGATATTGCAGATGCTTTAGGAGCTGTTGATGAAGACATTGAGGAAGATAAATTGGTAAGGCAAATCCTTACAGGGTTGAGAGGTGATGACAAATGGAAACCATTTATTTTGTCTACAGAACTATCACTTGATCATTTCACTCCTGATTTAAATCAATTGTTAGGTCATATGCTAACATTTGAGCAGGATGTTAAAGGAGATGGTGACAAGAGTACAGGTCATGCAATGTACTCAAAGGATAAGAAGAAGAATAGCAAAGGAAAACAACAAGCAGGTGAAGATGAAGGAACAACTACTCAAGCCAACTTCCTAAGAGGAAGAGGAGGTGGCAAAGGTAGAGGAAGAGGCAGGAACAATAAAGATGGAGGCAAAGCTTGCTGGATTTGTGGTAAGACAAATCACTTAGCTAATGATTGTTGGCACAATAATCAGAATAATAATGGATATAGTCAAAACTATAATGCAAGAGGAAGAGGTGGCAGAAATCAAAGAGGTAATTACAGAGGTAGAGGTGGAAGAAATTACTTTGGAAGAAATGCAGGTAGAGGATTCCAAAGTCAACAATACAACAACACCTACTACAATTATGCTTCAGATCAAAAGGAAGATTCAACACTGATAATGAATGCAACTTGTGAAAGGCAGAGTGAAGATCAAAGAGTCTTCTACATTGACTCAGGGTGTAGCAATCACCTGAGTGGTAACATATCTTTGATGACTGATTTGGAAAGTAAAGTTTTTAATCATGTTGTTCAAACAGGTGACAACACAAAGCACAATGTGAAGTCAATTGGATCAGTGAAGGCCAAGGATGGAAGTACCTTATTGAGTAAGGTCTTGTATGTTCCTACAATCCCTAAGAATTTGATAAGTGTAGGTCAAATTGTTGAAAAGGGATATGAAGTAAGGTTCACTAATGATGGAGTATATGTGGAAGACCCTAGCCAAGGGTATAAACAGATTGTTTCAGGGAAAAAGGAAGGAAGACTATTTACATTGAAGATTCAAGGCAACATTGGTCATGCAATGTTCACATATGGAGGACATAAGATCTCTGAGTTAGATCTTTGGCACAAGAGGCTTGGACATTTCAATGAAAGAGGTATTAAAGATATGGTTAACAATGGTTCAGTGCTTGGATTGCCTAATGTTGCAGGTCAACATATGACATACAAATGTGAGGCATGTCAATTAGGTAAGGCTCATAAACATTCATATTCCAAGCATGGTTTTATGTACTCAGAGAAGCTTGAGTTGGTACACACAGATGTGTGGGGGCCATCAAAAGATTTCAGTATAAATGGATCAAGGTATTATGTGATTTATGTTGATGATGCTACTAGGTGGATCACTATCTATGTGATCAAAGATAAGTCAGAAGTGTTTAATACATTTAAACACTATCATGCATATGCAGAAAGAATTACAGGTCATAAGTTGAAGAGACTAAGGTCAGATGGAGGGGGAGAGTATTTCTCAAATGAGTTCAGTGATTACTTATGGAATGCAGGTATAAAAAGGGAAGTTACTTGCAGGTACTCTCCTCAACAAAATGGTGTTGCAGAAAGGAGGAATAGAACTCTTGTTGAGTTTGCAAGATCTATGATGAAGGAGAAAAATTGCCCTAATTATTTGTGGGCTGAGGCTGTAAATACAGCCACTTACTTGGTCAATAGGCTACCATGTAAAGCCTTGCAGGGTATGACACCATATGAGGCTTGGTGGGGTAAGAGACCTACCTTAGATCATTGCAGAGTTTTTGGGTGTGTGGCATATGCATATGTGCCATCACAATTAAGACACAAATTGGAACCCAAAGCTGAAAAGTATGTTTTCATTGGCTATGATGACAAGCAGATGGGCTATAGGTTGTGGAGTCCATCAACAAAACAATTTATGGTTTCTAAAGATGTTACATTTGATGAACAAAGCACTTGGTATGCAGGTATAATTAAAATCAATACAGATGATGAAGAAGAGGTGAGTCAAAGAAAAGGTAAATCAAAAGTTCAAATATTTGATGAGCAAGAGAATAATGAAGTGCAGGTTGAGGTGGAAGAGACACCAAGATTTGATCCTGAATGTGAAGAGCCAGAAACCTCAAGGAGTGGAGAACTCAGAAGGTCAACAAGAAATAGGTGGCAACCTACAAGGTATAGTTATGATACTTCATTTCTAGCCACAAAAGATTATGCTTATATGGTGAATACAGATGAAGACCCTTCTACATATGAAGAGGCAAAAGGTAAGGAAAAATGGGAAAGTGCTATGCAGGAAGAATATGATGCACTATTGGAGAATCAAACTTGGGATTTGGTTCCTAAACCAAATAGTCAGAAGATTATTGGATGCAAGTGGGTCTACAAGACAAAAAGGTTTGCAGATGGAAGTGTGTCTAGATACAAGGCTAGACTTGTTGTCAAAGGCTTTGCTCAGACATATGGTATTGATTATGATGAGACCTATAGTCCTGTGGCAAAGATGACAACCATAAGGACACTTATTGCTATTGCTGCATGTAAAGGTTGGAAGCTAAGTCAACTTGATGTGAAGAATGCTTTTTTGAATGGTTATATTTCAGATGATGTATTCATGGAGCAACCTCAAGGGTTCAGAGATAAAAGGTATCCAGATCATGTGTGCAAGCTCAAGAGAGCTTTGTATGGCTTGAAGCAGGCCCCAAGGGCATGGAACTATAGACTTGTGAAGTTCCTAAAAGAACTTGGATTTCAGGTGTCTAAAGCAGATAGTAGCTTGCTTGTCAAGGCAAGTGAAAATGGTTTCATATATATGTGCATATATGTTGATGATATAATTCTTACAGGTACAGATGAAGAAGGAATACAAAGGCTCAAGAGGCAAATGGAAAAAGAGTTCAAGATAAGTGACTTGGGAGACTTATCATACTTCTTGGGCATGGAGATAACATATACTCAACATGGAGTATTTGTAACCCAAGAAAGGTATTTGAAGAACTTGTTAATCAAGTTTAAAATGGATGATTGCAGGGTAGCACCTACACCAATGGAGGTGAATCACAAATTGAGTAAGTATGGAGGTGAAGAATTCAAGGACATGAGACAATATCAGAGTTTGGTTGGTAGCCTTATCTATGCTACTCTAACTAGACCTGATTTATCATATGCAGTAGGAGTTTTGTCTCAATTTATGCATTGCCCAAGGAAAGAACATTGGATTGCAGGACAAAGGGTGTTGAGGTACATTAAGGGTACACTCAATGAAGGTTTGTATTATGGGTTTACCTCAGATACAAATATCAAAATTTATAGTGATGCAGATTGGGCAGGTAATCCAGATGATAGAAGATCTACATTTGGGTACATGTGTTATGTGGGAGATAAACTTATCTCATGGTGTTCTAAGAAGCAACATACAGTTGCTTTATCTTCTACAGAAGCAGAGTATAAAGGCATGGTTGAAGCTGCAAAAGAAGTAATTTGGGTTAAGACCTTGATGAAGAGTCTTGACATTGTGCATGGAGTACCAATCATATATGGAGATAACATGAGTTCATTGTATTTAGCTGCTAATCCTGTTTTTCATGCCAGGACCAAACACATTGAGATTCAGTATCACTTTCTAAGAGAGAAAGTGATGGATAAGGAGATTGAAGTCATACATACTTCAACAAAGGATCAGATAGCTGATATGCTTACAAAGAGCTTGGATGGACCAAAGCTACAGAAGTTTAAGGACATGGCAGGTATAAAGAAGAAAGAAGAAGACCTCAATTGATGATTGAGGGGGAGCTGTTGGTGCAGACCAATCACCAATTGAAGACTTGGAAGGATAAAGAGTGAAGGAAGGATCAACTATTGAAGCTTGGAAGAAAGACATATTCAGAGGATAAGAGAAGTGTACACATATGTACATTAGTATAGTCATAGGTGACTCAGATCTTTGTTTAAGTGAGAACCTTGTACAAATTGTCTATAAATACTTTGAGAAAAGTCGGGGCATGTATGGGAGCTATAGAGAGCTTATGAGAGCATATGTAGAATCCAAGATTGAGAAAGTTAGGAGTCAAGAGATAGAGAAAAGTTAGTTGAGTTAGCTCTCATCACTCAGTTGTAAATTTCTGAGTTAATGAAGAAAGTTTGCGCCCGATCTTTTCGTGTCTGCTCCTTCTGTGTTTGATCATTTGTGAAATCCTTTTGAGGATATCTAAGTTGTTAGTTAATGAGCCTGTGACCTGAATTTCAGAGTCTAATTGTAATCAGGCTAGGAGAATTGTTAGTAGGAACATTCATATGTGTTGAGTGTCTACAGTTCTCTGAAACAGGCGCAAATTTCGAGTTTAATCTTTTGACCAGTGCTCACTCCATAGTTTAAAGTTTTGTGCAAGCAAGCACTTAATCTTTAAGTTGGAAGGTGATCTACTCGTGGCTAAAAGCATTTGGCAAAACGGGTTAGATATTGTGAGAACTAAAGTTAAGAAGTTAGGGGTGTCTAAATCGACTTCTCAGAAGTACAGTTTTGGACATAGGTAACTTGTGAAGACAATTTCTCAAGTTATACTAAACCTTTTCAAGTGATTCAACTTGGAGGTGATGCGCAATCCCTAGGAGATGATTCGTACAAAGTTTCATCAAAAACTTTACACGTTTGATAAGTCAATGTGAAGAAATTCTGCAGCAGACTTTTATGTGTTCCACTTTCTTCACAGATTTTCTTAATTTTGATAATTTGGAGATTGGACCTATAATTTAGTGAAGGTTTTGACTTACTCTTGATATAGAGGTGTTCTAAATTCAAGAGTAGGTTGTTCTTTTGGAGATTAACACTCTCCATCAATTACCTGCACATATCTTCAGATTTCTTCAATCTAATGATATACATACCTCCAAGCTACCTTTTCGCAATCATTAGTCCTTCAAAATAATCATTAAAACTTCAATTTGATTCTTAAGATCAAAAGTATGTCAGAAACTGTCTTCTTGAATAAGCGACTTTGACATAGGTAACTTCTAAGGTTGATTTCTCACAACACAAATCCCATTTTGCTAAATGCTTTTAGCAATAGCTTCCTTGCCTTCTAACTTAGATTTTGAATGCTCGCTCATTAAAAACTTTACACTGTGCACTGAGACCTAAGCAAAACATTGACATGGAAAAATGTGTGACTCTGAGAGGTCTACCTGCAGACTTTACACACACATGTTCCCATTGATCATACTCATAGCATGAAAAGAATTAGACCATGAAACTTTTAACATAGCTTCATTAGCTTCCAAATAAGATGTGTACAAAAGGATTTCTGATCCACATGATCAGACTGAGAGAACTCAGAGAAAAACGCGTTGCTAGTTTCTTGAGAAAGACTCTCTACACATCTACCTTAATGACGCTTGGCTTCAAATGACTCTCTCATGTATTTGTTTACATCATTAACTTATATACATATGGTTTTAGACTTATCCCGCATCTATTACATTACTCCTTATCATCCTAAGGATTATCTCTACTCAGATTACAAGAATTTCCAACTGTAATGTACATATGTATACAAACTTCACTTCTGAGACCTCTTCACTTCCTCAAGTATCTTCTTCCACTTTAATCTGATCATAAACTTGCTCCAAACTCTTTATAATCACTAACTTGTGATTGGTTTGTTCCAACAGCTCCCCCTCAATCACTAATTGCGATTATTCCATTCTTCTTCACTCCTGCCATCTCTTTGAGTTTCTGTAGCTTAGGTCCATCCAAGCTTTTTGTCATCATATCTACAACTTGTTCTTTTGTTGAAGTATACATCACTTCAATCTCTTTGTCAAGTACCTTTTCCCTCAAGAAATGATACTGAATCTCTATATGCTTAGTCCTGGCATGAAAAACATGGTTAGCTGCCAAATACAGTGAGCTCATATTGTCTCCAAAAATAATTGGAGTACTCTGATCAGTTCCAAAACTCTTCAACAAGGTCTTTAACCATATTACTTCCTTTGCAGCCTCTACCATTCCTTTATACTCAGCTTCTGTGGATGACAAAGAAAGTGTATGTTGCTTCTTTGAGCACCAAGAAACTAACTTATCTCCAATATAACAGAGATACTCATGAGTAGACCTTCTATCATTTGAATCATCTGCCCAATCTGCATCACTAAACACTTTGATTCTTGTATCAGAAGTAAATCCATAATACAAGCCTTCATTTAGGGTTCCTTTGATATATCTGAGTACCCTTTGAGCTGCAATCCAATGAGTCTTCTTTGGACAATGCATGAATTGTGATAACACACTTATTGCATATGATAAATCTGGCCTTGTCAAGGTAGCATAGATTAAACTACCTACCAAACTTGATATTTCTTCATGTCATTAAATTCTTCACCTCCATACCTGCTTAACTTATGATTTACCTCCAATGGTGTGCTTGAAGGCCTGCAATCTTCCATGTTAAATTTGACCAGAAGATTCTTCAAGTACCTCTCTTATATAACATATACTCCATGTTGAGTATACACAATCTGCATTCCTAAGAAATAAGATAAGTTTCCCAAATCACTTATGTGAAATTCCTTCTCTATTTGTTTCTTAAGCTCATTGATTCCTTGAGCATCTCTACCTGTGACAATGATATCATCAACATAAATACACATATATATGTATCCATTTTCACTTGCCTTCACTAGCAAGCTACTATCTGCCTTTGATGCTTGAAATCCACATTCATTCAAGAACTTAACAAGCCTGTAATTCCATGCTCTTGGAGCCTGCTTCAACCCGTACAAAGCTCTCTTGAGCTTACACACATAATCTGATCCAATTGAATCTATGAAGCCTTCTGGTTGCTCCATGTACACTTCATATGCAATGTATCCATTCAGAAATGTATTCTTCACATCTAATTGTGATAACTTCCATCCTTTACAAGCATCAATAGCAATCAATGATCTAATTGTAGACATCTTAGCAATAGGACTAAAGGTTTCATCATAATCTACCCCATAAGTTTGAGCATAACCTTTGACCACAAGTCTAGCCTTGTATCTAGACACCTTACCATCTGCAAACCTTTTTGTTTTATACACCCACTTACATCCAATGACCTTCTGATTCTTTGGTCTTGGGCACTAACTCCCATGTTTCATTTTCAAGTAGAGCATCATACTCTTCTTGCATTGCCTTCTCCCAATTTTTTTTTCCTTTAGCTTCTTCATATGTGATTGGATCCTCTTCTGTCTTCACAATATAAGCATAATCTTTTGTTGTTAAAAAAGATGTGTCATAGCTATACTTGATAGGCTCTCTCCTTTCCCTTGAGGATCTTCTGACCTCTGCACTTCTTGAAGTCTCACCCACATTTGATTCTGGATCAAATCTTGAACCATCTTCAACATTATTCTGCAATTTCCTTTTACAATCAACATCATCAATATCTTCTTCATACACACTTACTTTTTTCTTCCCTTTTCTTTGTATTTCTTTGTCATCTGCATAATCATTTGCTGACCCTGTATACCATGTGCTTTGCTCATCAAATGTAACATCTTTGGTAACAAGAAATTGCTTTGTAGATGGATTCCACAATGTGTAACCCATCTATCTATCATCATACCCAATAAACACATACTTCTCTACTTTGGGTTCTAGCTTATGTCTCAATTGTGAAGGAACATAAGCACATGCTAAACATCCAAATACCTTACAATGATCAAGAGTAGGTTTCTTACCCCACCATGCTTCATAAGGAGTTCTTCCCTCCAATGCTTTACAAGGTAACCTATTCACAAGATATGTTGCAGTGTTGATAGCTTCTGCCCATAAGTAATTTGGGCAATTCTTTTTCTTCATCATTGCTCTTGCAAAATCTACAAGAGTTCTATTTCTTCTTTCTGCAATTCCATTCTGTTGAGGAGAGTACCTGCAAGTTACTTCTCTCTTTATACCTGCATTCCACAAATAATCATCAAACTCTTTAGAGAAATACTCTCCCCCTCCATCTGATCTCAACCTCTTGAGCTTTTGTCGTGTAATCCTTTCTGCATAAGCATGATAATGTTTGAATGTCTTGAACACTTCTGATTTATCCTTGATTACTGTGTTGACCTAAGCATCAACTTAGGGACTTGCGGAGAAAGAGACTATACCTCAATCCCCTCACAAGTGCATATAGTGGGGATACACGCTTTTAATTATCAATCCAAAGAGTATACAAACCTAGCCGAGTGTATGAAGACATGTGATCATGTAATGGTCAATGTAAATGAACTACTCAAAGAATGAAAATGAGGCAAAGACTTATCCAAACAAGCTCCAACTGTTGGTCAAGGCGAAACGATACTTGGTGCAGCAGCCGTCAGTATTTTGGACTTTTCTCCCAGCTCCAAACTCCAAATATAGCGAATAGCATATGCGTTTCAAAGCTCTCGAGAAGACGCATCCAATGGCAGTGGTTTCACTCAATTCCGACGCTCCTACTTCAAGTTATGAGTGAAATACTGAGTCGCGGAAATACTCTCCCACACTTCAGCACTTCCTACACTTCGCACACACTTTTCCTACAGCAAAGAAACACTCTTTAGGATAGACAACACTCACAAGCCCTCTTTCCAAGCAATACACATGCATACGAGCTCGCGAAGAAGAAGATAAGGAGTGAAGAAGACACAAATTCGAATTTCTGTGCTCTCTATTCTCACAATGGCAAAAAGTTCTTTACAAAGAGTCACATTTGACTTATATACTAGTGCCCTAAAAATGGTCCTTTCACACAAGAGACCGGCACTTTATTCACTAAAAGACTAAATTTCTACTATTTTACATGGGTATTCTCTACTTTTCTGTGGGGATGCATCTAGAGGACTCCTCTAGTGCATTTACAAGGGAAAATATATTACAAGAATGAATATGATACAAAAATATGTAGTCCAAATCGGAAAAATTTTGGGTCCCGTCTTTTTCTCTGCTTTGTGCGCTCTTTAGCTCTGCAACACTCTCCCCCTCTTCGTCTCTGTCGTCCCTTGACAGACTTTGCTTCGCGCACGCGCCCAGTGGCCAGTATTGTCTGATTCTTGATCTTGCATTACGTTTTAGAGGCGCTCTTATTTGTCCTGGTTGCACACATTGGACCTGGTTGCATTACTCCAAGCCGATTGATTTGGTTTGCCACGCACGCCATTAGTGCACATATGCGGATGTAGCTCGTAAGCCTTGATCTGAATCCTCTGTAACTCAAGAGGTTGAAGCATCCATATATGTGATACTTGTTGGCTCTGATTCCTTCTTCCAGCTGCGTGCTTTTCCTTGGTGTGTGCGCCCCTGCGGGGCTTCCTGCAGAGATGTATCTTCAAATCTTGCCTTTTAGTGAAGCTGTTTCTTTCGTTGTTTTCTTCGTTTCTTCTTTTTACCCGTCTCTTTCGCAACACTGCCCCCCTCCTGGGCTCTGTCGTCCCCGACAGGCTTTGATAAGCGGCGGGCATATGTTCTGTATACTTGTTGCTCTGTATCATTTAGCAGATTGGCTTCACGTATCATGATCTGTTTCCATTGTTCAGCTTTTACTCCATCGTTTGGCGGTTGTCTGTGATCTGCGAAGAAACTTAATTCATATGCCACAAGTCTGGCATTCAGATTGGATGACATCTTCAAAAAAATCTCCGAATCTATTTCAAAAAATCCTATAAAAAATGCTTTTTCGAATGTCTGCATATATGTGCTTGGCAAAAACATGAGCCTGGAGTAATAGGCCATTATTGTTGGTCGGCTAGGCATGACTGATAGATCAAAAATGAGGATGTCAGTTCCCTGATTGATTCCGATAAAATTCAGAAATGTGTATGCCGCATGTTTGAAGACCTTCAAAACTGTAAGTAGCATACTAAGTATTTTATTGGTCATCTTGACCGCTAAATCTGGTACTGTCGCATAATTTTGTAGCCAAAATTCTATTGTCTTGACCATGTACTCTTCCGTTGGCAAGTAGTTGTGTGGCGGGCTAGGTAACATAGGATAATTTAGCCACTGTTTATTAATAGTGCCGCTACGTTGTAAATCCAAAAATTCCTTGGTATCCCTTCTGCGTGGTATTGGACAAAATGAAGGGTTTACCTGTAATAAATATGGTGCGGCTTGCCAATGCACCCGTAGTGTGGGATGTTTCTCCAAAAATTTTCTCCGCCACACTGGTTGTGCAGCTTCAAACTCTGCTTGAGTGTATGTGAATGTGTCATTCTTGAAGTTGAGCTGCTCATCTGGACTTTTTTGTGTAACCTTCTTTATATATTGCCTTGCTTTCTCTTTCAACAATCCATATGGAATGTTGAAAGGCTTCATTATCTTTTCTAAGTCTTTACCTTTGATCTTTGCTTCCTTCATGACCTTGATTACTTCATTTTCGAAGTTTTCCGTCAACCGGGACACCACTAGTGCCCGTTCCTTCTGACTTATTTCTGCAGTGTATGGCATTGGATATTCGTCATGTATGTCGGCCCACTGCTCATGTATTGGAGAATGATAGATCGGTTGAGATAGAGGGCTTACCTCTACCTCGTCAGTAGGATGTTTCTTTTCTGGCACTACTGATGTCCCGATCGGTTCTTTGTCTTTCTTCTGATTCTTTAGTTCTTCGATGCATTCATCTTTTTGCTTTATCTGTTGTATGGCTTCACCGAGTTTTTCTTTGGTTGCTAGAAGCTCCTTACCTATGTCAGCTACGTGATCCATGTTTTCACTGTAGCTCTGTACCAGTTTTGCCTGTGCCGTACTCAGCTGCTTTTTGAGCTCCCCTATTTCCTGAGTGTGCCGCCGTTCTGATTCCTCTTGTACTTCTTTCGCTTGTCGCAGCAACTCGGCATATTCTGCTATCTGTTCTCTTAATTCCTGTTCTTTAGTGTCTGAGGGGCCCTGTTGTATCAGTGGTTGATCATATAATAAAGATTTCATTAATTCTTTATTCCTATCGCGTAGGCTGTCGTTCTCTTCTAGATATAGCTTGAGTTGTTGCTCTAATAGCACGCTTCGCATCTTCATTTTTTCTTTCTCCGCCTCGCTTGCTTTGTGTAATTGTTGCAACTCTTCCAGTTGTGTCTGCAGCTTTTGATTTTGGTCAATGGATACATCATATTGTGTCTGGATTGCTAGCACTTCAGTATTTTTGTTTGCCAATTCTTTTTGTGCTGCAATTAGCTATGCCGATAGCTGTTCACTCATGAGTTGAAACTGATTTTTTTTCTCTTCTTGCTTGGTCATATTCGGCATCTATATCCATCATTTGCTGCTGAGTGTCCATGGCCGTTTGAATCATCTGTTTTACTACCGGTTTTAACTGTGTGACATCTACATTAAGCCATGTTTTAGGTACTGTTGGTTCTTCTCCAGTATTCACGTCTTTGCCTTGAGTAATGTGTAATGTGGTGTCATGGGACTGCCTGATCTGAAGCTGGATCCTTGGCTCAGCCATCATGTTGGCTTGATTTTCTTGAGGTGTATCGTCTGGCACCTCGATCACCATTTTTTCTTGGTTTTGTAGTAGCTCCGAATCCACGTTCACTGGAGTTTGTGGTTCCTCTTTGATAGGGATTCTTACATGTGTACTGGTTACTGGAGCTTCATTGATGCTAATCTTGGTAGTGTCATTCAGTTGAATGACGTGCTCCTGTTCATTAGCATCATTGACCTTCTTTTCTTTTTCCTTTTGGTTGTCCGGTGTCACTTCCACTTGATTGATTTCTGGTCCTTCTTCTTCATAAGTTTCTGTCCTGATATCAGTATCTAGAGTGTCTTTCTCAGGACTGGATTCTGTATTCGTACTAGAATCATCGATGCCCAATTCTTTGTATCTTCCAGGTTGTTTTGGAGTCTTTTCTGTACTCTGTTTTTGTTTTACTTGACTCGCTTGTCTATAATGATGTCCTTGGACATTTAGATTCACCTGCCCTTGCATATACTGGTGAGTCTCCTCCAGGGTAGAAGACAAATCTCTTTTTGTAATCGGCATTTGTACTACGGGGATTGTGGGTAGCACATGTGTTCTCTTTGATTGTGGCGTAACTTGGGCTTCCTCCTCCCGTAATCGCTTTGTACCCCTCATTGGTTTTTGTGAGCTGGTTTCAGCTTGTTCAACCAATACAACTGCTTTCTTTTTCTTAGGGACCGTAGCGGATTTTGCATACTTTGCTAGCCCTTCTGATGTCGGCATCTCCCGTAAGCAGTGTTTCATGTCTAGGGCTTCATATATCAGTAAAGTCAAAGCCGAACTACCATTCAGGAACTTCTTCTGCCCCCATTTCTTCTGGGCTTCAAATAATCGTTCTTGTACATAACCGGTTAGATTCACTTTGTTGCCTATCTGTCTCATGGCATGCGATAGGAGTTGTACTACAATCTTTTGTGGTGCAGTGTATCTGTTCATGCCAGGAAAACAAAAGTGTTGATGTACCAAACGTACAGCATCTTCAATATCTATTCTGTTAATCTCCAGGAATGATCTTTTCTTGGGGTCATGGCATTCCTCTTTGACATTAGTAATTCCATCTTGATTTCATCCAAGGGCTTTATTGATCAATTCATGAGTGAATTGAATTGTCTTCCATGTGCCCACCTTATCCAATACCTTTGCTTCTGGAACCGAAATCTTCGTTGCAGCCGGCTGCATAGTATTCATTACCTGCGTACATCTTTGGAAGTCTGGTACGTATATAGGCATCTTCAAGAATGCTTCAATTCCAGCTTGAGTCCATACGTCCTCGATATGTGGTAACCCTTGTATTATGGTCTTGAAATCTTGTGACATGATAGGGAAATAATGATCCCTGTCCATAATCTTGATGGTTGCCATAAAGAGAAGTTCCGAGATAGGTTGGTCATCACGAAACCAATGTCCTCTGACCTTTGTTATTGACCCCAATGGAAGAAGTAGCACCTCTTCCTGCTGCATAGCTTCTGAGTCAGAAGATGTCATCTGCACTCAATATAGAGTATGAATTAGTATCCATATGTTTTTTTCAAAAATCCTCCTCCATATGTTGATTAATAATTCGATGTTGCTCCGAGTGCATGGTGCCGTCCCTTTCCCGTGGGTGTAAGAAAGGTAATACCTGGAATTTTTTTATGTATTTTTATATTTTTTTGCTGAAAAGAAGACATAAATATTAGTCCATAGCCGAAGCGGTTAGTAAAATTTTTTTTTTTTTTTTTTTGAAGTATTTTTTTTACTGTCTGTACAAGTGCTCTCCTCTTTCCCAAAGGGAAAATGTGCGTGACTATCTGGAAGTAGAAGAAAGAAGTGCCGAATGCTTGGCCTTGTAATGTGGCCCTATCATGCATACGTTGGATCTCAACAACTCCTCATGTGTGCAATTGGAAGTAGTTTCTTGATGTATGTAGCTTGTCTTGTCTTTCGGCACCCAAATTTGCTTCACTTGGATGGAATGTACTGTATTCTCCACCTCTTTGATGAATGTGGTTCTTCCTCGGTAGTACGTCTGCTTATTCTGTTTTGGGAATCTCAAATTGGTTTGTATTGCATCTGTAGATTCCTTCTTCCTCCAATATGTCCTCTTTCTCGGCTGGTGTGCCTGTTGACCATGTTGATGGTGATAGCCCTTCTGAGGATGTTCCTTGTTTGTGATGGTCGTCCCTGGAGTACATGACTTTGGGATCCATATTTGTGTTCGATCAGGTTGTGCAGTCATCAGTTTCTTTGGGATCCATATGCTAGTGAGTCGTGGTTGACTGAAGTGTTCGAAATTCTTTGTCTTCTTAGTCGATTGGACACGCTGATGTCGAAGACTTTTCTGTTGCTGAAGATATGCCTTCTTTTGATCCTTCCTTATCCAAGCTAGTGTAGAATGTGGAATAGGGTATACTTTCATAGGTGTAGACTTCAATTCTTGCAAAGGAGTATTCTCTCTTGTGCCTAGTGGTTCACTGGGCTTGATTTCATGCTCATGTGCACTCTTGTGACTCTCTATACTCAAAGATGAAGTGCACACAGGACATACTAAGAGTCTCTGTTCCATAGTGTTGTTCCCCATATGTAGAGGTAAGGTTATCTCACCTATGCATTGAGTGATTTTCCCTCCTATTCCTATTAGCTGTGCCTTCGATAGGCGTAACTCCTCTTTAAGTCTCTGAGACAAAGAAAATCTGATGCAGCTTATTGCTGCTCCTGTGTCTATGAGAGCATCCACTAAGTGGTACTCTTTTCGTCCTGCTCCCAGATTCAAGTAAGGTTGTCTTCTTTGTTGTCCTGAGTTCTCAGGGGCTCTAAAATTAGCCATTGGGATGAGTTCTTCACCTGCTCGATATCTCTCGTCTCTTGCTCTCATCCACTCTTTCCGTTTTCTGATACGTTCTAGGGCTTCCTGTCTCGCTTCTTCTCGTATTCGTTCTTCTTCCTTTTTCCTACTTTGAGCTCCTAACAGTCGTGCTAGCATTTGATCAGTCAAAGGCTCCATGAATCTTTTCACTCTGCATCCACTGATGTAGTTGGGAAGAATGTCTCCGTCTAGTGTGGCGAGATTGACTGCACCACTAGTAGAGATTCGATTTATAATCAGGGGTCCATATCCGCATTTTTGGAGCTTCTTTGCATGTTGTTTGAGGGTGTATACTAGGACTAAGTCGCCTTCTTTTAGTCCCTTGTCTTTTATATGTGCATCATAATAAGCCTTTTGTCTCCGTTTAGCGGCATAAATGCCTGCTATCGCTTGCATTCTAGTCTCGTGCAGCTTTTCAATTTGATCTAATTGCTGAGACAATTCATGACCGTTCCACTCATATTGCTGGGCCACTTTCAATGTAGGTACTAAGAAGTCAATTGGCAAAATTGCATTCTGCCCATACACTAGATTGAAAGGTGTGGTTCCAATGGCCGTTTTATATGCCACTCGGAAGGCCCAAATTGCGTGATGTAATTGTTTGTCCCAATCTGACCTTCCATTATTGACAATCTTTGTCAATACAGTACATAGTACCTTGTTGGAACTTTCAGCTTGTCCGTTAGCTTGAGGGTGGTATGGGGCTGATTTTTTATGAATCACAAGAAAGTCATTCATTAGCGACTCAATGACCTCGTTTAGGAAATGCGTTCCTCGATCACTCACTATCTCAATCGGTAATCCAAAGCGTGTGAAAATGTGCTCAAAGAGAAATTTTGCTGTGGTTTGAGCATCATTCTTTCTAGTGGCTTTTGCTTCTACCCACTTAGTCAAGTAGTCGGTGGCTACGATGATGTACTCCGCATGTGATCCTTTGGCCGGTGGATTGATAGGTCCTATGAAGTCAATTCCCCACTTAGTAAATGCTCTTGCACAAACCATGGGTCTTAAAGGCATGTCATCTCTTCGAATGGGATATTTCGCTCTCTGGCATGTTTCGCAACTTCTCACATATGCCTCCGCATCCATATGTAGAGTTGGCCACCACAAGCCTGCAAAGAGAATCATCTTGACCGTTCTGTCGGCCGAGAAATGTCCTCCCGCAGCTCCTGCGTGTGCCATTTCTAAGACGGAAAGATATTCATTTTCATGAATGCACATTCTTAGTTGGTTATCCTTCCCGCGTTTAAAGAGTTGTTTTCCTATGATGGCGTAATCCTTACTCTGTTCTTCAAGAGCACGTTTCCTTGCTAAGGTAGCTCCGTCAGGATACTCTCGAGTTTTCAAGAACTTTACTAGAGGCATGCTCCATCTTGGTGCTATTGTAGAATAGCATAATGTAGAGTTCTCGTCTGGGATTTGTTCTTGACAGGTTTGACAGGTTGACACATAGTTATGTGCATCTCGTTGCATGGTTGGCCAATATATGCCAAATCTCTTGAGTGTTTGCCACGTTCCATTTGCATTCAAATGAGTGTTCCATTGGTTTATGTGTGCTTTCTGAAGCCACATTTCTTGTTCCCCTTCTTCCACGCATCTCATCAGCAGTCCGCTTGAATCCTGGTGGTACAAACTTCCAGCAATAATGTGAAGGTTTTTAGTCCTCCAGAGATCTTGCTTTTGGTTTGGCGTGATCCCATCTTTAGGTCCATGTGTAAGTATCGGGATCAATTTTTCGGCCCATTGAGGACATACTTCCAGGTTAAAAAGATAAGTGTCTGGCAGATCATCAGGAACTCCTATGGGTGGTTCTCCATGGGTCATACGAGATAAGTGGTCTGCCCTTATGTGGGTGTTTCCTTTCTTAACTATTACCTCAAAATCAAATTCCATTAGCAATAAAAACCATCGTACTAGTCGTCCTGTATTGCAAGGCTTGTTGACTAAGTACAATAGGGCTTGATGATCAATGAAGAATTTGAATTTGTTTGCCAGTAAGTAATGTCTGAATTTCTTGACTGCGTATACCATCCCTAAGCCTTCTCTCTCCGTAGTAGTATAATTGCGTTCTGCTTGATTTAACTGTCTACTGGCGTAGGCTATCGGGTGGTCTAATTTTCCTGTGTCAGCTGGTTGAGCTAAGATGCAACCAATGGCAAACTTGGAAGCATCAACATGAATATGAAACGGTTTATTCCAGTTGGGGGCTCGAAGAATGGGTGCTGAACTCAATCGATTCTTCAACTCATTAAAAGCTTTTTCGCAATCTTCGGTCCAATTGAATAGAGTCAATAATGCATAAAGAGGTCTAGCAATGATGGCGTACATATGTATGAATCTTCGATAGTAACCACAATGTCCCATGAATGCTTGAACTTCTTTAGCAGTTTTAGGTCTTGGTAAATCCAAAATTACTTTAATTTTGTCTTCATCTGTTGAAATTCCATTCTTAGAAACAATATGTCCTAAGATTTTCCCTTGTCGCACCATGAAGACACATTTTTCAGGATTGAGGCATACTGGATATTGTCGACATTTAGCAAAAATCCTTTCAAGTTCAGGGATGTGCTCTGATCGTATAGCTGAATATGTACAAAGATCGTCCACGTATACCTCCATGCTTTTTCTCAGAAATTCCTTGAACACATGACACATCAATCTTTGGAAAGTAGCTGGGGCATTCGTTAAACCAAATGGCATGACTCTAAAGGCGTATACTCCCCATTCAATGGCAAATGCAGTCTTATGTTGGTCCTCAGGAGCAATGGCTACCTGATTATACCCTGAAAAGCCATCCAGAAAACTATAGACTTCCTTCCCTGCTACCCTTTCCAAGAGATGATCAGTGATTGGTAGGGGATAGCTATCCCTTATGGTTGCAGCGTTCACTTTTTTCAAATTGATGCACACTCTTAACTTCCCATTCTTCTTTGGTACAACCACCAAGGGTGACACCCATTCCGTGTGCTCAATTTCGTAGATGAATCCAGCATCTAATAACTTATCTATTTCTTCTTTTATCTTGGCTGAATACACATCATTATAAGTATATGGTCTCTGTTTCGAAGGTTTGGCCTCAGATGTCATGGGGATTCTATGCGCACATATAGATGGATCTACTCCTTTTAAGTCCTTATAAGTCCAAGCAAAGACATCCCGGTATTCTCTTATGAGTCGAATTAACTCTTGTTCTTCTTCCGCTGAGACATCCTGTCCTATGAAGGTACAACGTTCCTCTCCTCCTTCCATAGTTACCACTATTTTCTTGGTTTGTTCCTTATTATCATATGCTATTCCAGGTTGTGCTTCTCTTTTAGGCATTTGAATAGCAATTTTCCTCTCCTCCACTTCATATTTTTTAAAATGAGCTGGTACCTCAAATTGGTCTTGGGGTTTGTTTTCTTCATCTTCTAATTCCCTTTCAACTTCTAATTCTTCTTGTTGTGTGAGTTCCTTATGTTTTTCATCGGCAGTGATATCTATGTTGGTGGTACTAATCCCTAGATCCATGGGTTCTGGTTCCATTTCGATGCTCTCGTAGTCCTCCTTCCAGTCTTTCTCGATCACTTCTCCTTCTTCCGCCTCCTGAAGGACTACCATATACAGACTAACATCATAACCCTCCTCGTCAATACATTCATTCATGGTTACTACTTCTTCGTTTACACAGACATCGAGGGTAGCTAAGATTTCCATCCAACCGTGAGGTTCGAATTCCTCATCCGGAAATACTTGTGGCATATAGGCCGGATCTTGTACCGATCTCACTATTCCTTGTTTCTGCTGCCAACTTTTTCCTCTCTCTTCTTCCTTCTTTGCAGCTTGACATATCCATAGATGAGTGTCCTCGTTCAACCAGGATTGATCACTAGAACCTGCACTATGAACAGATTGATCATCTTCCTCTTTATGGATTTGATTCCATTGTAGAAGTGGCACATCTTGATAAGTGTATGTATGTAGGTTTATCCTAGTGGTGGTTCCTGCGTGTTGTAGGTACACTCATCTTTTCCCCAATCTTGTACGACCTTTAGCTGTCTCATGAATGGCCTTCCCAAGATCATTTCATAATTGCTTGGCCTTTCGAAGTGACAAATTGCTAAAGTATGTTCAAATTCTACTCCACACGTGGTGAAGACTACTCGTTCCAACAATCCTAAGGGTCTCTCCGTATGTCCATCTGCCATTTGAATTTTCATGCGTGTTGGTCTTAATGCTGGTTGTCCCCATTTCTCCCAAATTTCTTTGGTAGCAATGCCGACACCAGCTCCTGAATCTAGTATGGCTTTGGTAGTGTAACCCCTATAGGTGATTGGTAGGCATGTATTTCCTTCATCTCCTTCGCTAAAGTCTCCTACCTTATCCACTGGAATTCTCATCGTTTTCACTTCGTCAGCTACCTCTTTCTTTTCCTCCTTGACTTCCCATTGATTGATCAATTTATCTTTTAAATGTGGTCTTACCTTTAATAGTTCCTCGAATGTTAGGGTACATGGGATTTTCACCTCTCTAAGACGTTGTATGATCTCCGATGTTCGAACTGATGGATTCGTTTCTCGTCTCGTTATTGATGGAATGCGATACAATTCTGAGTTGTGCTCGTACTCCCCGGTGTAGTTGGGTAGTTCCTTTACATCTTCCTCTTCTTTGTCACTTGCATCCATTGGAAAATTTTCTTCTGAATTGAGTTCAGGTATTGAACCCTCTATTTCGTTTTCTGCTTCTAATTCTTCAAAGGGCGGTTCCATTCCTTCTACCTTTTTCCACTTGTCCTCTTGAACTCGTGCCCATAGATCCTTAGTCCAGTCTCCTTCTATTTCAGGGACTATGGATCCTTCCTTTCTCTCAATACCAATTTCATCATTCAGAGGTCTATTTACTTCAGGCCTTTCTTGAGTGTTTAGGCACTCTTGGAATTTTTCTTCAGAAATTCGGTTGTTTGGTAAAGGTGATGCGGGTTTTTCTAATGTTTGTTGGGCAACTTCTATCAATTTTTTGCAGATTTCCAGTCTTTCTTTCTCTAAGTCGCCTCTCGGATATTCTCTCTCATGTTGCTCTATGGTAGGTCCTGCTTCTATTCTCGCCTTATATGCCTGAATCCACATGGCTAATTCTTCAGGCATTGGGTCTGCTAATACTGATCCTACCTCCTCACTTTTATTCTCATTTTTATTTTCTTCTTCCACTTGCGGTTCCTTCGTTGGTTTCTGTCTACTCTTTTCATTTTCCTTCTTTTGTAATAACTTTTTTTCTTTTATCTTATCTCTCCGGTTCTTCCATCTCTGGGATCTTTTACTGGCGATACTTTTCTCTAGTTCTTCAGAGTCTTCTACTCTGTGAGGGATGGGTATATTTCCCTCTTTGTCACTTTGATTACTTTCGTCTGTTTTATCAGGGTTCTCTCTAGCCTTTGCTCTTGTTATGGCTTTTAAAGGTATAGTGTACTCTTTGTCGCTCCCTGATGATTCAATCACTTCTATCACATTAATCTGCACGTTAGATGTGACTTTGTTGGGGTTCTTAGGACAATCTCTGAAAAGATGTTCCTTACCACAATCGCTACAGTAGCCTTCCCAAATTCGTTGTGGTGGTGCTGGGTTTGGTAATGTACATTCTCTAATATAGTGGTCACCTCCACATCTGTAGCATGGTCCTCTGGGGACAGGCGGTCTATTCATTGGTCGAGTTGGCATGGTTGCTCTAGGAGCTGTGTACATTAAGGGCACATAATCCTGCTCGTGTCCGTAAGAACTATCAGGTATCTCCATGCCATAAGCATATGGGTCATATTGTTGCCCATATTCCATTATTGAGCTCTCATAACCAGGGTATGTTCCTTGACTAGGTTCGTAAAATGAGTCATATGGTTCACTACTAGTCAAAGGTGTGGCTGGCACTATAGTCCTTTCTAGGTTTTCCTCTGGTTGCGCTAGCTTAACTGGGACAACGTTCTGAGGGTGGGGCGGTTGTTGTCCTAGCACTGGTTGAGGTTGCGTATATCCCTGATATGCGTATGGTCGTGGTATTGGTGCCTGCGGCTGATATGAGGGATATCTAAAGGCTTCACCTCCCTGCTGGTTCTGCGGGTATCCAAATGGTCTCACATAAGGCTGGGTGGGTCTGTTTGCCTATTGTAAGGGCAGTTCTCGGTGCTATGGTTTGTGTATCTCTGCTCTATACTGCAATATTGTAGCGGTCCGGGGACAGAGGGTCTATGAGGAGCATAGGCAGGTGGTGGGACTACTCCCCTAGTACACAAATGAGAAGGATGATCTCCTCCGCATTGCGTACAACTTCTAAGCATAGGCATTCTCATAGGATTGGTGGGATAATTCCTCTGTCCTTGAACACTCAGTTTTTTTGCGACTAAATCTGCTATTTCCTCCACATTGTTTTTAGAGTTTGATGTGCTACTGGCTGATTCTTCGCTTTTCAAGCTACCTGGAGGTATTTTCAAGTCTTCTGCAAGGTTATCTTCTAGGTCTATACATTCCTTCATACATTCTTGCAACATTTGAACTCTCTTTACATACACTAATGACCTCAAGGTTCCGTTCAACAATCCCTCCAAGAATAATGATACCATTTTGTTTTGCGTCGGTCTCTCTTCCACAGGACATCTATCCACATACTGCTTGAATCTCCTTGCTGCCAATCTTACTGACTCGGTAGGGACTTGTTTGAAGCTGTGGATTAATGACGAAGAATTGTTTTTAATTCCAGATTTGGTAAATTCTTCAATCATTTCTTGATATACCTGCTCCATGTTCTGGAAGGTATTTGGATCCAATGGCTGAAACCAAGCCAAAGCTGTGTCTGACAAGGTAAGGCCAAAAGACTCATATTGAATCCTGAAGTCATCTACCTGCTCGGCTCTAACTACTTGTTTAAATTCTGCTATGTGATTATAGGGTTCACTAGAGCCATCATAATGATTTCTCATGCACTTGGCCACTTGGATCGGCCTTAGTCTCCTTCCTGCTTCAGGTTGTCTAGGCATTACAGGGTAATTGGGTCTTCCTATTGGTATGCTTGGTCCTCGTACTACCTGTGGTCTGACTGGGGCATGAACTCCTTGTCTTGGGTCAATAGCTGGTTGTGGCCGGTAGTTAGGATTAATGGCAGGCATTGCAAATTGCACATGTGGTCTGACAGGGATCTGGGTCTGTTGTGTTTGCTGTGTTTGTCCCGACTGTTGATATGAATCGTTCTGGGATATTCCAAGTGGATTCCGTGAAGTAGTGGCTTGGTCCCTAGAGGGGAACACTGGGATGTTCTGATATTTCAGCTCAGCTCTCTCTAATTCTGTTATTGGCCAATATCTTCTGTGATTTTTATCCAAATATGTGACGATGGTGTGGAACTCAGGGTCTTGTAACTCATAGATGGTAACTGGGTTAGGAGCAGCTTCCCATATAGAGGAATGGGCTCTGAGCAAATGCTCCATTCCGTTGATCAAATACACATCTATAAGAGTATCATCCTGGGGAATTAGGTCTCCTCTCCAAAGTTTAGTAATTGTAGACCTCCCTCTAGGTGTAGTTACTTGCTCTTCGTTTCCACCTCCATTTAAACTCGAAGCATTATTTTCCTCACCACGCTCATTAATGATTTCCGGGTGTTCTGTGACCACGTACTGAATGTCTTGTTTGTCCATGTACAGTCCTCCTATGTACTTAACTGCTGGTCTTGGCACTATGTAGGCCTCTGAAGCCTTCCTCAGTCTGGCCACTGATCTGTTTAGACCATCCAAATAGATAGGGATCTCATTGTGGTTGGTATTCACATACTCTAAGGAAGTTCTGTATTCTCCCTCAATGACGGACATCTAACCAATCATGGGTACAGTGTTTTGCATATCCTCGGAAGCCATGGGGATTTCTCCTTCTGACTCACTGGAGGTCTCAGAATAGTGTGAACGGCTACTTGGTTCAGCTACACTCCCTACGGAAGAGATTACACTTCTTCGGCTTCCTAGGGTTCTTCCGGATCTCAGGTTCATTCACTTAAAAGCTCTGATCAAATCTTGTCCACCTCTAGCCTCTAGAATTCTAAGCTATGGCTTAGAAGTCTAGGAAAAAAATTAGGCTGGAAAATGACTGAAGGAAAATTTCAAGTCACGATACTTGACTCCTAAAATCCACGATACACGACCTCTGTCAAAACGATCGCTGACTGACACGATACTTGGACGAAGCGATCGCTGGAAAACGATCTCTGCCTAAACGATCTCTGGCTTGGAACGATACACGACCTCTCAGTGAAACGATCTACGACCTTAGACCAAAACGATCGCTGGCAAACGACACTTGGGTCCAAACGATACTTGATCAAAACGATCGCTAGCAACAGGATCTTTGACCAACGATACTCGGATAAAACGATACTTGAATAAGACGATCTCTGAGCAAACGATCTTTCGGTAAAACGATCTCTCGCAAAGCGATCTCTCGATGAAAACGATACACGACCAACGATATCTGATATAAACGATTGGCGATACTTGAACCGAAACGATACGCGATCTCTAAATAAACGATACACGATACTCGAAATGAAACGATCGACGATCTTCACAAGAAACGATCGGCGACATCTAACGGAAACGATACCGATCTGTAACAAGTATCGCGATCTCTGCCAAACGATCTTTGCAGTGAGACGACCGACGATACTTGTGACAAAACGATACGCGATCTTTAATCAAAACGATCTCTAACGAAACGATACCGATCTCTATCTGAAACGATCTACGAGCTCTCACGAAACGATCGACGACCGCTGGGAAATATCGCGATACTCAACCGCAGGAGCAAAACGATACTCGACCGCGGGAGCAAAACGATACTTGACCCTTAGACAATTTTTGACAAAACTTTTTTAGGGTTTGATTCAATGCAATTGTTTTATGCACTCTCCTCCCCCTTCTCCACTCTCTGGATCACTCAAAACTCAACTTTTAACCTCAGTAAAACCCAAACGATCTCTGCCGCAGGTCGTTTCAGACTGGAATTGATTTTTTGAATGATGTAAAAGGATTAGCACTTGATAGGCTCACCTCTGATGCACTTTCAACTCCTTTCTCACTTCCCCTTGCTTTGTAAAGCTCCAGCTCGCCTCGTGCTCACAAACGATCTCTGCAAGCTCACACGATACTCGACAGTGCTATCCACGATACTTGTTCACACAAGTGACTTGAAAAATGATATTTTTTGGTTTTTATAGTTGGAAGTTTCTAGCTTACAGAAAGGAAATTTTTTTGAACAAAACTAAAACCTACTCTAATGATTTAGTCCACTCTCTACTCACTCCTACTCTACTCCTTCTACTCTCTTCCCTAAACTAACAACTCACTACACACACTCCAAGAATGAGAAGTAGCAAGTGCGGCTGAAAATGACTTACCAAAGAAGAGAAGATATCCGCTCCTCCACTTACTTCAACACAAAAAGCTACTTACCATCACACGAATGCCTCGGTTTGGTTCGTCACTCCCCGGCAACGGCGCCAAAAAGTGTGTTGACCTAAGCATCAACTTAGGGACTTGCCGAGAAAGAGACTATACCTCAATCCCCTCACAAGTGCATATAGTGGGGATACACGCTTTTAATTATCAATCCAAAGAGTATACAAACCTAGCCGAGTGTATGAAGACATGCGATCATGTAATGGTCAATGTAAATGAACTACTCAAAGAATGAAAATGAGGCAAAGACTTATCCAAACAAGCTCCAACTGTTGGTCAAGGCGAAACGATACTTGGTGCAGCAACCGTCAGTATTTTGGACTTTTCTCCCAGCTCTGAACTCCAAATATAGCGAATAGCATATGCGTTTCGAAGCTCTCGAGAAGACGCATCCAATGGAAGTGGTTTCACTCAATTCCGACGCTCCTACTTCAAGTTATGAGTGAAATACTGAGTCGCGGAAATACTCTCCCACACTTCAGCACTTCCTACACTTTGCACACACTTTTCCTACAGCAAAGAAACACTCTTTAGGATAGACAACACTCACAAGCCCTCTTTCCAAGCAATACACATGCATACGAGCTCGCAAAGAAGAAGATAAGGAGTGAAGAAGACACAAATTCGAATTTCTGTGCTCTCTATTCTCACAATGGCAAAAAGTTCTTTACAAAGAGTCACATTTGACTTATATACTAGTGCCCTAAAAATGGTCCTTTCACACAAGAGACCGGCACTTTATTCACTAAAAGACTAAATTTCTACTATTTTACATGGGTATTCTCTACTTTTCTGTGGGGATGCATCTAGAGGACTCCTCTAGTGCATTTACAAGGGAAAATATATTACAAGAATGAATATGATACAAAAATATGTAGTCCAAATCGGAAAAATTTTGGGGCCCGTCTTTTTCTCTGCTTTGTGCGCTCTTTAGCTCTGCAACAATTACATATAAAGTAATCCATCTGGTTGCATCATCAACAAACAACACATAATATCTGGATCCATTTATGCTATAGTCCCTTGAAGGACCCCATACATCTGCATGAACCAATTCAAGCATATTTGAATACTTATATCCTGATTTATTATATGAATTTTTGTGTGCTTTACCCAACTGACAAGCGTCACACTTGTACACCATGTGTTGCCCTTCAATTTTTGGCAAAGCAAGCACCACATCATTCCTTGACATTTCCTTTATAGCTCTCTCATTGAAATGACCTAATCTTTTATGCCATAGGTCTAATTCAGACATCTTTTGACTTCCATAAGTAAATAAAGCATGTCCCACATTACCTTGGACCTTGAGAGTAAACAACCTTCCTTCCATTTTACCTGCAATTATGTTTCTATATCCCTGATTTGGATCTTGCACATAGACACCATCATTTGTGAATTGACTTCGAATCCTTTTTTCACAATTTGCCCTAAACTTATTAGATTTTTAGGAATAGTAGGAACATAAAGTACCTTGCTCAAAAGTGTACTTCCACTCTTTGTCTTCACTGATCCAATGCTCTCCACTTTATGCTTGGTATTGTCACCTGTTTGAACTGTATGTCCATTCACCTTTGCTTCCATATCAGTCATCAAGGATATATTGCCACTCAAATGATTACTACATCTTGAGTCAATATAAAACACCCTTTGGTCTTCTCCTACTGCTTCATGAGTTGCATTCAAGATAAGAGTCATATCATCCTTCTGATCTGATGCATAGTTATAATAATTGTTATTGTAGGACTGAGGTTGAAAGCTTCTTCCACCTCCTCTAGCATATGATGTCCTACCACCTCTTCCTCTGAAGTTGCCTCTTTGGTTTCTGCCTCCTCTACCTCTTTGATTAAAACTCTGATTATTATTTCCTCCATTTTGATTGTTATACCAACAATCATGTTTACCTCTAAAGTTCATCTTTCCTTTTGTAAAGTTAGCTTGACTTGAGGTTCCTTCATCATCAGTTGACTGCTTCCCTTTGCCATTATTTTTCTTGTCCTTGGAGTACATAGCTTGACTTGCACTCTTATCATTGTCTCCCGTAATGTCCTGCTCAAAGGTTAGCATGTGTCCTAGCAATTGATTAAGATCAGGAGTAAAATGATCAAGTGACAATTCTATGGATAATATGAAGGGCTTCTACTTCTCATCTCCTCTCAGACCTGTAAGTATTTGCCTTACCAACTTATCCTCTTCAATATCTTCATCTACAGCTCCCAAGCTATTTGCAATATCCTTCAGTCTTGCCACATAATCAGAAATTGATTGTGAGCTCTTCTTCTTGAAAGGTGAACTCAGCCCAAAGTGAGGACTTCCTTGACTTGGTTGTGTTTTGGAAATGCTCTTCCAAAGCATTCCACACATCTATTGCACTTTCTAGTCCTCTAATGTGAGGTAGAAGATAATCATTTACAGCCATGTAAATGATGCTCCTTGCTTGGACATCCTTTCTCATCCAAGTCTTTAAATCTGCAAGCTCTTTCCTAGTTGGAATACTAGGATCTGCAAACTCATGCTTTTCTTCTTCTTCTGTAATGAATGCCATCAAATCTTTACTCATGAGGTGTACCTCCATCCTCATGGACTAAGCTGGATAGTTTTCCCTATCTATCTTATCAATCTGCAAGCTTTCTCCCATCTTTGATCTTCTGTGTCTGCAATTACTATGATTTATGATAGTAAAGTGTACCTTTGATATGAAGCTTCAATCCTTTTTTATCCTTTGAACTCGTACTTTGTACTTCTGCAAGTTATCTTCAAGAATTTTTTCTTGTCCTCCTTCAATTAGAAGGAACTTCAATATCTGCAGGAGTTGGGACTTCCAATGCCTTTACTTCACTTGTATTATACCTTCAACTCTGATACCACTGTTGAAGACCTCTTAATCTCCAAAGGCTTGATCTATACTGATCTAAGAGCACCTCTATATCAGCTATAGACCAAACTTTACAGAAATGTTACTTTGATTTACCAAATCATTCATGAACAATTCTCTGAGTGAGAATTTTTCTTCTTCAAGAAGTCTGCTTCAAAGATTGACTTCATTACCTACACATATCTTTAGATTTCTTCAATCTAATGATATACATACCTCCAAGCTACCTTTGCGCAATCATATCAATCATTAGTCCTTCAAAAGAATCATTAGAACTTCAATTTGATTCTTAAGATCAAAAGTCAGAAACTGTCTTCCTGAATAAGCGACTTTGACATAGGTAACTTCTAAGGTTGATTTCTCACAACACAAATCTCGTTTTGCTAAATGCATTTAGCCATAGCTTCCTTGCCTTCTAACTTAGATTTTGAATGCTCATTGATTAAAAACTTTACACTGTGCACTGAGATCTAAGCAAAACATTGACATGGAAAAATGTGCGACTCTGAGAGGTCTACCTACAGACTTTACACACACATGTTCCTATTGATCATACTCATAGCATGAAAGGAATTAGACCATGAAAATTTGAACATAGCTTCATTAGCTTCCAGATTAGGTGTGTACAAAAGGATTTTTGATCCACATGATCAGACTGAGAGAACTCAGAGAAAAACCCGTCGCTAATTTCCTGAGAAAGACTCTCTACACATCTACCTTAATGACACTTGGCTTCAAATGACTCTCTCATGTATTTCTTTACATCATTAACTTATATACATATGGTTTTAGACTTATCTCGTGTCTATTACATTACTCATCATCCTAAGGATTATCTCTACTCAGATTACAAGAATTTCCAACTATAATGTACATATGTATACAAACTTTACTTCTGAGATCTCTTCACTTCCTCAAGTATCTTCTTCCACTTTAATCTGATCATAAACTTGCTCCAAACTCTTTATAATCACCAATTTGTTATTGGTTTGTTCCAACAAATTTTAGGTGGAGGCATTTGAATTCGAATTGAAAACTCCCTCCAAGAATAGCAAAAAGAGCAAGAAGGAAGGGTGATTAGCAAGCCTTGTGCGTGACCACTTCATGTCATTTTGTAGAGATTGAAGAGCTTACTCCATAGCGCTATCATTCTACTCCCATTGTGCAAATATTCATTGCCAATGTGTTTGTAATCATATGTGAATCTATACGTTTGTCATTATCTACTTCTCAGTTTTGTTCTCTGGTATACTTATTTAGAGCAGTAACTTTAGAAGGTCATATCTCGAGTTTTATCAACATTTTTCAGTGTTTTAACGTGCATTGGATAGCTCTTACTGTCTAGTTTCTGATTTCAATGTCTCATTGTCATTGGAGTAATAATTTGGGAGATATCTTCAGTTTACTGCTAATTGGTCTATCTCTGCAGAGCCCCGAGAATGGCGGGCATGTTCCAAAAATTGATGAATCTTGTTCTCAGTGCTCAGTCCATTATTTGAAGTGTTTTAGCTTGGATTGGGAATCTTTCTAAGTCTATTTGCCATGTCCAAAAGGAATTTATCTAATTCCTACCAGGTTGAGAGCTCTATTCAGTTTTTCTAGCAGGTGTATGTCCAAAAATAGCAAGTTTTGGGAGCTAGTCATTTCGCAACTAATCTGTCTTGACTTAAACTTTTGGGATACATGTTCCAAAGTACTTGGCTGATATTTTGGTGGATTTAGGAAGCTCAAAGGGTCTACAAATCAAATCTGAAGTCTTAGTTGGCTGCTATGAAGCCGATTGTAGCAGCACCAACTCATCTTTGGATTGCATCCACCATCTCTCTTCACAAGGTGTTCTTAAATCAGTATAGATCAAGCTTTTGGAGATTAAGAAGTCTCCAACAGTATGTTCCTCAAGTATAGTGTGAATATTCTTGATTGGGAGTGTTTGGAATTTGGATGGAATTATCTTTGTGCATGGGGTAATCTCAATAGCCACTTTTAAACTATCTTGGTTTTGTTGTTGCATTCACTTATTCTCCTCGAGGGTGGTTTCTATTGGGAAAGATGAATGAACACTCCAAGAAATGAGTAGGTACTGCCAAATCCTGCTTTGTACCAACCCCTTGATGCTTCAGAGCTGAGTTGTAGGCCCTCTTAGCTTTCCAATGACACTAAATAAGTGCCTATATACTTTGCAAATGATATGAGAAATGATTGAACCAAAACAGCCTACTTTCAAGTTGAAGGATCAATGGAAAGCTTCTATTTTTGTTCACACACCTGATGCTTATTATGCTCAGTGCTTCCGGTACAGTAGGAATTAGAAAACTTCCTCTTAGAGGCATCAAATTAGCTTAATGAGCTAATGATTCCAAGTGGAATCACTTAAAATGATGCACTATCCACAGAGCAATCAATTGAGCAATCAAATCATTACCCTCGATTTTTTAGGACCTTTGTAGAGTTTGACTAGTGAGTGCTTCGACGCACTTTTCTCCAAATTGGCTAAATGGATTATCTTCAAAATTAGTCACATGTAGAGAACTTGGAGCTGATTCCAACAAGCTATAGAACATTGAAAATGGTTTAGAAATGACTGACATATGAGCAGTACAAGTTGACTCTTATGAATGATTATGACAGAAAGACCATAGATGAGAAGTATAGATCTATTCTCTTAAAACATAATGTTGTACAAGATCTTATGCATGATAATCAAAGCCTAATGATGTTGAGTAGCATAGGCTATGATGTAAGCCTTACTCTCTTACAATGTGATCTAGGAGAACTCGGGAATGGATTCACATATCCTGCGAGTTTTTTTTACATCTTTTATAGATAGGATATTTGAATTTGAATTTGAATCCTCCATTGGCTCTCACTAAAAGTAATCCTCCAATCTAGGAGATATTCTCTCAAGTGGAGTTGTGACTTTTCAACTAACAAGTCCCACACATTTAGAGGTAGTTGCAAATATTCTTTCAAGTCATAAAAATGACTTTTACAAATGGTAAAGATAAAAGACTTCTTATCAATGGTTTCCATGGAGCTTCACTTTGTACATAAATCCTTAGCCAAATGTGTAGGCTTGGTATTTGCACCAGTGCCGTTAAGGTACTTCAAGATGCTCTTGGCAGCTTCCAAATGAGGTGCCCTAGGTTTGTGCATAAATTGAATTAAAACACTTACTCCATAAACAATATCAATCCTTGTCAACTTAGCATAGTTCAAGCTTCCCACTATGCTTTGGTAACCTGCAATATTCTCAAGTACATCACCTTCATGAACACTTAGCTTCTGACTTACCTCCATTGGAGTACTTGCAATTTTGGCATCCTGCAAATGAAACTTCTTTAACATATCTTGTATATACTTTCTCTGAGTAATATAAATTCCAGAGTTAGTATAGACTAACTAAAGTCCAAGAAAATATTTTAGTGATCCAAGGTCACTAATTTTGAACTCCTGCAGTATCTAATTCTTGATCTGCTTGATGCCATTAGCATCATCACCTGTGAGTATGATATCATCAACATATACACATAGGTATATTACCTCTGAATTTCTCCTCTTAACAAACAGAGAAGTATTTGCTTTACTCATGATGAATCCTTGATCTTGAAGGTATGTAGTTAATCTATGGTTCCATGCCCTAGGTGCTTGCTTCAATCCATAAAGGTCTTTGTTCAATTTACATACATATGTTACCTTTTTTGGGTCCTCATAGCCAAGAGGTTGAGACATGTACACCTCCTCTGAAATCCAGCCATTTAGAAATGCATTTTTTACATCCAATTGATACATGTTCCAATTCTTTAATGCAGCCACACTTACCAATTACATTCTTCCCCCTTGGAAAATATTTTCATCCTCAAAAATAGAGCTATATACATACTGTTGGCAACCCCCGAGCCTCATGTTCTAAAACTAGAAGAACATGGTCATGTTCTAAAACTGGAAGAACATGTCTCATCTCTGTAGTGACGTCCCTACCCAAATGATTCAAAACACTATCTCATTTTGCATGTTGATGAATTGGACAAAGTACAAAGTAGTGAAAGAATAATAAGGGTGGATCTAAACACATCCGTGGCCAATTCACAGTTTCTGGATATGCGATCTAGGCACAAACATGTGAACTAGGTGGATTCAAATTACTAGCCCATTTCTAGGCATAACAAGTGCATGGACTTAGTAATGAAGATGGGATTATTATCCCTTGCAAGACTTTGAGAACTCTTGATTCACTTGAATTTGTTTTGGAGAACTTGAAGTTTGGTTGTCCCAAACATCTAACTTAGATGTTTGTACAATGGTTTACTTTGATCCAACAGTTACTTATTTTTTTCACCTGACTCGAGGACTACTTTGTCCTAATGAGTTTAAAAATCCTATGTAAACTTTAAGAGAAAGTTACCATTTTCTTTGAGTCAACCATACTATAACTTGCCCAATACAAATTCGCAATGAAATTTGTCCAACTTAGGACACTATTCTCAAAGACTAGTTTTTCGCTAAAAGTTCTTGGGAATTATCAATCTATTGAGCAATTCCTAACTTCTACAGTATACTGGACTCTAGGAAATCATTTATGCTATAACTTGAAGCAAACCCAAATGAATAAGTCCACTTAGACTTATTATCTTTTGAAGATTGAAAAGGTTATTATACAAAACATTTGTGTAGGATGTTTAATTTAGTTATCTGGTTCTATCTCGCTAACTCTTGACTTTTATGAAAAGAATCAGATACCATATCTGAGTCAAATCCAAAAGATTCAGAGAGCAGAAAGAAAGAACTAAAACTCTGTTCAACCAATTCAAACTTCAAAGATACGTAAAGTTGTTATGAGTCAAATTCTAGATGACTCAAGACTTTAACTTCTCAAAGATCTATTTCAACAAGGTATTGAAGCATTTTCTCTATCTTTAAGAGAAATAAGTTGGATTCTCAAAAAGATTCAATGCAAATCAAAAAACATCATCCAACCACAAGATACTAGTGTGGTAACCAACATCAGTGTGTCGACCCACTAAGGTTCTGTTGATGAGTTTTGTATTCAAATAATGCTTCACTTGAGACTAAGTTCATGTCACATTCAGTCTTTCTAACTCCTTACTGAGAATGCAATTCTTGTGCATTTCTTTGAGTCAAAAGAGTGAGTTTACCAAGTTACACTAGGAACTTGATGCTTGACTTAGTCAATCAAATCCCTGGTTTAAAAGATCAACTCAAAATCTAAGTCCAACTTTTTCTCAAAAATTTATGAAATATTTCTGAATTAACAACACTTTATCTTGAAGTGTTTCAATAAGATCTTGGAAGTTACTTACTTCATATATTCTGTCTCATTGATCTTGAAGTTATCTTGAAGTATCTTAAGATACTAGTTTCATCCTTCATGAATTAAACTCCTTCTTTGAAGTCTTAAATCCCTTGAGGATTAAACCTAACTTCTAGATCCAAACTAGGACTAAAAGATAATCATCAACTCATGGTCCGATGTCCCATACCATCTTTCCTACATCAATCTAAGTATAAAATCTTGTGTCCCATACCACCCTATTTTATATTCACATTGACGTTTGAGTGAATATTATCCTAAAGTCTAAACATCTCTTGATAGAGTACCTTCTTTTTTCAATTAAAATAAGAATTTTGAAGTTTCAAGCATTACCTCTAACGTCTTTCTAGGTTTTGATCCCTTCACAAGATCCTTTTGTGATCTTGTGCTTTCCTTTGGGAACTTGAAAACCTTTTGATGGAACATCCATCCTTCTTTTCTAGGGTTTTCAAATGAAAACCAATCAGAATTCCAAGTACTTGAATTTTCACAGTTTTTCAAGTTCAATTGATTTATTGTAGAAGGGGAATCAAGCAAAAAGAGAAGAAGAAGAAAATCAAAGATTAAAATTTCTTAGTAAGGAGTAAAGATTATCAAGAAAAAGAACAACTCTCTACCCAAAGCCCCGCAGGGGCATGCATCAGGTGACAACGCCAAAGGCCGAGGTCTTGAGGAGTGGAATTAAAGAAAGATAACAACTAGGACATTTCATGGGAGGTTGCACACAGCTTCCTCATCCATTAGGAGCAGGCGGTGAAGTGAAACAAGCTGAGGAGAGAGACAACACACAACGGACTCTGCATCGGATAAGATAACCAATTGTCTGAAGGTCCTAGTTGCCTCCTCGTCCACTAGATGCGTGCGATGGAAAGAAATGGAACAGGTCCTAGAGGATGACAAAGAAGATTCAAGAACAGGACCTTTAAAGCGTAACGCTCTCTTAAACGAGAGTAGAGGTCAGCAAATTATGGCATGTGTGGCAATCTGATTTAATGCAGCAACCCAGATTTATGAATGTATGGAATGCCAAGGGGATTATAGAAGCAAAGGACTAACTTCGGCTAAAGTAACAAATTTCCTGACAGTCCTTATCGCTTCTTCAACAACTAGGTGTGTGTATTCAGAAGCCTTAGACAAGCTGCAAACGAGAAGCAAAAGCCTATCTAGGGATGATAGAGACAAAGAAGGGGAGAGTGTTGCAAAACAAAGAGGCATTAAAGAGGAGCCCCAAATTTTTCAGATTAATGGGCATATTTTTCTTCTTCAAAATCCTAGAAAATTCACTCAAAATGTTGTAAATGCACTAGAGGAGTCCTCTAGATGCATAATCCCAAATCATTGTAATATATTTCTTGTAAAATAGTAGGAGGGTAGATATTAGTCAATAAAGTGCCCATCACTTGTGTGAAAGGACCATTTTTTAGGGCACATGTATATAAGTCACTTGGTGACTCTTTGAAAACACTTTTTGCCATTGTGAAGAAGGAGAGCTCCTGAATTTCGAATTTGCTTCTTTCTTGTAGATTTTCATCTTCTCTTTGATCTTTTGTGTGTGTGTATGAAGCTAGGAATCTATGTGTAGGACTATTGTCTACCCCTCCCCATCACTTTTGAGCTACTATAGTGTGTGTGTGAGCAAATACGAGTTGTGGAGTGAGTGTGTGTGTTTCCCGCCATTCACTGTTTTCGTCATAACTTGAAGAGCGGTTGTCAGATTTGACTGATACCACCAATAGATGCATCTCCTCGAGAGCTTTGAAAGGAATGTGCTATTGGCCATATTCAGAGTTTGGAGCTGGGAGAACCATTCGAATTTGTGAAAACTATTATAGGTGGTATCACGGCAGACACTTTCAGAGGTTAAGTCAGTTAGAGAGGTAGCTTAGTCTTTTCTCATGTATATTAGCTAAGCCAATTCAGTTTCCATCATGTGCGCACATGTCTCCATACACTTGGTTAGGTCGGTTCATCGGATTGATAATTAAGCGTGTGTCAATCCACCACTATATGCACTTGTGTGGCAAACAAGATTTAGTCTCTTGGACACAAGTCCCTAAGACTTCGTGACTTAGGTACACATGTTTTTGGCATCGTTGCCGGGGAACACGCCCAAACAAGGTGCCTTCATGATGGTTATAGATCTAGAGTGAGGAAATCGTACTTGTAGAGGTGAATTTGTTCAGTGGCAAGTAGTCAAACACTTCAGCACTTGTTACTTCACATCTCGGAGGTGTGTGTAATGAGTTTTTAGGTTTAGGGTTAGGAGAGAGGGAGAGAAGGAAGGGTTAGGGTTAGGTCAAGAAGAGATTTGGGGTAGGATTAAGTGGAAAAGTACAAAGAAAATCCAAAAAAAAATTGCCAAATTAGTGTAGGATAGGTCTCAATCATCAGAAACTATAAAAACCAAAAATTTGTAGTTCATTTCTCACTTACTCAGAGAGTGGTATCGTCTGCAAATAGCGACCACTATTGTGCAAACCAAGCCTCCCAAGCTACCTAGTGCACTCAAAAGTCAAATGGGGTATCACAAAGGTAAGCCAACTCAAGATTTCAACATCAAAAACACTGTAGAAGTGAATTAACATGTGATTAGAAGCGCATCCGGTATCACAGGGTGGGACATAGTGATTTGATAAGTTTTTTGAGTGAGACGGAGGGTTAGGAGTGAAGAGGAGTGAGAGAGAAACGAAGGGGTGAAAAAATTTTTACACTTGGAGTTATTATGGATGTAGTATCACGATCGGTTGAGTTTTGGTATCGCGATACCAAAATTCCCTTGTATTGCGATACTCGCCAAAGAATTGTATCGCCGCATACCACTTGAGGTATCACGATATCATTTTTGGTATCGTATCGTCAAGTTGGTATCGCAATCACGATCTGCCAGTGGTATCGTATCACGGTCCACTTGGTATCGTATCGCCTTGGTCACGGTATCGTATCGTCGACCTAGCGGTATCGTATCGGGGCAGTATCGTATCGCGTGCAAATCCAGTATCATATTGTTACCCCTCATGGTATCCTATCGTGTATTATAGAAGTCTCGTATCGTGCAGGACTCAAGTATCATATCGTGCACTGTTGCGGTATCGTATCACGACAGAGCACCAGTATCGTATCGTGAGTATCCTTGGTATCGTATCATGATGAATTTTGGGATCGTATCATGCTGATTTGCGGTATCATATCGCTAACTACATTGGTATCGTATTGCTGGGATTTCCAGTATCGTATCATGCTCTACAGTAGTATCGTATCGTGTCTTTCGGTGGTATCATATCACCTGAAGCACATAGTATCGTATCGCCTAGAGCACTCGTATCGTATCGTGTGAGAAAACAGTATCGTATTGTTTAGCTCTCTAGTATCGTATCGTTGATTACCCAAGTATCATATTGCGACCGGTTGTGGTATCATATCACGGACAAACTGGTATCGATTGGTGCAGTATCGCCAAAGTGGTATCGTCGAGAACACTTTGAGCATTTTCAAGGGTAAAATTGAGGCATTTGCAGAGCCACTTAGGGAGAGAATTATAGTCTAAGATAGCCCCAGGAGGGTGAATGAACTTGAGGTCAGGAAGAGTTCTAAGCAGTCGGAGAAGTGTCATATCATCGGTAGGAAGTACCGCTCAAGTCAGTCACTGCTCTACCTACTCCGACACCTCTAGTGATTCGGAGGAGGAGATACCCATGGCTTCAGAAGACATGCAAGGTCATGTTCCCAGGAGGAACTTCATGTCTACGGTAGAAGGGGAGTACCACACCTCTTTGCAATATGTGTCTACTAATGCCCAAGAGATTCCTATCTTCCTGGATGGGTTAAATAGATTAGTTGCTAGGATGGTAACCTCCACCAATGCCACAATTGTGCCCAGACCAGCTGTCAAGTATGAAGGAGGGGTGTATATGGATAAGTTGGGTCACATCTATGTGGTGACAGAACACCTAGAATTGATCAATGAGAGAGGAGAATTGGAAGGACAAGAACATTCAGGAAGACCAGACCCTAGAGAGTTAGTAACTACTCCCAGAGGCAAGTCAGTAGTGACACGAGTCTTGAGAGGGGATTTGACACCTCAAGATGACTACTTATTGGAGGTCTATTTGATCCATGGAGCAGATTTACTATTACAAAGAGACTCACCTACACAAGGACGGGAAGAAAACACGATGACATTTTACAAGTTAAAAGATCCGGAAGACGAGTCTAGAGTAACATACCTACACAAAAACCAAAGAAGATATTGGCTTGTCGATGCCTTGGATAGATCTCGATTGAAGTATATGGGCTTGCCTATATTTCCCCAGCGAGAACAGGCAACTACCTCTCAGAATCCTTTTGGGACGTAGCATGAGTTGGAACATACTATGTCAAGAAAAACAAGCCATCGGAGTGCTCCAAAAAGAACACATGTACAATTTACAATGCTTGGAATGCAAGCACACAATCAGACACACCCTGGATTAGGCAACCCACACCGACCACCTGTAAGAGTGAGACCACCCTTAGGAGTGCAACCTGGAATACCCCCAATTAGACCAGCAATCCCTGTAATACCTAGATAGCCAAAGCCCATGAGAAGATTAAGACCTATTCAGGTGGCCAAATGCATGAGAAATCATTACGATGGATTGGGAGAACCTTACGACCACATTGCTGAATTTAAACAAGTTCTAAGAGCTGAACAAGTGGATGACTTCTTTGTGCAATATGAGTCAACTGGACTCACTCTCATAGGAACGGCTCTAACATGGTTTCAGCCATTAGATCTCAATCAATTTGGAGATATTGAGCAATTCTTTCAAGAATTCATAGGGGAATTCACTAAGAGAGGGATTAAACACAACTCTTCATCTTTAATCCATAGTTTCAAACAGAACCGAAATGAAACTGTGAAAACAGCTGCACGAAGATTCAATCAATATGTAGATAGATGCCCAGTGGCAGAAAGACCCACGTAGCAAAAAATGATCTCATTATTCTTGGATGGACTAACAAACGGAACCTTAAGAATGTTAGTCTACGTAAAGAGGCTACAGATGTTGAGTGAATGTCTTCAAGAGTGCATTGACCTAGAGGACAATCTGGCAGAAGATCTCAAGAGTACTGTCAGTCCCACTAAATCAGAAGACACTCGAATCACACTAACCTCCAACTCAAGCAATGTGGAAGAGCTAGCAGATTTGGTAGCAAAGAAGTTAGGAGTTCTCGGACAAAGGAACTATCAACATCCATCACCGCAAATACCTATGTTATGTAGATGTGGCTCATGTAGAGGTGATCACCCCACTCACATGTGTGTAGGAGGAGGAACACGTGTACCCCAAGCTTACCCCTTTAATAGATAGCCCTATCAAGGAACCGCCTTGTATTGCCACATAGAACAGAAATACACCAACCATACCATGGAGAATTGCCCATTCAATAGGCAGACACGGCCTCTACAACCACCTCTGTATCGGCCATATGGATATCCACCTAGAGAGCCAGGCAGAGAGATGCCCAGGTACAATCCTTACCCAGCACCACCAGGAGTGCCTAGACCATATGACCAAGAACAAATGGGAAGCACTCAGCCTGTACTTGGACCCCAATTATCACTTCCTCAGCATGTAGTGCCAGTCAAGTACACTCAACCAGAGGAAAACTTAGAAAGAGCCATAGTGCCAGCATCACCAATGGCCAGTATAGAATCAACGAACCCAGGATATGAGAAATCCCAAGGAGAGTACTACTCCTATGATGCTAGTATAATTGAATACGAGAAAGTTTATGACCTGCAATACTATGGATACGAAGGATATGACAATACCTATGGACCAAAAGTGGCGACATTAATGTACACCACACCTAAAGCACAGGCACCCGTAAGACCAGCCATCAGACCATCTGTGCTAAGAGGATCATGTTATATATGCAGAGGATACCACTTTATTAGAGAATGCACTCGGCCATACAACCCACCACCTCTTATGACTTGGGAAGGGTATTGTAGTGATTGTGGAAAGGAACATCTCTTCCGAGATTGCCCAAAAAATCCCAACAAGGCTCAAGACACTGCACCAATTAATGTGATCGAAGTGACAGAAGCACCAGGAAGTGACAAGGAATACACGGTACCATTAAAGGCCATTACACGAGCACAATCGAAGGAACAAGAAGGAAAACAACCGGACCTTGAACAAGAAAACAGTAAAACCTTAGACCCCAAAATTCAAATAAGGGAAGATTCAGAAGACCCACGTGAGAGTACTCAAGCAACAAAAAGCCCAAAGTGGAAGGAAAGAAGAGAAGAAGTCAAGGAAAAATGGATGAAAAACAAAAATCAGGAAGTTAAGAAACATACACGAAGCAATAAGAAGCATAAAGAACCAGAGATTCGGGAAGAAGTTCCCATTTCACTGCCTATTCGAGAGCCAAAAAATCCAAGATCAATTCTAGCCGACCCAAAACTAGATGATTTGGACATGTGGTTGAAAGCATACCAAGCTAGAATCAAGAATGGACCTAATGTAGAGCAGCATGAGAAGCTTTACCCACAAGGGGAGTTAGAAAAGGAGAGACTTCTGATATGTAGAAAACTCATAGAGGTAGCACAAGCAGCCCTAGAAAGACTATCCCAACTCTACCTGAGACAAGAATATCAGAGGATCAATACCAGGATTGTGTTAAAGTCAAGGACAAGGAACCAAAAGAGAAGGATGATAGATCATAACTATTGAAAACCTAGGACAAACCTATGTCCACAGTTCCGGATTTAGAAGCTGACTAGCCAAAAGAATTGTGGAATAGAATCTGAGAAGAACAATGGAAAAGGAATGGAGTGGCTAAACCTCCATTTGAGGAATTAGATGTGGAAGTTTATCAACCAAGTTCCAACATGGAAGAAGCATACGAGGAAGTATCGAGACTAGACCAAAATAGGGAAGAAGCTCAGTGCATTTCGACCCTACCAAATTACATGGGAGAGTACGAAAAAAAATCCATGATCTTCCGTGCGGCCACAGTATGAGGAAAAGGAAAGGGAAACTGAGATAAGATTTCACACAAAACTAACAAAACTTAAAAAGACAAAAGTACAATGCCAATTGATGATGGAATAACTACTTTGTGTTAACCACAATTATGGAAACAATTAGCAGGAGAACTAGAGCTAGGGCAGAAGAAGAATGAAAAGGAAAGCAAGAGAAATGAAAACCCACCTAAGGTACAAATTCTAGTGGATAAAGTTGGAGAATTTAGTGAAGGAGAAGAAGGTAACATGTGTCTACCTGTCACTTACAATGCCTATATGACCAAAGCCATACTAGACACAGGAGCAGGAGTAGGTATTGCTACCAAAGAGATTTGGGAGAAATGGGGAAAGCCTGCCTTACGAGCCACTAGCATGAAGCTTCAGTTAGCAGATGGTCATGTTGAAAAACCATTGGGAATATTAGAAAAGATCAAATTAACCACCTGTGGAGTTGAATTTGAGCATACTTTAGCCATCTGTCAATTTGGAAAAGCAAATAACTATGAGATGATCTTAGGACGACCCTTCATGAGACAACTTAGGATAGTACAAGATTGGGGACGAGACTCATTATATCTTCAACATCAAGGAAACACTACCAAGATCAACTTGCACACCTTTGCATATAGAGATGTACCCCCATTACAATGGAATCCCATACATAAGGAGGAGGATGATTGGTCTATCCATAGCACTAGATCAAGCGATCAATCATGGATGCATGAGGATGCCCAATTGTGGATGTGTAAAGAAGCCAAGAAAGAGGATAACCAAAAGGCAATTATGGCCAATAGGACATTCTAATTATCGGCCCATAGAAGATCCAATGTACATGCCTCAAATCTTCCCTATTGAAACGTTTGAACGGTATGGATGGATGGAAATCCTAGCAACCTTGGATGTATGTGTGAATGAAGAAGTTCTGACGATGAATGAATGTGTGGACGAAGAAGGCTACGACGTAAATTTGTACATGGTCATCCTTCAAGCAGTAGAAGTAGAGGAAATATTGGAAAAGGAGTGGAAAGAAGAATACGAGAGCATAGAGATGGAACCGGAATTCGATTCTGAAGAACGATACCTAGAAGCCATTGGAACCGAAGACAAGTATGGAATGACCAAAGTGTTAGCAATAGAAGCAGCCCCTATAGTACCAAAACAGGAGGAAAGTGTGAGTAAGATCGAACCAAATCCTGACCTATTTGAGGTTCCTGAGCATTTCAAAAGGTATGAAGTAGAAGAGAGAAAAATAGCTATTCAAATGCCTAAGAGAGAGGCAAGAGAAGGAGAAGCGTATGACAACAAGGAACAAACGAAGAAAATCATAGTAACTGTAGATGGATAAACAAGATGTACATACATAGGAAAAAACGTGTCAACCGAGGAGGAAGAAGAATTAATACAGTTGATCCGGGAATATCGAGATGTATTTGCTTGGACCTACAAGGATCTCAAGGGTGTGGAACCCTCCATTTGTTCCCATAGAATACCAATGACATCAGAGGCAAAACCATCAAAACAACGCCCTTAACACCTATAACGAGGTCTATGCTACAAAAATAAAAGAGGAAATAGACAAGCTATTAGCGGCTAGATTCATTTATGAAATAGAACATACTGAATGGGTATCACCCCTAGTGGTTGTGCCTAAAAAGAACGGAAAACTCAGAGTATGCATTAACCTGAAAAAATTCAATGCAGCCACGATCCGTGATAGCTATCCATTACCTATCACCAACCACCTATTGGAAAGAGTTGCAAGAAAAGAAGTCTATAGTTTCTTAGATGGATTCTCGGGATACAACCAAGTAGCTATTGGTACTGAGGACCAACATAAGACCACATTCGCGACTGGATGGGGAGTCTATGCTTTCAGAGTGATGCCTTTTGGACTCACTAACGCACCTACTACTTTCCAAAGGTTGATGTGTCATGTTTTCTAAGAATTCCTAAAGAAGACTATGGAAGTGTATGTAGATGACCTATGTACATATTCAAATCAAAGGCAAGTCCACATTCCTGAATTGCAGAAGATATTTGATAAATGCCGACAATATAGAGTCTACTTGAATCTCGAAAAGTGTGTCTTCATGGTAAGACAAGGGAAGATTTTGGGACACATAGTATCTAAGAATGGAATACCTACAGATGAAGACAACATCAAGGTCATTTTAGAACTTCCTAGACCAAAGAATGCAAAGGAAGTGCAAGCATTTATGGGACATTGTGGATACTATCGTCGATTTATCCACATGTATGCCATAATTGCCAAACCCTTTTATGGACTATTGGCACAATTCACTTGGACTGATGAATGTGAAAAGGCATTTAACGAGTTAAAAAGGTGACTTAGCACAGCCCCAATTCTGAAAACACCGAGTTGGAAGAAGCCTTTCCATATTCATCTGGATGCTTCAAATTACACAATAGGATGCATCTTAGCTCAGCCGGTAGATGAAGGAAAGTTAGATCATCGAATTGCCTATGCAAGTAGACAACTGAATCAAGCCAATAGAAACTATACAACTACGGAGTGAGAAGGATTAGGAATGGTGTACGCTGTAAAGAAATTCAGACACTATCTCTTAGCCAATAAATTCAAGTTCTTCATAGCCTTATTGTACTTAGTCAATAAGCCTTGTAACACGAATAGACTAGTGAGATGGCTTTTGCTATTGATGGAGTTCAACTTTGAAGTAATTGTGAAAAAAGGAAATACCCATGTAAGAGCAGATCACCTCTCTAGATTAACACATGGAGAACCACCAAGTGGAATACCAGATGATTTGCCAAACACTTATCTGTTTAATTTGGAAGTGTATCCAAAGTGGGCAGAGAAGCTAATCCCAATCCTCACTCATGGCCCACAACACTCAATTAATAAGGAGTGTAAAAAGGAAATTCTGCAATCACGGAACTTGCACATTATTGCAGGAAGTGTGTACTATAAGGAACCCAACGGTGTACTATCGAGATGTGTTGAGGAAGACGAAAAAATGAAGTTGATTGAACAAGCCCATGTAAACAAATGGAGGATGCACAAAGGAATTCACAAAACTCTAATATAATTGAAACGACTAGGAGTATACTGGCCTGATATGCCTAAAGATGTCCATGATTATGTGAGTAATTGCATAGAATGTCAGGAAACCATACCAGAGGATCACACATCCTTACCCTTCTCTACAAGAGCACCCAAATGGAGTGAAACATTAGTGAAATTCCTAAAGACACGAGAACACAAGAAAGAGTCATCTTAGCAAGGAAACGGTCCCTAGAGGAAATGAGTAAGGATTATGTAATCATGGGAAGACACTTGTTCAAGAGAGGGAAAGACAACCAGTTACCGCTATGTGTACAAGAAGGAGAATACTTACCCATATTAGCGATGGCACATGTTGGTGCTGCAGGAAGTCATTTTTCAGCCGAGAGAACTATAAAAATGATCCTCTTTGCCGGCTTGTGGTGGCCAACTCTACATATGGATGCTGACACCTATGTCCGAAGTTGTGAGACATGCCAAAGGGCCAAATACCCAATTCGGTGAGATGACATGCCATTGAGACCTATGGTTTGCGCTAGAGCATTTTCCAAATGGGGTATTGATTTCATAGGACCGATTAACCCACCAGCCAAAGGGTCAGATGCCGAATACATCATAGTCGCCACAGATTATTTGACTAAATGGGTGGAGGCAAAGGCTACTAGAAAGAATGATGCTCAGACCACTGCACATTTTCACTCGCTTTGGATTGCCAATTGAGATTGTGAGTGACCGAGGAACGCATTTCATCAATGAAGTCATAGATTCCCTAATGAATGAATTCTTAGTGATCCATAAAAAATCAGCCCCATATCACCCTCAAGCCAATGGACAAGCAGAAAGTTCCAATAAGCTGTTATGCACAGTATTGACAAAAATAGTCAATAGTGGAAGGTCAGACTGGGACAAACAATTGCATCATGCAATTTGGGCCTTCCGAGTTGCTTACAAGACTTCCATTGGAACTACCCTATTCAACCTTGTGTATGGAAAAAACGCAATCCTTCGGATTGACTTTTTAGTGCCAACTTTGAGAGTAGCCCAACAGTATGAATGGAGAAGGCATGAATTGTGCAAACAACTAGACCAAATTGAGAAGCTACATGAGACTAGAATATAAGCGATTGCAGGAATTTATGCAGCCAAGGGAAGACAAAAGGCATATTATGATGCACACATAAAAGACAAAGGACTAAAAGAAGGAGACTTAGTTCTGGTCTACACCTTCAAGCAACATGCCAAGAAATTACAAAAACGTGGATACGGACCTCTAATCATCAATAGGATTTCCACTAGTGGAGCAGCTAATCTAGCTACTCTGGATGGAGATATTATTCCTAACTACATAAGTGGATGTCGAGTAAAATGATATATGGAGCCATTGAAGGATCAAATATTAGCATGCCTCATAGGTGCGCAAAATAGGAAGAGAGAGAAAGAACGAATTAGAGAGGAAGCACGGCAAGAAGCCTTAGAGCGTATCAAGAAACGAAAAGAGTGGATAAGGCAAATAGATGAACGATATCTACAAGGAGAAGAGCCTATTCCCATGGCTAATTACCAGGTTCATAATTCCGATACAACCAATGTCAGTATGTCCCAGCCTTATTTAAACCTAGGAATTCAAACGATGGAGTACCAGCTAATAGACGCCTTGCTAGATTCAGAAGCAGCACTTAGTTGCATATGAAATACGGCCATCATAGATCTTCAAACGGTTATAAAAACCACAAAAGCACACATGATAGGTATGGGAGGTCAGGTTATAGCATGCATTGGAGAAGCTACAGTATCCCTCCACCTAGGTAACTCAACTATGGAACAACGAGTTCTAGTGTGTAGAGATGAAGATCTCATAGAGAACTTGATCCTAGGGCAAGACTAGTTCATTGAGAATGAAGTGAGCATCCACCTAGCTCAATGATACATTTCAGCCAAAATAGGGCACAAGGAAATCTTTAGTCTATTAGGAGAGAAACCCTCACATAGGCCAAGAGTCATCAAAAGTGCCGAACAAATCATACAAGAGCACATAGCAAATGATTCCAGCACAAATCAATCAGCAGCAGGTCTGACAGAAGAAGGGAATTCAAACCCCAATGTATCCAAGGAGAAAGTACATTCATCCTACTTGACTGGTGAACAGAAGGGACCCAAGGAGGACAACACTCTTACAACCTCCTATCAAAAAGAGAGAGCAGTAGAACGGAAATCTACTGTGAGCTTCTTGCAATCAAGAAATGCTAACCTCACGTGGGGTCGCAAGGATCGAGTGAAGAATCAGAGAAGGCAACACCAACACACATCATTACTCATAGGAAGACAAGGTCAGACAAGGATTCTTCTTCAACAAAATCAGAACTAAAACGAGTTTTGAGAGTATGGCTTCCAAGGCCTTTGATAGAAGCTCAAAAAACACGGCAACAAATGTGGATTCCAAAGAAGGTCAAACAAGTGGCCATTCAAGAGATAGACAAGCATGAGAAAACATTATATCAACACAGTAAAACCATGAAGCCAAGCAATACTAGTCACAGATATCAGAGAAGCAGGAATCCAACGACTCGAATGACAAAAGAGACAAAACAAGCGCCTGCAACCCGACAAAATGAGGAGAAGACAAGGCTTAAAACCTCTACTACAAAATGGATATGGAAACCAAAGCAACAGCAAGGAATGGAAAACACCAACACCAAGAAGATTTCTCTTGCACACATGAAGCATTAAATGCACCTAAAATATGCATAATAGGGCCACATTACGAGGCCAGGCATTCGGCACTTGATGTACATAATAGAATTAGTTGTGCACATTCTCCAATCGGGGATAGGTCATAGCTTCTACTTCCATAGGAATGGACCTACAATGTAAATAAATAATTGCTTTGGCTATGCTAATTCTTGTTTTCTTTTCAGTAAAAATGAAAAAAATTATGCCGTAAGGGATCTCACTTGTGCAAGCAAGGGGAAACGGAGTGACAAAACGAACGAAATGTCACTACAACACACATCACTAAAGACATGCCTTCTATAGAAGCTAATGCTCTTTTCATTACAAGTGCAGATGGCTTCCAAAGATTCTGAAACAACCATCTAGGAGGAAGTGCTGGAATTCCCTCTGCAAAGTGTGACTAAAGCAAAGGGTCATTGGTTTAGAGATGATCAACCAGCAGGGGATTTCTTGTTCCTAGTAACCATCAAAATCATGGATACAGATCACCAGTTCCCTGTGATGTCAAAAGACTTCAAGGTAGTACATGAGCTCACATCAACCATGGACGTTATGAAGAAGGTGGGCATTCGTAAATACTTTGAGTTTCCGATATACAAACCTGATTTTCTGCGATGTGCCCAAGTTATGAATACTCTGCAACCTTCATTGCATGATCCATTGGTGCCCAAGGCTAGAGTTATGGACGGCGTTGGTGAATGGGTCATTATCCAATTCACACATGACTTAATTAAGGAAGCTTTTGGATGGGAGAAGGATGGGACCATGGTATTAAAGGAAGAAAGTCGAGGAGCAAAGACGAGAACATTCAATGACATTAATCGCATTGATATTGAAGACGAAGTGAGACTCATCCATCAGCACTTCTGCTTTCCCAATATGCACAGATACACTGCTCCACAAAAGATTGTAGTACAAATGTTGTCACACGCTATTAAGCAAATTGGAAATCAAGTCAATATGACTCCGTATATTCAAGAGCCGCTGTTCGAGGCAAAGAAGCAGTGGAATCACAAGAAATTTCTGAATGGCAATGTGGCCTTGACAATATTGATATATCATGCTTTGGGCATTAGAGATCATTTAAGAGAGATGCCATCATCGGAAGCAATGGCCAAATATGCAAAGGTTGCAACAGTTCCTCATAAAAAGAAGGGAGTAACAATCGTAGAGGAAGCAAAAACTAGCTCCCAACCTAGAATGAGAGGTACCAAGAGACTAAGGCAAATGATGCAAGCAGAAGCAGAAGTTCCAGCCACCAAGAGGGCACATGTGCTTCCAAGAACGACAATTGAAGACTATCAACCAATCACAGAAGAAGAATTGGCCAAAGCAATGGAAGCCACACACTAGCACACTAAAGGCCAAGTCAAGCTATCAGTGCAAGGACACCATTACCAGCAAGCACATCAAGATATAGAACAAAAAAAGGGGCTGACCAAGGTGCATAGATACAGGGAATTGAATTTAGTAAGTTCATGCTCATCATCAGATGCACAAGAAGAACCAGACACCTCCTTGTTGAATGTGGACATTCGAAGTGAGTCCAAGGATGATGGACAATGGGAGGAGTTAAATGAATTGAACGAGAATGTGGAAGAGGAAGGCATGAAGGTGGATCAAATGCCCATCAACTCCAACCAAGATAAGACAGAAAAGGAGGTCTTCCAAGAACGAGTACATGTCATCAAGTTAAATGAAGCCTCTAACATTCAAATCAAAGAGACTATGCTTGCAGGAGATGGATTATTCAAAAATCCCAAGGAAGAACCAGAAGATAATACGGTGGAAGAGTCAGAACCCTTCACACCAATAAGGGTAGTGGCAGAACCCTCCCCTATGGATGTTACATTTCGAGTGCCAGACAGGTCGTTAATAAAGAAGACGAAACCAAAGAACAAGAAGTGCAGCTCCAAATCTGACAACCACATAATGAGACTATACATGTTGAGCACGGAAAGGATGTACAAAGAGGGGAAGCTCCAAGCATCCCAAAAACATGATTGAATGTGGACGCCGCTCAGCTCAAGCCAGTGGTTCAACATATGGTCAAAACTGCCATGGACACTCAACAGTTAATGCTTGAGGCTGATGCTGACTATGACAAGGCGATGAGAGAAAATAATCAACTTCAAGAAATGGGTGAGAACCTTTCCACCCAATTGATTCAAGCACAAAAGAACATAGCGGATAAAGAGGAAGAAGTCCAAGAGGCCAAGCGGCAATGCAAAACACTAGAGAAAGAAAATAAAAAATTAAAAGGCCAATTACAGGATTTACAAAGTAAATATGAGACTAGTGAAGCTCAAAAGGTCAAAATGATTAATAGAAGCAAAATCCTTGAAACACAAATTCAAGTATACATGGACGAAGCCGATAACTTACGAAACAGAAACAAGGAGCTGATGACAGCCCTTCTCTGTAATCAACCGATAGATACTCCTAAAGTACCAGAAAAGGACACAGAAGCATTGGAAGAAAAGATAATTAGGTATGAAGATCTGCTCAAGCAGGAGCAGGACATTATCGCAGATTGGGAGAAAAGGTATATGGATGACACAGCAGAACTGAGAAGGAAATGGAAGGTTGCCGAGAATAAATACTTTGAACAATGCAAGGAAGATGTTGATCAACTCGCGGTAATTGGCAAGAAGCTCCTCAACAACAAAGAAAAGATTCTGAAGGCCACTGAGGAGATTAAAAATAAGGATGAATTGATCAAGCAACTATAGGATCAACTAGCACAGAAGATAACAGAGGGAACACGAGTAGTTCCACACTCCACAGTGGCTACTGAGGAGACTAAGGTACATACTCTCTCTCCACCCTTACATCATTCACCAATAAGGTAGGAAATGGAGATCCACTCTGAACGACATCATCGGGATATTGCAAAACTAAGCCGGCATGAGCGGGCACTGGTATCCCAACTTACAAAGGATTTTGAAGATCAAGTGATAAAAGTCATGAAGGAAGCGAAGATCGAGAGCAAGAATCTCGAACAAATAATGAGACCATTCAATGTACCATATGGTTTACTTAAGGAACAAACACAGCAATATGTAAAGAACACAACCATAAAGAGCCAGATAGCAACCTCCAGTTTAACATGCAAACATTCACTTACACTCAAGAGGAATTCGACAAAGCTGATCCCATATGGAGGAGAAAGTTTTTGGAAAAAAAATCTGACATTAAGGGTACACTGGGAATCATCACCATACATACTTCAGGTAAATCCATCCTTTTGCCCAGTACCCAGAAGACGCTCCTAGATGCAATTTAAGAAAGGTCGACCCCAGGGGAGCATCCATACTCAATGGCTCAACTATCCACTCCTACCAAGTCCACCGCATGATTATTTACCAACAGAGGAATACATGATCAAGACAATAGAATTTTGGATAGCTCGCTATACCCCTGTACCCGATCTAGCCATTAAGATGACTAAGAAGATTTTAAGCATGTTACTTACAGTTATTAAAGTGTTTCATCACGCTCAATATACCTTTTTAAATTCATCGGCATTAATCAAGGATCCGACGCCCTCATTTTTTATCTATCAACCATACCGAGCCGATTAACACTTATGGCCATATATTCAAGGCTCATGTTTTTGCCTAGTAACTACATGCAGACTTTTGAAGAAGCATTCTTCATTGGATTTTTTGAACTAGACTCCGAGATTTTTGTGAAAATGTCTTCGAATCTTAATGCGAGGATGGTAGCCTACGAATTGTGTTTCTTTGCAGACCATAGACAGGTGCCGAAAGACGTAGTCAAATCGAGTCAATGGAAAGAATTCATGTTATGTCATGCCAATCTGCTTAATCAACGAGAGCAACAAGTCATTCAGACATACTCACGTCATCACAAAAAGCGTGTCGGGGATGACAGAGTTCAGGAGGAGGGACGTGTGGAAGGGGAATCAAGCAAAAAGAGAAGAAGAAGAAAATCAAAGACTAAAACTGCTCAGTAAGGAGTAAAGATTATCAAGAAAAAGAACAACTCTCTGCCCAAAGCCCCGCAGGGGCACGCATCAAGCGACAACACCAAAGGCCTAGGTCCTGAGGAGTGGAATTAAAGAAAGATAACAACCAAGACATTTCATGGGAGGTTGTACATAGCTTCCTCATCCATTAGGAGCAGGCGGTGCAGTGAAACAAGCTGAGGAGAGAGACAACACACAAAGGACTCTGCATCGGATAAGATAACCAATTGTCAGAAGGTCCTAGTTACCTCCTCGTCCACTAGATGCGTGCGGTGGAAAGAAATGGAACACGCCCTCGAGGATGACAAAGAAGATTCAAGAACATGACCTTTAAAGTGTAACGCTCTCTTAAAAGAGAGTAGAGGTGAGCAAATTATGGTGTGCATGGCAATCCGATTTAATGCAGCAACCTAGATTTATGAATGTATGGAATACCAAGGGGATTATAGAAGCAAAGGAATAACTTCGGATAAAGTAACAAATTATCTGACAGTCCTTATCGCTTCTTCAACCACTGGGTGCGTTTATTCAGAAGCCTTAGACAAGCTGCAAACGAGAAGCAAAAGCCTGTCAAGGGACGACAAAGACAAAGAGGGGGAGAGTGTTGCAGAACAAAGACGCACTAAAGAGGAGCCCCAAATTTTTCAAATTAATGGGCATATTTTTCTTGTTCGAAATCCTAGGAAATTCCCTCAAAACTATGTAAATGCACTAGATGAGTCCTCTAGATGCATAATCCCAAATCATTGTAATATATTTCTTGTAAAATAGTAGGAGGGTAGAGATTAGTTAATAAGGTGCCGGTCACTTGTGTAAAAGGATCATTTTTTAGGGCACATGTATATAAGTCACTTGGTGACTCTTTGAAAACACTTTTTACCATTGTGAAGAAGGACAGCTCCTGAATTTTAAATTTGCTTCTTTCCTGTAGATTTTCATCTTCTCTATGATCTTTTGTGTGTGTGTGAAGCTTGGAATATGTGTGTAGGACTGTTGTCTATCCCTCCCCATCACTTTTGAGTTACTATAGTGTGTGTGTGAGCAAATACGAGTTGTGAAGTGAGTATATGTATTTCCCACCATTCATTATTTTGGTCATAACTTGAAGAGAGGTTGTCAAATTCGAGTGAAAATACCATCAATAGATGCGTCTCCTCAAGAGCTTTGAAATGAACCCGCTATCAACCATATTCGGAGTTGGGAGCTATGAGAACCATTCGAATTTGTGAAAACTGGTGTAAGTGGTATCGCGGCAGATACTTTCAGAAGTTAAGTAAGTTAGAGAGGTAGTTTAGTCTTTTCTCATGCATATTAGCTGAGCCAATTCAATTTCCATCATGTGCGCACATGTCTCCATACACTTGGTTGGGTCGATTCATCAGATTGATAATTAAGCATGTGTCAATCCACCACTATATGCACTTGTGTGGAAAACGAGATTTAATCTCTTTGACACAAGTCCCTAAGACTTCGTGACTTAGGTACACATTTATTCTTGACCAATTTGTAGTGACAAGTGTTTTTAACTTCTTGTCTTTAGATTCCTTCTTTACTATTGCTTTAGGTACCTATCTCGGCCGAGACTTTTACAGGAATCTCTCTATTGCTTAAGTCTAAGCATCCGCTCATGCTCTCTAGATTTGTACCAAAATCCCTTTAAGGATAGGCAAACACTTATGTTTGGCCTTCCACAGACTTAAGTATTGTCTTCATGGTTGTAGACTACATTCTTGGAATAGCTTCACTCTGTTCAGACTCGGAATAGCTTACTCTATTCACAATTTTTGATTGGATAAATAGAACCTGAGTGAATAATTCCCAAAAGGAATTCTATTACCAATACTTGGGCAATCTACAAAGTAGTTCCAATTGCATATACTTGGACAATCATGGCCAAACTTGATCAATTTTAGTTGATCTTGTGACTAAAATAAAGACTTAGTCTTTATTTTTATGATCTCCGAAACTATCAAAAAGCTTCTTTGCTTACCCGCGAGAGTTTTTTTAGAGATCTTTCCCCAACTTAAGTCCAGGCAATCAAACACTGATGCCTCTCAGATTCCAAAGCTAAGAATCTTTGATATTCCTTTAGATTATATCAATATTTGGACTTAATTACCAATACTAGTGGTTTGGGAATTACTGGGAACTACTTGCTATTAGACTTTTCTTGAAAGATTCTAGTCTCATATCAAGGGAGATTTTTCTTTCAAGAACTTTAGATTCCTGTCAAGGAATCAGTAACATTAAGCCAATGATTCATCTTGGAATCTTTTGCTTTCCAGTCCAATGATTCATCTTGGAATCCTTAGTTTTACTGGAATCTTCTCTCTAAAAGAAATATTGACTATTGAACAAGAACAAGACTTAAGGCTTTATTGCTTGTCCAAAAGATATTCCTTTTTAACTAAGGAAATAGTTAACTGGGCTATTTCCTTTATTGGTTTAACTTTTAGGAAGTAGCTTAATTCCTAAAGATTACTTTGACATATCTTTTAGAACATATCTTGATTCCCAAAAATTAATTTGACTTGGGCTTCTTCTTTAAGCTCGAATTAGCTTAAACAAAACCAAGCATACTTTATATCTTGGCAAAACATCTATATCTTAAAGAGGTTTTGCCTTCTTCATCTTCCGGCAAAACATCCGTAACTAGTAGATGTTTTGCTCTTATCTATCCAATCCATCAATTTCTATTCCAATTGATGGGTATGTCTATTTTTGGAAAGATGTGCTTAATAAAAGGTCTAAGCTATCATTTTTTCAATGGCTTATCTCTTTAAATACCTTTTATTATAACATCATCATTCCTTAGTTCTATCATATATTATGAATTTATGTGTATTTTGGGAAGAGTTCATAAATCAACTAAGATCCTCTACTTGGAACTTTTCCTTCCCAAAAATAAATTCATCTCGAACATGGTAGGAGAATGATCTCACATGTGGAATAGAAGGCTTGACTATTTCATTTTAGTGTTTCTCTTTTAGAAAATATCTCAATTCCTAAAAGTCACTTACCAAGGTTTCATCATGAGATACAAATCTTGAATCCACAAAGAAACTTCTTAGATCTTTTCAAAATCTTCTAAATAGAAGAGTGCTTCCAAAGTTTCCATGTTTTTATGGCCCTATGCATCATTATCAGAGATGCAAAACATGAACGAAACACAATCTATTGAGCTTCAATGTTTAATTTGTATTTAAGTTCATCGGTTTGGTTGTTGAGTTCCATGGAATCGAAGAGTGCTCATGGAACTTGGAAATATAGCTGAATTTATCATCCAATCTTGGGATGCTTGAGAAGTTACATAAATTACGTAACTAATCAACTAAAGCTTATCCGCATGACTTTCTAAATATCACCTATACTTAGAATAATCATTATAAGCTTATCTTCATGACTCCCTATGTATATACGAGACTTAGAGTCATCATAAATCGCAAAAAAATTTGCAAGTAATTAAATTTTCTTGGTCATCAAGAAAATTTAATACTTAACTTTCTCCTAGCGCCTACTTATACCTAGTAAGACATCAAACATACTTAATTATCATTAAGTATTTATTTTTGATAACGGAGTATCAACTTGGGAAGCAATCGACTAATGACTTGAGCTGCAAACTAGAACTAGCATGTCTTTGCAACTAACTAGTCCTCTATCTTTCCTAATGTCAAGCCGTGAGCTTTATAAAGTAAGATAAATACTAAGAGAGTACATTTTCATATCCACTTGCAAACAGCATCCCGTTCTATCATGCAAATGCATGTACCTACATGCAAATGCATTCTTTGTCCTAATGCACTATGATATAAAACCATATCCTTGTGGTGCAATAAAAAGCTTACTCAATGGAAAGGAAATCTGAAATTAAACTACCAAAATACATTCTTTGATGCATAAGGATCCTTTTTTAAAACCAAGTCTTTCCTTAATACAAACTAATGCTTGGAATGAGAAGTGGATTGTTTCATTATCCTAATCTAAACTTAATCAATTGAAATCTTGACTATTTCAATGTGCATCTAGGATTAAGTGTAGAATAATGAAAACAAGATAAATCAAGCACTAAGGCCAAGTAGAAACTGGAAAATACTTAACTTTGATCATAGCTTCGTCCTTCCAATAATCCTCAAGAAGAGCAATTTTTTATCTTGAAGACCTTTGCTTCTTCAACTTGGATGCTCATTGATGATTACATGAAGAAGCTTGAGCAATCATGGATAAACTACGAGAAACATGATAGAGCAGTTCATAATTCGGGTCCATGGGACTTCTATGTGTGGAGACAAGAATAAAGACTTTGGCTTCACAAAAATAGCAGCCAAAGTGACCATTTGTTTCTCTGTCATGCCTATCGTCCACCCCAAGAATATGATGGCGTTGCCATCAAATCATTGAAGTGTGATGTGAGTAGCAGCATTATTGTATATAATGAATACATCACATATTTTGCATCAGCGCTGCCGGCTATGCTGCTTATAACAGCGAGTAGGACTCCCCAAAGTTCTGAGTTCAAATTATGCGATCACAAACAGTTGCCTATTGTGCTTTTACTGCTCGGTGCAACGGATATCTCATGCAGAGATTGCGGTCCGCAATTGAAGAGTTGAAAAGAGCATATCAATTTTGTTCGTATGCTGTACTCTTGCCCAATATTATGGGTGTAGCCATGTGAGCTCGTTGCCTTCATGGTTTCTTAGTCGCCTTGCGTTCGAAACCACCTAGTAGCACTTGATGACTTCTGTGAATAATCTTCTGAAGGATAGTCAAAATACTGTTGGGTCTTTGGGAAGACATATCGTGTGAGAAAGCGGCAGCCCTCACAACTCTGACGTGAAGAATTGGGAAAAAAACTATAAAAAAGTATAAAGTCTATATAGAGCAGGTTGGTAGTGCAAGCTTCACCAAGGCATTATACCCGGGGTCAAACCCCGCTATCAGCGTGCGCCAAACCTTAGCGTGTTGATTTTGAACTCGTTTTTTTCTTCATAATTATGTAAGAAAAAAGATTCGCAAAGCGTGAAATCTCGACAAAGCATAAAATATCGATCCGAGAACAATAAAGCACACGCAATCATAGAAGTATAAGAATGTGGAGAAGATGATGATACAAGATGCAAGGTTTCCATGAAAGATGATGATACCAATGCAAGAGAACAAGAATTACGACCACCACATGCTAGAGAGATGACTCTCCTCCCAACCAAATGCCTCTAAATATAGCTCTCTTCAGGGGACTGCCTTCTTGGGCAAGTGGATACTAGCCAGCCATGTATCAGCCATGTAATTGCATGTGCGCCAAGTGTCCCAATCAACTCGAGTTAACTCAACTGGATGCTTCTAGAAGGCTCTAGATCTCTTTGGGCAAAATATTCACCCCATGTCCCTCATGGGAATTGAACCCAAGCCCTCCTCCTTCACATCCTTGAGACTTAACCACTAAGATAAATGGATCACTTGTTCACAACAACACAAGACCTACTAAGTCTAAAGTCAAGATCTTTGGTCATACACACGGATGACCAAACGGTGTCCGATTTCAGATCTGTCTGAACCGGCCAGACCCTTGGATCATAGACTTACTTTCTTACATCATCCCATCAAAAGATTTGGATGGCAACCTATTTACAAGATAAGTGGCAGTAGATACACTCTCTGCCCACAAGTAATTAGGTAATTTTTTCTCATTTAACATTGACCTAGGTGTTTCAACAATTAATCTATTTCTCCTTTCTGCCACCCCATTTTGCTCAGGGGTATATCTTGTTGTAATTTCTCTATTGATTCCTCTGTCCTACAAGAATGCATCAAATGCATTTGAGAAGTACTCACCTCCTCCATCTGACCTTAGTCTCTTTAGACTTCTCCCTGTTTGGTTCTCAACAACTGCAAGATACTTTTTAAAACAATTGAATCCTTCATCTTTGTGCTTCATAAAGGATAAGATAGTCCAACTACTAAAATCATCAATGAAAGATACATAATACCTTGATCTAGAAATTGAGGGATCCTTACTTGGTCCCCATACATCTGTATGGACAAGTTCTAAGTAGTCCTCATGCATGTAGCCTTTCCTTGAGAAGGGTAACCTGTGACATTTTCCAAACTGACAAGCACCACATTTATAGATCATGTGTTGCTTGGATACATTAGGTATCCCAAGCACACATTGATCTCTACATATTTGTTTTAAGGTTATTTCACCAACATGCCCTAATCTCTTATGCCTAATTTCAAGCTCTGATAGTGTTTGATCTTTGTAGCTATAAAGTGCAATATTCCTTGTATCCTCAACTTCAAAAGTGAATAATCTACCTGTCTTTTCTCCTTTAGCAATTCTCTTGAATCCATGTTGGGGATCCTCCACAAATGCTCCATATTGATTGAACCTGACCTGCAAACCTTTTTCCACAATCTTTCCAACACTCATCAAATTCTTGGTAATTGTAGGTATATATAGAACCCTGCTCAACAAATTCTCATTTCCATCAGAGGTCTTTACATTTCCTACTTTTATCATTGAGTGCTTGGTGTCATCACCTGTTTGCACCTGATGCTTACCCTTTGGTTCCTCAAGGTCAGAGAAGAGCTACATTGCCTGCAACATGGTTTGAGCATCCTTAGTCAATGTAGAAGAGATGGTCATCATTTATACCTAGTTTTGAAGGCATATTCATAATCAGAAGAGAATCCTCTTGTTCCTCTATGTAGTTGTTGTAATCTTTCCTTGATTTTTAGCCTCCTTGGTAGTTGCTATTGTAGTTGTTGTTGTTGTTGTAGTTGTTATTGTAACCTTGATGGTGATTGAATCTTTCTCTTGATTGTGTATATCCACCTCTTTGATATCCTCTATCTCTCTAATTCTTGAAGTTCCTGTAACACTCATCTGTAGTATGATTTGGCTATCTACAAATATTACATGGTTAGGAGTTATAAGGTCTCCCCCTACCTTGCTTACTTCCTCTGCCCCTTCCTCTTGAGGTTCTACCTCTCCCTGCATAGTTGGCTTGGTAGGTAGCTCCTTCATCCTCAATCTTCTTGTTCTCCCTTTCTCTTTGGACTTACTTTTATCAGTGTATAGGGCATAAGAGCTATTACCTCTTGATGAATCTCCATTCTTGTTGATCTTGGCTTCATGGGTAAAAAGTTGCCCCATGAGAGTGGTAAGGTCTAGAATCTGCATGTCCATGTACAAGTCCATAGTAGTTTTGAAGCTCTCCCATTTGTCATCAGCTTTAATACCATTGATTACTTATCTTACAATTTGCTCCTCTTCAATTTCTTCTCCTATGCTTGCCAATTGATCTGAGACTGCTACATCTTTGACTTTGGTCATATACTCTGGGATGCCTTGCTTGGGTTGCTTTCTTTGAGTGGTAAACTCAATCCACAATTGGTTCTTCCTAGCCCTTGTGTTGGAAGAGAAATATGAAGACAATGTTTCCCAAGTCTCTTGGGATGTCTTACAGTTTCTAATATGTGGAAGACGAAAATAAAATATTGAGTTTAGTAAGTAAGACCTTGCTAACGCATCCTTGGCACACCATGTGTTGAGTCTTTCATGCTCCTCTCTTGTAGGTTGTCCTTTGCTTCTGAATATGGGCGTTTCCTCATCTCCTGAGATGTATCCATAAAGGCTCCTTCCTTGCAAGTATGTCTTCATCCTCAAGGACCATGCGTGATAGTTTTTCTTGTCCCCTTTATCAATGAAAGATGGAAAACCATCTCCCATTTTACCTTAGCTTTGCTTTGATACCACTGTTGGGAAAGATGGATGGACACTCCAAGCAATGAGTAGGTATTGCCAAATCCTGCTTTGTACCAGTGCCTTGATGCTTTAGAGTTGAGTTGTAGCCCCTCTTAGCTTTCCAATGACACTAAGTGCCTATGTACTTTGGAAATGATGTGAGAAATGATTGAACCAAAACATACTACTTCCAAGTTGAAGGATCAATGGAAACCTTCTATTTTTGTTCACACACCTGGTGCTTGTTATGCTGAATGCTTCCAGTACAATAAGAATTAGAAAAATTCCTCTTACAGGTATCAAATTACCTTAATGAGCTAATGATTCAAAGTGGAATCACTTAAAATGGTGCACTATACACAGAGCAATCAATTTAACAATCAAATCATTACCCTCGATTTTTTTACGACCTCTGCAGAGTTTGACCAGTGAGTGCATCGATGTGCTTTTCTCCAAATTGGCTTAATGGATTATCTTCAACATTTTTCAGCATGTAGAGAACTTGGAGATGATTCCAACAAGCTATAGAACATTGAAGATGGTGTAGAAATGACTGAGATATGAGCAGTACAAGTTGACTGTTATGAATGACTATGACAGAGAGACCGTAGATGAGAAGTATAGATCTATTGTATTAAAGCATAATGTTTACAAGATCATAGGCATGATAATCAAAGCCTAATGATGTTGAGTAGTATAGGCTATGATGTAAGCCTTACTCTCTTACAATGTGATCTAGGAGAACTCGGGAATGGAGTCACATATCCACCGAGTTTTTTTTATATCTTTTATAGATAAGATATTTGAATTTGAATTTCAATCCTCCATTGGCTCTCACTAAAAGTAATCCTCCAGTACAGGAGATATTCTCTCAAGTGGAGTCGTGACTTTTCAACTAACAAGTCCCACAAATTTAGAGGTAGTTACACATATTCTTTCAAGTCAAAAAATGACTTTTACAAATGGTAAAGATAAAAGACTTCTTAGCAATGGTTTCCATGGATCTTCACTTTGTACATAAATCCTTAGCCAAATGTGTAGGCTTGGTATTTGCACCAACAGTTTCCATATGGCATTGTAAGGGAGCCATGTTGCATTGGATTTTGGCATTCTTCTCCAGCTCTGTTTATCAATCGAACTCAAGTTCCTTTACGGATTCCTTGTCTACATCCTTAAGCTAGGATTCAAGCTTGAAATGGGACTACTATACTGTGTGGTACATGTCTTGTAAGTTCTTATTGCTCTCTTTGAGTTCTATCACTCTTTCTCGTAGACACGTAGATTGATGAGGCACCCTTCTAGGTGTTGATATTCCTACCTTAATTGATTTTCACATTATATCTTATTTTTAAAAGCATTATTTACATGCATAGATGCTATTTGTATAGGTGGAAACGTAGGGAAAGGGGGATTGGCATGGGAATGCTAGGTAGTGCTCACATGTGTTGTGGGTGTATGTGATGTTGGTGGATGGGGAATGGGCGATGGTGGAAGTGTGGGGGTTAGGAGAGGTACTTAGGGTGGTGATATGTCCATAGGATCAGATGTGGATGTGGGTGATGGATCTACCATGAAGATGGGGATGGTAAGTGCAATGCTTGTGGTATTTGTGAATAGAGAAGATGAGAGAGGACAGAAGAAAGAACTCCTCTGCCATGGAGTAGATTGAATGAGTGGCTAAAATGCAGCTTCAAGAATGGAAGCCCAAGGTGAGATTTTTGTTGAGGGTGGTGGAGGCTGAAATATGGAGAAAAATATGGATAGATAGTTATGGAGGGAACAAAGGTTTGGGTTGATTGCGATGTAGGGTAGCCTAGCATGGTGGCAATTAAGGTTGGTTGACCCATGAGAAGGTGGTGGAGTGGGTGACCTAAGGCAAGTTTATATGAGGAAGAGAGGGTAGTATACAAGGGGTTAGTAATTGATGAAAACTATTTCTGATGGGATATGCGGGTGCAATTGAGGGGACTGTTGTGGTACTTACAATGTTTTTGGTGCGAGGTAGTGAACAAGGTGGCATGTGGAAAACCGGTTTCTCAAGTTGGGTTACTATTGTTGATCTGGGTTTGGTTTGGGTTTCTTGCATTCTAAGTGGGGATAGAGGGTGAGGAGGTGAGATCAGAGAGGTTTGTACAAAGGTTTCAGCTATAAGGTGAATGGTGGTTGTGGATGTCACCTCCTAAGTCCTAGTAGTCTCTACCTGAGTGGTGAAGGTCACATTAACTTGTGAGATAGGTATTTGTATATTTTTAGCTTGTCTCTACTAGGTGTTGATATGTATTTAATCATATTGTGGACAAGGTCTTTGCAAAATATGATTGGTAGCTTCAACAACCCCACAAGTCTCAATTAATAGTCAAAGGGACGCAACGAACTATGGATCCAAACCTTTTTCTTCCAATATCTAGTTCATCACCAAATGGGTGCTATGTAGTGAGAGTCTAGCTCTCGCTTGTATGCTCTTTATTGTGTCATGTAATCAATAGAGCTCCACTATATATGTAGGGGCTCCTTCCTCTTCTTTTTCTTCCTCTCCTTTGTCTTCTCCTTCTTACTAATATTCTTGGTGTTGTTCTTCTTCCTGTTGTTGTTGTTGATCGATGTCTTCTTCTTCATCTTCTGAATCGAAGTCTACCTCTTGGAGAAGCTATTCAAAATCCACATTGTCTAAGTTATGGAGGCCAATTGGTCCTCGAAATTCCAAATCAATAGCTACAAGTGGTACAACCTATTGAGTTGTGGATGCTCCATCTGTCCTTCTCCTTGGAGGACGATTGTAAAGGGGCACAGAAGGCATTCCCATGCTAGAATGATGGTTGGAGGCAAGGTGGCTCCTGTATGTTGGGCACATGGGATGGATGCTTGCATACTCTTAGAGGACCACATTCCAAGATAAGGCACATTGAATGGGAATCTCATAGGCTAAGCATTTGTGTATGGTATGAGTCAAAGCACAACATCAGTTCAAAACTCTCTTGCAAGCCCATCATTGGTTAGCTGCATGAACCAATCAGAATGATAACTAACTTTTGTGTTGTTTCCCATAGGAAGGTCCTAAATGGGGATGGTTTGCAAGTGCACAAGTGCTTCTAGTCTCTCCTTTGGTGATTTAAAGATAGGTAGAGTGTTAATGTCTATGGGTTGGGAGCTAGTGCTTTTGTACAAACTAGTGCCTACTTCAACCATACTTATTGAGGTGGATAATTTTCTCTAGATCTGCCAGAAGAAGAAGAATCACATTAGTATTGTATCATAAACTTGATGAGGCCTTGTTCCCTTTACAATATCAACATGACACTCTTAAACATTTTTGTGTGTGGCATTAATGGGTTAGTGAGTGATATGTGAGGTTGGTGTGGGTGAGAGTTAATCTGGTTAGTGTCTAACCTATATGCATACTTGGGAAATGCAATGAGCTCTACATGCATCTAGTAGTGTACAAATATCGTACAAGATTGGGATGGGCAGTTTATTACATAACTTGACCTTCCATATTTCCCTCATGGGATTATACATTTTGCGTGTAAAAACATCAAGGGTTTTAGTGATGACTTCATCTCATCATGAGGCTTTTTAGGTGGCCATTCACAAGTTATGCTAGGATTGACTTTATATGAATGTGTGTAGACAACAACTTTCCTTATTGGTTTTTGAAGCATTGGGATTGGTGAGAGCTGATGAAACCCTAAGAGCTCATGTGTGGTGATCTAAGATTGTAAGCAAATCTTAGGCACCTAGATCTATCTAGGATTGTAGTTAATCATCATTAACTACTTTGGTACCCATATGGAGAGTACTCTTTGCAAATGAGATCCTTGATGTACTTTCACTAGTAGCTTTGATTTCTTCAATTGCTTCTTTGGTAATGGTTGTCCCAGCAAGGGAGCAAGTGGGTGCTCAACCTTGCATACCTAGACCTACATCATGCGATGGACTACTTTGCATCGAGATTCCACTTATCTTCTAGATTCCATAGCCTTCTTAAGCCACTTATCATACTTCCTTGATTGCGATATTGAGACCACTAGTGTCTTTGGAAAAACATCGAGTTCCAATCCTCTCTCCTGCTTCTTCTTCAATAGTTGAGTTCTTCTGCATCACATAGCTTTGGATAAAAACAACATAATTTTCATCATCACTAATCCTAAAAGGACTAGGAGCTGTGACATGCCTAGATCATTGATTCTACAACTTCCTAGTTGTATGGTGACAAGCTGTTCATTTACCCAAACTTGAAGAAGTCCACTCCTTAGATTTAAGTTGACTACATGATCATAGATCTAGTCTTGGCCAAGGATGAGAGATTCAGTTAGGTCTTCTTTGTGGAAAACTAGCACTTTGATTGTCATATGAACATCCTGAATAGAGATGGGAATTTCCATCCAGCCCATGCAAAAGGGTTTCCACTCCTCATAATCCTACAAGATAAGCTTCAATAGGATTAATTGACAAGTCCATGTTTTGGCAGCAAGAATATTGTATAACACTAGTAGCTGCCCCCAAATCAATCAAAGCCTTGATTGTCATGGTGATCATGCCATAGCTCAATTCTATTGTTATAAAGGGAACTATTGTTATAAAGGGCATATATCCATGATGCAATGAGAGGAAATACTCTTGGCTTGGCACATAGCCATTTGATACCTTTGGGATTCATAATGAATGTGATGAGGCTCATCTATGCCTTGTCTTCTCAACTTCATACGTTTAATATGCTCTAAGGATTCTACCTATGCCTCTTTGTAGATTCTTTTCTCTTCTTCCTTGCGCTTCTTAGCTACATTGTGTCAACTTAGCATGTCCTTGGTTAAAGGCTCTTGATAAAGTTTTACCCTACATCTATTGATATAACTTAGTAACACATCCCCTTCTAAGGTAGTAGATTGGACATCTCCACTTGTTGATATTCTATTGATGATCATTGGTCCATAGCCACATTTTTCCAACTTTTGTGCATGTTGTTTCAACATCTATACCAGGAGTAGGTATCCCGCTTTCAAGCTTTTATCTTTCACATGTGCATCAAAATATGTTTTTTTACCTCTTCTTTGTAGCGTATATTCCCCCGACTGCTCTCATGGCTAGTCCAACCATGCTTTTGTGGCAACTTAAGTGTGGGTATCAAAAAGTCCAATAGAACCATATCATTCTAGCTAAATACCCTATGAAAGGGAGTGAAATTGAGTACCCAATTTTTCTAGATCCAAGATCCTTGAAGATAGATCATGGCTAGTCCAACCATGCTCTTGTGGAAACTTAAGTGTGGGTATCAAAAAGTCTAATAGAACCATATCATTCTAGCTAAATACCCTATGAAAGGGAGTGAAATTGAGTACCATTTTGTAGGCAACTCGATATACCCAAACAACATGATGAAGTTGTTTGTCACAATTAGAACATTTTTTACAAAGTGAGTGCCATGATAACTCACCATTTCTATTGGAAATCCATATCTTGTGAATATGTTTTTGAATAGAAACTATGCTATTGTTAGTGCATTGTTCTTCTTGGTTGCTTTCACCTCTACCCATTTAGTTAGATAATTTGTTGCAACAATTATATACTTAGCATCTGACATCTTGGCGAGGGGATTAAAAGGACACACAAAGTCTATTCCCCACTTAGAGAATGCACATCCTCCCATCATGGGTCTTAGTGGCACCTCATCCTTATGTATGGAATATTGATTTCTTTGACATATGTCACATATCGTCACATAGGTATGTGCATCTATATGAAGGGTGGACCACCAAAGACCTAAAAAAAGATTTTTTTTGTCACTTTATTGGGTCCAAAGTGTCCTCTAGAAACACCTTGGTGTGCAATTTCTAAGATCTTTAAGTATTCACTTTTGTGTACACATAGTCTCATTCATGCCTATAAAGATTATCTCCAATAAACGTATATCCTTGAACCTCCTGATCTAGAACTTCTTTGTGCTCAATTCATCTCTTGAGGGAATGTTTTCATCCTCAGGAAGAAAACTAATGAACTAATCCAATCCAGTATTAACAAAACTTTATACAAAGTTACATGCTCTATAGGGGATCTATTAATATAGAGCAGGCAATCCTTACACATCCTATATACATCTGCTTCCATAGTTGGCCAATATACACCTAATCTCTTCAAAGTATGTAGGGTATGATATTTCGGATGATGTTGCAATAATGCACATACATGTGCTAATGGCAACCATTTAGCATGCTCTTCTTCTTCTTCTTCTTCTTCTTCTTCTTCTTCTTCTTCTTCTTCTTCTACACAACAAGCTAAGATTTGTTGATCATTTTGCTTGTTTATGCTTATAGGATATTTTTGAGATCTTGCAATCTCTTGGTCCCTTCTTCTCATTATGAGGTTTTGTGGGTCCAAACCTAAGAATAGGCACAAGTGTTTTAGCCCACTTAGGTGCTACTTCTGATTTGAATAAGTACGCATAAGGAAGTTCATATGTTACTCCTTGTAGTGATTCTTTTGAAGTACACCTTGAAAGGTGATCTTCCCTAAGGTGAGCCTTGCCTTTCCTTATGACTACTTTGAAATCATACTTTATTAGTAAGAGAAACCATCTTACTAATAAACCTATATTGCATGGCTTGTTCACGAAATAAAGAAGAGCCTGATGATCCATGAAGAATTTAAACTTATTTCCAAGCAAATAATGCCTAAACTACATATACCATGCCTAATCCTTCTCGTTCCATAGTGGTATAGTTTCATTTTGTTACATTCAACTACCTACTAGCGCAAGCAAAGGGAAGATCTCTACTATTTACTTCTCCTATAGGTTATGTGAGCGCACACCCAATCGCAAAATTGGAGGCATCCACATGAACATTGAATGGCATGCTCCAATCTGGCATTGTTAAGATTGGTGTTGAATATAGTCCTCTTTTTAGTTCATTAAAAGAGCCTTTGCATCTTCATTCCACTCAAGTTAGTCAAAGGTTGTAGAAAGGCTTTGCAATTATAGCATACATGTGGATAAAACATTGGTAGTATCCACAATGTGCCATGAAAGCTTGTACTTCCTTGACTATCTTTGGGCTTGGTAGCTAAGCTATAGCCCTTACTTTATCTTCATCGATTCAGATTCCATTCTTTGACACTATGTGTCCTAAGACTTGCTTTGCATGACCATGAAAACACATTTTTTTTGGGTTAAGATAGATTTGATATTCTCTAAATTGTCAGAAATCTATGTAAGTTTAGGGATGTGAGTCTGTCTGATGTTGGAATCAGCACATAGGTCATCCACATAGACTTCTAGGTTCTTCCTCAAGAAGTCCTTGAACACATCAAACATCAAATTTTGGAATGTAGGAAGTGCATTGGTGAGCCCAAATAGCATCATAGGAAATGCAAAAATTCCTCAGTCTATGGCAGAAGCCACCTTATGTTAGACTTGAGAGGGCAATGAAAGGTACATAAAGATTCCATGATGATGGATTCATCCTCCTCATCATTAACTTTTTGCAATATGCATTGTCTCATTATAAGGTTTTGTGATTTGCAATTGAATTTGATGATCTTCTTCTTTGATCGTAGTAGACTTTGTAGCGCTTCCTTGAATGGTTTCATGCATAGGTGATGGTTTCTCTACCATGTTACTTAGCGTAAGTGGTTCTCATTGCATTAATTCTTCTTGCATTGGTTCTTCCTTCAGATTCTTCATCATAGAATGACCTTCAAGAGTAATTTCAATGACTTGAAGCTGTGTCGTTTCATTCATCTTCAACATATGTATATCCTCCTTTGTCGGCCTCTCTTCTCATTCATCATCAAATGTAATTTCCCATGCTTGATCTTGCCTTTGGCTTTCCACTTCATGTGAATCCTTCACCTGATTTAGTTCTTCCCATTTTCCATCATCATGTGGTTCACTTTGGGATATCTACGTTCATGGTTGATTGGTCATTATCTTTTGGATGTTTAGAGGATGAGCTAGAGTTAACCAACCCCAATTCTCTATATCGGTGGAACCTGGTTAGTATTTTTCCTTGCGGATTGTGAGATGTTGCCTTGGCTTGGTGGTAGTGATGCCCCAGGATTGGAAGATTAACTTGTCCTTCCACGAAAGCATGGATCTTTTCCATAGATTCTTGTAATTCCGCTTTTGTAATGGGCATGGGTTTTTCCATGGTGGTTCTCGGAAGTAAATGTATCCCCCTTGGATGTTGGAGTTACTCCTTTTTCTCTTAATGCTTCCTTAAGGAATTTTGCTCCTTGCATCACTGGTTATGAGCTTGTTCCTGCTTCGTCTACAACCCGCACTCCTTTCTTCTTTTTAGGTACTCTGATTGACTTTGCGTATTTAGCCATTTTTGTAGAAGAAGGCATTTCCTTGAGACATTCTCGAATGCCTAATGCTTGGTAGATTAACACTACTAATGCTATGCTTATTTATAAACTTCTTATGACCCCATTGTTTCTTCGCTTCAAACAATGTTTCTTGAATGTAGGGTGTCAAGTTTATTTGGTTGCCTATTTGTTTGGTTGCATGAGATAATAATTGAACCATTATCTTTGGTGGTGCTATATATCTGTGCATGATAGGGAAACAGAAATGTTGATGCACCAAATGCACTACCTCTTCGATATTCATGTGATTAATATCCAAAATTGTTCTTGTTTTGGTCTCGTGTCTCTCTTTCTTCAGATCAATGGTGCCATCCTTAGTCCATCCGAATGCTTCTTTAATGAGCTCGTGTGTAAATTGTACAATTACCCATTCTCCTTCAGCATTAAGAATTTTTGCTTCTAGCACTTTTGGCTTGTCCAGGGCTTGATGCAGGATCTTGAAGTCTTGAGACATCACTAGGAATTGGTGGTCGATGTCCATGATTTTGATTTTCACTAGGAACAAGTGTTCTCCCATTGGATGATCTTCCCAAAACCAATGTCCTTTAGCCTTAGTCACACCCTTCATAGGGAATTCAAGCACTTCTTCTTGAACTGTCACTTTAGATTCTTTGAAAGCCATCTGCACTTATAATGTAATAGAGAATTAGTTTTGGAGAGAAACCAATTTAGCATGTCTCTATGGAGCATTAATACGTCGTTCTCCACCGCTCCGTATCCCCCTTACTAATTTGGTAAGTAAGATACTTGGTCTGATTTTTATGTTTTTTCCTGAATTATACTGCTGAAAGAAAACAATTGATTAGTTGATAGCCAAAGATCTTATTTATTTACAACATATGATCATTCCTATGAAAATAAAAACTAGATCCTATTCTTGTACCGGAAATGTGCACCACTACTTTCATTGAAGAATCTCGGTGTCGAATGTGTGGCCTTGTAATATGGCCCTTCTATGCATACTCTGGATGCAATTGACTCTTCATGAGTGCAAGTATGGTCTCTTGTATTATTGATGCTAATTCCTTGTTGCTTCTTCTATGATCGGAGAAGTGTCTAAAGGATCACGTGATACTTTAAGATGTATGGACAAATCAGGGTTACAACACTTTCGATTCAAGATTATAGTGGAAATTTCATCTCTATTCCCTTCTGGACTTGCTAGCTCAAGCACTATCGTTGAAGTCACTTTGCGTTGTCTGGCTTGTAGAAGGCTAAATGCTTCTTTGTGTCCTACTTTCGCTCATATGTATCCTTGTGCAAGATGTATGCTGACTTCATTTTCAAGAATCCAAGCTTGACCTAGTATCAGATCTTCGAGAAGGTCTTCATTCTTGCATACCGAGAATCATTGATTCATGGCAGTATTTCCCAAATGAAGGGACATTGATACTTCTCCTATGCACTCACTCACTTGCCCTTTGATTCCTATCATATATGGTTTAGTAGGATTCATGATCGTTTTGAGGTCCTCGACTAATGAGACTCGCATGCAACATAATGCAGCCCCTGTATCAATCAATGCATCCACTAATTGATATTCCTTTACGCCAATCCCTAGGTTCAAATATGGTTGGGTTATACAATTGTTTACGTTCTCAGTTTTACCAACTTGGTAGTTTGTCATAGGTATAAATTCTTCTCCCTGTATATATCGTTCATCCCGCTCTCTTATCCACTCTTTCCTCTTCCTAATTTGCTATAGATCTTCCATTCGAGCTTCTTCTCTCATCTTTTCCTGTTCCCTTTTTCTATTTTGCACTCCTGAGAGCCTTGCCAACATCCGTTCCATTAGTGGTTCCATGTACCTTTTGACTCTACAACCACTTATGTAATTAGGAAGTACATCTTCATCTAGACTCGCTAAGTTTACGAATCCACTTATTGATATACGATTTATCAAAAGTGGTCCATATCCGCATTACTGTAACTTTTTTGCATGTTGTTTCAATGTGTATACCAACAATAAGTCGCCCTCTTTTAAGCCCTAATTCTTTAATGTGTGCGTCATAATAGGCTTTTTGTCTTTGTTTAGCCACATAGATTCCTGCCACTGCTTGTAGTCTTGTTTCATGCAATTTTTCAATTTGATCTAATTGTTGAGATAATTTGTGGCACGTCCATTCATTTTGCTGTGCCACTTGTAACATAGGAACTAAAAAGTTAATTGGCAAAATTGCATGCCCATATACCAAATTAAATGGAGTAGTTCCAATGGTAGTCTTGTATGCCACTTTGAAGGCCCATATTGCATGATGTACTTGTTTGTCCCAATCTGACCTTCCATTGTTAACTATTTTAGTTAAGACATTGCATAGTACTTTATTCAAACTTTCAGCTTGTCCATAGGCTTGAGGATGATAAGGAGCTGATTTCTTGTGAATCACCAGAAACTCACTGTCAATGATTCAATCACTTCATTGAGGAACTGGTCCGTCTATCGCTAATAATTTCTATCAGAAGTGTGAAGCACATAAAGATATTTTGAAATAGGAATTTAGCTAGGGTTTGAGCATTGCTTTCCCTAGTTGCTTTTGCTTCCACTCATTTTGTCAAATAGTCTGTGGCCATTCAATAATATATTCAACATCTGATCCCCTACAGGAGGGTTTATAGGTCCTATGAATTTGATACCCCATTTTGAAAATGCTCTTGCACAAATCATGGGTGTTAGGGGCATGCCATCTCTTCTTATAGGATATTTGGTTCTTTGGCACACTCACAACTTCTTACATACATATTGGCATCCATATGTAGAGTTGCCCACCACAAGCCTGCAAAGAGAATCATTTTTATAGTCTTCTCCATTGAAAAATGACCTCGAGTTGCACCTGCATGTGCCATCTCTATTAAGGGTAATTATTCTCCTTCGTGAACACACAAACATAGATCATCCTTTCCCCTTTTGAATAATTGTTTTCCAATTATAGTGCAATCTTGACTCATTTCTTCTAGAGCCCTCTTTCTTTCCAAACTTGCTCCTTCTTCATGTGTTGGTAGTTTCAGAAACTTCACCAATGCTTTACTCCATTCAGGTGCTATGGTGGAGAATTGTAAGGATGAATGTTCATTAATTGTATTCTCTTGGATTCTTGATAGTTGAGAATGTGTTCATGTGCATCCTTGTGCATGTATGGCCAGTATACTCCTAATCTTTTCAATTCCCTTGTGTTTCCATGAATGTTATGTGTTCTCCATTGGTTCAGATGAGCTTGTTTGAGTAGGTTTTTCCATTCAACATCCTCTACACATCTTAACAATATGCCATTAGGTTCTTTGTAATATAAACTACCAGCCACAATATGTAGATTTTGTGATTGTATGAACTCCTTTCTATTGTCTCGATTGATCCTATGGTGTGGTCCATGTGTGAGGATTGGTATCAATTTTTCTGCCCATTTAGGACACACTTCCAAATTAAATAGATATGTATCAGGTAGATCATCTACTACTCCAGCGGGTTATTCTCTATGTGTCATCCTTGATAAATGATCGTGTGCAGAAAATTGAAGGATTGACTCCTTTGAGGTCTTTGTAGGTCTAGGCGAATACGTCTCGCTATTCTCTAATTAATCTAGATCCTCTTTTGGTGATACATCTTTTCCAATGTATGTACATCTCTCCTCTTCCTCTTCCATAGTAACTGTCACTTTCTTGGTTTGTTCCTTATTATCATAAGCCTCTCCTTCCTGGGCTTCTCTCTTGGGCATTTGAGTTGCTATCTTTTGTTCTTCTATTTCATGCCTTTTGAAATGATGTGGAACTTTGAAAAGATCTCCCGGCCGCTCTATTCGATCTAGCATTTCTTCATTGTCCTCTCTCGTTTGAACTGCCTCTATTGTGAACACTTTTGATGCCTCCTTCTTGTCATCGACCTTAATCTCATCCAAATATCATTCTTCTGAATCAAATTCTGGCTCAATCTCTATACTCTCTGTTGACACTCAAGGTCAAGCACAAAGCATGGAAGCGCATCAAGAGAAGTGGACATACAAGAAGGAGGAGCATGTAGGGAGCTCCAAGAAGTGTTGACACTCAAGGTCAAGCACAAAGCATGGATGCGCATCAAGGAAGTGGACATACAAGAAGGAGGAGCATGAAGGGAAACTCCAAGAAGTGTATGACAAATTTTTAGAAGAAATCCCTATAAGAATAGTGATTTATAAGAATAATGATTTTCATCACTAAAAACTATTGTAAATACCATTTCACATTTTTTGCAGCTCCATTTTGTTCAAGTGGAGGAGTCCTAGAGCTTGAGGAGTATAAGAAGTATCATCCTACCAATTTCAATTCTTAGACTCCGTTTGAGCCTTCAAATAAGCCCTAGAGCCTAATTTTTAACTAGGCCAGACATTAGGTCTAGACAAAGCCAAAACTAGTCAAAAAACTATAAAAAGAGCTAGAGAGCTCATTTTTGGGGTTAACATCTTTGAGGTTAGCTAGTTAGAGAGTTGGCTTGTTAGAGATTGAAGCTTTGTAAGAGAGTTCTTTGTAATAGAAGCTGTCCATTGTTCCTCTCTTTGCTCTTGCCATGTGTGCATGTGTGTTTGTGTGTGTGTGTGTGCTTGTGTGCTTTCACTCATGCACTTGTGCCTTCACTTGCTCATGGTCTTCATACCATTCCTCATGTCTTTGCGGATTGACAAGTAAAGGAGGTGGTGCTTACACTTGAGCTACACCAAATTTTGGCGTCGTTGCCAGGGAGAGAGCTTCAAGGACGAGCATTGTGATGGTAAGATCGTAGATTTGCGACGTTGGAAGGTAAAAACTAGTCATTTATTTTTTTTTTTTTTTCTTCTCCATCTTCATCATGATCACCATCTCCATCTTCACAAAAAAAATTCATTTTTCACTCGATTTTCCAAGTTTTCACCTCATTTTTCATTCGTGGGTGTGCAAGAAGGGGGGAGAAAGAGAGAGAGAGAGAGAGAGGCAAGGTGCTTGTGTGTGCAAGTTTCTATGATTTCCATGACCCTATGCTCGATGCATAGGCCTCCGTGCTGAAATCAAAGTTCTCGCCAAAAATCATAAAAAATTACGATTGTATGGTGAAAATCGCAATTTTGTGAAAAATTCAAATTTTTTGAGAATCCCGATTTTCTTACTTCTGGAATCTCCCACCTAAAAGCATAAAAAGAAAACACGATTCTGAGGTCATTCTCAAAATCGCAATTCTCTGCTTGTGCTCAAAATCGCAATTCTCTAGTTTTGCTCAAAATCACGATTCTCTAAGTTTTTCAAAAACACGATTCTCTGGTCATTCTTAGAATTGGGGTTTTTTGGCAATTCTTAAAAAAACACGATTTTCAGGCAAAACATGATTTTCGGTCAAAAGCGAATCGTGATTTTCAGGTCAAAACACGATTTTCAATCAAAATCGCGATTTTCACAAAACATGATTCTCAAGAAAAACACAACTTTGAGGTCATTCTCAAAATTGCGATTTTGAGGGTGTCTCAAAAACACGATTCTCTATCAGGATCATGTTTTTCACGATTCTCACTCCAAATGACGTTTTTCACGATTCTCTCTCACGATCACGTTTTTCATGATTCTCACTCAAGATCGTGTTTTTCACGTATCGCTAATCTCGTGCTAACGAAGCACCATTGTGTTTTCTCAATGCTTCTACGCCACATTTGGGTCTCATGAGATGCTCCTCGGATTGACAAGTATGAGTTGTGATGCTACAACTTCAACAACTTTTGGCGTCGTTGTCGGGGAGCATTCTCTTGTCACTTACGGGATGGTTTATGGTGTGAAAGAGACGTGTTCGCAAGTTCTTCATAACCATTTTTTGAGTTCTTCATTTTATTACGCCCTTGTGAGCATTTGCGGCTTACAAGATTTACAATAACTTGTTGAGATGAGCCATTTTTGGTATGATTAGAATCCCCTTTTAAGGGTGACTAATCTACCATGTGTGGTGATTCCCAAGTCACAAGTAGAATAGGAGTAGTTCTTAAAAATATTTTAGTTATTTTATTGATTTTTTCTATTAAGTTTGTTGATTTTTCTCTAATCAAAACCCTATTCTGTAGAAGCTACGTGCATTGAATCTTTGGAGCTAAGAGAAAGGTTAGAGTTTTTCTCTAGTCTATCTTCATTTTCCAAGGAGCTAATAAGATCAGATGACGGATGAGTACTTTGACAATTTTCTTCTACAAGAAAGAGAGACATATGCATTGATGCGGTAGAACTCAGGATCTCGATGAAGATTGAAAGCATGTTCAATCTCATTCAATTATGAGAATCTCAATTCCTGAGCTAGAAAATGCAATCCAGAGAGTCAAAAGGAGGAGCTTCTTGACAGATCGGGGATTTCTTTTCGTGATTTACTGCTACTATGCGACTTCATATAATTGAGAAGGGATTTCTTTACGCCAATATATATATGTCTCAAAACCAATCAAGTGCAAACTTTGGCGAACTCGCAGCACAGGAGAAGCATGAGGTTAGGTTGTGGCACTGCTTATTAGATGTTTTCTTTAGAGAAGGGTAGTGGTGTTGGATGGCACTACCATTATTCTCAGTTATTCAATTCAATCGGCACTTGTTCATAGCTCCAAATGATTAGATGGGAGAAGCAGACAAACAAGAACACATGCGGGCAGGCATTACTGAAGTACGAGAGAATCAGCAAGGGGAACATACAACCTCATAACAGACTCAACAAGTCAATCTGCAAGTAGAGGCTCAAAAGCTTCGTGCAAAATGTCAAGAGTTGAGTGCACAAGTCCAGTAGCTTGGTCACGCATGATATCGTTTGAGAAGTGTTGCCCTACAGTTGTCATCTCTAAAGATTGGAAATTGATGGCTTATGTCAAAGAGATTCAATGAGCTACGACTTCCTTGGAGTTTGAGAAGAAAGCAAATTTAAAGCTACTTGATCAGAGAACCGCAAGAGGCAAAGAACCTTTTCTCAATGATGAGAAAGGTTGAGAAACTTTGGGCATAGTTGACAACTATTGAGAAAAGAGCTAGAGGCTATGGATGAATTTACAGCCTTGAGCTAGGCTATGGTTTGTTATCTAGTTCAGTAGAAAATGGCATGCATCAGGTTAGTACGGTTGTTCATATATATATATATCTCTGACGAAGAAGCTTGCACAGGTTGTGTGTGCAACTAGCAAGGATGACATAGCTACACTCTCCACTCAAAACCCAAAATTCGTGGGTTTGAATGGTGCTCATGAGAAGAAGACTATGAGCCCTCATGATGTCATTTGCCATATTAGAGAAGAAATTACTCAGGAGCACCTTCGAGGGAAGATCGAGGACTTTATGAAGTTCGTGAGAAAGACAAAAGAGCGTGCACTACCTGTCGAGGATTATCTGCCGAAGTTTAGTTAGAAGTCTGATTGGCTTTCCAATGTTTAAGGCTCAGGAGAGCTTCTACGTTCGATTAGGGAAGTAGGAACCTTTGCCTCAATGCATACGCCAAGGCTTAAGTGCTCGGGTGTGTTTTTGGATGGGAAATTGTATGATATTAGTGGGTAGGACATGACCACAACGCTCTCACCAGTGAGAAGCATATGATCCTCTTACCAGATCATGGATAATGATACCAAGCATGTACATGCTACCAGATATCAGATTCTCTCTTGACTTTAGCTACCAAATGGATATAAGATAGATGCTTCCTAACTCCTCGTGGGTCTACGTAACTTTTACTATGGGTAATTAAACTCAAAGTTACAAGAGATTGTACATATGATGCTTCACAAGTGATATGCCAATACAACAAGCTTAAGTGTATTCATCAAGTATGTAGGCTTGGGTTTAATTGTAGGAACAACTCCCCCTCAAGCCTAACATGCTTGATCTTCATTGTTGCTTGATCTCTTGCAGCCCAATCATCAATTTGAACCTGTTCATCTTTGTTCCATCCAATGCTTTGGTAAGTAAATCTGGACATTGAAAATGAGTTGATACATATGCTAACTGAAATGTCCTTGCTTAGCAATTTCTCTCTAACATAATGATAATGCACTTCAATGTCCTTAGTCCCGGCATGGTACACAGGATTAACAACCAAATGAAGTGAACTGATATTGTCTCCAAATATAGTTGGAGCGTAGGAATGTATCTCCAAATCTCCACATAGCTTCCTAAGTTGCATTAGCCAAACCTCTATACTCTACTTCTGTGGAAGATAAGGCCACAATTGGTTGCTTCTTGGATGACCATGATATGAGTTGACCCTACAAAAGATAGGTACCCTGAAGTGCTCCTCCTATCATCCTTGGAGCCAGCCCAATCTGCATCAGAATATAACTTTATATCTATGTCAGAAGTGCAGGGATAGAATGATCCCTCATTCATTGTACTCTTTAGGTGCTTAAGCACCCTCTTTGCAACTTCCGTGTGTGGCTTCCTTGGTACATGCATGAATTGACTCAATGTAATCATAGCATATGCAATATCCACTCTTCAAAAAGTAGCATAATTAAGACTACCCACAAGTTGTTGATACCCTATAATGTCTTCAAGTGGTTCACCTTCACGTGAACTTAGCTTATGATTGATCTACATAGGAATACCTACAACTTTAGTGTTCTCCATCTTAAACTTTACCAACATATCATTTATGTACTTCCTTTGTGTGGTGAATATTCATGAATCTGTATACACAAGTTCTAAGCCATGGAAATAGGTTAACAACCCTAGAACACTGATTTTGAATTCCTTCATCAATTGAGCCTTGATGTGCTTGATACCATCGAAATTATTACTTGTAATAGTGATATCATCTACATAGACACATAAGTAGATGATATCTGATTTATTCTTCTTCACAAACAAAGAAGAGCTTGCCTTGCTTGCTACAAAGCCTTGATCTTGCAAATAGGTAACAAGTCTATGGTTCCAAGCTCTAGGAGCTTGCTTGAGACCATAGAGTGCTTTCCTAAGCTTGCATACATATACTGCTTTTTCTTCATCTTCAAACCTTGGTGGTTGTGCCATATACACTTCCTCTGATATCCAACCATTTAAAATTGCATTCTTGATATCTAATTGATATAAATTCCTATTTTTGGATGCAGCAAGACTTACCAATACCCTGATTGTTGGCATCTTTGCCACATGTGAAAATATTTCTTCATAATCTACTCCATGTGTTTGGGCAAATCCCTTTGCCGCTAATCTTGCCTTGTACCTTTTTATAGAACCATCAGAGTTCTTTTTGACTTTATATATCCACCTTGAACCAATTACCTTCATATCTGGTTTCTTGGGAACTAGATCCCAAGTGTGATTTTCCTGCAATGCTTCCACTTCCTCCTGCATGGCTTCTATCCAATCTTTCTTCTTCTTCGCCTCTTCAAATGAAGAAGTGTTGGAAACAACCAATCACAAATTGATGATTACAAAGAGCTTGAAGCAAGTTTACGATCAGATTGAAGTGGAAGAAGACACTTGAGGAAGTGAAGAGATCTCAGAGGTGAAGCCTGTATACATATGTATATTACAGTTGGAAATTCTTGTAATTTGAGTATAGATAATCCTTAGGATGATAAGGAGTAATGTAATAGACGTGGGATAAGTCTAGAACCATATGTATATAAGTCAATGATGTAACGAAATACAATAGAAAGTCATTAGAAGCCAAGTGTCATGAAAGTAGATGTGTAGAGAGTCATCTTCATGAGTTAGCGTCGGGTCTTTCTCTGATATCTCTCAGTCTGATCATTTGGATGCGAAATCCTTTTGTACATATCTAATTTGGAAGTTAATGAAGCTATGTTCAAAGTTTCATGATCTAATTCCTTTCACGCTGTGAGTATGATCAATAGGAACATTTGTATGTAAAGTCTGCAGAAAGACTTCTCAGAGTCGTGCACTTTTTCGTGTCAATATTTTGCTTAGATCTCAGTGCAGAGTGTAAAGTTTTTGATGAGTGAGCATTCAAAATCTAAGTTAGAAGGTAAGAAAGCTATGGCTAAAAGCATTTAGCAAAACGAGATCTGTGCTCTGAGAAATCAGCCTTAGAAGTTACCTATGTCAAAGTCGCTTGTTCAGGAAGACAGTTTCTGACATACCTTTGATCTTAACGATGAAATTAAAGTTTTAATGACTCTTTTGAAGAAGTAATGGTTGATATGATTGTGCAAAGGTAGTGTGGAGATATTTGCATCATTAGTTTGGAGAAATATGAAGATATGTGCAGGTAATGAAGTCAATTTCTGAAGCAGATTTTCTGAAGAAGGAATTTCTTCACTCAGAGAAGTGATAGTGAAAGTTTTGATAAATGAAGATAACATTTGTGTAAAGTTTGATCCATAACTGATATAGAGGTGTTCTTAGATCAGTATAGATCAAACCTTTGGAGATTAAGAGGTCTCCAATAGTGGTATCAGAGCATAAGGTGCAATACAAGTGAAGTAAAGGCATTGGAAGTCCCGACTATGGAAGATATTGAAGTTCCTTCTAATTGAAGGTGGACAAAGCCAAATTCTTGGAGATAACCTACAGAAGTACAAAGCACAAGTTCAAAGGATCAAGAAGGATTAAAGCTTCATATCAAAGGTACACTCTATTATCATAAATCATAGTAATTGCAGACACAGAAGATCAAAGATGGGAGAAAGCTTGCAGATTGATAAGCTAGATAGGGAGAACTATCCAATTTGGTCCATGAGGATGGAGGCACACCTCATGAGCAAAGATTTGATGGCATTCATTACAAGAGAAGAAGAAAAGCTTGAGTTTGAAGATCCTAGTGTTCCAACTAGGGAGGAACTTGAAGGTTTGAAGAATTGGATGAGAAAGGATGCTCAAGCTAGGAGCATCATTTACATGGCTGTAAATGATTATCTTCTACCTCACATCAGAGGATAAGAAAGTGCAACAGAGGTGTGGAATGCTTTGGAAGAGTATTTCCAAAATACAACCAAGTCAAGGAAGTCTTCATTATGGGTAGAGTTTACAACCTTCAAGAAGAAGAGCTCACAATCAGTTTTTGATTATGTGGCAAGGATGAAGGATGTTGCAGATAGCTTGGGAGCAGTAGATGAAGACATTGAAGAGGATAAGTTGGTAAGGCAAATACTTACAGGTTTGAGAGGAGATAAGAAGTGGAATCATTTTATATTGTCCATAGAATTGTCACTAGATCACTTTACTCCTGATCCTAATCAATTGCTAGGACACATGCTAACTTTTGAGTAGGACATTAAGGGAGACAATGATAGGAGTGCAAGTCAAGTTATGTACTCCAAGGACAAGAAAAAGAATGGCAAAGGGAAGCAGTCAACTGATGATGAAGGAACTTCAAGTCAAGCTAACGTTACAAAAGGAAAGATGAACTTCAGAGGTAAAGGAAGAGGAGGTAAGAACAAAGATAATACTAAAGCTTTTTTGATTTGTGGCAGAACCAATCATTTGGCAAATGATTGTTGGTATAACAATCAAAATGGTGGAAACAATAACCAGAGCTTCAATCAAAGAGGTAGAGGAGGCAAAAACCAAAGAGGTAACTTCAGAGGAAGAGGTGGTAGGACATCATATGCTAGAGGAGATGGAAGAAGTTTTCAATCTCAGTCCTACAACAACAATTATTATAATTATGCATCAGATCAGAAGGATGACATGACTCTCATCTTGAATGCAACTCATGAAGCAGTAGGAGAAGATCAAAGTTTGTTTTATATTGACTCAGGATGTAGTAATCATCTGAGTGGCAATATATCATTGATGACTGATATGGAAGCAAAGGTGAATGGACATACAGTTTAAACAGGTGACAACACTAAGCATAAAGTGGAAAGCATTGGATCACTGAAGACAAAGAATGGAAGTACACTTGAGCAAGGTACTTTATGTTCCTACTATTCCTAAAAACGTGGTAAGTGTAGGGCAAATTGTGGAGAAGGGATATGAAGTCAGATTCACAAATGATGGTGTTTATGTGCAAGATCCAAATCAGGGATATAGAAACATCATTGCAGGTAAAAAGGAAGGAGGTTTGTTTACTCTCAAAGTTCAAGGTAATGTGGGACATGCTTTATTTAGTTATGGAAGTCAAAAGATGTCTGAGTTAGACCTATGGCATAAAAGGCTAGGTCATTTCAATGAGAGAGCCATAAAGGAAATGTCAAGGAATGATGTGGTGCTTGGTTTGCCAAAAGTTGAAGGGCAACACATGGTGTACAAGTGTGAAGCTTGTCAACTAGGTAAAGCACACAAAAGTTCATACAATAAATGAGGATATAAGTATTCAAATATGCTTGAATTCATTCATACAGATATGTGGCGTCCTTCAAGGGACTATAGCATAAATGGATCCAGATATTATGTGTTGTTTGTTGATGATGCAACCAGATGGATTACTTTATATGTAATCAAGGACAAATCAGAAGTGTTCAAGACATTTAAGCATTATCATGCTTATGCAGAAAGGATTACAAGACAAAAGCTCAAAAGGTTGAGATTAGATGGAGGGGGAGAGTATTTCTCTAGAGAGTTTGATGATTATTTGTGGAATGCAGGTATAAAGAGAAAAGTAACTTGCAGGTACTCTCCTCAAAAAAATGGAATTGCAGAAAGAAGAAATAGAACTCTTGTAGAGTTTGCATGAGCAATGATGAAGGAAAAGAATTGTCCAAATTACTTATGGGCAAAAGCTATCAACACTGCAACATACCTTGTGAATAGATTACCTTGTAAAGCTTTGGATGGAAGAACTCCTTATGAAGCATGGTGGGGTAAGAGACCTACTCTTGATCATTGTAAAGTATTTGGATGTTTAGCATATGCTTATGTTCCTTCACAATTGAGACATAAGCTAGAACCCAAAGCAGAGAAGTATGTGTTTATTGGGTATGATGATAGACATATGGGTTACAGATTGCGGAGTCCATCCACAAAGCAATTTCTTGTTACTAAAGATGTTACATGTGATGAGCAAAGCACATGGTATATAGGGTCAACAAATGATTATGCAGATGTTAAAGAAATACAAAGGAAAGGGAAGACAAAAGTAAGTGTATGAAGAAGATATTGATGATGTTGATTACAAAAGTAAATTGCAGGATAATGTTGAAGATGGGCCAAGATTTGATCTAGAATCAAATGTGGCTGAGACTTCAAGAAGTGCAGAGGTCAGAGGATCCTTGAGAGAAAGAAAAGAACCTATCAGGTATAGTTATGATACATCTTTTCTAACAACAAAAGGTTATGCTTACATTGTGAAGACAGAAGACGATCCAATCACATATGAAGAAGCTAAAGGTAAATAGAATTGGGAGAAGGCAATGCAAGAAGAGTACGATGCTCTACTTGAAAATGAAACATGGGAATTGGTGCCAAGACCAAAGAATCAGAAGGTCATTGGATGTAAGTGTTTGTATAAAACAAAGAGGTTTGCAGATGGTAAGGTGTCTAGATACAAGGCTAGACTTGTGGTCAAAGGTTATGCCCAAACTTATGGGGTAGATTATGATGAAACCTTTAGTCTTGTTGCTAAGATGTCTACAATTAGATCATTGATTGCTATTGCTGCTTGTAAAGGATGGAAGTTATCATAGTTAGATGTGAAGAATGCATTTCGCAATGGATACATTGCAAATGAAGTGTACATGGAGCAACCAGAAGGCTTCATGGATTCAATTGGATCAGATTATGTGTGTAAGCTCAAGAGAGCTTTGTATGGGTTGAAGCAGGCCCCAAGAGCATGGAATTATAGGCTTGTTAAGTTCTTGAATGAATGTGGATTTCAAGCACCAAAGGCAGATAGTAGCTTGCTAGTGAAGGCAAGTGAAAATGGATACATATACATGTGTATTTATGTTGATGATATTATTGTCACAGGTACAGATGCTCAAGGAATCAATGAGCTTCAGAAACAAATAGAGAAGGAGTTTAAGATAAGTGATTTGGGAAACTTATCTTATTTCTTTGGAATGCAGATTGTATATACTCAACATGGAGTATATGTTACTCAAGAGAGATACTTGAAGAATCTTCTAGTCAAGTTTAACATGGAAGATTGCAAGCCTTCAATCACACCATTGGAGGTAAATGATAAATTGAGCAGGTATGGAGGTGAAGAATTCAATGATATGAAGAAATATCAGAGTTTGGTAGGTAGTCTAATATATGCTACCTTGACAAGGCCAGATCTATCATATGCAGTAGGTGTCTTATCACAATTTATGCATTGTCCAAAGAAGACTCATTGGATTGCAGCTCAAAGGGTACTCAGATATATCAAAGGAACCCTAAGTGAAGGTCTGTATTATGGATTTACTTCTGATACAAGAATCAAAGTATTTAGTGATGCAGATTGGGCAGGTGATTCAGATGATAGAAGGTCTACTCATGGGTATCTCAGTTATATTGGAGATAAATTAGTTTATTGGTGCTCAAAGAAGCAACATAAAGTTGCTTTGTCATCTACAGAAGCTGAGTATAAAGGAATGGTAGAAGCTGCAAAAGAAGTAATATGGTTAAAGACCTTATTGAAGATTTTTGGAACATCAGAGTACTCCAATTATTTTTGGAGATAATATGAGTTCATTGTATTTGGCAGCTAACTCTGTTTTCCATGCCAGGACTAAACATATAGAGATTCAGTATCATTTCTTAAGAGAAAAGGTAAGAGATTGAAGTGTTGTATACTCCAACAAAAGAACAAGTTGCAAATATGTTAACAAAAATCTTGGATGGACCTAAGCTACAGAGATTCAAAGAGATGGCAAGAGTGAAGAAGTATGGAATAATCACAATTAGTGATTGAGGGGGAGCTGTTGGAACAAACCAATCACAAATTGATGATTAAAAAGAGCTTGAAGCAAGTTTATGATCAGATTGAAGTGGAAGAAGACACTTGAGGAAGTGAAGAGATCTAATAAGTGAAGCATGTATACATATGTATATTACACTTGGAAATCCTTGTAATTTGAGTATAGATAATCCTTAGGATGATAAGGAGTAATGTAATAGACACGGGATAAGTCTAGAACCATATGTATATAAGTCAATGATGTAAAGAAATACAAGAGAAAGTCATTAGAAGCCAAGTGTCATGAAAGTAGATGTGTAGAGAGTCATCTTCACGAGTTAGCATCGGGTCTTTCTCTGATTTCTCTCAGTCTAATCACATGGATCAGAAATCCTTTTGTACACATCTAATTTGGAAGTTAATGAACCTATGTTCAAAGTTTCATGATCTAATTCCTTTCATGCTGTGAGTATGATCAATAGGAACATTTGAATGTAAAGTCTGCAAAAAGACTTCTCAGAGTCGCGCACTTTTTCGTGTCAATATTTTGCTTAGATCTCACTACACAGTGTAAAGTTTTTGATGAATGAGCATTCAAAATCTAAGTTAGAAGCTAAGAAAGCTATGGCTAAAAGCATTTAGCAAAATGGGATCTAAGCTGTGAGAAATCAACCTTAGAAGTTACCTATGTCAATGTCGCTTGTTCAGGAAGACATTTTCTGACATACCTTTGATGTTAAGGATGAAATTAAATTTTTAATGATTCTTTTGAAGAACTAATGGTTGATATGATTGCGCAAAGCTAGTGTGGAGATATGTGCATCATTAGTTTGGAAAAATCTTAAGATATGTGCAGGTAATGAAGTCAATTTCTGAAGCAGATTTTCTGAAGAAGGAATTTCTTCACTTAGAGAAGTGATAGTGAAAGTTTTGATAAATGAAGATAACATTTGTGTAAAGTTTGATCCATAACTGATATAGAGGTGTTCTTAGATCAGTATAGATCAAACCCTTGGAGATTAAGAGGTCTCCAACAAGAAGGCTCCTTTGCCATTGAATCTTTAGTGATGTATACAAAGTGCTTTGTAAATAAGGAGGTGTCATTTCCATACCTTATGGGCTTCTTAATTTCTCTTTGTGATCTCCTTAAAGCTTGATTGGAAGACTCCGGTAGATCCTCTAGTTGCTTGTGTTTGCACTTGCCTCTTGACTTCCAATCTTTGAAGTCAACATGCTCCTCATCTTGTGAGTGGATGTCCTCTGCTTGATGTTGGTCTTCTTGAGTTAGGGCTGGAAAATCGCTTTCCAAATCATATGGTAATTTGACTTTCTTGCAATCATCTTCAAATCAAGAATTATTTTCATCAAATACTACATCCCTACTAACTATGAATGCCTTTTTAGTAGGATTGTAAAGTCTATATCCCTTTTGATTCTAATCATACCCAATGAATATGCATTTCTCTGCCTTAGGGTCAAGTTTCCCTCTGATTTCTGATGGGATGTGTGCATAGGCAATGCACCCAAATATCTTGCAATGATCCAATGAGGGTCTCCTGCCATTCCAAGCTTCATATGGTGTCATGCCATCTAGTGACGTGGATGCAAGCCTGTTAACCAAATAGGTAGTTGTAGAAACAGCCTCTGCCAATAAATAATTAGGTAATTTTTTCTCATTTAACATATACCTACTTGCCTCAACAATCAACCTGTTCCTTCTCTCTGGCACTCCATTCAATTTAAGAGTATACCGAGTTGTTACTTCCCTCTGTATGCCTTTGTCCTGTAGAAATATATCAAAATCATGTGAGAAGTACTTACCATCTCCATCAGACCTGATTCTCTTCATGCTCCTTCTTGTTTGGTTTTCCACTAATGCCAAATATTTCTTGAAACATGTAAACACCTCATCCTTATGCTTCATAAAATACAGAATTGTCCACCTACTCTAATCATCAATGAAAGAGACATAGTACCTTGAACCTGAGATGGATGGATCTTTGTTAGGACCCCACACATCAGTGTATACAAGCTCCAAATAGTCTTCATGGATGTATCCTTTCCTGTAGAATGGTTGCCTATGAGCTTTGCCAAATTGACAAGCCCTACATTTGTAGATCATATGTTTTTTGGTCACATTAGGAATTCCAAGCACACTTGATCCCTGCAAATTTGCTTCAGAATTCTCTCTCCTATGTGCCCTAGCCTCTTGTGCCATATTTCCAACTAGACATTTCTCTACTATCTGCCCAACACTAATTAAATTTTTCATTATGGTAGGCACATACAGAACTTACTCGAATAGTTCTTACTACCATCTGATGTCTTAACATTTCCAATTTTCTTGACTGAATGCTTGGTGTCATCACCTGTTTGTACCTCATGCTTTCCCTTTGGTTCTTCAAGATCAGATAAGAGTGCTACATTCCCTGCCACATGATTTGAATGCTTGGATTCATGTTCATAATGAGCAGAGAGTCTTCTTGATCTTCAATGTAGTTATTGAAGTCCCGTCTTCCTCTAAAACCTCCTTGATAGTTGTTTTTGTTGTTGTTGTAGCCTTGATTATAGTTATGGTTGTAATTGCCTCCACCATTGTTGTACCTGCCTCTTGTTTGTCCATGGCCTCCTCTATGGAAGCCTCTTCCCCTTTGGTTCCTTGTATTTTTGTAGCATTCTTCAGTAGTGTGGTTGTTGAGACCACATATGTTGCATGGTGAACTATTGTAGGGTCTCCCCCTACCTTGCTTACCTCCTCTTCCCCTACCTCTAGTACTTCTTCCTCTACCTACATAATTGGCTTGAGAGGTACTAGCCTCTTCATCTTGTTTCTTACTTTTACCTTTATCCTTAGCTTTACTCTTATCTGTATAAAGGGCAGAAGATTGGTTACTGTTGAGGTTGTAGCAAGGAAAGACCAAAACCCCTCACCACCTTGCATGGAAGAAAGAAGGAAAGCTCAAGAGTGACTCTCCTCTCATCCACCCCTACCTCCCACATGTTCAAGCCATTGGCATCAGCTCCATGCTATGCCATATGCTTGAAAACAAGGAGAATAGGGAGTCAAGGATCCTAGTCCATGAGGAAAATACAAGCAAATGCAACTACTCTACTCACACAAAGGAGAGACATGCATAGACACACACACACTCCACTCTCACACACTCACAAAGACACAAATACATGTAAATGTAACAAGTCTTGGAGTAAATGAGAGCCTTCTTCCATTGATAAGAGATATTAGAAGAGAGCACGTCCACCAAAAGCTCCCTCTTTACAAAAAAGAGCTTCTATTTATAGGCTAAGCTCTATTCCCCATGTGCTTCTTTGAAAAGTCAAAAAGGTGATTCTCTCTCTAACTACCATATCTTCTAGGATATTCTAAGATCAAATTGTAACAACCAAATCCCAATGAAGGGCATGCGTGGTTTTTTACGTGCGAATGTCCTAGAGAGCCAAAAAGGTGAGATATTTGAGAGACCTCTTCACTATGGTATAAGAGAATATTAAAAAGTTCTCTAGGAGAGTGTTCATATGTGACACTCACATATATACAAAAAAGGTTATTTCTCATGGTCTAGGGAGGGTTCTTATGCACAATTGAGGATGTGTGCATACCCTACAACCCAACACTCTCCCCCCCTAGACTTTGTTGTCCTCGACAAAGCTAAGATGAGAGGATCATACACAGCTGAACTTGATGCAAGTTGAAATCTTTAGGTCTTCATATCTGCAATTTCTTCAGGCAGCAAAGCTTCTGGCTGCAAATCTTTAGTTTTTACTTCAATCTAAAAATCTTCAATCTTCAAACTTGAGCGACAATCCTCTTAGGGGGCAGTCAGCCCAGCATTCCTCCCACAATGTAGTCTTTTGTAGGACTGATAGAGCCTCACCCAAGAGCTCCCAAACCTGAAAGTAAACATACACAACAAGTAGACTGTTTATAAAAAGAAGTAAACAATAACATTTCAGTCCAATTGTAGTTTCCACTTCAGGGAGCATCCATTGTACAAGACTTGCTCTACTAGAGAGAAGTCTGCATGAAAAATCTTCTTGCTCCTGAGATCCAAAAAATGATAGCCCAAAAAACAAGGAGCCCAGTCAAGACCAAGAGTGCCTATCGCTTATGTCTCAATGATTCCATACTCTATTATTTTCACAATGTAAAGCATGAGATGAATGTAGCCTATGGTCCTTCCATCATTTATACTATGCTCCTAGTCAACTAGCTTGCAAATTAATATGAGTGTTATGTGCTCACAAATGATTAGACACTAGTGCAACATTATGACGGCTATCATTCTACAAGCATTCATGAAATTCAAATAGCTTATCCAGAGCTATTCCTACAAAGCACAGTAGCAAATCATCTATAGGAGGTAAGAAGGATCAATGCTGAAGTTCTGAGTGTGTTGACCTGTAAAAAAAATAAGCCTCACATGAGCATTGTGAAACTAGAGAGTTACTTCCCTAGCAAAAAAAACAATCACTCAATCTTTGGACCAAGATGACTTCCAAACATGCTAAACAACAAAAAACCTAAGTTAACATTGCTCTTGTAGTGCTTCTAATGAATGTGCATTGGTCTGTAACTTCTCATGTGACCATCAGTACATAGAGTGATATGAGCAAACAAATAACTCATCATGTTATTGGAGCATGTGACAGTAACAACATACTCATCATGGCCCCAGCATAAAAACATAAATGAAATGTGGCCAATTTTAGGTGGAAACTTCATCACACAACACCATTCCTAAACTGCTCTGATTGCGAAGACCCAACATGGAGTATTCAGTGTAGAAATAGGTTTAAATACCTGCAACTCCCTATCATAAAACGCTAAGCAAGATGAACGCTATAGAGACAGTCAAAATCGTCAGTTTGGGAGCCCAAAAATGTGTAAATACAAAAATAAATTGAGCAACAAAGTGGATCAACACATTTTCCAAATATCATTAAAGCCTATAAAATGAAGTTCCAAGTATTACGACCATATAGAAGTGAAATCATATCAGGCAATCATGGAAAACACATCAAGAAGAACTAACACACAATCCTGGAGAGCAGAACACAATGCATATGGACTTCTTGAGGATGGCTGAAAAAATTCTTAATTTCTTTTGCAGAATGCATCTCTTTAGGTACACTACCCATAAAATTCAGACTCGGAAGGTTTGGCAACAATCAACAAGCTAGATGAGCAAGATATTTGAGAAGCTTTATCACAAGTGATAATTTTGACAAATGCCTGAGACGAATACTATCTTTAGCAGAAATAGCCATACAAAAACGTAATGCATAGGGAAGAATTAGTCCTTGTAATGTCGTTGTTGGCACGTGAGTCACCATTATGCGAGTTTAAACATATCTCGTGTCAAAGTGAACTCTCTATGAGCCATGCAATTTCACAAGCATACATTGTCCAACCTCTCAAATATGTGCCAGCCATGGACAAGAAACAAACAGATGAATGGCTTTTGAGAAGCAAAACACATGAATATCTATGTCATAGAGATATCAACTATCTTATTGCCTTCTCCTGAAACAAGATAATTAATAATAGAACCAATCTATCAGTTTAGTCCATCTAGCAACCGAGTTATGTAATAACTATGGCAATGCGTTTTAGCCACTTGCATACAAACAAAGATATTCCTTTGAATAGATGACAAAAAGTCAGAGGTGATGTTTCAGTAATAGCATAGGGTATTCACATCAATAATTACACCAAGGTTAATGTTAACTTATACATGAAGCTTAACTTTCTCACATGACTGTAGTAAAATCATTACATTCTTCGATTCACAGGATGCCATCAAAGGCACAGTATAATAAAGGCAGGGATTTCTTAAGCCAGGGGGCACATATCAGCTTCACCAATCACCCTACCAGCGGACCCCCTGACATGTAGGGCGTCCCCTAAGCGACTGTATCCTCAACTACCCAGTTCAAAAAAACCTCTAATCACATAAGTGAAAGCTCGAGAAAGTATAGCTTTAGGTGTTAATTTTTTACTTCAAATCTCACTGTCCAGAAGGATCTGAGCAATACCCTTATCATGTATGGGTAGTGAGAGTAAGGGAGTGAATGTGCAACGGTCATGAGAGGAAAGCAAGTGTCAGTATAGAAAAAGCCAAGATTACTTCTATTCACCTACTCTTTTCAGTATAACACGTGCTCAATTGGCCAAACCTGAAGGGCCTCTAAGCAACACGAAAGAGGGAAGAGTCTTGTGTACACACTTCATTTTGTAGCTAAGTAGTCCCCAAATTCAGAATCAACATACATGCCGAGTGCTATGCAATCCCAATAAAGAAAGGAAACCCTCATGGATGCAGCATGAACATAGTATCAATCCAAAAGACATGCCTTAGTAGTTTCATGTATATGAATTTCAAAAAATTCATGAAATATAAGCAGAAAAGTAATCAAAATTAAGTAACCCAATAAATCCTCATGCCAATTTATCCAATTTTTACTCAAAGTGAATTGGCATTGGGCCCAATACTCATGAAGTACAGTCACAAAACCAAGACCAAAATCTTTGCAGCCCAACAGGAGCAAGGCCGTCGTGAAATAGAAAGGATCAGCTCATATTTTTAGCATGTTTCTTAAAGTTATGAATTCCTCAAAGCTCCAACATTTTGACCATACAACCCTGAAGCTAGACCATAGTAAAGACCCCAAAGGATGATGGGAACAGTACACCAAACATCAAGGGAGCATATTATTACATCTCCTTTTTGCCATCCATAATCGTGGCCGTGAGCTTTTGACTTATCGCCCGTCAACGAGAGCTTCAAACACACACAGTGATGCATAATAGTTTCCTCCCAGCCACCGAGCAATCAAGTCTTTTTAATCCTCTCTTGTTCTCTCAACTTGAGAGTCTCTCTATACATGAGACTTGTTATGCCCCAAATTCATGGGCAATCACCAAAGGAGTCAAAACCAATTAATCTTCAAGTGGACAAGAAACCAATATTTGTATTATTGCAAATTTCCAAGGAGTGACCCTTGATCTTACCATGGCTATCCTTTCTAAGTCAAAAATGTATTGCAACCATAATATGTTGTGCATGTGTGACCAATTGCAATGAAACATGATAGATGGAGGTCTTTAACTGCTCATGCATGTGCAACATATATTCTTGTTCTTTAGGTGTGTTATGTGCACATATATGCATAAGAGTGATGCGCCTATAGAGCATTTATGTCATTGCAGCACATGAAATAAAAAACATAGGGAGCATCATTCCTTGAGCATGCAAATAGCAAAACAAAGTTGATCCCAAAATATGAGGAGTTTTTAGATACGATGGAGTAGAACCAAATCTCAAGCCAATGTGAAGAGCAACACACGTTGTCAGGACAACAGTATACAAGTGTATATGTCCAACAAGATATGCAAAGTGGTAGGGGGTGAAGACACTATCCCATATAAGATTAGTACTCACATAACCTTAACACCAACACCAACAAAAGCATTGAACGTTATCTCCTTGGATTTTGTGTGAATAAAGTAGTAATAACGTAGATTTTGTGTGAAACAAGTCTCCTTGGAGCAAGACCCTCACCACTCCCATGCTTTAATCTGAGCTCTCTGTTGAAATGTGTGATAAGAAATACACTAACAGCATAAAATCATGAGATACAAAAAACTCGTGTAAACAATTTGTCATTTGGAACTTGTATATGACTATGCAATAGAGATTTGAAAATCCCAAAACATGATCGTACGAGATAGCAAGTTTCATAAAAAATATCATGTGCTTATTAAGCTTAGCCTCTGAGTCTTGAGCATGGAGTGGTGTGGTCCTATATGTGATTGCGGTTATCTCCAATAAGTGAGTTTATATATTATCAGATATCATGAGTCAGGGATATGTCAGCCACATTCGTTGAAATATTGGAAAACAATTAACACACCCTTTAGATGCTCACAGGTTGGCCTTCGTTCACCACTGATCAAGAAAAGAAGTGCCATAAATTGGTTTGTGTGTGTTGGTGGGAGCTTTGAACAATCCATGATGGTGGAATCACAAAAAAACTCCATCATTCCCCCCCCCCCCAATAACCTAGAACGAGCCTCACATACTTACATCACCGAGCTTCGACCAATTTTTGAGTTGATCATTGTCCAATATCAATCTGCTCACTTCGGGAGGGAAGTGGACGAGAGTTTGTGATTGAAGTTAATGCTATCTCACTGATAGACCTGCAACTCATAGATCTTCCTCCATAGATTTAGTGCACACATGGTTGTGGAGCTTTATAGCAAATTTAACCACACAAACCTACAACATAAAAGCATTCCACCTTTATGTCTTTTAAATACATGAAATTGCATTAATGAAGCACTCTTACAGACAAGAGGAAGAGAGAGGGGGAGAACAGAGATTTTCCTCCACCCCTGCTGGAGTATGTTGAGGAAGCGTCCACTAGAATGGCTGGAACAATCTAGGAAAGTCGATGGCAGGGAGAACATCAACAGCAAGATGTTAGAGTACTCTTTGTGGGAGAAACTTCATGCATGAAGGAATAGAACCATAATCATGATCATTAGGCTCCTTCGATGGCTCGTTGAGCCCAGAACACAAGACGGTGGTCTGGCAAAAACCATGTCGACCCAAATGGTGCACCAGTAAAGATTATAATGATGTAACTCTGATAGCCACTTCAATCAATAGATTAATTGGAAAGTGTTATAAAATCGAGGCCCAAGGACCTTCCTGTTTCCTGAACCGCGAGAATTCTCACATCATTGATGCCTCCATGTGCAAAAAGAGCACACACCCAGCCCATCCTCCATTTCCAGACAAATAGATTGGCATGTGGAAAAGCTCTTGAAGCTTGATGCAGCGATGGCACGGTGCCATGATCTCTAGCAGGGGGCAGAGCAACCAAGCTTTTGTTCCTAGTTAGCGCAAACCTCATGCTGCATCAGGCCAAGACGCAAAGAGAAAACGGGAACGGTAGGGGGAGCATTGCTCGACCCCAAGCCCAAAGACAAAGGGGAGCCATATCTCACGCATATGAAACAACAAAATAGAAGAGCAACAGAGAGTTAGGAGAGAAGGGATGCAAAGAAGGAGCTCCTTTGAGATGACTAGCTGAAGGGGAAAAACTGAAAGATTATTCGCACGATCTCCTCCACTACGGAAGTGTTAAAGTGCACATATTGCAAACTTCGTGTAAAAATTAAGTTCTCTGCACAAAAGGATGAGAATAATCTTCTCACCTACTCCCGAGGCCTGCTGAGTCGTGCCAATAGCCTCTTCATTCATTGGCTACATTAAATGCACACGTCCCTGACCAAAAGGGTCCCTCATGATGCACAAATTTAACTTCAGATCAGTTATGAGGGAACTAGCGACCTTTCACACCTAAACTCATCCCATTCAAATGGAGCCTATTTCATCACGCATGCGATAGTTTGATTTGTGCAATGTTCTTTATTCGAATTTCAAGTTACAAAGCAATTTAGCATTTTTCTTTTTTTATGATAAAAAGAGATGGGAACAAGAGAGAAAATACACTCCCCAACTCTCTATTCAAAGCACCACTCAAATCAAGAAACGGAAAAAATTTGGAAAGTGATGCATATGTGAGTGTGTGGAAGTGTGTGTATGTGTAGAAGTGAGAAAGAGAAGGGGTTCAGGGGGTGTTTTTGTGCATCAACTTAAACATGAATTAAAACTACCTACTGAAAACAAGAAAATGGGGAGCAATTGGCCCAAAGGAAGGGTGAAAGTGCCATGCAAGAACTCAAATCCTACGCAATTGAGCAAAAACAAATTGCAACACAGTACTTTACCACATGTTCTTGAGATCTCCAAGTTATGAAAGGCCGAGCATCCCTGGCAATGGAGCCAAAAAGCGTTGAGGTTGTAGCAAGGAAAGACCAAAAACCCTCACCACCTTGCATGGAATCAAGAAGGAAAGCTCAAGAGTGACTCTCCTCTCATCCACCCCTACCTCCCACATGTTCAAGCCATTGGCATCAGCCCCATGCTATGCCACATGCTTGAAAACAAGGAGGATAGAGATTCAAGGATCCTAGTCCATGAGGAAAATACAAGCAAATGCAACCACTCTACTCACACAAAGGAGAGACATGCATAGACACACACACTCCACTCTCACACACTCACAAAGGCACAAATACATGTAAATGTAACAAGTCTTGGAGTAAATGAGAGCCTTCTTCCACTGATAAGAGATATTACAAGAGAGCACGTCGACCAAAAGCCCCGTCTTTACAAAAATGAGCTTCTATTTATAGGCTAAGCTCTATTCCCCGTGTGCTTCTTTGAAAAGTAAAAAAAGTGATTCTATCTCTAACTACCATATCTTCTAGGATATTCTAAGATCAAATTGTAACAACCAAATCCCAATGAAGGGCATGCATGGGTTTTTTATGTGGGAATGTCCTAGAGAGCCAAAAAGGTGAGATATTTGAGAGACCTCTTCAGTATGGTATAAGAGAATATTAAAAAGTGCTCTAGGAGAGTGTTCATATGTGACACTCACATATATACAAAAAAGGTTATGTCTCATGGTCTAGGGAGGGTTCTTATGCACAATTGAGGATGTGTGCATACCCTACAACCCAACAGTTACCTCTTAAGTTGTCACCATTTCTGTTGAGCTTTGCTTCATGGGTGAAGAGTTGTCCCATCAATGTGTTGAGATCAGGTATTTGCATATCCATTACAGTGGTGAAGGATTCACACTTGTCATCAGCGTTAATTCCATTGATGATCTTCCTCACTATGTGCTCTTCCTTTATCTCTTCTCCCATGCTTGCTAGTTGGTCTGCAACATCTTTCATTTTGGTTACATAGTCAGCCACTCCTTGCTTTGATTGCTTCTTGATAGTTGTGAATTCCATCCACAACGGATTCTTCCTAGCTCTTGTGTTGGCAGAGAAGTATGATGAAAGCACTTCCCAAGTCTCTTGGGAGGTTTTACAGTGTCCAGCATGAGGTAACAAGAAATCAAAGATTGATTTTAGTAAATATGACCTTGCAAGAGCATCCTTTGCACACCATGTGGTTAGCCTCTCTTGCTCTTCCCTTGTTGGTTGACTCTTTCTCCTGAAGATTGGCATGTCTTCATCTCCTAACATGTATCCATATAGGCTTCTGCCTTGAAGGTATGCTTTCATCCTTAGGAACCATGCTAAGTAGTTGTTCATGTCCAATTTGTCAATGAAGGATGGAAAACCATCTCCCACCTTGATTGTGCTTCCTCTGATACCACTGTTGAAGGAGATGGTGGATAATCACAAGAGATGAGTTGGTGTAGCTAAAACTTGCTTCACACCTGCTATAAGTGATGACTGGAAAGTGTTGTGGGCCTCCTTAGCTAGATAATTAGCATAAATGCTCATGTATGTTGCTTGGAAGATGATGCACAAATGATAGAATCAAAACAGATAGGTAGGCATATGATTCAATGCACAAAACTTGCTATTTTGTTTGAGACACCTGCTCAGTGTTTTACTCAACTCTCTAAGTATAGTAGCAATTAGTAAAATTCCTTTTCGAGATATTTAGTTAGCTTAACAAGCTATCATTCATGAGTGGAATCATCTAAAATGATAAACTATATGCAGAAAATTATGTTTAGCAAGTAGAACAAGAATCCCAACTTTTTTTTACTTACATAGTCATAGACCAGTGAGCAATCTTTGATTAATAACTGATGATTGAGTGAACCAGTATAGAAGAAACTTTGTAGGAGTAAAGTAGATAGTATGCTGAAGATTTCATGCTTTTAATCATGCAAAATGATGCACTACAAAGTGAGAACTAGTTCAGACAAGATCACTGTACTGATAGAGTGTGACAGAGTAATGAAATAATAAACATGTATTGACTAAATCATGTAAAATCACAAACTCATTGGCAATAAGTCATTGCTCAATGAGTGTAGAATGAGTGAGCTATGAGGTGAGCTCCTCTTCTCAATGAAGGTACATGAAAATGATCTCAAAACCTCGAGATGCACACGGGATGTTCTTCTTAACTTTTATAGCTTTGTGTTGGAGACAAGCATTTGAATTTGAATTCAAATCTCCACCTCAAAGTTATCCTAAAGTATAGGATTGATTCTCTCTTGACTTCAGCTACCAAATGGATACGAGATAGATGCTTCCTAACCCCTCGTGGGTCTACATAACTTTTACTATGAGTAATTAAACTCAAAGTTACAAGAGATTGTACATATGATGCTTCATAGGTGATATGCTAATACAACAAGCTTAAGTGTATTCATCAATCATGTAGGCTTGGGTTTTAATTGCACCAACAATTAGGTCCGAATTAGGAAAAAACTAGTATAGAAACTGTAAATAGAGATAGCGAGCTCATTCTAGGAGTTAGCAATTTTGGGATTTGAGCTTGTAAGAACATAATTTCTATCTTGAAAGCATTGTAATAGAAGATTCCATTGTTCTCAATCTTTTTCTTGCCTTGTGTGTGTGCGTGTATGTGTGTGCATGCTTGTGTGCTTCTCACTCATGCATTTGTGCATTCCCTTCACTCTCAGTCATTATACCATCCTCATGTCTCTACAAATTGACAATTATGAGGTTGATCTCCTCACATTTCTACTGACCATTGTACTATAGTGATAGCTTACAATTGGACATACCATACTTTTGCAACATAATTCAATATAATGCCCTTGCGACATCCATATACATGCTGGGACTTGAGTTTAGGGAAAGATCTCCCGCATGTAAGCTATACAGCTTTAAACAAGCTTGAGAGATCCTAACAATAAAGACTAATTCTTTATATTCCCTTGTCACAGGGCCAACAAGACGATCAATCTTGGCAAGGTTTGTCCAAGAAGTTGTGATTGGAACTACTCTAAAGTATTGGCAATCAAACTAGTAAGTTGTTCCAAGTTTAAACAGAATAAAAGTTCCAAGTATGTAGTTTGCAACCGTGTCAATGGTAATTAATCCTATGGAAGGTACAACATAAATTTTACCTATCCTTAAAGGGATTTCAATAAAATCCAAAAAAGCATGAGTGGATGCTTAGAATTAAGCAGTACAGAGATTCATGTAAAGTCCCGATCGAGGCAGGTACTTAAAGCACTAGTAAGAAAGGAATCTAAAGATAAGATTTAAAAATCTCTTGTCGCTACAAATTGGTCAAGAATAAACCGATTGGACTTGAACCTATGAAAATTCAAGTACTTTGAATTCTATTTGGTTTGCATTTGAAAACCTAGCAAAAAATAATGGATATTCTAACAAGAGGTTTTCCTTGCACGTGATTGTAAGACGGTCATGTGAAGGAATCAAAACCTAGAATATCAGGTTAGACGTAATGTGTGAAACTTCAAAATTCTTTTAAAAATTGAAGTGAGAAGGTACTCTATAAAGATACGTTTAGACTTCAGGATAAATATCACTCACACATCAATGTGAATATAAAATAGGGTTGTATAGGACACCAGATTTTATATTCAGATTGATGTAGGAAAGATGGTATTGTTGATATATTTAGGTAGTGATGTGTGTGAACACACCAAGAACGCAGGGGCACTTTTTTCCCTCTTTAGGAGGTTTTTCCCCCCGCTTGTATATATCCCTATTGCCCCAATGAGTTACTAATCTTTTTACATTCTAGTGTGGTAATACATTCAGTATTGTGTGTTGTGCTCCAAGATTCTTCTTCTTCCTTGTGCTTTTCGTGCACTTCCATACACCTCAAACTCCAACAATTGGTATCAAAGCAGGTCGTCATTGCATCTAGGTCATCGTCAACACCTCGTCAGTGCATCGTAGTGCTTGTGTAGGCAATTTCATCTTTTTGTGCTAAAGATATATACAAGTTTCAGTTCACTAGTATAAGCGTCTTGAAGTCTGCTACAAGTTTAGCAAAACTCGACAGGGTACTTCTATTCAACTTTTTGAGATATAGTCAATTTTTTGCATTAAGGTATTTTAGTCAGTGTCCATGACTAAACGTAGTGATGTATTTTGTATGTTGGCTATTGAGGATAAGTTGGACAGTTCCAATTACCCAATGGGCTTATATGATGCATCATGTATTGGTTGTAAAAGGACTATGGAATATTGTGAAGGTTGTTGAGAAACATCATATTACACTTGCAAACACAATTGTTGGTGATGTAGATAGCCTTAAGGATGACAATATTCTTCATGTTCGCGTTCATGCTATGGTTCCTATTACACCTACTATAGAGAAAATTTATTGCAATGGTAGAGATGATGAGGCACATGCATTGATAGCCTTGTCTGTCAAACATGCCATAACTCCTCACATTTTCTCTTGTAGAACAGCTAAGGATGATTGGGATACACTTATCACTTTATACCAGGCAAGAAATGATACTTGTGTTGATTACCTCTGAAAAACGTTGGAGAGTGAGAAGATGAATGAAGGAGATTCCATGGATAGTTTTTTGACAAAGATCAAAGATTTGAAGGAACAATCGATTTTTGCTGATGAAGTCTTGCCTAACAGTTCACTTGTGTAGACGATTCTGACTGGTCTTCCTAATTCATATGAGCTTTTTGCTTCTACACTTCATTTGGTTATGAAATGCAATCCAAATGCCTTAATACTTGAGGATTTATTCTCTGTCATGTTGCAAGAAGATCAATCTAGGTAGAGCAGGTCCATTATGCATGTTTTAGATCAAGCTTTCCTGGCTAGTCAGAAGGGCAAAGGAAAATGGAGCTCTTCTACTATTAAGCAAGAACCTGCTAATTTTGCACAATCAAAGAAGAACGATAAAGACAAGAAGAAAACAGAAAAGCAAAAATTGTTTTGAAAATATTGTAAAGGAAATTATCATACCATAAAGAGTTGTCCAAAACTAGTTGCTAAAGAGGCAAGGAAGAAAGATGTTGGAATGGTTGTTGTAGAGGTCTCTACACCGAAAACAAAGTCTACTAATCTTGTGCAGAATGAAGAATGGGCATTTACCACTGTTTGCAGTTATGACCCATCTTCTCATGAATAGTGTATGTCTGTAGTAGACTTCAGACATTTTGTACTTTGATAGTGGGGCAACCAAACATATTACCTCATAGCACAGTTTCTTCACTTCACTCAAGCTTGCCCCTATAGGTAATGCTATCACATGCGCCAACAAATCCTCCTATCCTTTCATGGGAGTTGGTAAGATTATTCTGACTACTACTAATGGTAGTTCTTTAACATTGTTAGGTGCTTTATTTGTGCTAGGGATCAAGAAGAATCAATTTCAGCTTTAGCCAAGGTTGGGTTGGTTGTGAAATTTTTTTATGAGAGATGTATAGTTCATGATCTGTCAAATGGTGATGTAATTATTGCTTCTGGCATTTTATGACATGGGCTATATAAGCTCATCGACTATGAAAAATCTATGAATGATTCAGCATCTGCAATACATGATTCTCAAGCTATGTCAGATGCAAAGCTTTGGCATGCACAGTTTGGTCATTTAAATTTTGCTAGTTTGCTATACGTGCAGAAATCTAAAATGGTGTCCTCTCTACCCAAACTTGAGGCACGTGGTAAACATGTTTGTGAAGGTTGTATTTTGGGCAAAATGTAGCGTTCCTCGTTCCCAAAAGATGGTTTGGTTCGAGCTACTTAGAAATTGCAGCTTGTTCACAGTGATGTCTGTGTGGTCCTATGCAAACACCCTCTTTTGGAAACTATCTTTATTTCATGACTTTCATTGATGATTTTTCTAGGAATGCATGGATATATCCATTGAAAGCAAAGTCTAAAGTGTTTATGTGCTTCAAACAGTTTTTGGTTTTGGCTGAAAATCTATCAGCATGTAAAATGGGCACCCTCCATTCTGATCAAGGGGGGGAATATATGTCTTCTGACTTTAATGCATTTCTGGTTGAACATGGGATAAAACATCAATGTACAATGCTATATACTTCCTGAATAGAATAGAGTTGCTGAATGGAAGAACAAGTCACTCATGGAGATGGCAAGGTGTATGGTCAAGAGTGAAAAGGGTTATGCTCAAGAAAGAGGCATTGATTTTGATGGGACATTTGCTCCTACATGCCGAATGACTACTCTTCGTAGCATCTATGCTCTTGGAGATCATCATGGTTGGAATCTACATTAGTTGGACATTAAAACTGTATTTTGAAATGGTGATTTTCAAGAAGAAGTTTATGTTTTTCAACCCTGTGGCTTTGTGCAAAAAGGACATGAAAACAAAGTGTACAGGTTGAAGAAGGCATTATATGGTTTAAAGCAAGCAGCACATGCTTGGTATGAAAAGATACATGCCTATCTAATTGCACATGGTTTTGAGAACAGTCCAACTAAAAGCACCTTATATGATAAGCATGCAAATGATGTTCTTCTGATCATTGTCATCTATGTTGATGACATGTTGCTCATCGGTCCTCATGAGAAGCATATTGCTGATTTTAAAGCTGATTTGCATGCCTCATTTGAGATGTCCGATTTGGGGCATTTGCATCATTATTTGGGCACTCAGTTTAGGCAAGTTCATGGCAAAATAGCATTGTGTCAAACAAAATATATTGAAATATTATTGCAGCATTTTGGCCTTGAAGACTACAAACCTATTGCCACTCCTATGGAGATAGGTTTATGATTGATTCTTCATGATGCTAGAGATGCATTTGATGTTGTTCTTTATCAACAGGCTATTGGATGCTTGATTTACTTATGCATTACTCGGCTAGATATTCATTTTGTTATTTCATAGATGAGCAGGTTTGTGCATTGCCCAGGTATCAAGCATTCACAGGTGGTTAAGCTCATCTTTCGCTACTTGAGTGGTACCTCGCTACTTGGATTGTTTTATCCCAAGGGGGATCACTATTGCAAGATTTACATGCTTTTTTTTACTCTGATTGGGTTGGTTGCTATGACACTTGTGTATCTACTAGTGGCTTTTGCTTCATGCTTTGTAGCTCATGTATATCTTGGTTGAGCAAGAGGCAACCTACTCTAGCCACTTCCATTTGTGAGGCTGAGTATAGGGCAGCTTTCATAGCGATTGTTGAGTGTCTATAGCTCAAATGCCCTATGCCTGATGTGGGTGTTGGTCAATCTTCTGCCACCACCATTTTCACTGATAGTGAGAGTACATTGGCAGTTGTGAGGAACCATGTGTTCCATGCTCGCACTAAGCGCATTGAGGTGCATTATCATTATGTCAAGGAGAGGTTCTCTACTGGAGAGATCAGCTTGGCATATGCACCCACGTAGAAGAACATTGTAGACCTTTTCAAGAAGGCTCTACCTAGGGCGAAGTTTGAAGCTTTCTACAAAGCTTTGGGCTTACTTCCTTTTGTGGATTGATTCCACATAGTTTGGCACTTCCTTATACATGAGTGAGAGCTCCTTGTTCAGTGCATCACTCCCAGGAGGGATTTGTTGATATATTTAGGTAGTGATGTGTGTGAACACACTAGGACTCTTGGGGCACGTTTTCCCCTCTTTAGGAGGTTTTTTCCCCTGGCTTGTATATATGCCTATTGCCCTAATAGGTTACTAATCTTTGTATATTCCAGTGGTAATACATTCAGTATTGTGTGTTGTGCTCCAAGCTTCTTCTTCTTCCTTGTGTTGTTCCCATGCTTATGCAGACCTCAGACTCCAATAGGTATGGGACATTGGACCGTGGGGTGATAATTATCTTTTAGTCCTTGAATGGACCTTGAAGTTAGATTTGATCTTTTAGGGAATTAAAACTCAACAAAGTTTAAATTCAAGGATGATAATAAAATGATCTCAAGATACTTCAAGATCAAGTTGGTAAGAAGATTAAAGTAAGTAACTTCCAAGATCTTCTTTTTCAAATAAGGCACATACTTGTTCTTATTTGAATTATGGAAAACTTCAAGATAAAGTGTTACTAACACAGAAGTTTTTGATAAATTTGTGAAGAAGTAGGACTTTGACATTGAAAAGACCCTTTCAAATAGGGAATAAACTAACTAATTCAAGCAACAAGTTCCTAGTGTAACTTGGTAAATTCAATCCTTGGACTCAAAGAAATGAACAAGAATTGCATTCCCTGTAAGGAGTCATAAATATTGAATTTAGTCATGAAATTAATCTCAAGTGAAGCATTATTTGAGTAAAAACTCATCAATAGAGTCTCAGTGGGTCGACACACTAATGTGGGATACCACACTAGTATCTTGTGGTTGGAAGATGTTTTAGATTTACTTTATGAATCTTTTTGAGAATCAAGTTAGTTTCTCTTAAAAGATTGAAAAAATGCTTCAATTCAATTGCAAAGTCTAGAGTCACCTAGAGTTTGAATTATACCCTATTCAAGTATCTTTTTGAATTTTGAATTGGATGTACATAGTTTTATTTCTTTCCTTGTACTTTTTCAATCTTTTGGATTTGACTCAGATACAGTATCTGATTCTTTTCGCAAAAGTCTAGGCTTAGCCGATTGGAACAAGATAACTAAATTAAACGTTGCATATGATGTTTTGTACAAGAACCCTTTCACAAGATGCGAAGTCCAAGATTGACTTATTCATATTGAGTTTGCTCTAGCTCTCTAGCATAACTCTAATGACTGTCTAGAGTTCAGTAAATTCTAGAATAGAGAAGTTAGGAATTGCTTATTTGATTGACAATTCCCAAGAACGTAAAGATAAAGTCTTTGAGAAAATTTTCCTAAGTTGGAAAATTTTCATTTTGGATTTGACTTGATGAATTTATAGTATGGTTGACCAAAGGAAATTGAAAAACTTCCTCTTGCAGTTTACATAGGATTTTCAAGCCCATTAGGACCATAAAGTCCTCTAGTTGGGTGAAAAAATCAATTAATTGTTGGATGAGAGTAAACCATTGTACTCACATCCAAGTTAGATATTTAGGACAACCAAACTTCCAGTTTTCCAAATCAAATTGAAGTGACTCAAGAGTTATCAAAGTCCTGTGAGGGATAAGAATCCCACCTTGGCTACTATGTTCATGCACCAATGATGCCCAAAAATGCACTAGTACTTGAAATCCATTCATTTCACATGTTGCATATCGAGAAATTGTGAATTGGGTAGGGATGTTTTTAGTTGATCCTAACTTCATTACTCAAGGAAAAAATTTTTCCTCCATTCTTTTTCCTTTCAAGCACGTTTAGTGGTATGAGAGCTATCTTCTCCAAGATGGTTGATGGATTTCCTTCCATGATCAAGAAGCTTGATAGGAACAACTAGGTTGCTTGGAAAATCAAAATGGAAACCTATCTACAAGGAAGGAACCTCTATGGATTAGTGAATGGTGATGAAGTCATGCCTAAACCAAGATCCAAAAGAGGACCTACACAAGAAGAAACTAAGAAGTTGACATTATGGTGTGCAAGAGATGCTCAATCCAAATCTTACATCCTAAACACTACCTCTGAATTCTTACTTCCACACGTTGGAAGATGTAAAAACTCACAAGAAACATGGGATGCACTTGAAACATTATTCTCTATTAGCAACAAAGCTAGGAAGGCTCACTTGTGGAATGAACTCAACCAAATGAAGAAGACACCTAAGTAGACAATTATAGATTCTATTACCAAAGTCAAGGAGGATGCACATCAATTAGCATCAATTGGATACTTGATTGAAAATCAATTCATTACAAAGTAGATCCTAAATGGTATTAGAAATGATAGGTAGTGGCAATCATTCACAACTACTTATGATCTCATCATGGATGTGCAGACACCTGACTTCAATTCTTCAACCAAGAGTCCATCAATAGCATGAAAGAAGGTAACTCTATTCAAGGTAACTCTACAATTTCTTTTTAGATAGATAACAAATACAAGCAAAATAAAGGAAAGAAGGAGAGGAGGATGATGAAGAAAGTTCCCAAGCCAATTATGTAGGCAAAAGAAAATTGAATGGAAAGAAGAAAGGAGCAAAGCAAGACAAGCCTAAAGTTCAAGAAGGTAAGCCTTGTGCCATTTGTAGCAAGTCTAACCACATTACTCAAAATTTTTGGTTCAATGGAAGAATACACAAAGGAGGAGGAAGAGGTGGATTTGGCAATATAAGAAGTAGAGTTGGACAAAACTACAAGAACAATAACAAAAACAAAAAAAATAACAAAAGCGATTACAAAAACTACTCAGAGGATGTGTCACATGAAAACTCATTGCATCTAATGAATTTGATCCATAAAGAAGGCAAAGAGGATGAGCATTTGTTATATATAGATTTTGGTTGTTCAAATCATGTTTCAAATAATGTTGCTCTTCTATCATACTTGGAGAAACCTAGCATAAAGATGAGGTGCAAACAGGATATGATACCAAGCACAATTTGGAAATCATTGGCAATGTGAAAGCATTCAATGGTAGAACAAACATTCTAAGTAAGATTCTCTATGTACCCACTGTTACCAAAAACCTAAGAAGTGTGGGCCAGATTGTAGAAAAAGGCTTGCAAGTTATGTTCACCTAGCATGAGACTTGGAGAGACCTAAGCATAAACATGAGGTACAAAGAAGAGATGATACCAAGCACAATGTGGAAAGGATTGGTATCAAAGCATCCAATGGCATAAAAAAACTTATGAGTAAGGTTCTTTATGTACCCACTATAAGTGTAGGCTAGATTGTAGAAAAAGGCTTGCAAGTTACATTCACCTAGCATGGTGCATATGTGGAACATCCATGCAAAGGCTTCAAAAAGATAGCTAGAGGTGAAAAACATGGTAGGCTTTTCATATTTGAAGCAGGAGAGACCATAAATGACTTTTTGAGGTTAAGAAAGTTATCTTCTAATGACATATGGTCCTCCATAAGGTTTTCCTCCATGTGGAAAGGTTGGGGGGAAACAAACCCACCCTTATATAGGGGCCTTGGGCGTAATTCAAACTCCTTAATAATAGGATGAATACTATATTTATAGTAGTTTCTATGGTTTCACTTAAGAAGCTAGTGTGCCAAATGGATGAAAACTCTATGATGACATCAAGGAGGAGGTGTATGTGGCTCAAAACTAGATTTTGAGGCCTCTATTTAGAAAAGAAAAGCTTTATTGAAGAAGGCACTCTATGGCCTCAAGGAGGAGGTATATGTGGCTCAAAACCACAATTTGAAGCCTCCATTTAGAAAACAAAGTGCTTCATTGAAGAAAGCACTCTATGGGATGTTGGGTGAACCTAATTTGCAAGCCTTTTTCAACTATTTGGCCTACACGTATTAGGTTTTTAGTGATATTTCCTACATAGAGAACATTAACCACAATGTTTGTCCATCCATTGGAAGCTTTGACATTACCAATCTCCTCCACATTGTGCTTGGTGTCATCCCCTTTTTGTACATCTCTATGCTTTGGAATTTCCAAGTCAGGTAGAAGCACAATGTGGAAGCTTTGACATTACCAATATCCTCCACATTGTGCTTGGTGTCATCCCCTTTTCGTACTTCATCTCTATGCTTTGGACTTTCCAGGTAGAAGAACAATGTTGCCTAAAACATACTTTGAACATCCTAAATCTATGTAGAATAAATGATCATCTTCTTTACCTTCTTTGTGGCTCAAATTCATTAGAAGCAATGAGTCTTCATGTAGTTGATCTTTTGAATAATTGTTGAAGTCCCTCTATTGTGACTTCTATTGTTATTGTTGAATTTGTGTCCACTTCTTCTTCTATTTTCGCCAAATCTACCTCTTCCACCTCCTTTCTAAGTACGTCCATTGAGCCAACAATTTTGAGTGGTATGGTTGGTCTTCTAATAGATGGCACAGGATTGAAAATTTTGACCCTTTTATTTCTAATGCTTTGCTCCTTTCTTCTTCCCTTTCCACTTGCTCTTGCCTGCATAGTTGGCTTGGAAAATCTCTTCTTTATCATCTTCCTTCTTCTTTCCTCTTTGCCTCTTGTCTTTCTTATGTGCATCAAGAGCACTTGTTGAATTACCTTGATAAGATTTACCTTCCTTCAAATTATTGTTGGTCTCTTGGTTGAAGATTTCTCCAAGGAATATGTTGAAACCTGGGGTTTGTACATCCATGATTATGATGTCCTCTTCTTCAATTAGCTCTCCAATGGATTCTTACTGATCTATAACCTCCTTGATCTTTGTAACAAACTCTAATATAGTTTGTTTTGGAGTCTTCTTCATTTGGTTGAACTCATTCCATATATGGTTCTTTCTTGCTTTGCTACTAGCAAAAAGAAGGTCTCAAGTGAATTCCAAGCCTCTTGAGATGTTTTGCATCCTCTAATATGTGGCAAAAAATAAATCAAAGATAGAGTTTAGTATGTATGTTGAATCTCAAGGTCAAGGACAAGCATAAAATGTGCATCAGAGAAGTGGACACACAAGGAGAAGGAGCACATAGGGAGCTCCAAGAAGTGTATGTCAAATTTTCAAAAGAAATCCCTATAAAATAGTGATTTTCATCACTAAAAACCATTGTAAATATCACTTCACCTTTTTCTAGCTCCATTTTGTGCAAGCGGAGGAGTCCTCAAGCTTGAGGAGCATTAGAAGTATCATCCCACCAATTTTCATAATTTTTAGACTCGGTTTGAGCCCTCAAATAAGCCCTAGAACCTAATTTTTAAACTAGGCTGGACACTAGGTCTGGACAGGGCCAAAACTAGTCCAAAAACTATAAAAAGAACTAGAGAGCCCATTTTTGGGGGTGGCTTGTTGTAGATTTCAGCTTTGGAATAGATTTCTTTTGTAATCAAAGTCCTTCCATTGTTCCTCTCTTTGATATTGCCTTGTGTGTGTGTGTGTGCATGTATGTGCTTGTCACTTACATTTGCTCACCACAATTGCTCATGATCTTCATATCGGTCCTCACGTCTCCACGAACTGACAAGTAAAGGAGGTGGTACTTACGCTTGAGCTACACCAAATTTTGGTGTCGTAATTGCGATGTTCACAAATCATGACTTCCATCAAAAATCACAATTTTCATGATTTTCAAAAAACACAATTTTCACGAAGGTACAAAATCGTGATTTTCAAAACACGATTTTCAATCAAAATCATGATTTTCTGGTCATTCTCAAAATCACGATTTTCAGGCCAAAAACACAATTTTTTGTCAGAATCGTGTTTTTCACGATTCTCACTGAAAAACGTGTTTTTCATGATTTTCAGCCACGATCGCATTTTTCACGATTTTTCAACCAAAATTGCATTTTTCACTATTTTGAGCCAAAATTGCATTTTTCACGATTTTCAGCCCAAATCACATTTTTCACGATTTTCAGTCAAAATTTCATTTTTTAGGGATTGATCAGGATCGCGATTCTCATTCAAAATTGTGATTTCCAAGGTTGTTCAAGATCGCGATTTTCAGTCAAAATCGTGATTTTCTCATACCTCCCTGTTTCCCTGTTTTGATCCTCTGAAGCCTAATTTGACATAACTTTTTCATCAAAAGATCATTTTTTGAGCTCTATAGCTCGTTGGAAAGCTCGTTTCGGATCCCACACAGCCTCAACTGTTTTTTCTAAGAATAATGCATTGATTTTCAGATAGAGTAATTTGAAGTTGACCTTCAGGTGGGGTTGGGAAGTCAAGGGAGAGAAAAATTGTTTCATGGGAAAGAAAAAAGCAAAAGAGAGAAGAAAGGGGGCTAAGATTGAAAAAGAGAAGGGAGATAAACATGAAGTGCATGAAATAATCTCACATAAGGATGAAATATCTAAAGAGAAATTGCAAGTAGTCAAGGAAACAGGTGAAATGTCTAAGGGGGTAGGGTCCTTACTTGCAACAAGAGAATATAACAATACTTTTGTGGATATAAGAATAGGATATGACCATAGAAGGATGAGTGTTTATATCAACCCTAATTGTGAGTGGAATTTAATTCATATTGACCTAGTGACCATTATTTTTTAGAACATTCAACCAACAACTCATTCTTCTATCCTCATGGATGGTGAACATTATGATTGCATGGGTCAAGTTGTGTTGCTTGTTATGGTGGATGATATGCAATTTTCAAAAACATTCTTTGTCATGGAAGGCATAGATGAAGACTTGATCATTGGCACTCAAAGGTTCGTTACACAAAATCATCAAGAATTTGAGGCGTCTTGTCCATCTATTACGCCCACTTCTACATATATGTCTATTGAAAATCCTAATGATTATCCGCATTGTAAGAATTGTGGACATAATCATCTTTTCAAAGATTGTGCTTTTAATGCACAAGATTGTCTTTCCGCTCGATGCTTTTGTATCTAATCCTTCTTTGAGTAAATCACAAGAAACCTTGGCGAGTGGAGAAATAGAGGACTCCTAGTGTTTGGGGGATGTGAAAGGTGTGAAGAGATGGATAGGTATGTGCTTGAAGATGAAGAGGTGTTGCAAAATCCTTGATTTACACCAGCCAAATGAACTCCAGAAGTATATGGTGGGCCCTTTTAGCTTGCCAATGGATGTATTAGACACCCTATGTACCTTGGAAGATCACTCTCAAAAAGATAGATCAAAACAGATAAGTTGGAGTTAGCTCAGAGGTGAAAACTTGCTATTCTTGGTACATACACCTGTCCAGTGTTTTACATAATTCTCTGAGCACAGCAACAATTAGCTTAATTCCTCTTGGGGAATTCTAGGTGGCTTAAAGAGCTAACTTTCAAGAGTAATCTCATCAAAAATAATAAACCACACACTGAGAATGAGTTTTAACAAGTGATGACATCATCCCGATTTTCACGGGCTGCTACAGTTTGAGACCAATGAGCAGAAAAATCAACATAACTCAAAATGTAGGAATCCAATGATAATGAAACTTTGTATGGTTATACTAGACTGTAATTGAATCCAAGAAGCGTTAAATCACTGAATTTGGATAAGTAACCACTGAGAAATGGCTCTGACAAGATGAGTGAAAAAGTCGGGTACCTGACAGAGAAGTGAAGATGAACAGACCCTGTTGACTTCAAATGAACATAACTGAAGATTGCAACATCCAAATGACATGAAAATTTGTGAGCATATAGTAGACTTATAGAGATAACTTTACCAAGTTAAATCACTGAAAATGATCCACCAAGCTTAGAGAAAACATCTCTGCAAGCTGACTGAGAAAAATTGAGAGTAATGGCAGTGAGTAGTACACTTCACAAGAACATGGAAAGATGAACTCAAATAATCATGAAAATGAAAGTATATTGCTTGTACAATACAATGACTTACTGATACATATGTGTGCCTTGTAATCACACCTTGATATGGCATAAAGCTCAGCTCTTGGAGGTCTTCACATAGGTCTCTCTAACCACGACTAAAACTGCCATCTATTTATAGTTGAGTTTGGGAGGCTAACTTCCCTCAATCACTCTCCAATCAATCAATGATTGATTTGATTCTCTACCTACCAAAAATCACGAATTCATGGATCCTCTTTCCATTCTTGATCAAGTGGACTCAACCACTTAAGATTCTCTTACTTTTACATTAAGTAAACTCTTCAAAAGTTACAAGAGGTAGTTCACAAGTGAACTTTACGTAGTCTTCATTTTAAGGCTTTTTGTATGACTTTGTGGGACTCAAGCCAATACTTAGGCTTGTCATAGACTTGCTCCAACAGCTCCCCCTCAAGCCAAGTATGCTTGAGGTCTTCAATCTTCCAAGATTACCTGCAAACCAATGATAGCCTTGAATTTGCAAAGCTTTGTACCATCCAATGCTTTGGTTAGAATATCTGCACACTGTTGATGAGTGGACACATATGATATTTGAATCTCTTTGCTTAGAACCTTCTCTCGTACATAGTGATAATGAACTTCAATATGTTTAGTTCTTACATGAAAAATAGGATTAGCAGCTAAGTGAATAGAACTCATATTGTCACCAAAAATAGTTGGAGTTCCAAACTCCAATCCAAGATCTTTGAATAATGTCTTCATCCACATAGCTTCTTGTGTAGCTATGGCAAGACCTCTATATTCAGCTTCAGTAGAAGAGAGAGCAACTGTGGGTTGCTTCTTGGATGACCATGAAATAAGCTTTGAACCTGCAAAGGTAAGATAACCTGAAGTGCTCCTTCTATCTTCCTTGGAGCCAGCCCAATCTGCATCAGAAAATAGCTTCAAACCTAAATCAGATACATAAGGATAATAAAGTCCTTCATTTATGGTTCCTTTGAGATACTTGAGAATCCTTTTGGCAGCATCCATATGTGGTTTCCTTGGTGTGTGCATAAATTGGCTTAGCACACTCACACTGTAACATATATCTACTCTTGTCAATGTGGCATAGTTGAGACTACCCACTAGACTTTGATATGATGTGATGTCCTCTATGAGTTCACCTTCATGTGAGCTCAATTTGTGATTGACCTCCATTGGAGTACTTGCAATCTTACAATCTTGCATCTTGAATTTTGCCAACATGTCCTTAATGTACTTTCTTTGAGTGAGAAACAAACCATGATCTTTGTAGACAACTTCCAAACCTAGGAAGTAGGTAAGTGAACCCAAATCACTTATCTTGAACTCTTCTCTCATCTGATCTTTGATCTTCTTCATACCATCTGCATCATTTCCTGTCAATATAATATCATTTACATTTACACATAGGTAGATGACCTCGGAATTACTCTTTTTAATAAAGAGTGAAGGATCTGCCTTGCTTGGTTGAAAGCCTTTGTCCTGCAAGAATGAAACAAGCCTGAAATTCCAAGCTCTTGGAGCTTGCTTGAGACCATACAATGCTTTGTTAAGTTTACACACATAATCAGGATAAACTTGATTCTCAAAACCAGGTGGTTGTGCCATATATACCTCTTCTGTTATCCAACCATTCAAGAATGCATTCTTTACATCTAGTTGAAGTATCTTCCAATTCTTGGAAGAGGCAATACTAAGCAAAACCCTAATAGTAGGCATCTTTGCCACAGGAGAGAAAGTCTCCTCATAATCAATTCCCTGAGTTTGTGCAAAGCCTTTTGCCACAAGCCTTGCCTTATACCTGTTAATTGAACCATCAGAATTCTTCTTGAGTTTATAGACCCATCTTGAGCCTATTACCTTCATGGATGAAGTCTTGGGCACCAAATCCCAAGTGTTTTTTTCCTCAAGTGCTTCAATCTCTTCCTTCATTGCATGCTTCCATTCTGTTTTTGCTTTGGCCTCTTCGAATGATGATGGCTCCTCTTGGTTTATGTCCTGTGCTATGTAGATAGAATGTTTAGTTACTAATGAGGTGTCAAACCCATACCTTTCTGGTTTTTTCTTTTCCCTCATAGATCTTCTTAGGCCATGAAGTGATGATTCTGCCTCATGTCCAAGTTCTTGCAATTTTGCTTTACCTTTAGACTTCCATGCTTTGATCTTTTCCATGTGAGATTCTTCATCATCCTCCGAGGTGTCTTGTTCTTCAATCTTTGATTGTTCTCTACCAAGCTTTGGAAAATCTTCTTCAAGATCATATGGTAAATTGATCTTCCTGCATGAATCTTCATACCATGAATTGTTCTCATCAAAAACTACATCTCTGCTTACCAAGAATCCTTTGTTGGTAGGGTTGTATAACCTGTAGCCCTTTTGATTGTTGTCATATCCAATAAATACACAGCTTTCTGCCTTTGGATCCATCTTGCCTCTAACCTGTGAAGGAACATGAGCAAAAGCAATACATCCAAAAATTTTACAATGATCTAAGCTTGGTCTTCTTCCATTCCAAGCCTCGTATGGAGTCATCCCATCAAGGGATTTTGAAGGCAACCTGTTAATCAAGTAAGTGGCTGTAGATACAGCCTCAGCCCATAAGTAATTAGGTAAATGCTTTTCATTTAACATAGACCTTGCAGCTTCAACAATTGTCCTATTCCTCCTTTCTGCCACTCCATTTTGCTCAGGAGTGTACCTTGTAGTTACATCTCTTTTGATTCCTCTTTCTTGAAGAAAAGAATCAAAATCATGGGAGAAGTATTCTCCCCCTCCATCTGACCTTAGCCTTTTTAGTGATTTACCTGTTTGATTCTCCACAAGAGCCAAATATCTTTTGAAACATGAAAAAACTTCATCTTTGTGTTTCATAAAGAATAGGATAGTCCATCTACTGCAATCATCAATAAAGGAAACATAATACCTTGATCCAGATATTGAAGCTTCCTTGCTAGGTCCCCATACATCTGTATGAACCAACTCCAAGAGATCTCCATGCATATAACCTTTCTTCATGAATGGTAAGCTGTGAGACTTTCCAAATTGGCATGCACTACACTTATAAATCATATGTTGTTTTGACAAATTAGGGAGTCCAAGTACACTTTGGTCCCTGCAAATTTGCTTTAATGACCTTTCACCAATATGTGCTAACCTTTTGTGCCATACTTCCAATTCTGTGAGTGCCTGACTACCATAATTAAAGAGAGCAATGTTTCTAGTGTCCTGTAATTCAAAGTGAACAATCTACCTGTCTTTTCACCTTTTGCAATTGTTCTGAATCCTTGACTTGGATCTTCAACAAATGCTCCTGCTTTTGTGAACCTAACTTGCAACCCTTTCTCTACTATCTGCCCAACACTTATCAAATTCTTTGTAATGGTAGGGACATAGAGTACCTTACTGAGTAGATTGATGTTTCCATCAGGTGCTTTGACATTGCCTATTTTCTCCACAGGATGTTTTGTATCATCTCCTGTTTGTACCTCATGCTTATTCCTTGGATCTTCTAAATCTGATAGGAGTGCCACATTTCCTGCCACATGATTTGAACAATCTGAATCTATGTAGAAAACATGCTCATCAGATTTACCTTGTGGCATAGCCATGTTCATGATCAATAATGAATCCTCTTTGTTTGAGTCTTCTGTGTAGTTATTGTAGTCTCTCCTTCCTTTGTAGCCTCCTTGATAGTTTGAATGATTGTAGTTGTTGTAGTTGCCATGGTAGTTGTTGAACCTTCCTCTTGAGTAGCCATAACTTCCTCTATTGTATCCTCTGCCTCTTTGATTCCTGGAATTTCTAAAGCAATTTTCAGTTGTATGATTAGTTAGTCCACAAATAGAACATGGGTTGGAGTCTTGGGATCTCCCCGTGCCTTGTCTACCTCCTCTTCCTCTACCTCTGCCATGTCTTCCTCTACCTGCATAGTTAGCTTGATATGTACCTGCTTCATCATCCACTTTCTTTGCCTTTCCTTTGTTATCTTTAGACTTGCTTTTATCCGTGTATAAAGCTGAAGATTGATTACCTTTAGAGCTTTCTCCATTTTTTATAAGCTTTGCCTCTTGAGTAAGTAGTTGTCCAATGAGTGTGTTGAAATCAGGTACATGCATGTCCATGTACAAATCCATAGCTGTGGTGAATGCTTCCCACTTGTCATCTGCCTTCAAGCCATTGATGACCTGCCTTACAATTTGCTCTTCATCTATTACCTCTCCAATGCTTCCCAACTGATCCGCTATGTCCTTGAGCTTTGTGACAAAATGAGTCACATTTTGTTTGGGAGCCTTCTTGAGAGTTGTGAAATCCAGCCATAGTTGATGCTTCCTAGCTTTAGTACTTGAAGAAAAGAAAGCTTCAAGTGCATCCCACACTTCCTGAGATGTCTTACAACTTCTAATGTGAGGCAACAAAAAATCTGAGATAGAGTTGAGGAGATAAGACCCTGCAAGTGCATCCTTGGAGCACCATGTGTTCAATCTTTCTTGCTCTTCTTGTGTTGGTTGACTTTTGTTCCTGAAACTTGGCATAACTTCATCTCCAGCCACATAACCATATAAACTTCTACCTTGGAGATAGGCTTCCATTCTTAATGACCAAGCTGAGTAGTTACCTCTGTCTAATTTTTCAATTGATGAAGGAAATCCATCTGCCATGTTGTCCAACCTTGCTCTGACACCAGCCAAATGAACTCCAGAAGTATATGGTGGGCCCTTTTAGCTTTCCAATGGATGTATTAGACACCCTATGTACCTTGGAAGATCACTCTCAAAAAGATAGATCAAAACAGATAAGTTGGAGTCAGCTCAGAGGTGAAAACTTGCTATTCTTGGTACATACACCTGTCCAGTGTTTTACATAATTCTCTGAGCAAAGCAGCAATTAGCTTAATTCCTCTTGGGGAAGTCTATGTAGCTTAAAGAGCTAACTTTCAAGAGTAATCTCATCAAAAATAATAAACCACACACTGAGAATGAGTTTTAACAAGTGATGACATCATCCCGATTTTCACGGGCTGCTACAGTTTGAGACCAGTGAGCAGAAAAATCAACATAACTCAAAACGTAGGAATCCAATGATTATGAAAATTTGTATGGTTATACTAGACTGTAAGTGAATCCAAGAAGCTGTAAATCACTGAATTTGGATAAGTAACCACTGAGAAATGGCTCTCACAAGATGAGTGAAAAAGTCGGGAACCTGACAGAGAAGTGAAGATGAATAGACCCTGTTGACTTCAAATGAACATAACTGAAGGTTGCAACATCCAAATGACATGAAAACTTGTGAGCATATAGTAGACTTACAGAGCTAACTTTACCAAGTTAAATCACTGAAAATGATGCACTAAGCTCAGAGAAAACATCTCTGCAAGCTGACTGAGAAAAACTGAGAGTAATGGCAGTGAGTAGTACACTTCACAAGAACATGGAAAGATGAACTCAAATAATCATGAAAATGAAAGTATATTGCTTGTACAATACAATGACTTACTGATACATATGTGTGCCTTGTAATCACACCTTGATATGGCATAAAGCTCAGCTCTTGGAGGTCTTCACATAGGTCTCTCTAACCATGACTAAAACTGCCATCTATTTATAGTTGAGTTTGGGAGGCTAACTTCCCTCAATCACTCTCCAATCAATCAATGATTGATTTGATTCTCTACCTACCACAAATCACGAATTCGTGGCTCCTCTTTCCATTCTTGATCAAGTGGACTCAACCACTTAAGATTCTCTTACTTTTACATTAAGTAAACTCTTCAAAAGTTACAAGAGGTAGTTCACAAGTGAACTTTAGGTAGTCTTCATTTTAAGGCTTTTTCTATGACTTTGTGGGACTCAAGCCAATACTTAGGCTTGTCATAGACTTGCTGCAACAAAAGGACCCTCTCTTCTTGTAAACTTGGATTCCGCTCATGAAACCATAAGCAGGGATGATCTACACTCAGATCATCAAGAAGGAGATGATCAATATATACTTTGTATTAATGATGTGGAAAATGATGTCAAATCTATGGTCAATCATGACAATCCTTCACCCATTTGTACATCAAGAGATTCTATGTGTAATAAGGATAAATGTATCGATGAATCTCTAGATCAATCTCAAACCACACAACCCAATGACACATTGCATGAGCATGATGTATGTAGAGAAGATCAACCCTTGTTGAAATCCCCATGTAAAGATGAGACCTCCCTTCAAACTCACATAGAAGGCCCAAAAGACCCTTACATCAAGAAGAACAAATCACATTTCCCTTGTAATGTTAAGCAAATTTGGGTGGCTAAACAATTACTTAGAGCCCAACCAAATCATACCATGATATGGGTACCAAAGAATTGTCTTGTACAAAATCAACCCTCTCACGCCAGACTTCATAATCTATGGTCTAGGCCTACCATGCCTTATCTTCAAGAAAGACCACTTCCAACCAAAGGACCCAAAGAAATCAAGCCTAAATGAAAAAAAATGCAGGGAGGAACTTCAAGGCAACAATCAGCACAACAAAGACATATTGGCAGCCTAAAACCTCTTCGTGCACATCCATGGGTGTCAAACCCAACCTTGCCCAATGCACAACATATGTTCAAGATGCACACCAGATATGCATACGAATAGGGCCTCATCCAAAGGCCAAGCATTGGGCACACTAAGTTTAACCGAGGCACCAAGAGGGCACATGTTCATACATTCTAAAAATTTGCTTTTTATTTTTCTTTTGGTAAGTTGGTGGACAAAGGTATCTTCCATTTTAAATGGTTGATGGGAAAGAAAAGGTTCTTGGAGTTGGACATTTGGAGGAAGCCTCACCATCATCTCACCCTTGAGCACTTTGCTCAAGATCTATCCATTTTTGCACCATTGCTTTCTGTATGCATTTCTTAGAGAATGCATGAGATAGGGTCTCACCATAAGACCATGCATAGGCACTTTTTGTTTTCCACCCATGCACCCTTAGTCCCCGCTCATGCACATGGACTAAGAAGAGATGAATTACATTCATCTATTGTACATGTCATTCCATTACGTCATGACATTTTCATTATGTACCTTTAAAAAAAAGAGAGAGAAGAGAGAGCTTGTTCCCCGGTGTGGATCCTAGAACATGACTGAGTCATGCTCCATTGAAGGCGAGAAGAGCTTGAAGGTCCGCAACTTGAGAGATGCTTAACTACTGTATGTACGAGGGCATCTTAGGAGATATCTACAAGGAGTAGTTACAAGAGGGGATCGAACCATGCACTTGAAGGATCTAATTAGCGCATCATCCAGAGGGACATCCATCAACCACAAAAGATACATCATGGGACAATCACTATGATGGGAGTACAACAGGAAGAGCAGAATATCGATCGGCCTTTCATGGTAAGAATCCTTTACTTGACAACATTGATATATTAGGAAACCTCTTCGTCAGCATACCCTTGAGCACTTAGCTCAAGACCCAAAATTTTTTTGCACCATACATTTTGAAATGTATTCCCCAAGTAAGCATGCATAGGGCCACATTACAAGGCCGTGCACAAGGCACATATTTTCTTCAACCCATGCATGAACACATTTACCCATCATTCATTATGGGACACAAGTACTTGGCATTATAACTCTACAATCCATAGTCGGACAATCCAAAGGACATCAGGGTTACAATATCAATACCTATGAAGCAATTCACCACTGGCAACTCCTCATAATCACCATTGACAATCTCTTTTGAGCAACTAGCAGTTTTTGGAGGCTCAAACGACACATTCATGCTGGAATCCAAGGAAAAAAGTACATACCACGGAACTAGAACTTGGAAAGGCTCGTAGTGATAAATGCAAAACCGGACAACTGACCCTGCTATGTTTGGAAGATCGACTACGCTTGTTCATCCAAGATGCACATTACCTCTCAAAGTGCTACATGGGACATCCACTACAACAAGGGTCTATCAGGGGTTACAGACTCGAGAGGGGGGGGGAGTGTTGAAGCTCAAGGTCAAGGAAAAGCATAAAAAGCACATCATAGAAGTGGACACACAAGGAGAAGGAGCGCATAGGGAGCTCAGGGCGAGCTAGTTTGTTGGAATGAATCAATCTACTTTCCTACAATCTAGGAAAAGTAAAATCAAGTTTGATCTAATTTTTGGTGATTGATTGATTGAAGATCAAGTTCAACTACCTCAATCTCGTGGATCATGAACTTTCTTTATCATTTTACAAGTGTAAAACACAAGCCTTTTACATTGGGTAAATGATCATAAAAATTCCTTAGAAAAAATACAATAAATGAGCATAAATAAAGAAACTCTTCATTGGATGTCTTTCACATAATCCAAAGATGATGTAGAGCTATTCTTCCTCAAGCATAATGTAAACTTGATTTTGGAAAAAACAAAATACCATCAATAGAATAGTTAGAGCAAGTCATAGCAAACGCTCTAGGAGCTACATTTAAAACAACTCCATGCAACCCTAGAATAACACAAACCAAAAAGTGCTATGTGTGTGGAGAGAACCATCCTACCCATTTGTGTTGATATAAAAACCATTACACCTACAAGATAGAAGAAGACTCAAATAATGCACGCTAGAAAAGAAATGGACAAATCAAACAAAGGAGGAGTGCTTTATAACAAACAACAAGTGAGAGAAAGGGATTATCAAAACTAGTCTTTACAATTAAGAGAAAGAGATTTTTTGGATCAACCTAGATGTGTCCTAGGACAACAACCACCCATACCAACTAATGTGGTTCAGTATACACTTGTGGAAGAAAATCTAGAGAGATCCTTGGTATCAACAAGAGAATATTCTTATGAATATGAAAACCATTCAGATGATCATTCTAAACATAATAGTTGGGACTTTACATATAACAAAGAACCTTATCTTCAAGCTTTGGATTTAAGGAATGGGAGAATCAAAGCTTTGGATTTAGGGAATGCTTATGCTGGATTTTGTTCCTATGCTCAAAGAAAACAAGAACAAAAGATAATCAAGAAAAATGTTATTCATCATACATGTAAACATACAAGGAGCATTTGTAAGTCCAAAAGGCATTACCGTAAACTCATAATGGCAGGTTTGAGTCTTAAAAGTAGTCTTTTAAATATTGTTATCGATCATATGTATCTGATGGTAACCAGATTTAAGATAAATCTTATTAAAGATATGGGCTCCTTGAAGTTTATCTAGAAAGTCCTCTATCTGAGGAATAAGGTATCTATTATTGATTGTGATCTTTTTGAGGGCTCTATAATCAATGAACATCCTAGTATAAGTTCTTTTAGGTGCTCCAAACGGGGAAGAATTAGGCCTTATAATTCCTTATTGAAATAATCCTTAACTTGGTTTTCTATTTCCTTTTGGTGAAGAGGGGGTTCCATTGGCACAAGGAAAGAAACCCATAGGCTGCAAATGGGTTTACAAGGTAAAGCATAATGTTGATGGTAGCATAAGCAGGTATAAAGCACGATTGGTAGCTAAAGGATATGTATAGACATATGGCATTGATTATGAGGAAACATTCAGCCCTGTAGCTAAAATGTCTACGGTCAGAACACTTGTTGCATTAGCTATAGCAAAAGGATGGACTTTGCATCAGATGGATGTGAAGAATGCTTTCCTACATGGTGAGTTATAGAAAGAAGTATATATGGACCAGCCACAAGGATATGAAGATTCAAAGCATCCATAATATGTTTGTAGGTTGCAAAAGGCTTTGTATGGGCAAAAGCAAGTGTTGATATATTTAGGTAGTGATGTGTGTGAACACACTAAGACCGTCGGGGCACTTTTTTCCCTCTTTAGGAGGTTTTTTTTTGCCCAGCTTGTATATACGCCTATTGCCCTAAGGGACTACTTATTTTTGTACATTCTAGTGGTAATACATTTATTATTGTGTGTTGAGCTCGAAGCTTCTTCTTCTTCCTTGTGTTGTTTGCATGCTTCCTCAGATTTATAACTCCAACAATTGGTATCCGAACAGGTCGTCCCTTCATCTACGGTGTCGTCGACACTCCTTCGGTTGCAATCTCTGAATCACACAAATTTTGGTGAGCATACTCAGCATGTTTTCGAGATCAAAACTGCTTCACTCTGTGGTGTCGAAATTGCAATCTGAGCTCCTTTAGGCCTTTGAACGCACTATCACAACACTTGTGTAGGCTATTTCATCTTTTTGTGCCAAAAGTATATACCAGTTTTGGTTCACCATTATAAGCATCTCAAAGTCCACTATAGGTCTAGTAGAATTTGTCTAGGTAGTTATGTTCAACTTTTTAAGATACAGTCAATTTTCTGCATCAAGGTATTTTAGTCACGGGCCATGGTTGAAAGCAGTGATGTATTCTGTATGTTGGCTGTTGAGGATAAGTTGGATGGTACCAACTACCTGTTATGGGCTTATATGATGAGACATGGTCATAATGAGGTGTTAATTGTGTTTTATGTATCCATTGACATTCTTCAATAGAGTGATTTTTGTACTTAACTAAATATCGATGATATTGAGTACCTGTGCATGTAGTAGTGACATCATGATCAATTATTTCCTCAAGAACCAAGATTTCATATTATTCTTCAATTAAAGGAGGGTCATCAAGGAGTGGAGTGAGTGGTAAAGTTCCTTTAAATGGTTTAAGTAAAATAATATGAAATGTATATTCCAATGAGATGGTATATCTAATCTAAATGAATCATCATTAATTTTTTTTATAATGCGAAATGGTCCATAATAATGTGGTGCAAGTTTAATTTTAGGATGCTGCAAAATATTTTTGAGACATCTTTTAATGATAGGCAACCATAGAAGATCATTTTCCTTGAATTCCTTAGCTAATCATTTTGTATTGATATTAAGTGTGTAGCGCTCTTGACTTTTCCTAATGTGATCATGAACATTGTGAAGTATAGAAATGTGATCTTGAGCAATAGAATCAGCCATTGGAATCTTGGTTTGGGTGAATGACATGGGAATGGGAAGCTTTTTGCCATAAACAATTTCAAAAGATACACGACAAGTAGTGGTGTGTGTGGTGTTATTGTAAGCAAATTGAAGCAATGGCAACTTTTCATCCCAGTTAGTGGGACTATCTAATGAATAACAATGCAATAAATCAAGAATAGTACTATTTGTAGCCTTACTTTGTCCATTACTTTTGGGATGAAATGCAGAGCTAAAACCTATTTTAGAACCAAAATGTTGAAATAAGGAAACCCAAAAATGATTACAAAATCTAACATCACGATCAGATAACAATACTTTAGGAAATCCATGATGTGGGAAAATGCATTTAATGAATAATTTTGGAGCCTCATGTGCAGTTTTTCTACATGGAATGAAAGATGCATATTTACTAAACCTATCAAGTGTCAAAATCATATCATTTTGTGATGAAGTGATGGGAAGACCTGTGATAAAATCCATAGAAATTTGTTTCCATGGTTCGTTCGGAATGGGAAGTGGCATTAATAATCCAAATGGTTTACCATGATGATGTTTTACACGTTGACATACAATGCATTGAGAAACATAAGTGCAATATCTTTTTCCATGTGTGGCCAAAAGAAAAAATCTTTGCAGGTAGAAATGGTGCTTTGTATGCCTCTATGACCCATGTAAGATGGTTGATGCATTTCTTTGATGACAAAATCTTTAAAAGCTTGAGTTATGCATAATCTATGTTGAAAATAAAGAAAACCATTATGAAATGTATAATGTTCATCAGATAAAGATGCACCATTGTTGAAGTCATGCCATGCACGTGAGAAATACAAATCAGATGCATAAGTGGAAACCATTTCTTGAAAAGAATGTATTTGGATGGCAAAAATATTATGCAAAACAAAAGAATGTGAAGGAAATCGGCTAAGAGAATCAGCTAAAACATTAGCTTTACCAAGCTGATATTGGATCATGGGTTGGAAATTTTGAATGAATGATGCCCATTTAAGATTGCAATCAAAGATTAAGGGCTCATTTTATAAATGCTTAATAGCCTGTTGATCAGTTTTGATTAAGACCTCAGAGCCCATAAGATAGTGTTTCCAAATTCGCAAAGCATGCACAACGGCTAACAATTCTTTATCATAAGTACTATAATTCTTTTCTGAGGGCTTAAGCTTCCTACTCTCAAATGCAATGGGATGATCATTTTGCATTAAAATAGCACCTATTCCTGAACCACTATCATCAGTAACAACATGAAAGGGTTGTGAAAAATCAGGTAACTATAAAACAGGTGCATGCAAAAGTGCGTGTTTGAGTTTTTCAAAGGATTGCTGTTGGTTAAGTCCCCATGCAGATTTTATTTTCTTTTTCAATAACAAGGTAAGAGGCAATGCTAAATAAGAAAAAATTCAAACAAACTTCCTATAGAAACTAGCCAACCCAAGAAAAGAATGAACATCATTGACTGATTGTGGTGTAGGCCATTCTACTATAACTTTAATCGTTTTTGGATCCACATGCACACCTTCACTTGAAATAATATGTCCTAGATATTCTAGCTTATGTTGAAAGAAGTAACTCTTTTCAAGTTAGCGTAAAGTGTGTTCTCTCATAGTAAATGAAAAAATGTTTTAAGATTCTTCTCATGCTCACTATCATTCTTACTATAAATAAGTATATCATCGAAAAATACAAGAACAATAGCTTGGTAATCAAGAAAAATGTTGTTCATCATTTGTGCAAATGTAGCACGGGCATTAGTAACTCCAAAGGGCATTACCATAAATTCATAATGGCCTGTTTGAGTTCTAAATGCAGTCTTAAAAATATCACTTTGCGTCATACGAATATGATGGTGTCCCGATTATAGATCAATTTTACTAATGACACGAGCTCCTCGTAATTTATCTAAAAGGTCATCTATTTGAGGAATAGGGTATCTATAACTAGGCCTTATAAGTCCTTTCTATAGTAGGTCTTTTACTTGATTTTCTACTTCCTTTTGGTGTAGTGGGCCATGTCTATAAGGTGCTTTATGAGGAGGAGAACTACCAGGGACTAAGTCTATGCTATGGCCAAAGGATCCTCGAGATGGTGGTAGTTCAAAGGGATACTCAGACATAAAACAATCCTTATAAGTAGTCATGAAAGGTTTATGTGCATCAAGAAGTGTATGAGTATAATCATTGATGACATTGATAAAAAAAATGCATGAATTAAATCATTTCCTAAATGCACGTTTTACTTGAGTATGACTAATCAATGAAAATGGTTGGAAATCATGGCGTGCAGACAAAGTAATGATTTGACCTTTAAATTCAAAGTTGAAGGTATGTGTATGGTAGTCAATGTGTGGGTTATAGTGATGACGAAAACGCATACCTAGTATAACATTGTAAGATTACAAAGGTGCAATTAAAAATGTTGGGCCTATGCTAATTGTAACATCTTGCACTTCTCGTGTTACATTATAACAATTACCTTGAAATGTAGCTTTTACTTTATACAAGGAAGGAAACGTTTTTAATTTAAGTTCTTGTACTATTAAATGTGAAATGAATTCATGTGTACCCTGCATGCAAAGTAGAGAATGAAGAGAGATATCATTACCCAAGGTACTTAAGTACTTCTCCAATGATTCCTCTATCCAAAGAGGAGGAATTTCTTCATTATGGGCCTCCATGTTATGTAATTGAGCTGTAGGTGGTTTCATGTTAAGAGGTCTGTTGAAGCTCAAAGTCAAGGACAAAGCATGGAAGCACATCAAAAGGTGGACACACGAGGAAAGGGAGCAAGTAGGGAGCTTCAAGAAGTGTATGTCAAATTTTCAGAAGAATCCCCTACAAAAATAGTGATTTTCATCACTAGAAACCATTGTAAATACCATTATCTATTTTTAGTAACTCCATTTTGTTCAAGCCGAGGAGTCCTCGAGCTTGAGGAGTATTAGAAGTACCATCGTACCAATTTTCATCATTTTTAGACTTCGTTTGAGCCCTCAAATAAGCCCTGGAACCTAATTTTTAACTAGGCCGGACACTAGGTCTGGACAGGGCCAAAACTAGTCAAAAAACTATAAAAAGAGCTAGAGAGCTCATTTTTGAGGCTAGCTTGTTAGAGAATAGAACTTTTGTAAGAGAACTCTTTTGCAATCTAAGCTTTCCATTGTTCCTCTCTTTGATCTTACTTTGTGCGCGTGTGTGTGTATGTGTGTGCATGTTTGTGTGCTTTCACTCACGCACTTGTGCCTTCACTTGCTCGTGGTCTTCATACCGGTCCTCACGTCTCCGCGGATTGACAAGTAAAGGAGGTGGTGCTTACGCTTGAGCTACACCAAATTTTGGCGCCGTTGCCGGGGAGAGTGCTTCGAGGACGAGCGTTGTGATGGTAAGATCGTAGATTTGCGACGTTGGAAGGTAAAAAAACTGTCATTTCAGTTCGTTTTCTGTTTTTTCCCCTTCATCTTCATCATCATCATCATCTCCACCTTCTTCCATCTTCTTCTTCATAGAAATTTCTTGTTTTTTAGTGCATTTTCACCATTTTCATACCATTTTTCATGCATTATTGTGTGGGAAGGAGTTAGGAGGTGCAAGGGAGAGCAAGCGCTGTATTTTTTTCATGATTTTCTGCTCATACAGAGCTCGCCATAGCCGGCGCTCAGAAATTTGAATTTCCCGCCAAAAAACGCGATTCTGTGATAAAAATCGCGATTCTGTGAAAATTCAAAATTTTTTGAAAAATCACGATTTTTAGTTTCCCGCTTAAAAGTTGGTTGAAAAGAATCGCGATTCTGTGTTTTTCTCAAAAAACACGATTCTCTGCTCAAAATCGCGATTTTCAAAAAACACGATTCTCTACTCAAAATCGCGATTTTCAAAAAACACGATTCTCTGCTCAAAATCGCGATTCTCACCAATCACGATTTTCAGCAAAAACACGATTTTCAAAAAACACGATTCTCTGCTCAAAATCGCGATTTTCAAAAAACACGATTCTCTGCTCAAAATCGCGATTCTAACCAATCACGATTTTCAGCAAAAACACGATTTTGTGAAAAACACGATTCTCTGCTCAAAATCGCGATTCTCACCACTCACGATTTTCAGCAAAAAACACGATTTTGTGAAAAACACGACTTTCTGCTCAAAATCGCGATTTTCATGCCAACAACACGATTTTGTGAAAAAGGCGATTCTGTGAAAACACGAATTTTTGCTCAAAATCGCGATTTTCATGTCAAAAACACGATTCTGAGAAAACACGATTTTCAGTCAAAAACACGATTTTGTGAATCACGATTCTCTGAGTCAAAATCGCGATTCTCTAAAATACGATTTTGTGATCAACATCGCGATTTTCAGAAACACGATTTTGTGATCAACATCGCGATTTTCAGAAACACGATTTTGTGATCAACATCGCGATTCTCTGAAACACGATTTTGTGATCAAAATCGCGATTTTCATGTCAAAAAACGCGATTTTCAGAAACACGATTTTGTGATCAAAATCGCGATTTTCAGAAACACGATTTTGTGATCAGCATCGCGATTTTTTGACTTCACAGCATCGCGATTTTCAGAAAGTTCACAAAATCGCGATTTTCTCCAAAGGTCCTGTTTGCCTGTTTTGACCCCCAGGAGCCTGATTTGACATAACTTTCTCATCCAAAGTCCATTTTTTGAGCTCTATAGCTTGTTGGAAAGCTCGTTTCAAATCCTACACGATCTCAACTGTTTTTTCAAGAATAATGCGTTGATTTTGAGATAGTATAATTTGAAGTTGACCCTCAGGTGGGACTAGGGAACCAAGGGGGCTCTAAAGAATTTTGAACCATACCAAAGGGAAAATTTGGACTCTTGACTAAAGCTTATGAACCTGAGATCTGGTAGACACTTAGGCAAGGATAAACAAAGCATTAGATCTTCTGAGGCTAGTGTCAACCATACATCCAAGTCTTGGGCACAACAACTAAGTGGTCATCTTTTACTCAGATCAGACACAAGTGATTCAGAAATGTCTTTTAGTATGGGAAAACCTGCAGGTGGCTCAGGGACTGCCCATCTACAAACACCGGAAGGTCCCTATAAGACACAGTTGGAATATATTCGGACCAACCAATTAGGTGCTCGCATCTATGAGGATGGTCTGAGGCGATCAGTGGTCCAACTCAAAAATCCAGATCAATCCTTTGGACTTGAACACCCGGTGGTCAAGTTCGAAGAGGGTTCATACATTGATAAGGAAGGAACCATGTATGTGGTTACCAACCAACCAGATAGGACCGATGAGTTTGGAAATATCATTCATGAGAATGAGATAGGAGACCTAGAACAAGGAAATATAGGACAAGGACCCCAGACTCCTAGAGGCAAGTCAGTTTTGACCCGAGTGATCACTCCAGACTGGATCCCTCAAGACAACAAAAGCATAGAACTATTTTTGAATAGAGAAACAGAGGAAGCCTTTTGGAGATTCAAGCCAGAACAACCTAGCCAATTGGGCATAGTCATCATCTATGAGTTCAAGGATCCAGAGATACCAGGCAAAGTTGTCTACCTAGATAACATGTCAAAGAAAATTTTCTTGGTAACAGAACATGATAGACATGCATATACTTGGAAGAATGAATTGATTTTCCCCCCACCAAGATCCAATGTTTCCCATGGCCTCCAAGGAATAGGGTCTTCCCATGCTCATGAAGCCCAGAGAGAAAGAACTAGAGAGAGACCTGAGGTAAGCGTTGCACACACCGTGGGCAGGAATAGATCAGGATGTGAAAATGAAAGACCTGAAAGAGAGAGACATCAAGCACATAGGCAACAAAGAGATGAACAGGATTTTCCATTGCCTAGACCCCGAGAGTACCCAAGAACCCTTAGACCCATTCACGTGATCAAGGCAATGAAGAACTATTTCGATGGGACAGGGGATCCTTATGATCATGTGGCCGAGTACAAACAAGTGCTGAGAGCCGAACAAATTGAGGACTGGTTCACCCAGTACGAGGCATTTGGTTTGACCCTTAAAGGCACTGCCTTAGCTTGGTTTCAACCATTGAGTAGAAGCAGCTATCCCGATATAGGTCAACTGCTAGACGAATTCATTGTAGAATTTTCCAAGAGTGGTATCAGGCATAACACATCGTCCCTGATCCATAGTTTCAAGCAGACACCCCAAGAAACAGTGCGACTAGCAGGTAGAAGGTTCAGACAGTACCTAGAAAGATGCCCTACTCCAGAGTTACCCACACCAGCTAAACAAGTGGCTTTGTTCTTAGATGGCTTACTGAGCACAAAATTAAGATCATATGTGTACTTGAAAGAGCCTAGATCCATAGAAGAGTGCGTGTGGACGTGCATCGACATAGAAGATAACTTGGGTGAGGAGTTGGGATTGTCCAAACTCTACAAAGATTCGGATAGTTCTACTAGTCATACTTCAAAGATCTCCACAGAAATAGAAGAGATAGCTGAGCAAGTTGCCAAGAAGCTGGGAGTCCAAAATAAACAAACACAGGGAGTCACTTCATTGAATCGGTGCTATACTTGCGGAGGTGACCACATGGCTAACGTATGCCCAATGCAAAACCAAAACATTAGAGACAGGAATGCTCCATATTGCACTATTGAGAGAAAATACACAAACCACATGGCTCAAGATTGTCCCTACAATAGGCAGGCTGTTAGACAAAATTATCAGCAACCTTACCCACAAGGTAGGTATCAGAATCAATACCAACAGCCATATTATAGACCACAACAGCAATATCAGGTACCATATAGGCCACAACCTGTCTTGGGAAACCAACCACCAGCTCTTGCCAACGTGATTCCAGTCAAATATGCTGTGGGAGAGGAAAATCCAAATAGAGCATTGGTGCCACTAACCCCATTGATACCAGATAATGACTCTCATGCCCATAGTTCAGACTACTCCCATGAAGGTAGTCCACATGCTTATTACACAGAGTCACCTGAACATAGTGATATTTACTCGTATCAATATGAGGCACCACCTATGGAGCAAAATTGGGAGCCAGAATACTCCAATGTCATGTACACAAATCCTAACCCTAGGCCCCAGTTGAGACAAATGAGACCACAAGCCCCTAGAGGATCTTGTTTCAGATGTCATGGTGACCATTTCATTCGTGACTGTCCCCACCCACCATCTCCGAGTCAAGGACAGGCTATCACAATACAGTCTTTTTGTCCTGATTGTGGCAAAGACCATCTCCCCAGAGATTGTCCAAGAAACCCCTCTAGTGCACCCAAGATTACACCCATTAATGTGGTAGGCTTAGTGGCAGATCCAAGTGCAAGTAGTAGCAATGTGGCTCCTATACAAGCTGTCACTAGAGCACAAGCCTTAAAACAGGATAAACCAGTAGAACAATCAGAGTCGAGTGAATCGGGAGAGCCTAGTAAGAGGAAAACAAGAACATGGAAGGATACCAGAGAGAAGGCCAATCGCAAGTGGAATAAAAAGTTATCGGAACTAGAAGAAAGCTTAAAAGAAGCGAAAACAAAAATAGAAGACATTGCATCTCAAAGCCCCTCGCATGCCGAAACTCCATCCACTCCACCTCATCCCACCCCACCACCCATTGTAAATAGACCGCAACCAGGGTCTGTTCTTGCAGATCCAACCCCAGAAGGCTTGGACATGATGTTCAAGGCCTACCAGGCTCGACTTCAAGAAGGGCCTACAGCGGCAAACCTAGACAAGAGTTACCCTAGAGCAGATTTAGAGATTGAACGGATGAAAATGTGCATGAAAATGGTAGAACAAGCTCAAGCCATACTTGAGACTAGTCAAAAGTTCAATCAGACAAACTCTATCAAATCGGATTTGCATTTCCAGGGCTTACTAGAACGATTAGAGCAGTTGGTAAACAAACCACAAGTTTCTTTACCTCCACAGGCTCAACCAGTTATTGAAAGAGGAAGCTCACCACCAAGGGGAGCTTATGTTCCTAATTCCACGGATGCTGGAATACCTCCTTCAATTCAACAGTACTCTCAAGAATTCTTGCGGAAATACAAGAAGAGAAATGGGCCAAGGAGAAGGGTAATTCCCCTCCTATTCTTGAGATTGATGATCTTCATGATCAATTTCCCCAAGACATCCCATCTATTTACGAAGATGAAGCAGAACAACAAGAAGACGAAAGGTTAGATTTTGAATCTAATACCTTAGAAGAACTGCCTCAATTTCCAGGCCCATGGGAATCTGAATCTCTCCAGATTAGAGCTCCCACAATACTAGTAAGAAATGAAGACTCAGTGGTTCCAAGGAACACGGATGTCGTGAAGAACACTAAGGTTCAGTGTCATCTCACTGTAGAAGAGCTGCTCAAAGCAAAACCTGAGCTCTGGAATCACGTGAAGGATCAGGTTCCAGAACTTGATTCCAACATGCCAAAAGCAGCCTCCAAGCAAAGGGTACCAGAGATACCTCTAGACAAAATAGGGGACATGTGTGAGGGTGAAGAAGGTAATACTTATCTTCCCATCACCTACCAAGGTTACACAACCAAAGCAATCATAGATTCAGGTGCTGGTGTTGCTATTGCGACCACCTCCTTGTGGAAGCAATGGGGCAAGCCCACATTAAGACCAACTAGAATGAAGCTTCAAATGGTTGATGGTCATTTTGAAAGACCTCTAGGATTGCTAGAAGGGATCACTCTAACCACTTGTGGTGTAGAGTTTGAGCACACATTTGCTATATGTGACTTTGAGAAAAATAATGTCTTTGAGATGATCCTAGGAAGACCCTTCCTACGACAATTGCAAATAGTACAGGATTGGGGAACTAACTCCTTGTACTTACAGCACTTAGGGGTCACCACTAAGGTCAATTTGAAGGATTACACCTTCAGAGATGTACCACCCCTACAGTGGAATTCTATCCACAAAGCGAAAGAAGATTCCATCTCTGTGCGTTCTGAAAGTTCACCTGATCCATCATGGCTGCATGAAGATACTCATTTGTGGATGTGCAAGGTCGCAAAGGAAGAGGAAAAACGTTTAAAGGCAAGAGAAGAAGGAACTTTGCTAGGAGATAGACCAGTTAGGGACCCAGCCTACACACCGATGATCTTTCCAGATGAGGAGTTTGAGCCTCATGGCTGGCCAGAAATCTTAGCCACCATGGACATTGCTGTCAATGAGGAACAGTGGACACCTCATTGTGATGAGGAAGGTTATGATATCTCAGTGTTCATGTGTCAACCCTTGCTAGAAGAATGTGACCCTAGTGATGTCATAGAAGAAGAAGAGAATGACGATGATTTGGAGTCTATTGTGATGGATAGTTGCTTTAACTCAGAGCAGCACTATCTAGAAGATATAGGAGTGTTCACCCAGAAAGAAGAAGAACCTCTCACAAGTATTAAAACAGTAAACTCAAAGGATGGAAGTGAGAGTAGTCAAAAGAAAAAGAAAAGAAAAGTAGTGAAACAAGAAAAGGAGGAATCAGTGTTTGAAGTACCAGAAAACTTCAAGAAATATGAAGTTGACGACCGCAAAATTTTGGTACGAATGCCTAAGAGAGAGGCCATCATAGGAGAATCATATGATAATAAAGAAAAGACCAAGAAGATTGTAGTGACCATTGAAGAGAACGAAGAGAGATGCACATATATAGGAGATGACCTAAGTGCAAGAGAAGAAATGGAGCTCATAGCTCTATTAAGGGAATATAGGGATGTGTTTGCATGGCACTATAGAGACTTAAAAGGGGTAGATCCAAGAATTTGCTCTCATACTATCCCCATGACTGCTGATGCTAAGCCCACCAAACAGAAGCCCTACACATATAATGATACCTATGCAGCAAAAATAAAAGAAGAAATTGATAGGTTGATTGAAGCCGGATTCATCTATGAGATTGAGCATACCGAATGGGTGTCCCCCATTGTTGTGGTACCCAAGAAGAACCGGAAGTTGCGAGTGTGTATTAACCTTAAAAAAGTTAATGCCGCTACGATTAGAGATAGTTATCCACTTCCAATCACAGAACACCTTTTGGAGCGTGTTGCAGGCAAGGAAGTTTATAGCTTCCTTGATGGATTTTCAGGTTACAATCAAGTAGCCATTGCCCCAGAAGATCAACACAAAACAGCTTTTGCTACAGAGTGGGGAATCTTTGCATTTCGTGTGATGCCATTTGGGCTCACCAATGCACCTGCAACATTCCAAAGGCTCATGTGTCATGTCTTCAAAGAGTTCTTGCGAAAGAGCTTAGAAGTGTATGTGGATGATTTATGTGCTCATTCCCAAGAAAGAAGGGTTCACATTCCTGAGCTCAGACAAATCTTCAACAAGTGTAGAGAATATCGAGTGTGTCTAAACCCAGAAAAGTGTGTGTTTATGGTGCGTCAAGGTAAAATCTTAGGGCATATTGTTTCTAAGAATGGAATCTCAACAGATGAAGATAAGGTACGAGCCATAGCGGAACTACCAAGGCCAAGGAATGTTAAAGAGGTACAAGCCTTTATGGGCCATTGTGGATATTACCGTAGGTTTATCCACATGTACGCGATCATAGCTAGACCCCTTTATGCCTTGTTGTCTAATTTTGAGTGGAACGACGAATGCGAGAATTCTTTCAATGAACTGAAGAAACGTTTGTGCACAGCACCAATATTGACCACTCCTGATTGGAATAAGCCATTCCATGTCCATGTGGATGCATCCAATCATGCCATAGGATGTGTGCTAGCACAACCCACAGGTGAAGGGAATTTAGATTTGCCCATAGCATATGCTAGTAGACAACTAAACCCAGCCGAAAGAAATTATACCACAACCGAGCGAGAAGGGTTAGGCATGGTATATGCTGTAAAGAAGTTTAGACACTATTTATTGGCCAACAAGTTCAAGTTTTTCACTGATCATCAAGCTTTGTTATATTTGGTCAATAAACCTTGCAATACTGGATGCTTAGTAAGATGGTTCCTCTTACTAATGGAGTATGACTTTGAAGTTGTTGTCAGGAAAGGTAGAACCCACCTTCGGGCAGATCACCTTTCTCGCATTACTTCAGGAGAGTCACCACAAGGAGTGTCTGATGAACTACCTGATGCTTATCTGTTCAATTTGGAAGTTGTTCCTAAATGGGCAAATAAGTTGGTACCAGTCCTAACCTTCGGCCCTGCAAATAAGAATGTGAAAACATCACAAGAAGAAATTGTAAAATCACAAAAATATCACATATTGGCAGGAAGCATGTACAAACAAGATACTGAGGGTGTATTAGCTTGTTGTGTCGAGGATGATGAACATAGTAGTTGGTTGCAGCAAGCTCATGAGGGATTGCTAGGAAATCACTATTCTAAACAACGAACATTGCAGAATTTGAAACGTTTAGGAGTGTATTGGCCTAGCATGGACAAAGAAATAAATGAGTGGATCAAGAATTGTCCAATGTGCAGAGAGAGACCACCAGTGGAGCATGCGACCCTTTATCAAGTATCATTAATTCCAGATTGGAGTGCTCCATTGGTAGAGTTTATGAGATCGGGAAGATTACCCAAAGAGGCCAGTCTAGCAAGAAGACGAAATATGGAGCAAGAGGCTCAAGGCTATGCCTTAGTAGGAGAGAACCTATACCGGAGAGGTAAAGATGGTTACTTAAGACTGCACGTTCATGAATCAGACTATTTAAGGGTCTTAGAGACTGCACACAGTGGTATTGCAGGTGGACATTTTGGTCCTGACCGAGTGATTAAGACCATTCTATTCTCAGGACTTTGGTGGCCCACTCTTCATATGGATGCACATACCTATGTGAAGAAATGTGACACATGCCAACGTGCACAATATCCAATTAGAAAAGACGAGATGCCTTTGAGGCCAATGATGGGAGGGCGTGCATTTTCCAAGTGGGGCATAGACTTCATAGGTCCTATTAATCCCCCTGCTAGAAACTCCCATGCAGAGTATATTATTGTAGCCACAGACTACCTTACCAAGTGGGTAGAAGTCAAAGCCACAACAAAGAATGATGCTCAGACTACGGCTAAGTTCTTATTCGAGAATGTGTTCACGAGATATGGACTACCAATAGAGTTGGTGAGCGATAGAGGCACACACTTCTTGAATGAAGTCATTGAAAATCTTCTCCAAGAATTCTTGGTGATACATAAGAAATCCGCCCCCTATCATCCACAAGCCAACGGACAAGCCGAGAGTACCAATAAGATCCTCTGTAACGTATTGACAAAATTGGTAAATAATAAACGCTCTGATTGGGACAAACAACTTCATCATGCTGTTTGGGCTTATCGAGTTGCCTACAAAACGGTACTCAACGCCACCCCATTTCAGATGGTCTTCGGACAGAACGCTGTGCTACCATTAGATTTCTTAATCCCTGCCTTAAAAGTAGCACAAGAGTATGAGTGGAATGGGCATGAATTGTCCTCTAGGATCTTTGATCTCGAACGCTTGGGTGAAACGAGGCTACGAGCGGCAGCAGGCATCTACGCTGCAAAGAAGAGGCAAAAGGCATACTTTGATGCACACATCAAGGATAAGGGATTGAAAGAGGGAGATCTAGTGTTGGTATACACACTAAAACAACATGCCCGTAAGTTGGAAAAAAGAGGATATGGACCCATGATCATTAATAGAATTTCCACTAGTGGTGCAGTTCAGTTGGCCACTCTAGAAGGAGATATCTTGCCAAACTATATTAGTGGCTGTAGAGTCAAGCTATATCAAGAACCTCTTACTGAGGATATGCTAATGAGACTCAACACTTCGAAGAAGCGAAAAGAAGAAGAGTTAAGAGTGAGAGAAGAAGCACAGGTAGAGGCCAGAGAGCGTATTAGGCGAAATAAGTTAAGGCGATTAGGCCTAGAAGTCAACTCAAAAGCCCCAAAATATCACATGGATATGTGTCAAAAGTCAGACATAGCGACTTCTCAGGTCATTGACCGAAGACCCTTTGTGACCATAGAGATAGGACAAGGGAAGGGTGCAAGGACGGTGAAAGCATTGATTGACTCAGGTGCAGCAAGTAGTGCAGTTAGACTTTCCTACTGCCAAGACTTGGGGTTGAACATCAATCCCATAGAAGCTTATCTCATAGGATTGGGAGGTGTGGAAACCCCTTGCTTGGGCGAGGTGGAACTTCCCATCTACCTTCAAGATGTTCCAATGAAAGTCAAAGCGCTAGTATGTCAAGATGAGAACCTTACAGAACCACTTGTCTTGGGTGAAGATTGGATCTATGACCATGCAGTTAACTTAAACCTAAGAAGTCAAATTCTTCAAGTTTGGGTACATGAACAATGCATTACATTAGAATTAGAGAACTGCATGCTCCTAGATCATGGCACCACACACTCTCTTAGTTCTTCCAAGACTAATCATATGAAAGAAGATGTTGTATGTGTCAAAAGCTCTATGATGCAGAAGGAGTCAATCGTGGAAGACCAGGTTCGAAGGCGGGTGGATCTTTCTTCTTCTCCAAAGAATCAAGTAGCCACAGTAGTGAGTCCACCACACAAGCAAACACAACCGTTCACGACAACTGCTACATCAAATAGAAAGACACCATTCGATAAAAAAGCAGTTCCGAGCATGAAGTAGATATGGGTACGCAAAGGAGAGCAACCACCAGCCTTGCCCCCACAAATCCTATCCATGCACACCAACAAAGCCAGAAGACGAAGGAAGCAGCTCAGACAAGCTCAATCACAAGGTATCCAACAAGTTTGGGTGCCTAAGAAGTTAGCTACAGCTCAACAAGGGCAATTACAGATGTGGGTACCTAAGAAGCTCTTACATCCACAACAACCTATGTTCTCCCACATGCGAAAGGTCTCACCCAAGAAGCCAAAAAGAGAAGAGGGTAAGAACCACGTACAGAGACCGAAAGAAGATCAAATCAGCTCTTCAAGAAAAGTAGGAAGACGTGCAAAAAGGATATGGGTTTGGAAGCCAAAAGTACAAGCAGCCTCCATCGAACCAAAGCGCCAACCACACTGGATACCACCGTTCAGAACGCATCCAAAGAGGAAGACGCCTGAAGTGATCTCAACAGTGCCAAATGATGTTCTAAAATGGACTCCAATAAGGAGGATTACATCAGTTCGAGACTCAATGGATACCTCCACCAAGGTCGGCATCAACCTCCACAAATAACATCGAAAGCCTCGAACGAGCAACAACCATGTGCTCCTTGCACAACCCTGTCTTTTGCACCATTTAGGTCATGCATTTCCAAAGTATGCATTGATATAGGGCCACATTACACGGCCATGCATAGACACACTTGAGAATCCCATGCACAACAGCATAGTGACATATGTCAAACATTTCTATTGATACTAACTTTTGTGTTCTTGTTTTGTGATATCCTGTTCCTCAAAAAAAAAAAAAAAAAAAAAAAGGGGGAAAGAAAAGTGGGCGAGAGCTTGTTCCCAAGTTTGGCTTATGAAACATGAATGAGGCATGCTTAGTTGAAGGTGGAACTGTCGATTACTAGGCATTTATCAATTTGGATAGAAGTGTCTCTCGGCCAGCAGTGAGATTATTGCTGCCTTATCTGGAATGAAGAGCTTGAAGGTCCGCAACTTGAGTGATGCTTAACTACTTCATGTACCAGAGCATCCAAGGAGATATCTGCGAAAGGTAGTTCTGGAGGAGAAGACTCCTGCATATGGTGAGCTAAAGAGCATACGTGAAACTCAGCTTGGTGTAGTTACCTGATGTTGCTTGCCAAGGAATATAAAGCAATTCAATTCTCAGTATTTCCTGAACCAGTATGGAACAATAGCACTGGTGAATGGTCTATGTCAATCAGCATGGTAATCTCTTAGAAACCGGCACGTGTCCAATATTCCTCTGAGTGTCAATATAGGGAAGTGAACGTGCATGAGCCCAAGCTCAGAAATGCACATTGTTAGTGACAAATGTTGCTTTGAAAAGAGGAGAGGGGATCCACCACTCAAAAGATCTCATCAGTGGACAATCAACATGGACATTCATCAACAAGGTTCCATCCCACAGGCCGAGTGTACAACACGAAGAGGCAAACATCCATCAACCTTCGCCATGGTAAGTATCTTTACTCTGGAAACACCATAACCATGATAGTTTAGGAAACCTCTTCGTCAGCATACCCTTGAGCACTTAGCTCAAGACCCGCAATTTTTGCACCATACTTCTTCCAATGCATTTTCCAAGTAACCATGCGTAGGGCTACATTACAAGGCCGTGCACAAAGCACATACTTTGTTCAACCCAGGCACGAACACACTTACCCATCATTCATTATGGGTTATGAGTAGTTGCCATGAATGCTCTCAACATCATCTTTAAAAGAGCTAGCAGACATCATGGGAACAACCTCCATATCTCGGAAGCAAATTGAAGCCAGTAGTTGCTCCAAATCACTCTTGACAACCTCTTCTGAGCAACTTGCAGTTTTGAAAGCTCACAACGACACATTCTTGCTGGAATCCAAGGAACCAGCTCATACAACGGATGGACACCACCTCTCAAAGCACTACACAGAACAGCCCTTCCAACAAGGGTCTGTCAGGGACGACAGACTCGAGAGGGGGGGGAGTGTTGAAGCTCAAAGTCAAGGACAAAGCATGGAAGCACATCAAAAGGTGGACACACGAGGAAAGGGAGCAAGTAGGGAGCTTCAAGAAGTGTATGTCAAATTTTCAGAAGAATCCCCTACAAAAATAGTGATTTTCATCACTAGAAACCATTGTAAATACCATTATCTATTTTTAGTAACTCCATTTTGTTCAAGCCGAGGAGTCCTCGAGCTTGAGGAGTATTAGAAGTACCATCGTACCAATTTTCATAATTTTTAGACTTCGTTTGAGCCCTCAAATAAGCCCTGGAACCTAATTTTTAACTAGGCCGGACACTAGGTCTGGACAGGGCCAAAACTAGTCAAAAAACTATAAAAAGAGCTAGAGAGCTCATTTTTGAGGCTAGCTTGTTAGAGAATAGAACTTTTGTAAGAGAACTCTTTTGCAATCTAAGCTTTCCATTGTTCCTCTCTTTGATCTTACTTTGTGCGCGTGTGTGTGTATGGGTGTGCATGTTTGTGTGCTTTCACTCACGCACTTGTGCCTTCACTTGCTCGTGGTCTTCATACCGGTCCTCACGTCTCCGCGGATTGACAAGTAAAGGAGGTGGTGCTTACGCTTGAGCTACAAGGTCTCAATTGGTACTTCATTTTTGTATGTCCAAGTTTACCACAATTCCAGCAGGTGATTCATGGTCGCTTCTGTTGGGCATCCATCGTTGAAGTTTGTAGGGTTGGTGGTTTGGTAGGTTGGAGAGCTGATGCAACAGGTGCAGTTGAGTAATTGGATTGCGGTGGATGAGGAAAAATAGGGTAAGGTGGGGCATTAAAATTACATTTCATGGGAAGATTTGGTTTAACAAAAAGTGGTCGTTGACGTGGTTTTTGTAGATGGAGTGACTTGGTTATGGACTGGAATTCTTTCTTTGCATCATAGGTGAAAGATAAAGCCTCGTTGAGGGTTGTAAGTCGTAGGGTGTGAAGCTTAGCCTGAATTCCCACCTCGAAACCATCTTCATATTTCCGTTGCAAGCTATCCTCTGGTACATCTTCAAGCATTCGAACCAATAGTAATTTTTTTCAGAACCGCTCCGTGTAGGACTAACCGTATCTCCCTCCTTCCATGTAAGGGTCTTCCATGCACGTCGAACATGTAAATGGGAATGAGAAGGAAGAAAAGAATCCCTCACTTTATCTTGGAAAGCTTTCCACCTTGTTGGATGCTCTGTACTATGCCGTAGGACATTCCACCAGAGTTGAGCTTTTCCTACTAAATAGTTGGTGGCAAATTTGACTTTTTCACTTTTAGCATATGTTTCATCAGTATAAAAATCATCAAACTATGACAGCCATGAAAGGATTAAAGGGTCATCCTTACGGCCATCAAATCGTAAAAATTGGTAATTCTTATCAACAATCTTGGAATGTGTGCCATCGGATTGGGTAGAGACAATAGCTTTGACTACCCTCGTAAGGTTATCTTCATCAGTTTGCATTTTTTGGAGTACTTCATCGCGTTATCAGATCTCGTTCTGAGCGCCTCATAGTTTGTGCCGCAGGAGCTCAAGTTGTTGCTCGAGTGTTACCTCGCGTAGAGGTGACTTGCCAAAATCCTCCATGGTGTTCGTATGGTCCATGAGGATGTAGAGAACAAAACCCTCTTCCTAGATATGTAAAAACAATTTTTGAGATTGTTTGAGCTAAAATGTAAAAATGAAGGGTTGTTCTTGGGAATTGAAAAAGTAAGAAAGATATGAAAGTTGTGTTAAATATAAGAAAAGAGAAATAGAGTGACAACACAAAGAGATAGAGTAGTGATAAAACACTTCCCTTGTGTGGGTGAGGGTATGGGTTCAAATCCTCCCACCTTGGTGAATATAGAACTCCTTATTGCCACTCATAAATTAAAATTGGTTCACGCATAGCCAACGGCTGCCAACGATTGCCAAGGGAGCCTTGGGTGCCAAAGATGCCAAAAAATGCATTATTATGCCTAAGTTCTATGCCTTAGTCGATGCCTTAGAGTAAATGTAGGTGTAAACATAGGTGTAAACATAGGTGTAAACATAGGTGTAAACATAGGTGTAAACATAGGTGTAAACATAGGTGTAAACGTAGGTGTAAATGTAGGTTTTGGTTCTAGAACTGGAACAGAAACAAAAACCTGAAACTGAAACTAGAACCGGAATCGGAAACAGAAATTGGAACCAGAACCGGAAATTGGAAATCAGAAATGGAAATCAAAACCAGAATCGGAATCGGAATCGGGTCACAAATAGAGAACACAGAACAATCACCAAAACAAACAGAAAGAGATCCCTCTATAGTGACGCGTGCAAGGCTCTGATACCACTATTATCAATATCTTGATCACATGCACACAGAGGTTACGGATGCAGAAAACACAAAAAAAATAGACATGCCAGGAGACGAGACAGAACACAGTATTGGGTGCAATCTCCCCCCATGACTCTGTTTCGACAGTCCACAGAATTCATGTATTTATAGGAATTTTTTATTATGTCGAAAAGAGTAGTTGCATGAGAGCGGCTTTGAAAAGCATGCATGAAAGTAAAAGTTGGTGACTTTTGTAGAAAGCCTTTGCTTTTAATATCAAAGTGCAGTCTACAATGACCCTTATTCTAACCACTACTTTTCTAACTATTTCTAACAATAGAAACTTATATGCATTTTTATTTACAAACTAAATTATAAATTTATTGATGTCTGCCCTAAAGTCAGATTATTGATATCTGCCCTTTCATGGCTTTCACGCCCTTAGGAACCTTCAGCTACTATATCAAAAAACACCAAAACACATTAATACATTAACAAATTAACACTCCAACAATGCATGTTCAACATATTCCATAATTTATAACACAATCATTGGATCTATGATTCTTGATCCGGTTTTGCAATCACATTTGATGATGGTGGTTTCTCGAAAAGGAAAATAGCTAGCAGGGTTCCCTTGGAAGGGCCCTCTCAAAGGGCAAATCGTATGTTAGGAACCCTCAACTTCACAAAGAAGAGATGAAGAGAAAAACAAGAGAAAGAGCAACAAGTCCCTGACCAAAAAAGACCTATACCTTCATAAATAATTTTGTTTTGTTCAACATCAGAGGGTTGTTGAAACTCTCAAGAGTGTCCATGATAAATCAATCGCTTCAAGATGAAAGTTTCAATCCACACTTCATCTATCTTCAAGAGATCAAAATTGACATTGTTGAACTTCAAAAGAGAATAAAAAGTATTTTGGAATCTTATTTGTGGTTCACCATACAACACCTATAGGGGAGCAATGGTGCTTCTATTGGCTTTAGGCCAGTCTCACACCATTTCTTGATGGAGAACTTGGTGGATTTGTTAGATCAAGATATCATAGGAAGCAAATGGTTGAACCACACCCTAAGAGGGAGGATTAGGATGTAATCCTTAGCCATGCTTTTTGGGACAAGTGGTTAGACCATCGTACTCCTAGCTAGTAGGTCATGAGTTCAATTCCCACAATTAGTATCAGAGCCTAAGAAGTAGGCTTGGTCAAGTGGATGGAAGGCAGGTGCATCACTTTCAAAGATAAACCCATCAAAGATTAGAGTGTATCTCCCAATCCATAGGTAGGATTTGTATGTGTAAGATACCATTGGAAAGCTCTCAAAATGCACTTTTCAATGAAGCTATAGATTGAGGATTTGAGATACGTATCTAGGGTGAGAAATAGGTTTAAGATACAGAGGTTGAGAACAAGGGGCTCAAGAGATCAAGGTTGTGAACAAGAAAAGTCTGTAGGCAAGTGTCCAAGAAGTGAAAGGGCGGGGTTCACGAGACCAAGGTTGAGAGAAAGGGTTCAAGAGACCAAGGTTGAGAACAAGAAGGTTCAAAAGATTGTGCAAGGGTGAGGACATTCAAGGGGAGATCAAGGATTGATTATTGAGGACAATGATCTCTAGAAGGGGAAGAGAGTTTTAGACTCAATATATGATAGGCAAAAGATGGTTGAACCACACCCTAAGAGGGAGGATAAGGAAGTATTCCTTAACCATGGATTTTAGGGCAAGTTCTTAGCCCATGATACTCCTAACTAGTAGGCCATGAACTCAATTCCCACAGGATTGGAACCATCAGTGGGCTTTTGCTTCTTTTAAGGATGTGCTAAAGTTCATCATTGCGTTGGTGTATATTCCAAATCTAGACAGGGATAGACTGACCACATGGCATTCTTTGGAATCCTTGCCCTTTGAGATAATCCTATATGGGGACCTTAATATGGTGGAAGTGTTGTCTCATAGATGGGAACAAAAGGGCCAAGTTATTGGTGGTCTTGAGAAAGATGTCTCAGACCAAATTAATCTTCATCATGATTTGGTGGAAGTAAATGATGAGCATTGGCTTCTCTTGATCAGTCAAGTGCTGATTTGTAGAAAGCTAGGCTTGACAGAAGTTATATTAAGTAGAATAACATTGATAAGTTGGGCCCCAATCCTTCAACACAATGTGTAGACTTAGATTTTTATGATCACTATCGAGTGATTCTTACCTTCAAGCCACAATAAACATAGAAAATCTCCATGAATCAGTGTTGATCCTTCAACAATCTCCCTCCCTTTGGTTCAACAATTGATCTCCTTGACCTAGATCAAGGCTTTTATCACCCATGCTTCTCTGGACAAGTCTTGGAAGATGGTTGTCAAGGAGATTCAATATGTCCTTAACAAGGGTCAAATGGAGATTCAAAACATTCTGCATGCGAGAAGGGAAATCTTTATCCAAGGCTCCAACTTCCAACGCTTAAATTCAATAAAGGAAATTCTCACCTCCAAGTTGAGCTCCAAAAAAATTAGGAGAAAAATTAGATACAAAGAGGAAATTCAAAGAAAGAATTTTCTAATTTATTTTAAGAGATTTGTGAGTGGGGAAAGCAGATAAACTGACTAAAGAAATGTGTAAACTCCTAAAGAAGAAGCAACACAAGGAAGAGATATCATACCTACTTGATAACCATGGGGTGGAATGCACTACCAACAAAGAGAATACATAACTAATGACCAACCACTTCACTCAAATCTTGGGGTTGTTCACTTTGCTCTCTTCTCAAAGGCATGATTACATGGCTACCATATCTAGAATTAAAACCAAATGAATTCCACAAAATATGGTGCGTCTTCTTGATTTACCCATCAGGCACACATAAATATTAGAAGCTATTGTTTCTCTACCCAATGGTAAAATCCTAGTCTAGACATTCTTGCCAATGAGTTCTTAAAGACATTCAAAAGTATTTTGGTGAACCCATTATGCATGGTCTAGCAAGAACCCCTGCCTTTCAGTATTTTACCTAACTTTTTAATGAAGGTTTGATCAATTTGATTCACAAAAAGGATAGAAAAAAAAAAACAAGATCGAAAATTGATGGCCTATCACTATGATGCAAACTGGCTAGAGGATCTTCATGAAGTTCCTTGCTAATCGGATTGCTTTCCATCTTTGCTCATGGATCAATGAGGATGAAAAGGGATTGATAAAGGGTAGATCCATCCATGAGAGCATTACTGATGTGTGGGAAGGCCTTGAACTTTCTAAAAAGTCTTTTAAAACTGTTCTCTTCATTAAGATTGATTTTGAAAAATCTTATGATCGCCTTGAGTGGGACTTCATTCTCCAATCCCTGAATGATCTTGCTTGTGGCTCTAAATTCATTAGGATGATCTCAACACTTATGGAAAATGCCTTGGATTGGATTAATATCAACGGTCAATTGTCTCAGGAAATCTCACTAAAGCATTCTATTAGACAAGGCTTCCCATTGGCTCCACTTCTCTTTGCTATTTCCATTGATGGCCTTAGATGCTTAGTTAACCATCATAACCATCTTGGGCATATCCATGGTCTATTGCTTCCCCATATCCAGAACCTAATCATAATGAGACTCTTCAGTGATGATACAAATGCTTTTGTGCATAATGATTTTAATAGTATTGCCTCCTTGGATACATCTAAATACATTCTATATTTCTTCGAGCTCCTCAATAGACCACTCAAAAACAAATTTCAATATTATTTTTGGGCCCTTTTCAAACTTTTTGGTTAATTGGGGATGTGAGGAGCTCCTTAATGGGGAAATCTTCCCTTTTCTCAAAATTTTGATGGGTTTTGATGTTTCCACGGTTCAATGGTGTGATTGGGTTCTTGACAAGCTTAATAATAAATGCACTTACTAGAAGGGTCTGCAACTCAACCTGACGGGACATGCCATGGTGATCAACACCTTACTTATTTCATCAATCACCTATTTTTTGGCTTGTTGGAGATCAAATGACAAAGATTTAGCAATGTTGGAGAGAACTTGCAGAAATTTCCTCTAGATGAAAAATCCCAATATGAGGGGTGTGCCCAAAATCAAATGGTTCATATGTGCAAACGAAAAAGATTCTCGTGGATTAGGCATTTTGGACATTGAGGTAATGGTAGATAATTTTGCTTCCAAGTGGATGACTAAAGTGTGGTGCAATGCAGAAGCATCTTGGGATAAAGTAATTTTCAGAAAACAGTCAACGAAAATTGGAAGTGGTCAATCAAGAGTAGATAAAATGATTCGATTTTGTTCTTGTGGGACCCTTGACATCCATGCAACTCATGGCATGTGAAACTAGCTAGCTGTCACACATCATACAATTGATGTCTAGTGGTGGCTTCACACTCACACATGTCAAATTGTTAAATTGAGATTATGACCTTGCCAAGTCCATATAAGCATGTGCTCCACATGATGGTTAATGTATCAATAGGTCAAATAAGTGCATACAAGGATGACTTGTACCTCATACATCACTTTCTACATGTGGATGTGTGGTGATGCTTGGTGTAGTAGTAGACACTAAATTGAGGTCTTCTCCTAGCTCTGATACCCAAATATAGTTAATAGAAATGAGATTTTGTTCAAGTAAGTCTCTTTACAAAATGGCAAAAGTCTTTACAAAGGAGTCACCAGCCAAATTACATATATGTGCCCTTGTTTTGGTTCTTTCACACAAGTGGACCAAAACTTTAAGGAAATTCCTAAAGAAATTCATATTTTATAAGGTTTTTGATACAATTCTTACTGGATATGCAACCAAAAGACTTCTCTAGTGCATTTACAAGACTTCATTATACTCATGGGCTTGATGTGAAATAAATAAAGGTAATTTCTTGAAAAAAATTGTACACCCTTGCTTTTCTTCTCTTCTTTCCTTCACTTCTTCTCTTCTTTACTTTTGAGCCTCTAACTCTCTGCCAAACTCTCCCTCTCTTAGTCTCTAACATCCCAAAGAAGCATAAGTCAACTTTTCTTGACAAATCACCAATAGCACAAGATGCCCAAAAGTCCTTTGGAGAAAGGGTGTTCTTCATTGTTCCCCTTTCTAACTTCTAGTGCTTCTAGTGCTTCAAAGGTTTCCCATTCTGTGACTCTTGATCTCCACTCATTGGGACTTATTGCATTGTCATTGGTCTACTTTGTTCTTCCTTGTGTGTCCACTTTAGCCTAGTGAGTGCCCTTGTGGGGCTTGTGGTAGAGGTTTATTCATTTATGCATGATGAGATTCCCTTCTTTTCTTACCTTCTTCTATTCCTCTTCTTGCTTGGAAGATTGTTTGTTCTTTTGTGTTGAGAAGATTGGACTCTCTAATCATGAAGTGTTGCAATTGTCCCAGTTTTATAGCATCAGGGGGAACTTGTTGATGAGCAAAAAAAAAGTGTAACTCATAGGCTACAAGTCTAGCATTGAGGTTCAATGACATCTTCAAAAAGATTTCTAAATCTCATTCAAAAAATCATGTAAAGAATGGTTCTTCAAAATTCTATAAATATAAACCATGCAGGAACATTAGCCATGAAAAATATGCCATTATTATTGCTTTGCAAAGAATAACTAATAAGTCAAAAAGCAATGGGATTGTGCCTTGGTTAATGTGTATGAAGTTCAAGAAATTATAGTCCATAAATTTGAAGGCTTTAAGCAGGTTCAAGATCATGGTAAGTATCTTGTTAGTTTGTTTTATTGTTAGGTCTGATATAGTGGCATGCTTTTCTAGCCAAACTTGGATAGTGCATACCATGTAATCTTCTATTGGTAGATAACCGTGAGGTGGTCTTGGTAGTATAGGAAACTTGAGCCACCTTTTTCTTATTGTTACCTTGCATTGTCCCTCCAAAACTTATGACCATTGTCTTCTTTGTGGCACAAGGAAAAAAGTTGGATTAATTTTTTTAATAAAAAGGGGCATCGTGCTAGAGTACACATAGTGTAGTGCTTTTCCCCAAAATTATTTCTCCATGCTGGATCAGCCTTGATAAACTATTCTTCAGTGTGATTAAAAGTAGTTGTAATGAAATTCAAATATGCATCCGTATTTTGCTTGGTCACTCTATGGATTTAGTATCTTGAAGGTATACTAAAAGGCTTCATAATTTTGTTCAGATCTTTACTTGTTATTTTGGCATCATTAATAATTATCCTCACAACTGCTTCAAATTTTTGGGTCATGCAAGCCACCGAGAGTGCTCGTTCCTTTTTGTCTAGCTCCATTGCATGTGGCATAAGTATGTCATCAAGTTCTTTTGGTCACACATCCCTTAGTAGTGAATGAACAATGGAGGGAGAAAGAGAACGTACCTTAGTCTCCAAAGTAGCTATTTGAGGATCAGGCAACACTCGTGGCCCCATGTTCTCTACTTGATTCACATTTTTTGCTTTCTTATGCTCAATTTGTTTCTTTCAATTAAAATATGATCTGATCTTTCTCTTTTACTATCTCTTTCTATTCTACAAGCTCTTTCTCTAATAAATCTTGCTTTCATAAATCTCTTTTAATGGTCTGGCATCTTGATTGCAATGCTCTAAGTAAACTTTTAGTGATTCATCCCACCTCTTCCTTAGTTCACTAGTATCTAAATTATTCTTCTCTTGTAGTTGAATTCTTTGAGAATTTTCTATAGTGAGTTATGTTTGATAGTCTTCTAATCTCTTCTTTAATATTTGTAGCTCTTCACTTTTGCTTGATGCAATCTCCACAGGTTGGTTTAGAAGTAGTGATGTAATTAGCTCTTTATTTTGGGCTTCTTAAGGAACCAAAATTTTCCATATATACCTTGATTTGAGTTTCAAACAATTTTTCTTTATTGGTTATGTGTACCTTTTCTACTTTTGTCTATGCCTATTTGTTTTTCAAGTCCCCATTTTCTGTCACAATCTTCTAATAGTCTTTATTAATCTCTTTAAACTTGGAGTTCCATTTCACGTTCTTTGACATCAATGAATCAATTTTGAACATGGCCTTCACTAGCTCTCTTATAGATCTTTCTAGATGACTCTAGGACTGCAAGAGCTATTCTAACAACTTTTCGCTGAGAATCTTGAATTGATTCTTCTCTATATGAGCCTATTTGTGATCTTTATTAGCTTTTATGGGTTCTTGTTGGGTAAACATGGCACTCTATATCATATTTTTACCACCAGATTCATATGTTACATCTACATTGACCTAGGTTGTTCGGAAGATAGGTAGTTGTTCCATGTGAGCCTACAACCCTATGAATGGTGTCATTGAAAGGTTGTTGTATATGAACATGTAACTTTTTTTATTCTTCTCCTTGTGTATTGACTTCTTTATTTTTGCTTGTTGTGATACAAGTGTTAACAATAGTTTCTTTGGTCAAAACCCTAATTGGCATTATTAGTTCTTTAGAATATATTTCATGTTCTTCCTCTACATTAATATGCCTAGTGTCTACCAATAGTGGTTGTTCTGTTTGGGTCCTCATTGTTGGATTAAATCAAATAGTAAATTCCATACATCTCTATGGTGGTCAGAGTACATCTTCTTCTTCCACTTCATCTTGTTCTTCTGGCTTTACTAATGGATCTTGATCATCCATCACCTAATTTAGTACTTCGAATTCTTTTTCATCATTGTCATTTTTTTTTTAATCCACATCCACTAGGGACCTTTCTCCTTGATCTTGGGATCTTGAGTATCAGCTAGAGTTGTCTAATCCTAAATTCGGATATCTCCATAATCTTCTTTTTTTCCTTCTCTTTGTTGGCCTCTCAATTCACTTATTTGTTTGTAGTGATCTGTTAAATTCACGTGGTCTTCAATATAAGCATGGGTAACTTGCAAATCTTCTTCCAAATCTTCTTGTTTAATAGTAGGTGGTTGATCCAAAGTTGAGGTTGGAAAATGGTGGGCTCTTTTGGCAGAGGATGTAAGAGCAACTTCATCATGTTCTCTTGCCATTTTTTATCCTCTCATTTGTGGTGTAGCACCTGTGCTAACCTCTAATGTACTCACCACTCTTCTTTTATCTGGCAGTAAAGCAAATTCAACATACTGAGCCATTTCTAAAGTTGTTGGCATCAAAAGTGATTTGCTTATGATTCTCAATGCATGGTAAATTAACATTGTTAGTGTAGTGCTCCCATTCAAGAACTTCTTGTTTCCATACTACTTCTTGGCTTTAAAAAATATGTCTTGGACATGAGGTGGGAGATTAATCTGATGCCCAACTTGATTTACAACATGAGACAACAATTGGACAACTATCGTTTGTGGTGTTGTATTATTTTTCATACTAGGAAACCAAAATGTTGGTACAACAATCACACTTCCTCTTTTATGTCCATTCTATTGATGTGCATTAAATTTCTCATTTTTGCATTGTGGTCTTCATCTTTAAGATCTAGCACTCCATCTTTGATCCATCCAAATGCTTCTTTAATAAATTTGTGAGTAAACTTGATGGTTCTTAATTTTCCCCTTAAGTTTTTCATTGTGACTTTAGGCACGAATGGCTTATCTATAGTTGGGTGCAATGTATTCATTACTTCTGCGCATATTTCAAACTAAGGTTTATATATATGCATTGTGCATTAGGCATCAATATTTTCCTTTTCCTAGATCTCTTGAGTAAGAGGTATATTATGCACTATAAGAAAATCTTGGATCATCACTGGAAATTGGTGATCCTAATCAAGTATCCAAATGATTACAAGGAATACATGCTTGCTTGCAAATTGATTGTCTCTAAGCTGATGCCATCTTGCATTTGTGGCACATTCCAAGGGAAAAGTACCCACTTGAGTCATTTCATTTGTGTTTTGGGCAGCCATTTACACTTGAATCATTGAGAACATCATTAGCACGATAATGATGTTCTTGATTCCATCCAAAAGCTTTATTGATCAGTTCATGAGTGAATTGGATCGTCTTCCATGTCCCTACTTTATCCAATACCCGTGCTTCTGGAACTGATATTTTTGTTGCAGCAGGTTGCAAGGTATTCATTACTTGTGCACACCTCTGAAAATTTGGAACATAGATTGGCAATTTGAGAAATGCCTCTAGTCCTGCCTGCTTCCATACATCTTCAATATGCGGTAAACCTTGGATTATGGTCTTGAAATCTTAAGACATAATAGGGAAGTAATGATCCCTATCCATAATCTTGATAGTTGCCATGAAAATAAGTTCTGAGACTGGTTGCTCATCACGAAACCAGTGGCCTCTTACTTTTGTTACTGATTCCAATGGAAGAAGCTGGACCTCTTCCACTTGTGTAGCTTCGGAATTAGTAGACGCCATCTGCACTCAATATAGAGTATGAATCAGTTGCTGTATATTATCAGAAATCCTCCTTTATTTGTTTGTCATAAGCTCAATATTGCTCCGAGTGAATGGTGTCGTCCCTTTCCCGTGGGTGTGAGAAAGGTAATACCTGGATCTTTCACATTTTTAGGTATTTTTATATTTTCATCTGAAAAGGAAAACAGAAAAGTTAGGTTATAGCCGAAGCGGTTATTATTTTTGGAGTAATTTTCTTAATGTATGTACAAGTGCTCTCCTATTTCCCAAGAGTAAAATGTGCTTGACTATCCTGAAATAGAAGAAAGATGTGCCGAATGCTTGGCCTTGTAATGTGGCCCTACTATGCATACTTTAGGTCCTGACAACTCCATATGTGTGCAATCCGAAGTAGTTGTTTGATGTATGCAGTCTGTCTTGTCTTTCGGTACCCAAATCTGCTTCATTCTGGTGGAATGTAGTGTATTCTCCACCTTCTTGGTAAATGTGGTTCTTCTCCTGTAGTAAGTCTGCTTTATCTGTTTTGGGGATCTCAAATTGGCTTGTGTTACGTCTGCAGCCTTCTTCTTTTTCCAATAGCTACTCTTCTGTGACTGTATTGCTCGTAGACCCTTTTGGTTCTTCTTATGCTGAGGTTCATCGTTTCGGTTTAGCTTCTTTGGAGTGCATGATTTAGGAATCCATATTTGCGATCGATCCGGTTGAGCGGCTATTACTTTCCTTGGGGTCCAAATTGTAGCACTTCGTTGTTGTCTTTGCTGCTCAAAATTATCTGCTTTGTTACTTGCTTGGTTGCTCCGATGTCGATAGTGCTTCTGTCGTCGAAGATATTCCTTCACTTGATCTTTCCTTATCCAAGCTTGTTGAGTGTACGGAATAGGGTATATTTTAATAGGTATAGATTTTGAATCACTCAGAGTACTGGTCTCTCTTATGCATGGTGCTTCACTGAGGTTGGTTTCAGATAGATTGACACTCTTGTGACTTGCTAGAATCGAAGATGGTATGCAAGCGGAATTCAATGTGTCCGCACATAAAGTACTTGACGATGGGGTTTCTATAGTGCTAGTGAACATACACTCCTGACTTTGTTCATTGGGATAAACTTTTGGATCTATGCTTACAGGTTTGATTGGTCGTTCGTCTAGCAAACTAAATACCTCCCGATGTCCTATCCTGGCAGAGATGTATCATAAAGCCAATTGAATAGTCACCTCATATTCGTAAATCCAATCTTGACCTAACACAACATCTTCAAGTAAATCTTGATCATGACACACTAATAGCTTTTGTTCCATAGTGTTGTTGCCAAGATGCAGAGGTAAGGTGATCTCACCTATACATTGAGTGATTGTTCCTCCTATTCCTATCAACTATGCCATCGATGGGCGTAATTCTTCCTTGAGTTTCTGGGTCAAAGAAAATTTGATACAGCTTATGGCAGCTCCTGTGTCAATGAGAGCATCCACTAAATGGTATTCCGTTTTACCTGCTCCCAAATTTAAATATGGTTGCGTTCTCTGTGAACCTAGGTTTTGAGTGGCTCTAAAATTATCCATTGGGATGAGTTCTTCTCCTAGTCGATATCTCTCATCTCTCTCTCTCATCCACTCCTTCCGTTTCTTAATTCGTTCTAGGGCTTCCTATCTCGCTTCTTCTTGTATCCTTTCCTCCTCAATACGTCGATTCTTGCCTTTGATTAATCGAGACATTGTTTCTTCGGTCAATGGTTCTAGATATTTTTTTACTCTACATCCGCTGATGTAGTTTGGTAATACATCTCCATCTAGGGTTGCTAAGCTGATGGCTCCACTTGTCGATATACGATTGATAATTAATGGGCCATATCCCCTCTTCTGCAACTTCTTAGCATGTTGTTTCAAGGTATATACCAAAACTAAATCTCCTTCCTTCAAATTTTTGTCCTTAATGTGAGCATCAAAGTAGGCTTTCTGTCGCTGTTTACCAGCATAAATGCCTGCTACTGCTTGTAACCTAGTTTCGTGAAGCTTTTCTATTTGATCCAATTGAGCTGATAGTTCATGTCCTGTCCACTCGTAAGTAGTTGCTACTCTCAGAGTGGGAATTAAGAAATCAATTGGCAAAATAGCATTTTGTCCATATACTAAGTTAAAAGGAGTAGTGCCTATGGCGGTTTTATAGGCTACTCGAAATGCCCATAAAGCATGATGTAATTGCTTATCCCAATCTCATCTACCATTGTTCACAATTTTTGTGAGAACAGTACACAAGATCTTATTCGAACTCTCAGCTTGTCCATTGGCTTGGGGGTGATAAGGAGCTGATTTCTTATGAATTATCAAGAATTCATTCAGTAGAGATTCTATAACTTCATTCACAAAGTGCGTACCTCTATCACTCACAATTTCTATTGGTAGTCCAAATCTAGTGAAAATGTTCTCAAAGAGAAACTTGGCCGTGGTTCTTGCGTCATTTTTCTTGGTTGCTTTGGCTTCAACCCATTTGGTCAGATAGTCCGTGGCTACAATTATATATTCGGCATGGGATCCTTTCGCTGGTGGGCTAATAGGTCCTATGAAGTCTATTCCCCATTTCGTGAAAGCTCTGGCACTCATCATGGGTCTCAGTGGCATCTCATCTCTTCTAATTGGATATTTCGTTCTTTGACAGGTATCACAATGTTGCACATATGTTACCGCATCTTGATGTAGAGTTGGCCACCACATTCCCGCAAGTTTTATCTGCAGAGAAGTGCCCTCCCGCAGCTCCTCTATGTGCCATCTCTAAAACGGAAAGATATTCATCTTCATGAATGCACATTCGTAATTGGTTATCTCTCCCTCGCTTGAAAAGCTGTTTTCCTATAATGGCATAATCCTTACTTTGTTCTACAAGTGCACGTTTCCTTGCTGAAGTGGCTCCTTCTGGGTATTCTTGGGTTTTTAAGAACTTCACCAGAGGCATGCTCCATCTTGGTGCTATTGTGGAATAGCATAGACTTGAGTTCTCTTCTGGATTGTGTTCTTGACAAATTTGGCAAGCTGATACATGGTTATGTGCGTCTCTTTGCATGGTCGGCCAATATATGCCTAACCTCTTCAGGGTTTGCCATGTTCCGTTTGCATTCAAATGAGTTTTCCATTGGTTTACATGTGCTTTCTGAAGCCACATCTCCTGTTCCTCTTCTTCTACACATCTCATTAACAATCCACTTGAATCTTGGTGATACAAACTTCCCGCAATGATATGAAGGTTTTTAGTCTTCCAAAGGTCTTGGGTTCGGTTTGGTGTGATCCCATCTTTCGGTCCATGTGTAAGTATAGGGATCAACTTTTCTTCCCATTGGGGACATACTTCCAAGTTAAATAGGTATGTATTTGGCAGATCATCAGGTACTCCTATGGGTGGTTCTCCATGGGTCATTCTTGATAAGTGATCTGCTCTTATGTGAGTATTTCCTTTCTTGACTACTACCTCAAAATCAAACTCCATTAGCAATAAAAACCATTGTACTAGTCGTCCCGTATTACAAGGCTTATTGACTAGGTACAGTAGGGCTTGATGATCAATGAAGAATTTGAATTTGTTTGCCAACAGGTAATGTCTGAACTTTTTGACTGCGTACACCATCCCTAGGGCTTCTCTCTCCGTGGTGGTATAATTGCATTCTGCTTGATTTAATTGTCTACTAGCATAGGCTATAGGGTGGTCTAGTTTTCCTATATCGGCAGGTTGAGCTAAGATGCAACCAATGGCAAACTTGGAAGCATCCACATGAATATGAAATGGCTTATTCCAGTTAGGTACTCGAAGGATTGGTGTTGAACTCAATCGATTCTTTAACTCATTGAAGGCTCTCTCGCATTCCTCGGTCCAATTAAATTGAGTCAATAATGCATAGAGAGGTCTAGCAATTATGGCGTACATATGTATAAATCTTCGATAGTATCCACAATGTCCCATAAACGTTTGAACTTCCTTAGCCGTCTTTGGTCTTGGTAAATCTAGAATTACTTTGATTTTGTCTTCATCAGTTGAGATTCCATTTTTAGAGACAATATGTCCTAATATTTCCCTTGTCTAACCATGAAGACACATTTTTCTGGGTTAAGGCATATTCGATACTGTCAACATTTAGCAAAGATCTTTTCTAGCTCGGGGATATGTTCTGATCGTATAGCTGAATAAGTACAAAGATCATCCACGTAGACCTCCATACTTTTTCTTAGGAATTCTTTGAATACATGACACATCAATCTTTGGAAGGTGGCTGGGGCATTAGTTAGACCAAAAGGCATGACTCTAAAGGCGTATACTCCCCATTCAGTTGCAAACGCTGTTTTATGTTGGTCCTCAGGAGCAATAGCTACCTGATTATACCCTGAAAAGCCATCCAGAAAGCTATAGACTTCCTTTCCTGCCACTCTTTCCAAGAGATGATCTGTAATTGGTAATGGGTAACTATCCCTTATGGTCGCGGCATTTACTTTCTTCAAATTGATGCACACTCTTAACTTTCCATTCTTTTTCGGTACAACCACCAAAGGTTACACCCATTCCGTGTGCTCAATCTCGTATATGAATCCAGCATCTAACAATTTGTCTATCTCTTCCTTTATCTTTGCTGAATACACATCATTGTATGTATATGGTCTTTGTTTAGAAGGTTTGGCTTCGGATGTCATGGGAATTCTATGGGCACAAATAGATGGATCTACTCCTTTCAAATCCTTATAGGTCCAGGCAAAAACATCCCGATATTCTCTTATGAGGCGTATTAACTCTTGTTCTTCCTCTATGGAGACATCTTGTCCTATGAAAGTACATCGTTCTTCTCCTTCTTCTAACGTTACTACTATCTTCTTGGTTTGTTCTTTGTTGTCATATGCTATTCCCGGTTGTGCCTTTCTTTTAGGCATTTGAATAGCAATTTTTCTCTCCTCTACTTCATATTTTTTGAAGTGAGCTGGCACTTCAAACTGATCTTGTGGCTTGTTTTCTTCATTCTCTGGCTCTTTATCTAACTCCAGCTCTTCTTCCTGTTTAGGTTCTTGGTTATCTTCGTTAGCAGTGGTTCCTATGTTTTGATTTTCCTCCTCAGGTTCCATTGGTTCTGGTTCCATCTCAATGCTCTCATAGTCCTCCTTCCATTCTTTCTCTATCACCTCCTTCCTCAGCCTCCTGAAGAACTACTACATATAGACTAACGTCATATCCTTCCTCATCAATACATTCATTCATAGTTATCACTTCTTCGTTCACGCATGCATCGAGGGTCGCTAAAATCTCCATCCAGCCATGAGGTTCGAACTCCATCTAAAAAGACTTGAGGCATGTAAGCTGGATCTTGTATAGACCTAGCTACTCCTTGCCCTTGCTGCCATCCCTTTCTCCTATCCTCTTCCTTTTTGGCAGTTTGGCATATCCATAGATGAGTGTCCTCGTTCACCCAAGATTGGTCACTAGAACCTATGCTGTGAACTGACTGATCATCTTCTTCCTTGTGAATTTGATTCCATTGTAAGGGAGGAACATCTTGATATGTATAAGTGTGGAGATTTATTCTCGTGGTGGTTCCTTCATGTTGTAGGTACACTGCATCTTTTCCCCAATCTTGCACAACCTTTAACTATCTCATGAAAGGTCTCCCCAATATCATTTCATAATTGCTTGCCCTTTCAAATTGACAAATTGCTAAGGTGTGTTCAAATTCAACTCCGCAGGTGGTAAATACTACTCGTTCCAATAATCCCAAGGGTCTTTCTGTGTGTCCATCAGCCATTTGTATTTTCATTCGCGTTGGTCTTAAAGCTGGTTTTCCCCATTTCTCCCAGATTTCTCTGGTAGCAATGCCTACACCAGCTCCTGAATCTAAGATGGATTTGGTGGTATAACCCCTAAAAGTAATTGGAAGGCAGGTGTTTCCTTCATCTCCCTCACTAAAATCTCCTACTTTATCCACTGGGATCTTTATAGTATTTACTTCATCAGACTTCTCTTTTTCTCTAGTCTTGACCTCCAATTGACTGGTCAATTTCTCCTTCAAATGTGGTTTAACCTTCAAAAATTCCTCTAATGTTAGTGTACAAGGGATTTTTACTTTTTTAAGGTGTTGTATGATGTCCGATGTTTGGACTGATGGGTTTGGTTCTTTTTTCCTTATTGAGGGGATGCAATATAATTCTGAATTATGTTCGTACTCTCCGGTGTAATTGGGCAATTCCTTTACTCCCTCATCTCCTTTGTCACTAGGATCCATTGGTAGAATTTTTTCTGAATCTAATTCAGGTATTGATTCCTCTATTTCCTCTTCCGCTTCTATCTCTTCAAAGGGTGGTTCAATTCCTTCTACTTTCTTCCATCTGTCTTCTTGGACTCTAGCCCACAAATCTTTAGGCCATTCTCCTTCTACTTCGGGAACAATGGATCCTTCCCCTTTATCCTCACAATAATTGCCATTCTGTGCCTTACTTACCTCAGGTTTTTCGTGGTCATTGGTGATGATGCATTCTTGGAATTCTCCTTCAGGAATTCGGGTCTTGGGTAATGGCAATGTAGGTTTCTCTAAGGTCTGTTGAGCAACTTCTATTAATTTTTTGCAGATCTCCAACCTCTCTTTCTCTAGGTCACCTCTAGGGTATTCTCTTTCATGTTGTTCGATGGTCGGTCCGGCTCTTATTCGTGCCTTGTATGCCTGAATCCACATAGTTAATTCTTCAGGCTTAGGATCTACTAAGACTGATCCAACCTCTTCTCTTTTATGTCTTTCATTTTTATTTTCTTCTTCATTTTCCTCTTTTGGGTTTTGTTTGCTCTTCTCATTTTCCTTCTTCTGCAGTAACTTCTTTTCTTTCATCCTATCTCTACGGTTCTTCCATCTTTGGGTTCTTTTACTTACGACACTCTTCTCAGGTTCTTCCGAGTCTTCCACTCTCTGAGGTGTGGGTGCATTCATCTCTAGGTCACTTTGATTGTGTTCTTTTGATTTTTCTGGGGTCTCTCTAACTTTGGCTCTTGTTATCGCCTTCAATGGTACAGTATATTCCTTATCGCTCCCTGATGACTCGATTACTTCTATCACATTGATTTGCACGTTGGATGTAACCTTGTTGGGATTCTTGGGGCAATCTCTGAAAAGGTGTTCCTTACCACAATCACTACAGTAGCCTTCCCAGACGCGTTGTGATGGTGGTGGGTTTGGCAATGTACATTCTCTGATATAGTGATCACCTCCACATCTATAGCATGGTCCTCTGGGTACAGGCGGTCTGTTCATGGGTCAGGGTGGTATGGTTGCTCTAGGAGCTGTGTACATTAATGACACATAGTCCTGCTCATATCCGTATGAACTATCTGATACTTCCATGCCATAGGCATATGGTTCATACAGTTGTCCATATTCCATCATTGAGCTTTCATAATTAGGATATGTTCCTTGACTAGGGTCATAAAACGAGTCATATGGTTCATTACTAGTCAAAGGTGTGGCTGGGACTATTGCTCTCTCTAGGTTTTCTTCAGGTTGAGCAATCTTGACTGGGACAACGTTCTGAGGATGGGGCGGTTGTTGTCCTAGTACTGGTTGTGGTTGGGTGTATCCTTGATACGCATATGGTCGTGGCACTGGTGCCTGCGGCTGATAAGTGGGATATCTAAAGGCTTCACCTCCTTGATCTCTCTGAGGGTATCCATAAGGTCTCATGTATGGCTGTGCTGGTCTCGTTTGCCTATTGTAAGGGCAATTTTCTGTAGTGTGATTTGTATATTTTTGTTCTATACTACAATATTGTAGAGATCCTGGGACAGTGGGTCTATTATAAGCATAAGCAGGTGGTGGGACTACTCCCCTAGTACACAAGTGAGAAGGATGATCACCTCCGCACTGCATACATCTTCTGAGCATGGGTACTCTCATAGGGTTATTGGGGTAGTTCCTCTGTCCTTGAACGTTCAACTTCTTTGCTACCAAATCGGCTATTTCCTCGACATTGTTTTTAGGGATTGATGTGCAACTGGCCGAATCTTCACTTTTCAAGCTACCTTGAGGTATTTTCAGGTCCTCTGCTAGGTTGTCTTCTAGGTCTATACATTCCTTCATGCATTCTTGCAAAGTCTGAACTCTCTTTACATATACTAAAGATCTCAAAGATCCGTTCAACAATCCTTCCAAAAATAATGACACCATTTTATTTTGGGTAGGTCTCTCTTCTACTGGGCATCTGTCCACATACTGCTTGAATCTTCTTGCAGCCAATCTCACTGATTCGGTAGGGGCTTGCTTGAAGCTATGGATCAATGATGAAGAATTGTGTTTAATTCCTGACTTAGTGAATTCCTCAATAATTTCTTGGTAGACTTGCTCCATGTTTTGAAAATTATTAGGGTCCAATGGCTGAAACCATGCTAACGCCGTATCTGACAAGGTAAGACCAAAGGACTCATATTGAATCAAGAAGTCTTCTACCTGTTCGGCTCTGATTACTTGTTTGAATTCAGCTATATGATTGTAAGGTTCACTAGAGCCATCATAGTGATTTCTCATGCATTTGGCAACTTGAATTGGCCTTAATCTTCTTCCTGCTTCGGGTGGTCTAGGCATTACTGGGAAGATTGGTCTTCCTATTGGTATGCCTGGTCCTCTTGCTATAGGCAGTCTGACTAGAGCAGGAATTCCATGTCTTGGGTCAATAGTTGGTTGAGGTCGGTAATTAGGGTTATTTGCAGGCATTGCGAACTGCACATGTGGTCTGACTGGGATTTGGGTTTGTTGTGTTTGTTGTGTTTGGCCCGACTATTGACATGAATCATTATGGGATGTTCCGAGTGGGTTTCTTGAAGTAGTGGCTTGGTCCCTAGGGGGAAACACTGGGATATTCTGATATTTCAACTCAGCTATTTCCGATTCTGTTAAGGGCCAATATCTTCTCTGATTCTTATCCAGATATGTGATGATGGTGGGGAAATCAGGATCTTGTAACTCATAGATGGTGACTGGATTAGGGGCAGCTTCCCATATTGAAGAATGTGCTCTAAGAAGATGCTCTATCCCATTGATCAAATACACATCCATTAGGGAGTCGTCTTGGGGAATCAGGTCTCCCCCCCATATCCTAGCTACAGCAGATCTCCCTCTAGGTGTAGTTACTTGCTCTTCATTCCCACCTCCATTTAAGTTTGAAGCATTATTATCTTCACCATGTTCATTAATGTTTTCCGGGTGCTCCGTGACAATATATTGGATATCTCTTTTGTCCATGTAAAATCCTCCTACATACTTGACTGCTGGTCTAGGCACTATATAAGCCTCTGACGCTTTCTTTAACCTGGCCACTGATCTGTTTAGACCATCCAAATAAATAGGGATCTCATTTTGGTTGGTGTTCATGTACTCCAAGGAGGTCCTGTACTCTCCCTCAATGATTGACATCATGCCAATCATGGGTACTGTGTTCTGCATATCCTCCGAAGCCATGGAATTTCGTCCTCTGACTCACTGGAGGTCTCCGAATAATGTGAACGGTTACTTTGCTCTGCTACACTACCTACAAAAGAGATTACACTTCTTCGGCTTCCTAGGGTTCTTCCGGATCTCAGGTTCATCCACCTAACAACTCTGATCAGCCCTTGCAACCCTCTAGCCTCTGGGATTCTTCACTAAAGGTCAGAATTTCTAGAAGACTTTGGCTAGGAAATGACTGAAAAAGAATTTTTTCCAGATCACGATACTTGACTCTAGATTCCACGATACACGATCTCTAGCCTAAAACGATACACGATCTTTGGGCTCAAATGATACTCGATATTTGATCCCAGATGATACTCGATCTCTGTCTCCAAACGATACACGATACCTGATGAAAAACGATACTTGATGGGGAACGATACTTGATACTCGGGAGAAAACGATACACGATACTTCCTCTAAACAATACACGACCTTTGAAGTGGAAACGATCGACGATACCTGAACAAAACGATACGCGATCTTTGCTAAGTATCGCGATCTCTGAGAAGCGATACACGATACTTAAGCCAAACGATACACGATCTTGGATCCAAACGATCGACGATACCTAAACAAAACGATATGCGATCTTTGGTAAGTATCGCGATCTCTGAGAAGCGATACACGATACTTAAGCCAAACGATACACGATCTTTGATCCAGACGATACACAATCTACGATCTTTGTCCAAAACGATACACGATCTCTGGACGAAACGATCTCTGGCCCGAAACAATCTCTGGCCAAGTATCGCGATCGGTATGAAACGATACACGATTTGAGGGAAATATCCCGATACTCAACCACAGGAGGTCACGATACTTGCTAAGTATCGCGATACTCGACCGCGGGAGTAAACGATACTTGAATCTTTTTCAAAATTTTTGAGAGATTCTTCAGGGTTTAATTCAATACACTTGTTCTACTAGTCCTCCTACCCACCCCTCACTCTCTGTATCATTCAAAACACACTTTTTTCAACCCTATAGGTCCTAAACGATACCTGACGTAGATCGTTTCATTCTGATATTGACTTTTTGAGTGATGAAAAAGGACTAGCAATTGATTGGCTCACCTTTGATGCTCTTTCCCACTCTACTAGCGCCCTCTTTTGCTCCGCGTAGCTCCCAATAGCTTTGTTTCTCAGCCACGATACCCGACTGGAACTCTCATGATACTTGCTCAAGAACACAAGTAAATTGCAAAGTGACTTTTTGGGCTTTTATACTTGGGATTTTTTTTTCTACTTCAAAAGAAGAACTCAACTAAACAAGGACTGAACACTACTCTAGCTACCTACTCTACTCCCTCACTCTTCCTATTCTAGGCTAACAACTCACTACACACACTCCGAGAATGAGAAGTAGCAAGTGCGGTTGAAAATGACTTACCAAAGAAGAGAAAATCACCACTCCTCCTTTTGCTTCAATGCAAAAAGCTACTTACCAACACACGAATACCTCGGTTTGATTCGTCACTCCCCGGCAACGGCGCCAAAAAGTGTGTTGACCTAAGCACCAACTTAGGGACTTGCGGAGAAAGAGACTATACCTCAATCCCCTCTCAAGTACATATAGTGGGGATACACGCTTTTAATTATCAATCCAAAGAGTATACAAACCTAGCCGAGTGTATGAGGATATGCAATCATGTGACGATCAATGCAAATGAACTACTCAAAGAGTGTAAACAAGGCAAAGACTTATCCAAACAAGCTTCAACTGTTGGTCATGGTGTCACGATACTTGGTGCAGCAGCCATCAGTATTTTGGACTTTTCTCCCAGCTCCGAGCTCCAAACATAGCAAATAGCATATGCGTTTCGAAACTCTCTAGAAGACGCATCCAATGGCAGTGGTTTCACTCAATTCTGATGCTCCTACTTCAAGTTATGAGCAAAATATTGAGTCACGGGATATACCTTCCTACACTTCAGCACTTCTTGCACCTCGCACACACCTTCCCTACAGCAAATAAACACTTTCATGGATAGACAACACTCACAAGCACTCTTTTCAAGCAATACACATGCATACAAGCTCACAGAGAAGAAGATACAGAGTGAAGAAGACACAAATTCGAATTTCTGTGCTCTATATTCTCACAATGGCAAAAAAGTCCTTTACAAAGAGTCACATTTGACTTATATACTTGTGCCCTAAAAATGGTCCTTTCACACAAGAGACCGGCACTTTATTTACTAAAAGACTAATTTCCTACTATTTTACATGGGTAAGCTTCTAATCTTCTGTGGGGGTGCATCTAGAGGACTCCTCTAGTGCCTTTACAACGGAAAATATATTACAAGAGTGGTTATGATACAAAAATATGATGTCCAAATCGGAAAAATTTTGGGCCCGTCTTTTTTTCTGCTTTGTGCTTTCTTTAGCTCTCCAACACTCTCCCCCTCTTCGTCTCTATCGTTCCTTGACAGGCTTTGCTTCTTGTCCTCGGTTTGTTGTCTGCACGCATCCAGTGGTCGAAGAAGCAATAAGGACTGTTAGACAATTGGGTATCTTATCCGAGGTTTGTCCTTTGCTTCCGTTTTTGGCTTACTTTAAGAGTTCTGAATACATGCACCCAGTGGTCGAAGAAGCAATAAGGACCGTTAGAGAATTTGTTATTTTGTCCGATCTATGTCCTTTGCTTTTGTTTTGCCCCTTGGTATTCCGTATATCACATATCTGGGTTGCTGTATTCAGTTGGGTTGCCACGCACGCCACCAGTGACCTATATCTTGCTTGTTGTTCTCTGATTTGTCCTGGTTGCAAACATGTGACCCCGTTGTATTGCTTTGAGCCTGTTTACTTTCTTCCACCGTGCAGGACCTGGATGATTCGCGTTGTTGCCTGATGCGTGCCCCTGCGGGGCTCTGTGCAGAGATGGGTGTTGTGCCCCTGCGGGGCTTCTTGCAGAGATATACCTTCAGATATTTCTATTTAGTAAAGCTTCTTCTTTCGTTGCCTTCTTCTTTTCTTCTTTTTACTTGACTCTCCCTCAACAGTTATCTTTATCCTTTCCCAACACATTAGCAATAGCATGATCGGCCATATCCAAGACTTGGATTCAAGCATGAAGGTATGGGAGACACTTGAAAGGCTTTATTCAACAAGCACCAAAGCAAGGAAGATCCAACTCAAGAATGAGCTCAACAACCTTAGGAAGAGCTCAGGGAGTAGCATAAATGACTACATACTTAAGGTCAAGGAGTTATCAGATGCATTGGGATCCATTGGAAGCCACGTAGACGATGACGATCTTGTGGCTTATACTCTCAATGGTTTGAGAGATGATGAGAAGTGGAAACCCTTTACCACTTCAGTATATGTAAGGGATAATCTTCCTGATTTTGAGCAATTGGTTGCTCTCATGGTCACCGAAGAAATGAACATAGGTGGAAGTTCAACTAAAAGCAAGGATGCACAAGTTTTGTATGCAGGTAATCAAAGGGGCAAAGGAAGACGAGGACAAGGAAGGGGCAAAGGAAGGTTTGGAGGAAGGCAAGGCCACTCAAGCAATCAAGGACATGACCAAGGCACCTCATCACAAAGAGGGAGAGGAAGAACAAGAGGAAGAGGAGGACGACATCAACAAAACAGGAATCAAGATGGCGAAGGATGTTACATATGTGGCAAGTTTGGCCACTATGCTAGAGATTGCTACCAAGGAGGAAACCAAAGAAGCTATAATCAAGGTTCCTCATAAAAAGGCCAAGGTAAGTATGCTTCTACAAGTTCATAAAATGACAATCTCTTGATGATGCACATGAATGGGAATTCAAGCAAAGTAGATAACACTTGGTATATTGATAGTGGATGTAGCAACCATATGAGTTGCAATTCTTCTTGGTTTACTAATCTACATGTTCCCAAAGGTAAAGGACATGTAGAAACAGGTGATGATACAGCCCATGAGATCTCCCATGTTGGAGATGTAGCTTTGGATGACAAGGAGGAAGGAAGATGTCTCAAGGATGTCTTGCATGTACCTACCATCACAAAGAACTTGGTGTCCGTTGGGCAAATGGTTGAAAGAGGCTATAAAGTAAGGTTCAACAAAGGTGGATGCTTTGTGGAGAACCCTAAGCAAGGTTACAAGGTCATAGCAAGAGGAAAGAAGCAAGGTAGACTCTTCACTTTGGAGGTAAATTCTCATTCCACTCAACATGTCTACTTCACATATGGAAACAAGAGGATTTCGGAGTTGGACTTGTGGCACAAGAGGATAGGTCACATCAACATACAAAGAATGAAGGAAATGCAATTCAAGAGGCTGGTTGAAGGTCTTCCCAACTTCCAAGGACAAGGTATGAAGCATTTATGTGAATCTTTTCAACTAGGGAAGCAAGCGAGACTTCCATTCAAGAAGAGTGGCTACATAAGCCAACATCCATTGGAGTTGATACATACAGATGTGTGGGGGCCAACCAAAGAGCAATCCATTGGAGGTAACAAGTACTTTGTCACTTTTATAGATGATTGCACAAGGATGGTTTGGGTTTATTTCATCAAAAACAAATCATATGTGTTTACATGTTTCAAAGCATTCAAGGCAATGGTAGAAAAGGAAACAAGTACATATATCAAGAAGCTAAGGTCCGATGGAGGGGGAGAATATTTCTCCAATGAGCAATCCATTGGAGGTAACAAGTACTTTGTCACTTTTATAGATGATTGCACAAGGATGGTTTGGGTTTATTTCATCAAAAACAAATCAGATGTGTTTACATGTTTCAAAGCATTCAAGGCAATGGTAGAAAAGGAAACAGGTACATATATCAAGAAGCTAAGGTCCGATGGAGGAGGAGAATATTTCTCCAATGAGAATATTTTAATGGATCAAGGCATCAAGAGGCAAAAAACATGCAGGTACACACCCCAACAAAATGGAGTAGCAGAGAGAAAGAATAGATACATTGCCGAGATCGCTAGAGCAATGCTTAATGAGATGAATGTACCTAACATGTTTTGGAGTGATGCAGCAAATACCGCCGTGTATCTTATGAATAGGGCTCCTACCTCAGGGATCCATGGCTTGACACCATATCAAGCCTATTATGGTAAGAAACCTGATCTTTCCCACTTGAAGATATTTGGGTGTACTTGTTATGTACATGTGCCAAGTGAATTGAGGCACAAGCTACAACCAAAGGCAGAAAAGTGTGTGTTTCTAGGATATTCAAATGATCATAAAGGTTACAGGTGCTTCAACCCAAACACAAAGGACTTGAGGATATCAAGGGGATGTAGCATTTGATGAGCTACTCCCTTGGTATAAGAAGTATGATTGTATGCAGGACTATGAAGAAGAAAAGCATGGACATGATGAAGAACAAATCGAGCTAGAGCTAAGCGGCCCAAGGTGTTCCATCAATGAAGATAGTTCAAGCATGAACTCACCATGGAGGGGGCGATCTTCATCAAGCTATGAAGCACAATCAATCAACAAAGGCAAAGCAACATTGGTGGAGTTGGATGAAGAAGGTAATGAAGTTGAAGATGATGAAGGACACATGATGGAGAAAGAAGCCACGTCAAAGAAAGAGATCAAGTTCCCAAGGCAAAGGAGGTTTATTCCTCCAAAAGGTGAAGAAAGGAAGTCTTCTAGATTTAAGTATCCAACTCAAAGGTTTACTTATGATTCATACATGGCAACGCATTATGCATATATGAACAAAGTAGTAGAAGATCATGAGCCCGATTGCTATGAAGATGCAAGCAGGTACACCGAATGGAAAGAGGCAATGCAAGAAGAGATCGACGCACTTGAGGAAAATCAAACATGGACTCTAGTGCCCAAGAAGGATAACATGAAGGTAATAGGTAATAAGTGGGTGTATAAAGTAAAGAGGAATTCATATGGATCTATTTCTAAGTTCAAAGCAAGATTGGTGGCCAAGGGTTTTGCACAAACCTATGGAGTGGACTTTGAAGAGACATTCAGCCCCGTGGCAAAGATGAGCACCATTAGGACACTCATTGCAATGGCTGCTAGCAAAGGATGGAAGCTTTTCCAATTGGATATCAAGAATGCCTTTCTCAATGGAGACTTGGAAGAAGAGGTATACATGGAGCAACCACTAGGTTTTGTTCATAAAGAGTTTCCACATCATGTTTGTAGGTTGAAGAAGGCACTTTATGGCCTAAAGCAAGCTCCAAGGGCTTGGAACCAAAGATTGGTGGACTATTTGATCAAATGTGGTTACAATCAATGCAAGGCGGATCCATCTCTCTTCATCAAACAAAGAGGAGAACTTGTAGTCTACATGTGTGTGTATGTAGATGATCTTATCATTACAGGTAATGATACAAAGGGCATTGAGGAGATCAAGGCAAAGCTTGGAAAGGAGTTTAGGATATCTGATCTTGGAGATCTTAGGTATTTTCTTGGCATTGAAGTTGTATACAAAGAAGAAGGTATTATGCTCATACAAAGGAAGTATATTCTAGACCTACTTGAGAGGTTTGGGATGCTGCATTGCAAGCCTATTTCAAATCCCATGGAAGTTAATGTAAAGCTAAGCTCCATTGATGGAGAGCCATTAGAGGATGTAACTTTTTATCGCTCTATTGTAGGCTCTTTCAATTATGCCACAATAACTAGGCCTGACATAGCATATGGAGTTGGAGTGTTATCACAATTTATGCATAGTCCAAGGATTACACACTTGCAAGCTGCAAGAAGAATGTTACGATATCTCAAGGCCACTATAAATGAAGGATTGTTCTATTCATTTGATGATGATATGCAGGTCAAAGCTTATTCTGATGCGGATTGGGCCGGTTCCAAGGAGGATAGAAGAAGTACAAGTGGTTACCTAGTCATGCTAGGTAGCAAGATCATCTCATGGATTTCAAAGAAGCAACCCACGGTGGCATTATCTTCCACCGAGGCTGAGTATAGAGCTTTGGCTCAAGCCACATGTGAGCTAATGTGGATTAAGAAGTTATTTATGGAGCTTAATTTGCAGGTTGACACATATCCAATTTTTTGTGACAACATGAGTAGCATTCATCTAGCATCAAATCTTGTCTATCATGCTAGAACCAAGCATATTGAAGTGCACTATCACTTCATAAGGGAAAAGGTGATATCCAAGGAAGTTTCAGTACATCATATTGGTACCAAGGACCAAGTTGCCGACATGTTTACAAAGGCTTTGGATGGGATGAAGATTTCAAAATTCAAGCAATGCATCAACATGAAGGAGCTTGGATGAGGACGAAGAATTGAAGCTTGAGGGGGAGTGTTAAAAGTCAAGCTTCAAGCTACAAATTCGTGGGGAATCTTTTATGGACATGTGGAGCAATCAAAGGAAGCCAAAAGCCACGAGATTCCATCAAGAAAAGTCACTCAACCACTCCCCAAGTCATCTCAACTAATTCCTCCAAGTTAGGAGGCTGATTTGGAAAGGTAGTTCCTAGATTTTAGGGGCACACTTCTCACTATAAAAGGAGCATGTATCCCGACTTCTTTTGGGCCATATTCTTGGAGTTTTAGATCATGTAAAGTGAGCACTAAGTGCTGGAGTTGTGATAAGCAAGCCCCTTGCTTAAGCTAGCCCCTTGCTTGCTTCTTTGTTTTCTTTTAGTAGGCATATCTATGTGTGTGCGCAGGCAGTGTTGCAACTCTCTACCCCTGAGTTGTTAGCATTGGTTCTCCCTCATATTGTATCCATTTGATGTAATTCTTGTCTCGTTGGATAGCTATTAGAGTCTATTTTATGCTCACAAATTCTCTGGATCATTCTCTGAGTAATCTGGGAGCAACATTCATTTTAGTGAAGTTGTGTGATTGATATCTCTCTTGGTGTGTAGGCTCTGTTGGAAATATTTTGCTCTCTGTTGTAAGGGCTGGTTATCCTTCTCTATGTATCCATTTGCTATGATTTTGGTGTCATTGGGTAGCTATTAGAGTCCTCTAAAGTTGACCCAAGTTGGAGATTCATTCTCTGTATAATCTCTAAGAAAAGCTTGCTGGAGTGAAGTGAGGTATCTGCTTGACTGGCAGTTGTGAGCATTCAACTAGCTCATGTTGTAGACATTGTTTCTCCTTGTGTAAGCATCCATTTGAAGTGAAATTTGTTTTGTTGGAAAGCTCTTGGTGTCTACTACAGGTCTACAAAAGCTCACTGGAGTTCTCTGCATATGCTCTGAGTAAAAGCATTTTTTGTGTGCAGAGGTCAAAGAAGGATACCTGTGGAGGTCATTCACGCTTCGTCGTTGCTTAGGGGTTGAGATACTTCCCCATCAATTCATCCATCTCCTCCAACAGCGGTATCAGAGCAAGTTGAGGTAAAATGGGAGATGTTTTCCCTTCTTTCATTGATAAATTGGACAGGAATAATTATCGAGCATGTTCCTTGAGGATGAAAACCTATTAACAAGGAAGGATGCCCATATTCAGAAGCAAAGGTCAACCTACAAGAGAGGAGCTAGAAAGACTCAACTCATGGTGTGCCAAAGATACTTTATCCAGGTCATATCTACTTAACTCTATTTCTGACTTCCTTCTTCCTCATATTAGGAGTTGCAAAAACTTCCCAAGAGACTTGGGATACTCTATCTTCATATTTTTCTTCTAATACAAGAGCTAGAAAAAATCAATTGTGGATTGAGTTTACTACTCAAAGGAAGCAACCTAAGCAGAGTGTTTCAGAGTATGTGACCAAGGTAAAAGATGTGGTTGATCCATTGGCAAGCATAGGAGAAGAGATTGAAGAGGAGCATGGTAGAATATTTCCATCTAGTGTTGTTAGGTTAATAGCACCACCTAAGGAGATTCTATTGATGATGAAAGGATCATAACCTCTTTATTGGATTTTCTTGGAATGCTACTTTAAAGTGTATACTAAAAGGCCTTTACCTTTAATATGAACATCATAATAGGCATTTTTCCTTCATTTTTTAGCACAAATATGAGTTAATGCTTGTAACCTAGTCCTGTGAAACTTCTCTATTTTATCCAACTGTTTGGAAAACTGGTGGCCTGCCCACTCCTACTTTTCAACTACTCAAGGAGTAGGGGTCAAGAAGTCAATTTTAAGAATTGCATTCTATCCATTCATTTAAAAGGAGTATCTCCTATGGCAATCTTATATGCCACTCTAAAAGCCTGAATTTCAAGGTGCAATTGTTTATCCCAATCTAATCTCCCACCATTGACTATCTGAGTCAAGATAGTGCATAAAACCTTATTTGAACTCTCTGCTTATTCATTGGCTTGTGGATGGTAGGGTGCCAACTTGTTATGAATCACAAAGAACTCATTCATTAGAGATTTAGATACTTTATTGATGAAGTGTGTACCTCTATCACTGACTATCTCAATAGGTATACCAAATCTCATAAAGATATGTTCAAATAGGATTTTAGCAGTTTGAGCATCACTCTTCTTTATGGCCTTGGATTCCACCCATGTTGTCAAGTAGTCTGTAGCCACTATGATGTCTTCATAATGAGATCCTCTTTTTGGGGGGCTAAACTTTCCAATAAAATATACTCCCCATCTTGAGAAAGCTCTTGCATAGACTATTGGTCTTAAAGACATATCATCTCTTCTGATTGGGTGCTTTGTTTGTTGACACACATCACAACTTCTCATGTATTTTTTAGCATCCCTATGGAGAGTTGGCCATCATCAGACTACAAAGGGGAATCACCTTTACAGTCTTATCAATTGAGAAACGGCCTCTAGCTACTCTTGCATGTGCCATTTCCAAGACTGGAAGATACTCTCATTTGTTGACACAAATTTGTACTTGATTATCCTTTCCTTGTTTGTAAATTTGTTTCCAATTATAACATAGCCTCTACTTTTCTCTTCTAGGGCTCCTTTTCTAGCTAGGCTTCTTCTTTCTAGGTATATTTGTGATTTTAGGAACTCAATCATTGGTTTACTCCACTCAGGTGCTATTGTAGAATAACTCAAGGAGGAGTTTTCTTCTAGCGAGAATTGGCATAAGTTGCAATTAGACACATAATCATGTACTTCTTTCTACATGTTCGACCAATAAACTCTAATCGTTGCAAATCTTGGGTATTTCCATTTATTACTTTATGAATTTTCCAATGATTATATGAGGTTAGTGGATGAGTTTTCTCTTTTTCCATCCTCCACACATCTCAATCAGACTCCATTTTAATCTCTGAAATACAAGCTACCCAACATTATGTGAAGGTCTTATTTTTTTCTAAATATCTTTGCCCATCTTAGGGTTGATTTGATGGCTTGGTCTAACAATTGGTACCAATTTTTTAGCCCATGATGGAAATATTTCTAGGTTGAAAAGGTATGTATCTTGAAGTTCATCAGCTACACCCATCGATGGTTCTCCATGGGTCATCCTGGATGAGTGATCCGCTCTAATATGGGTGTTTCGCTTTTTTACTACTACCTCAAAATCATACTCCATTAATAACAAGAGCCATCTGATTAGTTGTCCTTTATTGCAAGGTTTGTTAACCAAGTACAACAAAGCTTGATGATCAATAAAAAATTTGAGTTTGTGCCTAGTAGGTAATGTCCAAATTTCTTTAATGCGTAGACCATCCCTAATCCTTCTCTGTCAGTAGTGGTATAATTTCAATCAACTTGTTTCAACTTTCTATTAGCATATGCAATAAGATGATCTAGCTTGCCTTCATTTGTTGGTTAAGCCAATATACATCCAATGGAAAAATTGGAAGCATCCACGTGAATATGGAATGGCTTATTCCATTTAGGCACTTCCAATGTTGGGGCAAAACACAACCTCTTCTTCAACTCATTGATTTGCTCGCAATCATCACTCCATTTGAATCAAGTCAACAAACCAGACAATGGTTTGGCTATGATAGCATACATGTGGATAAATTGATAATAATATCCACAAGGGCCCATAAAGGCTTGCAATTCCTTTATGTTTTTAGATATTGGCAAGTCTAGGATCAGTTTGATCTTATCTTCATTTGTAGAGATACCATTTTTGAAAACAATATGTCCCAGTATTTTTCCTTGTCACATCATAAAGAAATATTTCTTAGGATTCAAGCATACTCGATATTATCTACATTTGTCAAAGACGCATCTAAATCTAGGTATGCGAGCAGATCTATAGGAAGAGTAAGTGCCTAGGTCATCAACATAGACTTCCATACTCTTCATTAGAAATTCTTTGAACACATGACACATCAATCTTTGGAAAGTTTCTGGTGCATTAGTTAAGACAAAAGGCATAATCTTAAAAGTGTATTTACCCAATTTCGTGGCAAAAGTCATCAATTGTTGATCTTCAATGACAATGGCTACTTGATTATAACCTAAAAAGACCATCAAGGAAGTTGTACACTTCATTGGCTGCTACTCTTTCCCAAAGATAATAAGTAATCAGTGATGGATAACTATGTCTGATGGTGGCAACATTAAGTTTCTATCAAGTTAATACAAACCCTAATATTTCCATTCTTTTTGGGTATTATCACTAATGGAGAAACCCACTATGTATGCTCAATCTCATGTTTGAATCCTGCAGCTATTAATTTTTCTATTTCTTCTTTCATCTTGGTTGAGTACACATCATTATATGTATAAGGTCTTTGCTTTGAAGGATTTCCCTCTTAGGAATTTGATGAGAAAAAATCTCCATGTCTACTCCTTTCAAGTCCTTATATGACCATCCAAAAACCACATGATATTCTAGTAATAATTCCACTAGTTCATGTTCTTCCTTTATTGATACATCTTTCCCAATGAAAGTGCATCTATCTTCTTCATTCCCTTGGGTTACTATTATTTTCTTTGTTTGTTCCTTGTTATCATATGCTACTCCTTGTGCCTCTTGCTTAGGTATTTGAATAGCAATTTTTCACTCTTCTATTTCATATCCCTTAAAATATTTAGGAACTTCAAAATATTCCCTAGGTTGATCCTCTTCCTTTATATCGTCCTTCTCCTTGTTAGAGTTCTTGTGGTATTCTTCTGTGGAGGAGCTATGTTGAGGGCATGTAGCATATCTTCCCCAATCTTGCACTACATTCAACTGGCACACACATGGTCTTCCTAGTATCTTTTTTTAATTGCCTACCTTGCCAAATTGACATATGGCTAGGGTGTGTTTGAACTTTACTCCACATTTTGTAAGGTTATGTTCTCCATAATCATAGGGCATTCTACATGGCCATCTCCCAATTGTAATCACTCTAGTTGGTCTTAATGTAGGTTTTCCCCATTTTTCCCGAATTCTTTTGGTAGTGATTCCTACTCCTCCACCTGTGTGTAATATGGCTTTAGTCATGTAGCCTCTATCAGGGATTGAAAGACATGTATTTAACTAATCACCTTCACTAAAATCTCCTACTTTATCCATGGGTATTTTCAATGTAGTGGTCTCTTCTCTAGCTATCGCATTTTCTTCATTGGTGTGATCCTAAATCTTAAGTTGAGTGGATAATTTTCTCCATAATTGAGGCTTGAATTAGAAAAGTTATTCTTGAGATAAATAACAATGGATTTTATCCTTTTTCAACTCTTTTCATTTTTGAGACACTCCCCCTAGTGTCCTATTGTCCTTACATCTTAGTGTGGAAGTATGGAAGAACTCAAATTTATGTTCATACTCACCCATGTAATTTGGAAGCGTGGTTAGGCCAAATCATTTGTCTCAACACCTTGATGAGATAGGTTTCCTATTTCGATCTACTATCTACAAATCGTTGATTTAAAGAAGCATCCAATTCAAAAAATAGAGGAGATCCTCCTTCATTGTTATTCCATTGGTCTTCTTGGACTTTGGCCCAAAGATCTTATGGCCAAGATGCTTGTATCTCAAGGATTAAGGATTGAATGTCACTGCCAACCTTAATTCCCCTTTGGCTATGTTTAGTTGTTCTTGTGTTGTCTGTGTTCAATAGTAGTTTTCTAGACATTCGTGAAACTTCTTCTCAAGAATTCTTGTTTTTCGAATGGTTGATATTTGTTTTTCTGGCCTTGTATGAGCAACCTCAATGAGTTTCTTGCATAACTCTAATCTCTCCCTGTCTAAGTCTCCTCTAGATTAACATCAATCATGTTGCTTTTTGATGTATGAAACATCACAAGAACTAAGCTAATGTGATATTAGAAGTCCTCTATAACCATCGTTAGCTCAACAATACTTCAAACTCTAAAATCTTTATCTTTATGCAAGAAATGTGATCAATTAATTTCTCTGAATATGCATCTTTATTATTGCAGAACTTTAGCATCAACCTTATCCCACATTGTTTATGAATCCTCATAATTATTATGAACAATTACTAGTAGAATTTGTATCACACAATAAGTGAACGATTCCAAACAATACATTGAATCTTTACTTCATATCTTTCTTCATTTCTGCTGAAGATTTAAACCATGTCTGAAAATGTCTTTAATGTTCTTTGATTTGACATACCTATAGTCTTAAGCTTGGTTCTCTAAGCTCTCATCCTATTTGGGAAACATCTTCTATCCAAATGTAGAAGGATCCTAGCTTCCAAATGAGCTATCATTTATCAAAACTTTACATTTTACTTTGAGATCTAACTCTAAGGAAATCATGAAAAGTTATGCCACTTCCTCATAACTGTCAATTGTCACACATATAGTTACAAAACACATTAGATCTCTTCACACATTGAGAATTGGATCAATTCCTTCTACACAAAGATTGACTTACTATTAGGGACGGTGTGTAAAAAATGGTTTGTCTTACTTTGGATCATAACCATAGAAAAGTATCTATCTGTGAAGGAATTTTCTTACCCTTAATATCCCCACTACCTATGCAAAAGTCTAGGACTTATGTCAGACATTGGTCTACAGAGACCATTCCATGTGTGTGTGGGACAAGGGGTAGTTAGCCAAGGTCCTAAGCTCGGGGGTATATCCTAAGGTATTTGATGGTTAGTGGGGATGAGTGTTGCATGCTCGCCACATGGCGACGCTAGAACATTCCAGATCACTGCTATTTTAGATACAAGAGGATATAAATGGATGGGAGGAGAGTGGCACACACATCATTCGCATGTTTTCTTTGAGGAAAACCTCACACTTGGTATCAGAGCCAGTTTTTGTTGAACTAATTTTAGAAGAATTTTGCGTGGTGGGTGCATGCTTCATCATCATCCTTGCGGAGTTTTTTTGGCGCGTTCGCGTTCTTCTGCTTAGCGATCCTCATCAATTTCGAAGCGCCCTCAGAGTTTTTCTGTAGCTAGAGGAGATTGCGGGAGCCCCATAGGACCCCCTCTTAGACTGCCCAGTGTGACCCCGTCTTATTTCACGCACGGGAGAAGAGCATCTTCAGAGTCCAGACGCTTCCGATCCTTAGGTGACTCAGAGCAGGCGTCAGCTCTCTACAGCATGGAAAAGGGGCCCATGGTTCACGATGAATCACCTCCTAACAGATTGTCAGGACATCCTCGATCGGGAGGATTTCGCGCATATTTTATTTGTTTTGATGAGACCATAGAAGAAGAGAGTTCTTCCACGCTGAGCAGAAGAGACTCAGCCACTCTTTACTACAGCCGAGAACTCTGCACGTATCTTCTTTGCTCTGAAGTGAACAGCGCCTCAACATATATATGTATATCTTCTCAGTAAATCTTGCATGTGGGATTTTTGAGACTTGCACGTACGTCGCTCCAGATCATCCTTCAATTATGGTTGCTTATGGGATAAGGTGCTAACTGTGCGCGCTTCCACAGAGGAAATTGAATTTTTTTTTGTAGAACTTCATATTTGAAGCAAAATTTTCAGAGTTTGAGTTACCAAAAACCTCACCAAAATAGCTAAATTGGCCATAACTTGGGCAAATCATATCCAAATTTGGAGTTCTTGGGCTTGTTAAAGCTCTTTCAGAGATCTTTCCAGAGAGTGGCGATAAGCCATATTTTGGATTAGTTATCACCTGCAACAGAGGCTGGAAGTGGATTGTTCTTCATCGAATACCCTCAACGAAGCACTTTTTGAAGATTTGTGCGATCTACGAGCAAAAGGGAGTCGATACTCTACCCGTAGCTCTTCAATCGCACGCTTCAACAATATCAAAGAAAATCGAAGATAAGTATTTAGTCAATATTTGGTTGGTTATTCTCTTGATTGTGCATATTAGAACTATTTTTGCATTACGCGTAGGATGACGTAAGTAGAGCGTAAATAGAGAATTATGTTCGATGCTTGAGCTTTTCTTACAGGTGGTAAGTATCGGCAGGTATCGACCAGAGAAATATTTTGATTGAGGGCCTGTAGTGCCCAACAACATATTTGGAAAAGTTTTCTATTGCAGGTGTTCGAAGATAAAAAGAATAGATCGTACCTGCCGGCACATGATTTATGCTTGACGTTTCTATTTTCTTCGAAATTATTTCGGATTTCATAGTGACGCCGTTAGACTGGCGAAATTTTTAAAATATTAGCATGCATGTGCATTAAAGGTTAGAAAGTATATTAAAGTTTTTTTCTATTGTCTTTTTCTATTTAGCAAAAGCTTTGACTGGTTCTTTTTTCCGCTTGCCAGTAGTATTTACGTCTGTTTAGTCTTAAAAAAAAAAGAAAACCAAAAAAAAAAAAAAAAAAAGTTTCTTGCCTAGCATGGAACCCGAACCATCTTCACCTGTTAGGATAGAATCCATTATGCCTGAACCTCCAGTTGATCCCATTCAAGCTACGAACAATAGAATTTTATCTTTAGAAAGTTCTCTTCATGACATCTTGAAACACGTGCGTGGTTCTAAGAGAGAAGAAGAGCCTCTTGATTTTGATATGCCAGAGATGGAGGTAGATGCTCCAGATGAGCATCAAACTTCAAAAGTCCTTAAAGACAGCGTCTTAGTTAGAGAAGCCCGATGGCAGCTTAAGGATCTTAAGCCGTCAAGATATCATGGCTCAACTAGCGCTAGAACTACTGACGCGATTGAGCAGTGGCTCAGCAAGTGGGAACAGTGTTTCCGTCTGTGTCATATCACTGATGATAGGCATAAGATTCAGCAGGCCACTTATAAACTTATGGATGTTGCACATAGGTGGTGGAAAAAGATAGAACAGGATAAGAAGGAGCCCACGACATGGGATCAATTCAAAATCATGTTTTATAATAATTTTGTACCACCTGATGAGAGGTCTAGAGCACTAGACACCTGGTTCTTCATCAGTTAGAAGAATCAGTCAGTTCAAGAATACGCAGATCGGTATAGAGAGGTACTTCTTAAAGTACCTGATACCATTCCAGAGTTTCTTCAAGTCCACAAGTTTGTCTTGGGACTAAGAGAAACTATCCGACCTTTAGTGAGAAAGGAGTGGTGTCAGTCTTTGGCACACGCCACAGAGATGGCCTTGGTTTATGAGGATGGCCACAAGAGCACAAGTTCCCAGGGCCAGAGATCCCCATGGACTAGGGTTAGCCGACCTTTCCATACTTCAACTCCTGGTTCGGTCAGTGCACAGCGTTCTAGGGAGGCTAAGTAGGTGCACATGATCCAGACAGTCTCAGGAGGAAAGAGAAAAGTGTCTGCTCTGGCTGAGAGGGCATATAATCAATCTATTCTTACCCCTCAGCAGAAAGAGAAGGCAATGAAAGAGGGTTTGTGCTATGGATGCTTAGGACAAACACTTATATAAGGATTGTCCTAAAAAGAAAAAAATAGCAGCCACCATAGTCATAAATCCGACTCAGGCAAGGGGTGGGAGTGACGATGAGTTTGGGGATCCCCCATCTCCATTATCATCTCCCATAGTGGCTATGACAGTCACTAAAAAGGTTCCGACTGTGCCAGATGTTGTGCTTTCGCCAGTGGCACAGAAAGGACTGGAGTGTGTTGGGTTTGGGGCCTTTTGGGTACCCATTTCCAAACATTCCGAGGCGTGACCAAGAATGTGGTGGTGTGGAGTGTAGATGTTTGCCTTTGGATGGGAGCCAATAGGACTCATTAGTGTTGGTTTGATCTAGTGATTGGAGGTGAAGTTATTTGAGCTGGTAAGCAGGTCTTGGGCACCCATATTTGTCTAGCCTTTGGGATAGCCTTCATTGACTGCTTTGGAACCCAAATAGAAATGGTTTGTCTAGATTGATGCCAAGGGTACTCCTTCGCTGTAGTCCTCGACACTGTAGCTTGCTTAGTGCTTCTTTGGAATCCTATCTCCAAAGCCGAGGGTTGTTCACCTTTGCGTACCCAGATTTGCTTCATGCCATGGGGTATTCTGTATTGTACTAGTTGGTGTTCATTCTTCTTGGTCCTCGGGCTCCTCTGTATCTTGTATTTTCCGGCTTGCTTTCCTCGAATTCTCTTTGGAAAAGAAGGGAACTCCTTGTTGACTTATGTACCTTCGTCATGAGTGGCAATCCTTTGCACTATAGAACTTTGGTCAAGAGTAGCATGGTTCATTTCAGGTGGACTCCTGGAAGGACTAGGATTCGGTGCCTCTTCTAGCGGCCTATGTGCTTGATTTTCTAATTCAATCATGATGTGGTTTTGGCCTACCCATGCCTGAAGAAGTCCACTTCTTAGGTTGAGGCTGACTGCATGATCATAGATCCAGTCTTGGCCCAGGACAAGAGGTTCGGTAAGATCCTCGTCTTCACACACTAGCACTTTGACTGCCATTAGTACCTCTTGAATGTAGAGGGGAAGTTCCACCTCACCAATGCAAGGGGTTTCCACACCTCCCAATCCTATGAGATATGCCTCTATAGGATTGATTTGTAATTGCAGCCCTTGGCAGTGAGACAGTCGAACTGCACTAGTGGCTGCCCCTGAGTCAATCAAAGCTCTCACTGTTCTTACACTCTCTCCTTGTCCTACTTATAGGGTTACAAAAGGCCGTCGGTCGATTATTCTATGGGAATGTCCACCTGAAGCCTCGCACATGGCCATGGGATAGCCTAGAGGTTCTTGAGTGTCAGGCATAGGCTAGTCTCTACCTTGTCTCCTCAATTTCATTCGTCGGATGCGTTCTAAAGCTTCTGCTTGTGCTTCTTCTCGAATTCGTTTGTCTTCTTCTTTACGTTTCTTGGCAGTGTTGAGTCGATTTAGCATCTCTTCAGTCAGGGGTTCTTGATATAACTTGACTATGCATCCACTTATGTAACTTGGTAGAATATCAGCCTCTAGAGGGGCTAGTTGAACTGCTCCACTTGTGGAGATCCTATTGATAATCATTGGTCCATAACCTCTCTTCTCTAACTTCTGTGCATGTTGCTTCAAGGTGTGGACTAGGACTAGGTCTCCTGCTTTCAAGCCCTTATCCTTGACGTGTGCATCGAAATATGCCTTTTGCCTCTTCTTGGCTGCATAAATTCCTACTGCAGCCCTCAATCGTGTTTCACCTAATTGTTCAAGATCGAAGATTCTAGAGGACAACTCATGGCCTGTCCAATCATGCTCTTGTGCTACTTTCAAGGTTGGTATCAAAAAATCCAATGGTAGCACTGCATTCTGGCCAAAAACCATCTGAAAGGGCATGGCTTGGAGTACCATTTTATAGGCAACTTTGTATGCCCAAACAGCATGGTGTAGCTGTTTGTCCCAGTCAGAGCATTTGTTATTCACTAATTTGGTTAGCACATTGCATAGAATCTTATTTGTGCTTTCATCTTGTCCATTAGCTTGTGGGTGATAGGGGGAAGATTTCTTGTGTATCACCAAGAACTCTTGAAGAAGATTTTCAATAACTTCATTCAAGAAGTGAGTTCCTCTATCACTTACCAGCTCTATAGGTAGCCCGTATCTTGTGAACACACTCTCAAATAGGAACTTAGCAGTTGTCTGAGCATCGTTCTTTGTCGTAGCTTTTACCTCTACCCACTTTGTTAGATAGTCTGTGGCAACAATGATGTATTCAGCATGTGAACCTTTAGCTGGGGGATTAATAGGACCTACGAAGTCTATTCCCCACTTAGAGAATGCATGTCCACCCATCATAGGTTTTAGTGGCATCTCATCTTTGCGTATAGGATACTGAGTTCTCTGACAAACATCACACCATTTCACATAGGTATGTGCATCCATGTGAAGGGTCGGCCACCACAAGGCTGCAAATAGGATCACTTTGATTACCCAATGTGGTCCAAAGTGTCCTCCTGCCACACCTTGGTGAGCAGTTTCCAAGATCTTGAGATATTCGCTCTCATGGACACATAGTCTCAGGTAACCATCTTTACCACGCTTGTATAGATTATCACCAATGAGTGAGTAATCTAGGGCTTCTTGTTCTAGACTTCTTCGTCTGGCCAGTGTCATACCTTGAGGGAATGTTCTCATCCTCAGGAAGTCTACTAATGGTTCACTCCAGTCTGGCACTATGGACACTTGATATAGAGTGGCATGTTCCACAGGTGGTTTAGTGTAACAGATTGGGCATTCCTTGCACAACTTTTGGACATCAGCTTCCATAGTAGGCCAATGCACTGCGAGTCTCCTTAGTGTCTGTAGGGTTCGTTGTTTTGAGTAGTGTTGCTCTAATGCACCTACATGTGCCAATTGCAACCATTTAGCGTACTCATCCTCTTCCACACAACAAGCTAGGATCCCTTGATCTGTTTGTTTGTACATGCTTCCTGCCATGATATGATACTTTTGGGCTTTTACTATCTCTTTATCCTGTGTGTTTATTACTGGGTGGTTAGGTCCGTACGTCAATACTGGCACTAATGGCTTAGCCCACTGTGGCACCACTTCCAAATTAAATAGGTAAGCATCAGGAAGGTCATCTGACACTCCTTGTGGGGCTTCGCCCGATGTGAGCCTAGAGAGATGATCTGCTCTCAAATGAGTCTTCCCTTTCCTTACCACAACCTCGAAATCATATTCCATTAGCAAGAGAAACCATCTTAGTAATCTACCGGTATGGCATGGTTTGTTTACCAAGTACAACAGGGCCTCATGATCAGTAAAAAATTTAAATTTATTTGCAAGCAAATAGTGTCTAAACTTTTTAACTGCATATACCATGCCTAATCCTTCTTGCTCAGTGGTCGTATAGTTTCGTTCAGCTGCATTCAACTGTCTACTCGCATAGGCAATTGGGAGATCCATATTACCTTCACCAGTAGGTTGTGCAAGCACACATCCAATGGCATAATTGGATGCATCCACATGCACATGGAAGGGCTTATTCCAATCTCGTGTAGTCAAGACTGGTGCTGAGCATAATCGCCATTTGAGCTCATTGAAAAAGTTCTCACATTCCTCAGTCCACTCAAAGTTTGTCAGAAGTCCGTACAGAGGCTTTGCAATGATGGCATACATGTGAATGAAACATCGGTAATAACCACAATGCCCCATGAAAGCTTGCACTTCCTTGACGTTCTTTGGCCTAGATAACTCGGCTATGGCTCTCACTTTCTCTTCATCAGTGGATATGCCATTCTTTGACACTATGTGTCCTAGAATCTTGCCTTGCTTGACCATTAAAACACACTTTTCTAGGTTCAGGCAGACTTGATATTCTCTACATTTGTCAAAGATTTGTCTGAGTTCAGGAATATGGGTTGGTCTAATGTTGGAATGAGCACAAAGATCATCAACATAGACTTCTAAGTTCGTCCTCAGGAACTCTTTAAATACATGGCACATCAGCCTCTGGAAGGTAGCGGGTGCATTGGTGAGACCAAAGGGCATTACCCTAAAAGCGAATATGCCCCACTCTGTGGCAAAAGCCGTCTTATGCTGATCTTCTAGTGCAATGGCTACTTGATTGTAGCCAGAGAACCCATCTAGGAAGCTGTACACTTCCTTGCCGGCTACCCTTTCTATATTAATTTACCATTCTTTTTGGGCACCACTACAATGGGGGACACCCATTCAGTGTGCTCAATTTCATAGATAAATCCAGCTTCAACCAAGCGGTCTATTTCTTCTTTGATCTTGGCAGCATAGTTGTCATTGTATGTGTATGGCTTTTGTTTAGAAGGTTTGGCCTCTGTGGTCATGGGAATCGTATGGGCGCATATGTCAGGGTCTACACCTTTCAAATCTTTGTAGCTCCAAGCGAATACATCTCTGTACTCTCTTAGCAAAGCTATCAGCTCATGCTCCTCTTCCTCAGTGAGGTCATGTCCTATCTAAGTGCACCTCTCTTCTCCTTCTTCTATGGCTACCACTACCTTCTTGGTGGTTTCTTTATTATCATAGGCCTCTCCTGCTTGTGCATCGCGTTTTGGCATTCTTACCATGACTCTCCTATCTTCTATTGCATACTTCTTGAAATTTTCAGGGACCTCAAACAGGGATTCTTCCTCCTCTGGTGCGGCTTCTCTCTTCTTCCTTTTCTTTCCTTCACTCTTAGTGGTCACTCGTGTGGTTAATCTCACATCATTAGTGAGCTCGTCATGTCTCTGAGGGTAAACTTCTACTTCATAGAAATATTCTTCGTCTGATGCAAAGGGTGGGTCCATGATGATTGACTCAAGATCAGAGTCACTTGCATCTTCAAATGCATCAGGGCTAGGTTCGCATTCTTCTAAAACTGCATCTCCCATGATTGGCTCTATGGAGAAGACAGAAATGTCATAGCCATCCTCATCACAGTGGGGTGTCCATTGCTCTTCATTGATGGCCACATCCATAGTTGCTAGAATTTCTGCCCAGCCGTGAGGTTCAAATTCTTCGTCCGGAAACACTACAGGTGCATAGGCTGGGTCTTGAACTGATCTATGTGTTTCCTTCGCACCTACCTCTCTGGCTTTTTCTCTTTTCTCCTCTTCCACTGCCACTTTACACATCCATAAGTGAGTGTCTTCATGCATCCATGAGGATCCTGATCCTATGGAATGCACCGATTCTGTATCATCTTTGGCTCTATGGATGGGGTTCCATTGGATAGGAGGGACATCTCTATGAGAGCAATCCTTGAGATTGACTTTGGTTGTAACACCTAAGTGTTGCAAATACAAGGAATCGGTTCCCCAATCCTGTACCACTTGCAATTGCCGCATAAATGGTCTCCCCAAAATCATCTCATAGGCTTGATTTTTGCTAAAGTCACAGATAGCAAATGTGTGCTCAAACTCTACACCACAAGTAGTGAGAGTTATCCCCTCTAGTAGTCCTAAGGGTCTTTCTATGTGACCGTCAGCCATCTACAATTTCATTCTCGTTGGCTTGAGTGTTGGTTTGCCCCAACGTTTCCATAAGGAAGTGGTAGCAATTGCAACTCCTGCACCTGAGTCCAAAATGGCCTTGGTTGTGTAGCCCTGATGAGTGATGGGGAGATAGGTGTTTCCTTCTTCTCCCTCGCTCATGTCTCCTATCTTGTCCAAGGGTATTTCTGGCACTGTTCTTTGAGATCCTACCTGGGAATGTGGTTTTGCTACTTCGGGCACTTGATTGGCTACATGTTTCCACACTTCTGGTCTAACCTTAAGCAGCTCTTCCAAAGTGAGATTGCACTGCACTTTGGTGTTCTTCACTACCTCCGTGTTCCTAGGTATGACTCAATCTTCGTTTCTTACCATGACGGTCGGTGCTCTCATACAAGTAGACTTAGCTTCCCATGGACCTGTGAAATGGGGTAGCTCTTGTAAGGAATTGGACTCGAAGTCGAATCTCTCTTGAGATTGGACGCTCTCCTGCTCTACATAAATGGACGGAAGGTCTTGTGGGAATTGATCGTGTGTGTCATCCACAAGTTCAATGGGAGGAGGAACTTCACTCTCTTTAGCCCATTTCTCTTCTTGAATCTCTCGCAAGAATTCGGGTGTGTATCGATTCATAGAAGAAGGGGTGTCTGGTTCAGTGGAGTTAGGCACATAAGCTTCCTTGGGAGGAATGCTTATTCTATCACTTGCCTTCTCCTTAGCCTAGGAGTTGGCTCCTTTTCCAGACTTTGCAATTAACATCTCCAATCTTTCTAACAAACCATCAAAATGCAATGGTGTTCTAGTGGGGCTAGAGCAAGTGAAAAGGCGACTGGTCTCAAACATGGCTTGAGCCAATTCCACCATCTTGGCACACAACTTAGTTTGTTCAAGCTCTAGATCAGCTCTAGGGTAACATTTCTCATGATCTGTTACATTGGGCCCTTCTTGGATTTTGGCCTGATATGCCTTAAGCATCATGTCTAGATCTTCAGGAGTGGGATCGGCTAAGACTGATCCTACTCGGGGTGGTGGTTGGGTTACGTGTGGTGGATTGGTGGGTAGAGGAATGAAGGGTGAAGGGGATGGTAGTGGCGGGGATGTGTGAGAGTGCGTTTGAGATGTGATTTCTATGATTTTGGCTTTGGTTTCTCGTAGACTTTCCTCAAGTTCGCTCATCTTTCTTGCCCATTGCCTTTTCATATGTTCACGGCTATCTCTCCAAGCTCTTGTCCTCTTCTTATTCTGTCTCTCAGTCTCACTAACCTCTGCATTCTTTTCCTAGCCTAAGTCTTGGTTTTGCTTAAGTGCTTGGGCTCTCGTGATGACTTGTACTGGGGCTGTGGAAGTCACGCTTCCTGTGGAGTCTACCACTAAGCCAATAACATTGATAGGAGCAATTTTTGGTATATTGGCGGAGTTCTTGGGACACTCTCGTAACAAATGCTCCTTTCCACAATCGGGACAAAAGCCTTGAATTGTCACAGATTGGGTTTGTGTCGGTGCAGGTAGAGGGCAATCACGAATGAGATGATCTCCCTGACAACGATAGCATGGCCCTCTAGGAAATGGAGGTCTCATCGGCCTAGGTTGGGATCTCGAGTTGGGGTTGGCATACATGACGTTTGCGTATTCTGGCTCCCCACTAGATTCATTCGGTTCTTCATAATAATATGACTCACTATGCTTCGGTGATTGCATGTAGTAGGCCTGGGGGCTCTCAACATGGGTGGAGTCAAAACTATGATCACTTGGATGTCACTGGCACTAAAGCTCTATTTAGATTTTCTTCTGCCGATGCATACTTTACTGGAATCACATTGGTGGGGGCAGGAGGTTGCTGCCCTAGGACTGGTTGCGGTCTTTGTTGCCCTTGATAGGGTGGTTGATAGATTTGTTGGGGCCTAGCATATTGTTGTTGTAGGTACTGATTAGGGTACTTTCCTTGTTGTGGATATGGCTGAGAATAATTTTGTCTAACAGCTTGTTTGTTATATGGGCAGTCTTGTGCTGTATGATTGGTGTACCTCTTTTCTATGGTGCAGTACTGGTTGTTAGGGTTCACTTGGGGTTGAGCCATGATGGGGCACACATTAGTCATATGGTCTCCTCCACAGGTATAGCATCGTTTTCCTGGGGCAAATCTAGGAATTTGCTTGCTAGAGACACCTAATTTCAGAGCTACCTTTTCTGCTAGATCCTCAATTGATGTGGATTGTGAGGAAATGAGGCTACTAGAACTATCTGAGTCTTTATAGATTTTTGAGAGCTCTAATTCCTCCCCTAGATTATCCTCAATGTCTATGCACATGCGTACACATTCCTCTATGGATCTAGGGTCCTTCAAGTACACATATGATCTCAGTTTGGTGCTTAACAATCCATCTAAAAATAAGGCCACTTGCTTGGCTGGAGTGGGTAACTCTGGGGCCGGGCATCTCTCTAGATATTGCCTAAATCTTCTGCCTGCGAGCCTCACTGTCTCTTGAGATGTTTGTTTGAAGCTGTATATAAGGGAGGATGTGTTATGTCTTATGCCACTTTTAGAGAATTCGATAATGAATGCCTCTAGAAGTCGATCTATGCTCCTAAACTGCCTCTCGTTTAGTGGTTGAAACCATGTCAGGGCAAAGGCATTGTACTGCCTCTAGAAGTTGATCTATGCTCCTAAGGGTTAGACCAAAGGCATTGTACTGCGTGAACAGATCTTCAACTTGTTCAGCTCTCAAGACTTGCCTAAACTCAGCTACATGATCGTAAGGGTCTCCAGTGCCATCGAAGTAGTTTTTCATGGACTTAACTAGCTGGGTCGGTCTCAAGGTCCTCGTGTGCTCTCTCGGTCTTGGCAAAGGGAAATCATCGGCATTTCTTCGGTTCCCTGGGGCTCTATGTCCCTCAGGTTCCACTCTATTTGTTTCCGTTCTCGTTCTTTCTCTTCCCCAAGAGTTGGCAAAGCTTACCTCAGGTCTCTCTCTACTCCTTTCTCTTTGAGTCCCATGAGCTGGAGATGTTCCAGCTCCTTGGTGACCATAAGACACATTGGATCGAGGTTGGGGAAAAACAAATTCTCCCTTCCAAGTGTATGTGTGTCTTCCATGCTCAGAGACCACAAAGATTCTCTCAGAAGCATCATCTAAGTAGGTCACCTTGCCTGGGCTATCAGGATCTTTGAATTCATAGATGGCAAGAGCTCCCACTTCATTAGACTTTTCAAGCTTGTACCTCCAGAAAGCCTCATCTGTTTCTTGGTTCCAGAGCAATTCTATGCTCCTATTATCCTAGGGAACTAACTCTGGAGTGATTATCCTTGTTAGGACCGATTTGCCTCGAGGGGTTTTCGGCTCCTTTCCTAAGTTCCCTTGCTCTATGTCACCTAATTCAGGTTCAGGGATTATGTTGCCAAACTCATCTGTCCTTTCAGGTTGGCTGGTGACCACATACATTGTTCCTTCTTTATCTATGTATGAACCATTTTCAAACTTGACTACAGGGTGTTCTAGTCCAATGGGTTGATTCGGATTTTTAATTAGGACAACAGATCTTCGCAGACCATCCTCATAGATGCGTGCACCTAGGCAGTTGGTTTGGATGTATTCCAATTGAGTCTTGTAGGGACCTTTAGGTCTTTCTAGGTATGCCATTCCTGAGCTACCTACAGGTCTTTCCATGCTATAAGACATGTCAGAGTCACTAGTTTCTGAGTCTAGAGCGTAGGGGTAATCACTCAATTGTTGAGCCCAAGATCTGGCTGTGTAGTTGACGCTAGCCTCGGATGATCTAACACTTTGACGGTCTCTCCCTAGGTGTCTTCCCGATCTCAGGTTCATATGCCCTTTATACGTTGTTGATTCTTTGGTACCAATCACTTTTTCTTTTTGAGTTCCGTGTATGTGTTTTCTTGCTTTTAATTAAGCATCGTCCGGAGCACTTAAGTGTGTCGTATTTGATGTTCCTCACCCACTTAGTTTAATTTCTTTTCCTTTAAGTTGTCCCTGGACTGCAATTTAGCCTATCCTTGCACTTGAGAAATTAAAGGCTCTTCAAACTTGAGTGTTCCTATCGTACCCCTAGTCAATCAAGACACTACTCGCACTTAGTCTATGCTAAGAATGGACTGAGGGGGTTAAGAGATGTTCCAACCTCAAGTCGCTCCTCCTGGTGATGCTTGTCTACCCAGGAAGCACGTTCCCAAGCTTGTTCGCCCTGGCACTTACTTTGCTTTCTCCAAAAGCTCTCGATGATCCTGTAAGAACCCCAAGTTTAGCTTCAATTTGATCCTTCAATTTGACAGACAATTTATTTCAGACACTTTTTAATGACCCTTGTTCCCCCTTTTGTATTGCTAAAAAAAATTTCCTCTAGAGCTCCCTTGGTGTACCTACCCCTCAGTGTGTCAACTTCAAAATATCATATCTGAAAATCAACGCATTATTCTTATAAAAAATAGTTGAGGGCGTGTAGTATATGCCACGAGCTTTCCGACAAGCCCTAATGCTCAAAAAATGGATTTCGTATGAAAAAGTTATGACCGTTCAGGGTTTAGGGGGTTAAACAGACAAATAGAACCTTTCAGGAGTTTTAATGCATTTTTCTAAGGCCTTTGTAAGTGTATGAGTATCTGAGTATGCAAATATGCCCAAAATTTAGCCTAAATTTCCAAAAAATTACCCCTTAATTTTTTGCAGAAAATGTCTGTCTATCGCGATAGACGGTGTCTGTCGCGATAGATGGGTCTGTCGCGATAGATGGGTCGGTCGCGATAGACGGTTTCTGTCGTGATAGATGGGTCTGTCGCGATAGACGGTGTTTGTCGCGATAGACGGTGTCTGTCGCGATAGATGGGTCTGTTGCGATAGATGGGTCTGTCGCGATAGACGGTGTCTATCGTCTGTCATGGTTTTGGTCTGTCGCGATAGACGGTGTCTGTCGTGGGTCTCTGTCTGTCGCGATAGATGGGTGTCTGTTGCGATAGACGGGGTCTATCGTCTGTCGTGGTTTGGTCTATCGCGATAGACGGTGTCTGTCATGATAGACTGAGTCTGTCATGGAATTTGGTCTGTCGCGATAGACAGGTGTCTGTCGCGATAGACGGGGTCTGTCACGATAGACGGGGTCTGTCGTGGGTCTCTGTCTGTCACGATAGACGGGTGTCTGTCGCGATAGATGGGTGTCTGTCGCGATAGACGGGGTCTATCGTCTGTCGTGGTTTGGTCTGTCGCGATAGACGGGATCTATCGTCTGTCGTGGTTTGGTCTGTTGCGATAGACGGTGTCTGTCGCGATAGACCGTGTCTGTCGCGATAGATTGTGTCTGTCGCGATAGACTGAAAAAATGCAAATTTTTTAGAAACTTCTAGTGATTTGGAGTGCTCTAATGATGTAGGTTACCGTGCCAAACATGCATTCAAAAAGTATCAAGTTTTTCTGTCTGTCACGACAGACAGAGGTCGTCGTCTCGGGACCTGTGCAGTGTCTGTCGTACCTACGCAAGCTGCTGGAGATGGTGGTACAGCTAGTTCCTGCAACAAAAGCTCAAAAAACACACAAAAATAGATCGCATGCAAGCTCTCTCTCGCTCTCTCTCACAATGAAATGAGGGAAATGAGGTGGGGAGTGGAATATGACCAAAAAACTGAAATTTTTGTGGAGATGGAGATGGAGGTGAGAGATGGTGGGGATGATGATGGTGATGATGGTGATGCAAAAGTAAGAAAAAATGAAGAAAAATAAAGAAAAGAAAGGATATTACCTATAACTCCAATGTCTCAACTCGACATCTTACCATCACACACTCGTCCTCGAAGCTCTCTCCCCGGCAACGGCGCCAAATTTTGGTGTCACTCTAGCACAATGGTGAGTACCAACGTGAAAAGATTCACCTCACAATTGTCAATCCGTGGAGACGTGAGGACTAGTATGAAGACTATGAGCAAGTGAAGGCGCAAGTGTGTGAGTGAGAAGCACACAAGCATGCGCACACATACACACACACGCGCACACGAACAAGGAGAGGAACAATGGAGTTCTTTGCATTAGTCAAAAAGTCTCTTACATAAGCTCAATTCACAAACAATCCAACCTCAAAAATGAGCTCTCTAGCTCTTTTTATAGTTTTCTCACTAGCTTTGGCCTTGTCCAGACCTAGTGTCCGGCCTAGTTAAAAATTACGTTCTAGAGCCTATTTGAGGGCTCAAACGGAGTCTAAAAATTATGAAAATTGGTATGTAGCTAATTCTAATACTCCTCAAGCTCGAGGACTGCTCGGCTTGAACAAAATGGAGTCTATTCTACCAAAAACGGAATTTACAATGTTTGTGTAGTGATTAAAATCACTTGAGTTGTGAATGATCCATGGAAAAAATGATTAGGCCTTGTTGCCGTATTGTGCATGACTGCTCTATTATACCTGTATGCTCTTCATATGACTTGTATGCCAACAAATACCCACAATGTTCCATGAATGTTTGTAATTCATTCGCATTTGTTGGCTTCGGAAACCTAACTATGGCTCTAATCTTTTCCTCATCAGTTGATATTCCATGCTTGGAGACTAATGTGTCCTAACATGCTTCCTTGTCTTAGAAAAAGACATTTTTCTAGGTTCAGACAAACTTTGTAAGTTCTACATTTTTTGAATATATTTTTTCTAGGTCTTGTAGATGATCTACTCTCTCATTTGAGAAAGTACATAATCATCTACATAAATTTCCATTATGTTCCTTAGAGAATCTTTGAACACATCACACATTAACCGTTTAAATGTGGATGGTGCATTTGTTAAACCAAATGGCATAACTCTAAATGCATATACACTCCATTTTGTTGCGAAGGTAGTCTTATGCTGATTTTCTAATGCAATAGGCACTTGATTATAACTTGAGAAATCATCCAAAAAGTTATAGACTTCTTTTCCAGCAACTCTCTCCAACAGATGATCTGCTATTGGGAATGGATAACTGTCTCTAGTAGTTGAACATTGAACCTTTTAAGATTGATGTGAACCCTAAGTTTCCCATTCTTTTTTGGAACCACAACTATTGATGATATCCATTGTGTATACTGAATGTCATAAATGAAATTAGCAACCAATAGTTTTTCTATTTCTTCCTTAATCTTTGCAGAGTGTATGTCATTGTATGTATAAAGCCTTTGCTTACTAGGTTTTGCATCTAGTACAATAGGTATTTTATGCACACAAATGCTAGGATCTATACCTTTCAGATCTTTGTAGCTATAGGCAAATACATATCTAAATTCTTTGACCAAGTTGATTAAGGATTCTTCTTCTTCCTTTGACATGTCATCTGTAATTACAATACATTTGTCTTCTCCCCCCTCTTGGGCTATTACAACCTTTTTTGTTTCTTCTTGATTGTCATAGGACTCTCCATTTTCTTTTCCTTCATAGGTCTTAAGTTAATCAACCGTCTTTCTTCAATTTCATAATTTTTGAAATTTGATGGAACATTAAAATTTTCTTGTTTGACCATTTTAAGTATTTTGTTCTTTGTGTTTTGAATTCTTATGTGGAGTTTTTTCCCTGATCTTATTTTACGTTTGATTTTAGTGTATTTTTGTGAGATTTTATCTTTGATGGCATCAATTTCTTGTACTTCTTTGGGGTGAAATTTTGTTGTTCGTTTCTTGTTTTGATTCTGTTGATATATTTAGGTAGTGATGTGTGTGAACACACTAGGACCGCCGGGGCACTTTTTTCCCTCTTTAGGAGGTTTTTTTCCCCCGGCTTGTATATACGCCTATTGCCCTAATGGGCTACTTATCTTTGTACATTCTCTAGTAATACACTCACTATTGTGTGTTTGTGCTCCAAGCTTCTTCTTCTTCCTTGTGCTGTTCGCGTGCTTCCGCAGACATCTATCTCCAACAATTGGTATCAGAGCAAGTCGTCGCTTCATCTAGGGCGCCGTCGACACTCCTCCGTTTGCAGTCTCAGAATCACACGAATTTTGGTGAGCATACTCAACGTGTTTTCGAGACCAAAACTACTTCGCTCTGTGGTGCCGAAATCGCGATCTGAGCTCATTTCGGCCTCTGAACGCACTATCGCAGCGCTTGTGTAGGCTATTTCATCTTTTTGTGCCAAAGGTATATACCAGTTTCTGTTCGCCAGTTTAAGCGTCTCAAAGTCTGCTACAGGTCTAACAGAACTCGTCTGGGTAGTTCTGTTCAACTTTTTGAGATACAGTCAATTTTCTGCATCAAGGTGTTTTAGTCACCGGCCATGGCTGAAAGCAGTGATGTATTCCGTATGTTGGCTGTTGAGGATAAGTTGGATGGTACCAATTACCTATTATGGGCTTATATGATGCGACATGTATTGGTTGCAAAAGGACTGTGGAACATTGTTCAGGGTGTTGAAAGACATCCTGTTACACCTGCAACTACAGGTACTGCAAATATAGGTGCTGGAGCTGATGAAGATGGTGTCGAAGATGATATTCCGCAGATTCCTGTTCGTGCTGTTGTTTCTATTGCACCTACTGCAGAGCAAATTCGTTGGGATGGCAGAGATGCCCAGGCACATGCATTGATAGCTTTGTCTGTCAAACGTGCCATTATTACTCATATTCGCTCTTGCAGAACAGCTAGGGATGCTTGGGATACACTAACCACATTGTACCAAGCTAGGAATGAGGCTCGTGTTGCTTACCTTCGAAAATAGTTGGAGAGTGAGCACATGAATGAAGGTGATTCTATGGACAGTTTCCTAACAAAGATCAAAGATTTGAAGGAACAATTGATTTCTGCTGATGAGGTTATACCAGATAGCTCACTTGTGCAGGCCGTTCTGAATAGTCTTCCTGATTCATATCAGAGTTTTGCTTCTACTCTTCGGTTGATGATGAAAGGCAATCCGAATGCCTTATCATTTGAGGAGTTAGTCTCTGTTCTGTTGCAGGAAGATCAGTCCAGGCAGAACAGGTCCATTATGCATGTTGCAGATCAAGCTTTCCTAGCTAGTCAGAAGGGCAAAGGAAAATGGAGCTCTTCTACTAGTAAGCAGAAATCTGCAAATGCTGCACATTCGAAGAACCAGGATAAAGATGAGAAGAAATCAGAAAAGCAGAAATTGTTTTGCAAGTACTGTAAAGGGAATGATCATATCATAAAGAACTGTCCAAAACTGGCTGCAAAAGAGGCAAAGAAGAAAGAGGCTAGAATGGTTGTTGCAGAGGCCTCTACACCAAAAACAGAGTCTGCAAATCTTGTGCAGGAAGAAGAATGGGCGTTTACTATTGTTTGCAGTTTTGACCCATCTTCTCATGAGCAGTGCATGTCTGCAGTGGACTCAGATGTTTGGTACTTTGACAGTGGGGCAACCAAACATATTACCTCGCAGCGCAGTTTCTTCTCTTCACTGGAGTTGGTAAGATCATTCTAATTACTGCTGATGGTAGTTCTTTCACCTTGTCAGATGCTTTATTTGTGCCAGGGATCAAGAAGAAGCTGTTATCAGTTTCTGCATTAGCTAAGATTGGCTTGGTTGTGAAATTTGTTGATGACAGATGTACAGTTCATGATCTGTCAAATGGCGATGTTATTATTGCTTCTGGTATTTTATGTCGTGGGCTGTAGAAGCTCATAGACTATGAAAGATCTGTGAATGATTCGGCATGTGCAGTTCATGATTCTCAGGCTATCTTAGATGCAAAGCTTTGGCATGCACGCTTTGGTCATCTGAATTTTGCTAGTTTGCTACGCCTGCAGAAATCTGATATGGTGTCTTCTTTGCCCAAGCTTGAGGCACCTGGAAAACATGTATGTGAAGGCTATATTTTGGGCAAAATGCAGCGTTCCTCCTTTCCAAAAGATGGTTCAGTCCGGGCTACGCAGAAATTGCAGCTTGTACATAATGATGTCTGTGGTCCTATGCAGACACCTTCTTTTGGAAACTATCTTTACTTTGTGACTTTCATTGATGATTTTTCCAGGCATGCATGGGTATATCCATTGAAGGCAAAGTCTGAAGTGTTTTTGTGCTTCAAACAGTTTTTGGTTTTGGCTGAAAATCTGTCAGCATGTAAAATGGGCACCCTCCGTTCTGATCGAGGGGGAGAATATATGTCTTCTAATTTTAATGCATTTCTGGCTGAACGTGGGATAAAACACCAGTGTACAGTGCCGTATACACCTCAACAGAATGGAGTTGCTAAACGGAAGAACATGTCACTCATGGAGATGGCGAGGTGTATGGTCAAGAGTCAGGCTTTACCACATAGTTTCTGGCTTGAGGCGGTCATGTGTGCAACATATGTACTTAACAGGTGTCCCACTAAAGCGCTACAGTCTATCACTCCATATGAGGCTTGGCATGATCGCAAGCCATCTGTTGCTCATCTACGGGTTTTTGGTTGTTTGGCATATGCACTAGTGCCTGAACAACATCGCAGAAAATTGGATGATAAGGCAGTAAAATGTATTTTTGTTGGGTACAGTTCTAAAAGTAAAGGCTATCGTGTGTATCATCCACAGAATAAACGCATTCTGGTTAGCCGTGATGTTGTCTTTGTGGAAGATGCTATTCAGCCATTGCTTTCATGTACTAAGGAGACATCTGTTAGCTCTAAAGACATGTATGATACTTTGATGCCTCTTTTTATAGGTGGACATTCTAGTGTTGGTCCTAATGAGGCAACTTCTCAGCCTTTGCAGGTTTCATATGATGATGCAGATCATTCCATTTCTGATGCAGATTTACATGATGCACTTGTTGATGAGAGAGCTGATATTGAGCAGGCAAAAACTATGCCAAAATGGTTGGTGCAGACTTTGCGAGACAGCAAATTAGATGCACCTTTGTCATATCGAACTCGTTCAGGCTCTCATAGTGCCTCCTTTGCATCAGATTGCTATGCTATGGCTGCGTCTAGCCTCTGTGATGAGAATGAGCCGGTTTCTTTTGATGAAGCACAGAATTCAGAAAATTGGATGGCTGCTATGCAATCTGAATATGATGCTATAATGAAGAATGGTACATGGTCTTTATGTGACTTGCCTCCTGGCAAGAAGGCCATTGGCACTAAGTGGGTATACAAGCTGAAGCATAAACCTGATGGTACAGTTGATAGGTATAAGGCTAGGCTTGTTGCAAGGGGTTATGCGCAGGAAAGAGGCATTGATTTTTATGAGACCTTTACACCTACATGCCATATGACTACTGTTCGGAGCATTTGTGCACTTGCAGCCCATCATGGTTGGAATGTACATCAGTTGGACATTAAAACAGCATTTCTGAATGGTGACTTGCATGAAGAAGTGTATGTTTTTCAGCTCCGTGGCTTTGTGTAGAAAGGGCATGAAAACTAGGTGTGCAGGTTACAAAAGGCGTTATATGGTTTAAAGCAAGCACCACGTGCTTGGTATGAGAAGATACATGCCAATTTGATTGTACATGGTTTTGAGAACAGTCCAACTGAAAACACCTTATATGTTAAGCGTGCTAATGATGTGCTTCTGATCATTGTTGTCTATGTTGACGACATGCTACTCACTGGTCCTATTGAGAAGCATATTGCTGATTTTAAGGCTGATTTGCATGCCTCATTTGAGATGTCTGATTTGGGGCATTTGCATCACTATTTGGGCATTCAGTTTATGCAAGTTGATGGTGGAATGGCTTTGTGTCAAACGAAATATATTGACACATTATTGCAGCGTTTTGGCCTTGAAGACTGTAAGCCTATTGCCACTCCTATGGAGACAGGTTTACGATTGATTCTTCATGATGCTGGAGATGCATTTGATGTTGTTCTCTATCAGCAGGCTGTTGCATGCTTGATTTACTTATGCATTTGTTGACAGTATACGGGAAGAAGCAATTATGGACACACATGCAGATCTAGCACTAAGGCAACCCTTCATTTTTTTCAAAACCCTTACATCATTTTAAAGTGATTCTCATCACTGAAAACCCCTGTAAATACCATTTTCACCTTTTTGTAGCTCCATTTTGTACAAGCCGAGGAGTCCTCGAGCTTGAGGAGCCTTAGAAGTAGTTGCCTGCCAATTTTCATATTTTTTAGATCTCATTTGAGGCCTCAAATAAACCCTGGAACCTAATTTTTAACTAGGCCGGACACTAGGTCTGGACAGGGCCAAAGCTAGGCAAAAACTATAAATAGAGCTAGAGAGCTCATTTTTGGGGTAGCTTCTTGTAGTTTTGAGCTTGTATGAGAACTTTGTTGCAATAGAAGTGATTCCATTGTCTTAGTCTCTTTGCTCTTGCCGTGTGTGCGCGTGTGTGTGTGTATGTGTGTGCATGTTAGTGTGCTTCTCACTCACACATTTGTGCCTTCACTTGCTCGAGGTCTTCATACCATCCTCATGTCTTCCCGGATTGACATTAAAGGAGGTGCTACTCATCACTGAGCTTCACCAAATTTTGGCGCCGTTGCCGGGGAATCGAGCTTTGAGGACGAGCGTGTGATGGTAAGACGTAGAGAGGACGCGTTGGAATGGTAAGTAGTCGGTAAATTTCTGATTTTTCTCCATCTCCATCTCCATCTTCACCTCCTTCTCCATCTCCACCTCCACCTCCTTCTCCACTACATATTCCCTCTTCCTTGTCATTCCCCTCATTTGTTGTGTGCGAGTTTGAGAGAGAGCGAGTGTGTGTGCTTGTTTTTGTGTGTTTTTGCATGTTTCTTGCAGGCTTTAGCTTCATCATCATCTCCAGCAAGCTCAGCAGGTACGGATTTCCTCTGCACAGGTCTCGAGGCGTCAAGCTCGAGCTATCGCAACACCTCGAAAACTTCACCCAATCACAATTCTGAGTGCACCACGACACTGCGCAGGCTGAGAGCTCCTAGGACCACTAGACAGAACTGAAAAATTCACCATATCCCGAGCTATCGCGACACCTCAAGGTATCGCGACACTCACGACCTATCGCGACACCTCACGAGCTATCGCGACACTTGGGAGTATCGCGACACCTCACGACCTATCGCGACACCTCGGAGTATCATGACACCTCACGACCTATCGCGACACCTCACAACCTATCGCGACACTTGGGAGTATCGCAACACCTCACGAGCTATCGCGACACCTCACGACCTATCGCGACACTTGGGAGTATCGCGACACCTCACGACCTATCGCGACACCTCACGACCTATCGCGACACTTGGGAGTATCGCGACACCTCACGAGCTATCGCGACACCTCACGACCTATCGCGACACTTGGGAGCTATCGCGACACCTCACGAGCTATCGCGACACTTCGACCCGACCTATCGCGATACATGGGCTTAACGTATGAAAATTTAGAGTAAATTAATTGACTGAATTGAGGTATCTTTGGGTTTAATCTTGGACACATTGGGAGGATATGAGAGCCTTAGGAGTGGGCAAAAGACCTAGAAACCAGGGAGGAATTTCCTGAACCCTGAGAGCCTGTTTGGACCCCTAAGTGCCTGAATGGTCATAACTTTACCATACGAACTCCGATTGATGAGATTTTGGTCTCGTTGGAAAGCTTGTTGAAAATCCTACGTGGACCTTGACTGGTTTTTTGTAGATTCATACGTGGAGTTTTAGAATATGTATTTTCAAGTTGGCCTTTAGGTGAGACTAGGTGGTCCTAAGATTGAGGGGATACAGTGAGTTACTCCAGGGGGGACTGAAAATATTGATGTGTGTCCTTCAATTACTTGTGGTAATAGAGCTATACTGACTGGTGAGCTTTTGCAGGAACATTGTGTGCACTCAAGGCAATCCAAAGCAAGCTAGCAAGGGTGAGTACCAAGCTTGGGAGAAGGCTTCCTGGGCTTGTGTAGCAGTCTGGTCAACCAGCTAATTGAGGTTGGAAGATCTCTCAACCCTCCTTTGTCAATTCCTAGCCTAGGCTAAGTACGACTTAGGTGTGGTAATTAATTAGGGCAACGTTAGGCACGAATCAAGTCCAAGAGAATTAATCAACCAAGTGCAAGAATTAAGTAGGTCTTAAGTGCGAAAACCCTAAGGGACAAAAGGTAAACTGGAGTCGATCACTTATCAAGTGCGAAATTCACTTAAGTACTCCTGACGATGCAATTTCAGACAAGATCATAAACATAATATTCAACTCAAAAGAACAAAGTGATTGGTGCAAATTAACCTGCAACGAGTGTGTGCTTGGGTCCAAGGGGGTAGATAAATCAGGCATATGAACCTTACATCAGGCAGACACTTAGGCCGAGACAGACAAAGCCTCAGATCTTCTGAAGCTAGTGTCAATCACACTGCTAGGTCTTGGGCCCAGCAGTTGAGTGATTACCCATACACTCCCAGACCAGAAACAAGTGATTCTGAGATGTCCTATAACATGGAGAGACCAGTAGGTAGTTCAGGAATGGCGTACCTAGAAAAGCCAGAAGGACCTTACAAGACTCAATTGGAATACATCAGGACTAATCGTCTAAGTGCTTGCATCTACGAAGACGGCCTGAGAAGATCTGTGGTCCAGATTAAGAACCCGGATCAACCCCATGACTAGAACACCCGGTAGTCAAGTTCGAGAATGGAGCATACCTGGATAAAGAGGGGACTATTTATGTAGTCACCACTCTTCCTGATAGAACAGACGAGTTTGGAAATGTGATTGCAGAGACCGACATGGGTGATATAGAACAAGGAAATTTAGAGAAAGAGCCGAGAACTCCCCGGGGTAAATCTGTCTTGACCAGAATCATGACTCCAGAGTGGATTCCACAGGATAATAAAAGCATAGATCTGCTTTTAAATCGAGAAACCGATGAGGCTTTTTGGAGATATAAATCTGCTCAACCTCAGGAAGTGAGTGCCCTCACAATCTATGAGTTTAAAGACCCTGATAGCCCAGGCCAAGTAACCTACCTGGACAATGCATCAGAGAGAATCTTCATGGTCACTGAGCATGGCAGACATGCCTACACATGGAAGGGTGAATTTGTTTTTCCCCAACCAAGGTCTAATGTGTCCTTTGGTCACCAAGGAGCTGGGACCTCCCAAGCTCATGGAGCTCAAAGAGATAGAAGTAGAGACAAACCTGAGGTAAGTTTTGCCAAATCCCTGGGAAGAGAAAGAACGGGAACGGAAAGGAATAGAGTGGAACCTGAGAGACATAGAACCCCATGGAATCAAAGGAATGCTGACGATTTTCCTTTGCCAAGGCCGAGAGAACACACTAGGACCCTGCGACCAACTCAACTAGTGAAGTCCATGAAGAATTACTTCGATGGCACTGGAGACCCTTATGACCATGTGGCAGAATTTCGGCAAGTATTGAAAGCTGAACAGGTAGAGGACCTATTCACACAATATAATGCTTTTGGTCTAACCCTTAGGAACACTGCCCTTACGTGGTTTCAACCACTAAACGAGAGGCATTTCAGAAACATAGACCAGCTCTTAGAGGCATTTATCATTGAGTTTTCTAAGAGTGGAATCAGGCACAACACTTCCTCACTAATTCATAGCTTCAAACAAACACCTCAAGAGACGGTCAAACTAGCTGGAAGAAGATTTAGGCAGTACCTGGAGAGATGCCCGATGCCGGAGTTACCCACACCAGCCAAACAAGTGGCCTTGTTCTTAGATGGATTGTTGAGCACCAAGCTCAGGTCATATGTGTATCTGAAGGACCCCAGAACGATAGAAGAGTGCATGCGCATGTGCATAGACATTGAGGACAATCTAGGTGAGGAATTAGAACTATCAAAAATCTATAAGGATTCTGATAGCTCTAGTAGCCTCACATCTGGTCAATCCACATCCATTGAGGAACTTGCAGAGAAGGTAGCTCAAAAACTAGGTGTCTAGCAAACAAATTCCGAGATTTTCCCCAGTTAAGCGGTGTTACACTTGTGGCGGTGACCATATGGCAAATGTATGTCCCATTATGGCCCAACCCCAGGCGAATCCTAGTAGCCAGTACTGCACCATAGAGCGCAGGTACACCAACCACACTGCACAAGACTGCCCATATAACAAACAAACTGTTAGGCAAAATTACCCTCAGCCATATCCACAACAGGGTGATACCAGAATCAGTACCCACCACAACAATACAACAGACCACAGCAAACTTATCAGCCACCTTATCAAGGGCAGCAGAGACCTCAACCAGTCCTAGTGTAGCAACCCCCTGCTCCAACCAATGTGATCCCAGTGAAATATGCATCTGTTGAAGAAAATCCGAACAGAGCCATAGTCCTAGTCACCCCATTGCTATCAGACAGTGATCCAAGTGACCATAGTTTTGACTCCACACATATTGATATCCCACAGGCTTACTACATGCAGTCACCCGAGCATAACGAGTCATACTATTATGAGGACCCAAGTGAAAATAGTGGGGAGCTGAGTATGCCAATGTCATGTACACAAACCCCAACTCTAGACCTCAACCTAGGCATGTACGACCCCCATTTCCTAGAGGACCATGCTTCAGATGTCAGGGAGATCACCTTATACGTGATTGTCCACTGCCTGCCCCTACACAACCTCAACCAGTAACAATTCAGGGTTTCTGTCAAGACTGCGGGAAAGAGCATCTCCTACGAGATTGCCCAAAGAACCCTAATAACATGCCTAAAGTCACTCCTATCAATGTTGTTGGGTTAGTTGTAGACTCCACAAGGAGTGTGACTTCCACTGCACCTGTGCAAGTGATCACAAGAGCCCAAGCACTACAACAAAACCAAGGTGTTGGTCAGGAAAAGAGCCCCGAGGTGAGTGAAACAGAGAGCATAACCAAAAAGAGGACTAGAGCCTGGAAGGATAGTCGTGAAAGAATGAAAAGGCAATGGGCAAAAAAGATGAGCGAACTTGAAGAAAGCTTGAGAGAAACCAAAGCAAAGATAAGTGAACTCGCATCTCAAAACCACTCTCACACCAACCCTCCACCACCTCTCCCTTTACCCGCCAATCCACCTTCTTCCATTCCCCAACCTTTCAATACACCACCCTTAACCCACCCACCACCCAGAGTAGGATCCGTCCTAGCCGATCCCACTCCCGAGGACCTAAACATGATGCTTAGAGCATATTAGGCCAGAATCCAAGAAGGGCCAAACGTAATTGATCATGAAAAGTGTTACCCTAGAGCAGAACTAGAGCTAGAACGAACCAAAATTTGTGCTAAGATGGTGGAATTGGCTCAGACTATGTTTGAAGCCAGTCGCCTCTTTAACATCTCTAGTTCAGCTAAGACGCAGTTACACTTTGATGGACTACTAGAACGAATAGAGAGGCTAATTGCACAATCAGAAAAGGAACCCGCCTCTCAAAATAAGGGCAAGGCAAGTGAGAACGTGAGCCTACCTCCCCAGGAAGCCTACGTGCCTAACTCTACGGAGCCAGACACATCATCTTCTATGAATCGGTTCACACCAGAATTCCTACGAGAGATTCAAGAAGACAAATGGACTAAAGAAAGTGAAGTCCCTCCTCCCAGTGAACTTGTGGATGATGCACATGAGCAATTCCCACAGGACATCCCATCCATTTATGAGGAGCATGAGAGCATCCACTCTCAAGAGAGATTAGACTTTGAGTCTAATTCTCTACAAGAATTACCACATTTCACAGGCCCATGGGAAACCAAGTCTACTTGTCTGAGAGCGCCCACAGTCATGATAAGAAATGAAGATTCTATCATACCTAGGAATACAGAGGTAGTAAAGAACACTAAAGTGCAGTGCAATCTCACTTTAGAAGAGCTACTCAAAGTTAAGCCAGAAGTGTGGAAACATGTAGCCAAACAAGTGCCAGACATAGCAAAATCGCGCTCCCAAGTAGGATCTCATAGAACAGTGCCTGAAATACCATTGGATAAGATAGGAGACATGAGTGAAGGAGAAGAAGGAAATACCTATCTCCCAGTTACTCATCAGGGTTACACAACCAAGGCGATTTTGGACTCAGGTGCAGGAGTTGCAATTGCTACAACTTCCCTATGGAAGCGATGGGGCAAGCAGCACTCCGACCAACGAGAATGAAATTGCAGATGGCTGATGATCATATTGAAAGGCCCTTAGGATTGCTAGAAGGAATAATTCTCACTACATGTGGGGTTGAGTTTGAGCATACTTTTGCTATATGCGACTTTAGCAAAAACAAAGCCTACGAGATGATTTTGGGAAGGCCATTTATGCGGCAATTGCAAGTAGTCCAGGATTGGGGAACCAATTCCTTGTATTTGCAACATCTAGGTGTTACAACCAAAGTCAATCTTAAGGATTACTCTCATAGAGACGTACCGCCTATTCAATGGAATCCCATCCATAGAGCCAAAGATGAGACTCAGTCTGTGCATTCCATAGAATCCGGATCCTCGTGGATGCATGAAGACACCCACTTATGGATGTGTAAGGTAGCAGTAGAAGAAGAGAAGAGAGAGAAAGCCAGAGAGGTAGGTGCAAAAGAAAACCATAGATCAATTCAAGACCCAGCCTATGCACCTGTAGCCTTTCCTGATGAGGAATTTGAACCCCATGGCTGGGCAGAAATCCTAGCAACAATGGATGTAGCCATCAATGAAGAGCAGTGGACACCTCATTGTGATGAGGATGGCTATGACATTTCAGTCTTTTCAATAGAGCCAATCATGGGAGATGCAGTTTTAGAAGAATGCAAACTTAGCCCTGATGCATTTGAAGATGCGAGCAACTCCGATCTAGAGTCAATCATTATGGACCCACCTTTTGCATCAGATGAAGAATACTTCTATGAAGTAGAATTTCAACCCCAGAGGCACGGAGAGCTTACCAAAGACATAAGGCTAGCCACACATGTAACCCCTAAGGAAGAAGGAAAGAAAAGGAAGAAGAAAGAAGTCACACAAGAAGAGGAGGAATCTTTGTTTGAGGTCCCAGAAAATTTTAAGAAGTATGAGATAGATGACAGAAGAGTCATGATCAGAATGCCTAAATGAGAGGCACAATCAGGAGAGGCCTATGATAACAAAGAAACCACCAAGAAAATAGTAGTGGCCCTAGAAGAAGGAGAGGAGAGATGCACGTACATAGGCCATGACCTAACAGAGGAAGAAGAGCATGCGTTAATAGCCTTGCTAAGAGAATACAGAGATGTGTTCGCTTGGAGTTACAAGGATTTGAAGGGTGTTGATCCAGACATATGCTCACACACTATCCCCATGACCTCAGATGCATAACCCTCTAAGCAAAAGCCATATACATACAATGATAATTACGTTGCCAAGATCAAAGAGGATATAGATAGACTGGTTGAAGCTGGATTTATCTATGAAATTGAGCACACTGAGTGGGTATCCCCCATTGTAGTGGTGCCCAAGAAAAACGGAAAGCTGCGTGTGTGCATTAACTTGAAGAAGGTTAATGCAGCCACAATTCGAGATAACTATCCGCTTCCTATCACAGAGCATCTCTTAGAAAGAGTAGCAGGCAAAGAAGTGTACAGCTTCCTCGATGGATTTTCGGGCTACAATCAAGTAGCCATAGCTCCAGAAGATCAGCATAAGACGGCATTTGCCACTGAATGGGGCATTTTTGCCTTTAGAGTAATGCCATTTGGACTTACCAATGCACCAGCTACCTTCCAAAGGCTGATGTGCCATGTGTTTAAAGAGTTCTTGAGGAAGAACTTAGAAGTCTATGTTGATGATCTTTGTGCTCATTCCAACATTAGGCAAACCCATATTCCCGAACTCAGACAAATCTTTGACAAATGTAGAGAATATCAAGTCTACCTGAACCTAGAAAAGTGTGTCTTTATGGTCAGGCAAGGCAAGATTCTAGGACACATAGTGTCAAAGAATGGCATATCCACTGATGAAGAGAAAGTGAGAGCCATAGCAGAGCTACCTAGGCCAAGGAATGTCAAGGAAGTACAAGCTTTCATGGGGCATTGTGGTTACTACCGCCGGTTCATTCACATGTATGCTGTCATTGCAAAGCCCATGTACGGACTTCTGACTAACTTTGAGTGGACTGATGAATGTGAAATTCCTTCCAGGAGCTTAAACGAAGATTATGTTCAGCACCAATCTTGACCACACCAGATTGGAACAAGCCATTCCATGTTCATGTGGATGCATCCAATTACGCTATTGGATGTGTACTCGCACAACCTACTGGTGAAGGTAATATGGATCTCCCAATTGCCTATGCCAGTAGACAATTGAATGCAGCTGAACAAAATTACACCACTACTGAGAGAGAAGGCTTAGGCATGGTATATGCAGTTAAGAAATTTAGACACTATTTGCTTGCAAACAAGTTTAAATTTTTTACTGACCACCAAGCATTGTTATATCTCGTGAACAAGCCATGCAATACAAGAAGATTACTAAGATGGTTTCTCTTGCTAATGGAATATGAATTCGAGGTTGTAGTAAGGAAAGGGAAGACTCACTTGAGAGCGGATCATCTCTCGAGGCTCACATCTGGAGAAGCCCCACAAGGAGTGTCAGATGACCTTCCTGATGCTTACTTGTTTAATTTGGAAGTTGTACAGTAGTGGGCTAAGCCATTGGTACCAGTATTGACATACGGGCCTAACCACCCAGTAATAAACACGTAGGATAGAGAGGTAGTAAAAGCTCAAAAGTATCACATCATGGCAGGTAGTATGTACAAGCACACAGATCAAGGAGTCTTGGCTTGTTGTGTGGAAGAGGATGAGTACGCTAAATGGTTGCAATTAGCACATGTAGGTGCATTAGAGCAACACTACTCAAAACAACGAACCCTACAGACACTAAGGAGACTCGGAGTGCATTGGCCAACTATGGAAGCTGATGTCCAAAAGTTGTGCAAGGAATGCCCAATCTGTTGCACTAAACCACCTGTGGAACATGCCACTCTTTATCAAGTGTCCATAGTGCCAGGTTGGAGTGAACCACTTGTAGCCTTCCTGAGGATGAAAACATTCCCTCCAGACATGACTCTGGTTAGGAAAAGAAGTCTAGAACAAGAAGCCCTAGAGTACTCACTCATTGGTGATAATCTCTACAAGCGTGGTAAGGATGGTTACCTGAGACTATGTGTCCATGAAAGTGAATATCTAAAGATCTTGGAAACAGCTCACCAGGGTGTAGCAGGAGGACATTTTGGTCCAGATAGGGTGATCAAAGCAATTCTATTTGCAGGATTTTGGTGGCCCACCCTTCACATGGATGCACATACCTATGTGAAGAGGTGTGAGATTTGTCAGCAAACCCAGCCTCCTATATGCAAAGATGAGATGCCACTGAAGCCTATGATGGGCGCACGTGCATTCTCTTAGTGGGGAATAGACTTTGTAGGTCCTATCAATCCCCCAGCTAAGGGTTCCCATGCTGAGTATATCATCGTTGCCACGGACTATCTAACCAAGTGGGTAGAGGTAAAAGCCACAACGAAGAACGACACTCAGACAACTGCTAAATTCTTGTTTGAGAATGTATTCACAAGATACGGGCTACCTATAGAGCTAGTTAGTGATAGAGGCACTCACTTCTTGAATGAAGTTATTGAAAATCTGCTCCAAGAATTCTTGGTAGTGCATAAGAAGTCTGCCCCCTATCACCCTCAAGCCAATGGGCAAGCCGAAAGCACCAATAAAATCCTATGCAATGTATTGACAAAATTAGTGAACAATAAACGCTCTGATTGGGACAAACAGCTACACCATGCTGTTTGGGCATACCGAGTCGCCTACAAAATGGTACTCCAAGCCACCCCCTTTCAGATGGTATTTGGCCAAAACGCCGTGCTACCTTTGGACTTCTTAATACCTACATTGAAAGTAGCACAAGAGCACGAATGGACGGGTCATGAACTCTCCTCTAGACTTTTTGACCTTGAACGATTAGGAGAAACAAGACTGAGAGCAGCTGCAGGGATATATGCAGCTAAGAAGAGACAGAAGGCATACTTTGATGCCCATGTGAAGGATAAGGGCTTGAAAGCAGGAGATCTAGTTTTAGTCTACACATTGAAACAACACGCAAGGAAGCTAGAAAAGAGAGGCTACGGACCTATGATCATCAATAGGATCTCCACGAGTGGAGCAGTACAACTAGCCACTTTAGAGGGTGATGTTCTCCCAAACTATATTAGCGGATGCAGAGTCAAGTTGTATCAGGAACCCCTCACGGAGGAAATGCTAAGTCGACTCAATACTGCTAAGCAACGTAAAGAGGAGGAAAAACGAATTCGAGAAGAAGCACAGGCAGAGGCCTTAGAGCGCATCAGACGACTGAAGTTGAGGAGACAAGGGAGGGATCAGCCTATGATTGACACTCAAGAGTCTCCAGGCTATCACATGGCCATGTGTGAGGCTTCAGGTGAACGTACCCATAAGATAGTGGATCGACGACCTTTTATGACCCTAGAAATAGGACAAAGAGATAGCACAACAAGCGTGAGAGCTTTAATTGATTCAGGAGCAGCCACAAGTGCAGTTCGGCTTTCTTATTGCCAGCAGCTGCAATTGGAGGTAAAACCCCTAGAAGCATATCTGATAGGATTAGGAGGTGTTGAAACCCCTTGCATGGGAGAAGTGGATCTTCCCCTCTACATACAAGAGGTCCTCATGCCAGCAAAAGTGCTAGTGTGTGAAGACGAGGATCTGACTGAACCTCTGGTCCTGGGCCAAGACTAGATCTACGATCACGCAGTCAACCTCAACCTAAGAAGTGGACTTCTTCAGGCCTGGGTAGGCCAAAGCCGTCTCACGATTGAATTAGAAAATCAAGCACTCAAACCAATAGAACAGGCACCAACTCCTGGTCCCTCCAGGAATCCACATGAAGATAACAATGTTGTTCTTGTCCAAACTTCTATGGTGCAGAGGATTGTCAATCTTACTGAAGGTACAGGAGCCAATAAGGAGTTCCCAACTGATCCAAAGAAGATTCTAAACGGGCAGACCGAACATCACTCGACACGAAGGAGGCCGCTGATCAAGAGGTAGGAGCGCCAACCCGTGCAACACGGAGCACCTCGTGGCGCGAAGCAGATCTGGATACGCAAGGATGGAAAACCCACAACTCTAATAGCAGACTCTCGAGGAGACAACAAACAAGCCACACCATCATGGACACAAGTGAAGGAGTACCCTAGGAAACCTCCTAGGCACACCACATCTATTTGGGTCCCTAAGCGGTCAAGGAAGGCTAGCCCCAATGCTAGACACATATGGGTGCCCAAGGCCTGTTTACGAGCCCAAATAACTCCAACTCTAGTTACTGGCATAATTCAACACTCTCAAGTCCTCTCGACAAACAACGCAGGAACTCTACCTAAATACCACTCTGACCCACACTCAGTCACATCGAGGAATGTCTGGAAATGGGTACCCAAAAGGTCCCAAATCCATCACAACCTAGTTCATAAACCGTTGCCTGTCTTTAGCTCTAAGAGCTACGAATCCCCTATCAAAGTTTGGAGACCTAAACCATGTATCAAACCCCCTGACCCAATTTTTGTAAATCCATCCACTCTGACATAGGTGCATTCCGAGTCCACTGCATAACCAAAGTAGGCATCTAGAATGATACTGACCTCTAATCACCACTCATACCTATCACAAGCACTTCATCTCTGACCACTAACCTTCGGGATTTTCATGTTAGTATTGTGAAGGGAACACCATTACATCCTGTTTCCTATGCAACACTAATGTGCCTTTCTTCTTCTAGCAGATAAGCACCCGATTCCCATGGCAGCAGCAGCAGGCACGAGTTCTCAAGCAGACACCAGCACTCAAATCAATTGGGATACCATGCCTGTGGAGGTTCCACTGACAGCTAGGCCGGAGGAGCTTTTGAACGTAAGAAGAATTCCCATTCCGGATCCACCAAGTGGCCTAACAGAAAGAGTAAAGGGGCATTCTCACTGGTTCAATGAGATGCCAGGAGATTTGGGAGATGCTGATCATATCTGGGAATCCAAGATGGAATGTGGAGGAGTGTGGTGGACCTTCCAGTTCTTCTCACGAGAATTTGAAGCATTGCAAAATGCAGCTCCTCTTCAGGATATTTGGCAGAAAGCGGGATTGCAAGATTACTTTAGTGCAGCTTTGCCTAGACCAGACTTTCTTAGGTGCTACTACTTGATTGCCACACTGAAGCCGACAGGAGATAAAGATCATTCAGGCACATTCTGGGTGCCCTCCCTATCAAACCAGGAGGAAATGAAGAAGTTTGAGTTAAATGTTACTTTAATAAGGGAAGCTCTTCAAATGTATGGCACCCATGTGCCTTCCGATCGCGATCCCTTGATACCAGAGTCAATGAAGAGCAACAGAATCAAGAAGTTGAAGGACATGTGTGCCCTCACCCCTAACATCGCCATACCCCTGCGAATGTGCCTTCAACACTTCACATTTCCAGCTCAAGACCGCTTTACCCAACCTCACAAGAAAATATGGTATGGATTATATTTAGCAGAGACTGGAAGCTTGCCAATTAAGATGCCTATATGGATTCTGGATCAATTGTATGAAGCAGGCAAGCGGGGTGTGAGGAAGCATACATTACACGGCTGCTGTGCGATTACCAGAATTATTTATAGATGTCTTGCATATGACGTGCCAATAGCCAGGGCCCTTAAATATTCACAACTGGAGGTTTTCAAGGGGCGGAAGTCAGGGAATCAACCTGCGAAACGAATGTGTGGATCACTCTCCCAGGTCATGATCCCTCACGAGGCCACAGCCGAAGCTCCCCCTAGAGAAGAAGCCCATGTAGCACCTTTCACGGTACATCTCCAAGGAACTCAATCAGGGGGCGTAGTACAGCCCACTCCATCAGCCCCTCCACTACCGACCGATGCCGAGTTTGCATCTATGGCCACCTTAACTGAGGATCCCAATTTTGATTTTGAAAGATTCCTACAGACGGCCCACTTATCTGATAGTGAAGATTTTCCTGACAATGCCGATCCGGGATCATCATTCCAAAGAGAACAGCCACAGGGCGAGACAAGCAGGGTACATTGGGAAGAAGAGGCACAACATCCTCATGGTCCAAGCACACAAAATCAGGAAGAAGAACGGGGGAATGAACCAGAGGAGAGTGAAGAGGAGGCCCCTGCCCTTACACGGCACAACTCAAACGGCTATACAAGACAATCAAGCAGGTACAGAGAAGACATAAGATGACGGAAGAGGCGAATAGAGCTCTAGTGAACCAAATGCTTCAAGCCGAGAATGTCGACTCACATTTTGTTGAATCATTGAATCTATTGGCAGAGACATGTGGGATCGGGGAAGCATTGAGGACAATGGTCTATCAGGAGAACCCTACCTATGATCAACGAAGGATTGATACACGGCCACGACGAGGAAAAATGATTCAAATGGAAGTCTCTACTGCCTTGCCTACCACAATTTCAGAGGATGTTCACATGACGAGCCCAAGTCCCACTGACGAACAAGATGTAATTACACAGGTACCATCTCCACCGTCACCTTCCATTCAACCCTCAGAACCCTTCTCCACTAGTCTTTCTGAACAACCGATATCCACCCATCATGAAACCATTGTACACACCTCTGTTTTTACATCCTTCCCTTTACCCACATCCATCACTTCCACCCAAATTTTTGAACCTCACACCGGTCATCCTGCCACCGATCAAACCATAATAGGTCACCCTTCCTATCTCCCCACCCTTGGACAACCACTTGCCACTAGCCAGACCTTATCCCATCCTTTTCCATTCACCCACACCCAAACCCTATCCACCACTTCCCTAGTAACTGCCTCATACTCAACCCAAGTCACACAACCGTCATTCTGGACAAACCTTGTAAATATACTCCAACAGGTCGAGAACTATAATAAAAAGTCCCTTTCCCAAACCCACTCCCCCACATTCACTGCCACCACTAACACACCACCTACCGTTCCCGTATTCACAATTCACACTCCACACACTCTCACATCCGATCCCATGGATATTTCACCATCCACAGAAGCACCCACCACCACGTCTGTTCCACCATCAGCACATCTCACTTCACTCATAGGCACATCATCCACTTTTCCCTTTCCCACCTCCCGACCCTTTGCATGTTCCACCTCTACCCATGCATCCACATCATTTAGTAATGCACTAGACACCATGGTTGAAGCGGCCACTCAGCTTAAGCAAGAGTATAAGCTATTAGAAGAAAATAACACAGAGTTGTGCAATCTCTCGGCTCAACTCCAAGCACGAGTCGATGCCTTGGAACTAGGTAATAGAGCACTACAACACCAGGTGACTGCCCTCCAACACTCGAAGACAGAACTCGAAGCTAAGTATGCAGAGACAGGAAAAGCTATGGAGGAACAACTCAGAGAACAAATGGGCCGCAATGCGAGACTTCAACGCAACATGGCCCTATTACGTCGCCATCTAGTAGCGGCTCAAGAAGAGAACCGAAGGCTACAACAACAAAACCAGGAGAACCTAGAAGCGGCCATGGAAAACACCCCGGGAGCACCTATAGACCTTGCAAAATTCCAGGCTGTCCCCTCAGAGCATATTCAACAGGTTTTAGAAGGTTATGTGACCCTCTTGGAAGCCCATGATCAGTTGGCAGACTAGATAAAGGAACTACAAGGATCCAAAGTACCGACAACACACCCACCCACACCTAAAGAGACGGTCGATGCCGCTACTTCGCCAGAACCTGAACCTTCAACCAACAGTGAGGTACTTGAGCTATGACAACAGGTTGCAGAACTAAAAATCAAGTTGTTACAGTATGAACGACCTCCCTCTCCACCTGATCAAACCATAGAAGAAGAAACAGTAGTCATTCCAGTGGAGGAGACATTTGAAGACAATTATGAGCCTCAACCCCTTCCAGGAGGCAGAATTACGGAGGAAGGCCAAGACACATATGAGGAGCCCCCATCGACATGGATGAAGCAGGTAGAGGAGATGGGCCACACTCACGAAGAGCGCGTAGCAACTCAGATGCTGGCCATGAAAACCATTGAGGAGTCTATACTCAAGTCTGAATATTTCTCGAACTTGGCTCCTAGGCGGCTGATCACCAGTTCAGAGTTACAATATAAGCCCTATTTTGTACTGCTGGCTGACTATAATGCTGAGATCAAACGCATAACCAACCAGTACCCTACGTTCGCAACACAGTTCGAACTCGAGGACATTCCAGAGGCAGCCAGAAAGGGGGCCATATTCCAACCCATATGGAGGCAAAAGTTACTAGAGACCTATCCGAAGATGTTACGAACATGGGATCACGCTCCCATGCATTTGAAGTATAACCCTTGCTTTGGTCCAGTACAAAGAAGAAGATCATGGAAAGCATTCGCCATCAAGGTTCAGAACAATGCAAATTGTAAAGAATGACTCAATTACCCCGCAATCGCACCCCCAACCGGCACACCTACAGTATCATACATGATCGCCACCATCAGACATTGGATGCCACGCCTCCACCCCATGCCGGATGTCGCCGCTCAAATGATGCTCAAAATTTTGGACATGATGCAAGTGGTGCTAAAGACCTTTCGAAATGTACGTAACATCCAGCCTTCAATTCCGGGCTTCATCAATGGTAATTATGATTTGCTATATGACATGAGCACGACCCCGAGCATTCGAGTAGCTTACGCATGGCATGCACGAATAAGATATCTCCCTGCCTGCTATAAGCAAACTTTTGACGACATGTTCACCACGGGATTTTGGGAAGCACATTCAGAGGTATTTGCACCACGACCAACCCACCTGCTGCAACTATTTGCGTGCGAGCAAACAATGCATTCAGAGCTCTACACTACGCCACAACCTAACATGCCTAGAGCAGTGAATTGGGATGCCCTCCAGAGCGATTTGGTCCGGGGACTACGTATAAAAGAACAAGAATTGGCAACCGACCTCCTGCAGAAGTACATCGATCAAACAATAGAGCAGAGGTCTGTCAGAGGCGACAGACCCTAGGGGGGGGAGAGTGTTGACAGTATACGGGAAGAAGCAAGTACGGACACACATGCAGATCTAGCACTAAGGCAACCCTTCATTTTTTTCAAAACCCTTACATCATTTTAAAGTGATTCTCATCACTGAAAACCCCTGTAAATACCATTTTCACCTTTTTGTAGCTCCATTTTGTAGAAGCCGAGGAGTCCTCGAGCTTGAGGAGCCTTAGAAGTAGTTGCCTGCCAATTTTCATATTTTTTAGATCTCGTTTGAGCCCTCAAATAAACCCTGGAACCTAATTTTTAACTAGGCCGGACACTAGGTCTGGACAGGGCCAAAGCTAGGCAAAAACTATAAATAGAGCTAGAGAGCTCATTTTTGGGGTAGCTTCTTGTAGTTTTGAGCTTGTATGAGAACTTTATTGCAATAGAAGTGATTCCATTGTCTTACTCTCTTTGCTCTTGCCGTGTGTGCGCGTGTGTGTGTATGTGTGTGCATGTTAGTGCCTTCACTTGCTCGAGGTCTTCATACCATCCTCATGTCTTCCCGGATTGACATTAAAGGAGGTGCTACTCATCACTGAGCTTCACCAGCATTACTCGGCCAGATATTCAGTTTGCTGTCTCATAGATGAGCAGGTTTATGCATTGCCCAGGAGTCACACATTGGAAGGCGGTTAAGCGCATCTTTCACTACTTGAGTGGTACTCGGCAAACTTGGGTTGTTTTATCCCAAGGGGGGATCACTACTGCCATATTTGCATGCTTTTTCTGACTCAGATTGGGCTGGTTGCTATGACACTCGTATGTCCACCAATGGTTTTTGCTTCATGCTTGGTAGCTCATGTATATCTTGGTTGAGCAAGAAGAAGCCTACTGTGGCCACTTCCAGTTGTGAGGCTGAGTATAGGGCATCTTTCACAGCGACTGTTGAGTGTGTGTGGCTCAGACGCCTTATGGCTGATTTGGGTGTTGGCCAGTCTTCTGCCACCACCATCTTCACTGACAGTCAGAGCGCATTGGCAGTTGCGAGGAACCCTGTGTTCCATGCTCTCACTAAGCACATTGAGGTGCATTATCACTATGTCAGGGAGAGGTTCTCTGCTGGGGAGATCAGCTTGGCATATGTGCCCACACAAGAGAACATTGCAGACCTTTTCACGAAGGCTCTGCCTAGGGAGAAGTTTGAAGCTTTCCGCAAAGCTTTGGGCTTACTTCCTTTTGTGGAGTGATTTCCACATACCTTGGCACTTCCTTATACATGAGTGCCAGCTCCTTGTTCACCGCATCACTCCCAGGGGGGATTTGTTGATATATTTAGGTAGTGATGTGTGTGAACACACTAGGACCGCCGGGGCACTTTTTTCCCTCTTTAGGAGGTTTTTTCCCCCGGCTTGTATATACGCCTATTGCCCTAATGGGCTACTTATCTTTGTACATTCTCTAGTAATACACTCACTATTGTGTGTTTGTGCTCCAAGCTTCTTCTTCTTCCTTGTGCTGTTCGCGTGCTTCCGCAGACATCTATCTCCAACAGATTCTTCTCTTTTAGATGCAAACTTCTCTTCCTCAACCCTTATCATCCTCAATCCTATGTAAAAGATATCATTCCCTTCTTCATTTAGAAAATTTACCCCCACATACTCTTCATTGGCTATATCTAAGGTAGACAAAATTTGACTCCATCCATTGGGTTCAAAATATTCATCATTAAATTTCTGTGATATGTATCTTCCATCTTCTAGTTTTCTTTCATTTATGTAGTCTTCTTTTCTTTGAAGAAATATTTTTTGTGATTTCTTGTTTGTTGAAGTAAATGCCCAAAGTGGTGCTTCACCTTCACTCTCATCATTTGATACTTCTTTTAATCCATCTATACTTTCATGTTCATGGTGAGCCTTGTTCCATTCTTTTGGAGATACATTATAATAAATTTCCTCTTCTTAGATTGACATTTGTGACATTCCCTAGGTTTTGGAGATAAATGGAATATTTCCCCAATCTTCAAACACTTGTAATTGTCTCATTAATGGTCTTCCTAAGATGGTCTCATATGAAGTAAGCTGAGGAAACCCAACTATTACAAAAGTGTGTTCTCAATTACACAAATTATTATGATTACCTTTTCCCAAATTCCTAAGGGTGTTTCTATATGTCCATCTACATGTTGGAGTTTCATTTTAGTAGGTTTGAGTGGTTGAGCCCCCTATTCTTCCCAATTTGTTTTTGTCATTATGGATACACCAGATCCATGGTCTAAAATAGCATTTGTTTGTTTATCTCCATAATGAATTGAAAGTATAGTATTGCCTTCTTCACCTTCACAATATCCTCCAATTTTATCTATGACCACTTGCATGATTGATTGCGTATCTGTGTTGTTATCAAAGTTTTCTACTGATTTTTTCAAGTAGTCTTGTAAATGAGGGTTTTCAGCAATTATTTCTTTTAAATTCCATTGACACAATATCTTACATTGATCTGTTAGTTTAACCTCCATTTTCAATAATATCTCCTTATCGTCACTTGAATTTTTTTATTAGTTCCACTTGTTGTTGAATATTGTGTTTACTTAATTGATCACCTTGTTGCTTCTTCAACTTATTTGCCAACACTTCTTCCCAAACTATTTCTTGTATATTTCTTGATTTTTTGGGTTGGTTTTCTAAATTCTCTTCTTCCAATAATTGCTAAGTCTTTTATATAACCTCTTTACATAACTTCATTCTTTCTGCTTCCGACTGAGGAATTGGGTATACGTTTTCTTGATCTGTTGGGATATGTCCTTCCTCTATCCTTGCTTTATGCTTTTGTCAAAGTGTCTAATTGTTTTGATAAATTTTGCATGTGATTGCACTCTTGTTTTTGTTTTGGAGTTTGTTCTTGTAATTTCCTTTGCACTTTAATTTGCATTTCCTTTTCTAATTCTTCCACTTTCTTTTCCCACTTAGCCTTTTGTTTAGCTCTCCTTTCTTTCCATGAAACATTCTTTTTCATTTCCCCCTTATCCTCTTCTAGTCTTAGTTTTTGTTGCCTATCTTGGCCTCTTGTCACTACTTGTATAGGTGTCACTTGGTCATGCTCACTCTCTATGTTTTCTAGAATTTCAACTGCTTTCAGAGGTATGTGAGTGTTTACATTTTGTTTCTGTGGATTTTTTGGACAATCTTTGATCAAATATTCTATTCCACAATCTTTACAATAAACTCCTTCTTATTCTCAAAGTAGGTGGTTGGAAAAATTCTCTCACAAAGTGATCTTCTCCACTTCTATAACAAGCTAACTTTTGTGTAGTTTTGAATTGAGGTTTTGGGTTTGACATGTAATTGTTTGTTATATACATGAATCTTTTTGCATCCATTTCAATTCTCTCATTTCCCAAATCCAATGCTTGAAGATCATGTTCTTTGTCATAAGTCTATTCCCAATTATTTTGTTCAGAATGGTCATCTGAGTGATTGTTATACCCATCAGAGCATTCTCTACATGGTACTTGTGATCTCTCTAAGCTTTCCTCTATTGGTATATACTTCATTGGAACCACATTAGTTGGTATGGGTGGTTGTTTTCCTAGGATAGGTCTAGGTTGTTCCACAAAATCTCTTTCTCTCAATTGAATTGGGTGACTTTAATAATCCCCTTCTATCGTAGGCTATTTGTTGAAAAACACTCATCTCTTGTATGATCTATCCATTTTTTTTCTAATGTATAGTATTTGAGTGTTCTCTAGGTAAATGTGGTGGTTTTTGATAATTGCACATATGGGTAGGATGATTTTTTCCACACACATAGCATTTTTTGGGTCATGCCATTCTACGATTGTAGAAGGTCATTTCCCCTATTGTCTTCTAGATCAATGGCTTCCCTAATACAAGAAGCTAGATCTAGACATCTTCTATAGTATGCCATGGTCCTCAATCATGCATTAGTCAATCCTTCTATGAACAAACTCACTCTTTTAGGCATTGATGGCTTTTCTTCTCGAGGGCATCTATCCAAATATTTTTTGAATCTTTTGGCTAATACCCTAACACTTTCATCATGTTTTTGCTTAAATATATGGATCAATGTAGTTGTACTATATTCGATTCGAGTTTTAGGGAATTACCCTATGAATTCTTCTGAAAACTTATCTATGTCTACAAACATCTCCTTCCTAAATGGTAGAAACCAAGTTAAGGTAGCTCTTGATAGAGTTCACCCAAAGGCTTCAAATTGTATCTTGTATTGTTGTATCTCTTATGCTCTTAGGATTTTTTTGTATTCAACTGCATGATCATGAGGATCTGAAGATCCATCACATCGATTTTTCATGCACTTTGCTACGTGATATGGTCTCATGGTTCTTCCAGGGTTATTCCACTAATTTCTCCTTCTTATAGGAAACTCATCTATGGATTCTCCTTCCATTAGAAAAGGGTTAGGTGAAGTCTGATGTCTCCTTTCTCCTTTTGGCTCTACAAGAGTGTGATGTCTGCTATGCCTTGGAATATCAAGTTGTTCTAGGGTTTGATCCCAGGCTCCTTTCCCTAAGAACTAACTCAATTCATTTATATCACCTCAATTATTTGTGAAGACATATATACAATCTTATCTATCTTCATATCAGCCATCTTTAAACTAAGCAACGGGCATCAAGTTTAAAGGAATTTCTAAGTTTCTCAATGTAATGAGGTCCTTATGAAATCCACCTTGATAATAAGCTCCAGACCTATTTTTATAAAGGTGTTTTAGGATGTTTCTATAGTCTCCATTGTCATATGTTTTTACTTCTCCATTTGGGATTTTCATGTTGCTATGTGATAAGTGTTGGAGTTAGATGTCTACAGAAGCACACAAACAACACAAGGAAGAAGGAGAAGCTTGGAGCACAACACACTATATTGAATGTATTACCACTAGACATATGCGACGCTCTGGAATGTAAAAAAAAAAATCGATTTCTCCCGGCACATTTGTGCCGGATTTGGACGCGAGAGCAAGAAGAGACCGAGAGAGAGAGAGAGAGAGCGTGAGAGAGAGAGAGACGCATCTACTTGAAGCAAGGTATGCGCACACACACACACACACACTTACACACACATTCATATGCATACACACACACATATACACACATAGACACACACACACACATACACATAGACACACACACACACACATACACACAAATACACACACATATACACACATACACAAACAATGTTGCATACACACATGCACACATAATGCATACACATGCACACACATATACACATACATATACACACACATACACACACACACACACATACACACACACACATACACACACACATATATGCATACACACACAAATAGAGAGACATGCACACACATACACATACATGCATACATAATGCATATGCATATGTGTACATCCATACATACTTACATGCATACACACACATATGCATACATAATGCATATGCATACGCGTACATACATACATACTTACATGCATACACACACATATGCATACATAATGCACATGCATACATAATGCACATGCATACATACACATACATAATGCATATGCATACATAATGCACATGCGTACATACACGTACATAATGCATACACACACATATGCATACATACATGCATATACATACACACATAGACATGTACACACACATAGATACATACACACGCATAAACACATACACACTCATAGACACACACACATACACATAGACGCGCACACACATACACACACATATACACACATACATACACACATAGACACATACACACATTATGATGCATTCACACACATACACATGCATACACACATAGACACACATATACACACACACATACACACATGCACACATACACACATATATGCATACACACACACATAGAGAGACATACACACACATACACATACATGCATATATATGCATACATAATGCATATGCATATGCATACATACATACTTACATGCATACATACACATACATAATGCATACACACACATATGCATACATAATGCATACACACACATACACACACCTATGCATACATACATGCATACAAATACTCACATAGACACATACACACACATAGACACATACACACACATAAACACATACACACTCATAGACGTGTAGCGACACATACACATAGACACACACACATTGTTGAGCCCACAAAAGTTATATTGGTCAAAGTCAATTGCATTCAAAGTCAAAAGGTCAAAGTCAACTGGTCAAAGTCAACTAGTCAAAGTCAACAAGGTCAAAGTCAAAGTCAATAGGTGCAAAGTCAAAGTGCTAAAGTGCAGGTGTCAAAGTGCACAGGTAGTGCACAATTAATTGTCCACAAAGGGTAAATTGGAGAAATTGGGTTGCAGGTTGCAAAGGTATTTTCTCTAATTTCCCTAAGGTTCAAAGTGTTTTTTAAAGTGTTTTGGAAGGTTCAGGTGAACCCTCTCTTATGTGCAAAAGTGAAGAAAATTAAAAGGAAATGTGAAGGTATGTGCAGTGGCAGCGTACGCACAGGGGAAAGTATGGCCCCCCAATTAAAATTTTTGGTTTTAGTCTAAAGTCACTACAGGACAAAACAGGGAGTCGTTGGCTGCCACTTGTGAAGACAATCTTGGGACATCAAAGTGAGCTGAGCACCAAGATACTCTTGCAGTTAGGAGCGTACGTGATCGACACACTCAAATCAAGACAAGGACGATTCTTGGACCAATTCTAGAGTAAGCAAGAGAAGCATAGTCTAAGTGAAGCAAGAGAGAGAAGTGCAAGAGTCACCAGTGTGCGATGCAGAGAAGTGGAGTTGAAGGAGTGCATGGAGAGTGACTAAGGGATTGTGCAGAGAGTGCTAAGCTAGTCTCCCAAGGATCTCAAGGTCTCCTTGCAGTGTGCGCGTGCCGAAAGAAGGTATTCATTCCTCCCCCTTAGTGGAAGCTTGGTGCAAGGTGTGCACAAGGATAAGCTTGAAGCAGGTGGAGGTCTGGTGCAGAGGAGGCTGGCGGCAAGAAGACTTTGGGGTATTGGGTATTTTGTCATTGAGCACTCTGTGGGATTGTGCACAGAAGTATTGGTTTGTATTGTGCTTCAAACATTGTAATTGTCTTACTATAATCAATCGGCAGAAGCTTCCAAGGTGTATTTCCTCTCGTGGTCTTTTCCTTTTCTCCTACAAACCCTCAAACTCCTTCTTGTCTAAGAATCCCCCAACAAAATTTGGCACGCCCGGTGGGACTTCCAAGGAGATTTGAGCTTAGGAGAAACCAAGTGCAAAGTATAGCAGAGGTCACGTGTCTACAGTGCTACTTCATCATCCAAAAGGTAAATATTCTTATCAAGTGTCTCACATTAAGTGGACTATGAGCAGCTCATGACCGCAACCCGGTCCCAAACATTGAGGGTCACCTGCAAGCAAACAAGAAGGAAGGTTGCTAGAAGGTCCTCCAGTCCACTATCTTCAACCTCATCAGTAAAGAGCATGGCGGGACAGGTAGACTTGGAAACCTTACTCTCAAGATTAAATATAAAGTTTCCTTCTTTCAAAGGCCTAGCTCAGGAGGATCCAGATGAACACATTAGAAGGTTTTTAGCACTATGTAAGACTAGAGGCTTAATGGGTAGGGAGGATGCCTTCTTGATTCTCTTCCCTACCACATTAGAAGGATTAGCAGATAAGTGCTTCAGCCACTTTGCTGAAAACCATTTTACAACTTGGGATTCGATGAAAGAGGCATTTAAAAATCAATTCCAGCAGGGCAACACTACGGAGATCATCATAGAAGAACTAGAAAATTTGAGATTGGGTCCAGGAGAAAAGTTCCCAGAGTTTGTGACTAGGGCCAAAGCACTAATGGCTAAATTGCCAGATCCACCACATGATTTTTTTGTTAAGAAATGGTTAGCTAAGCCCCTACTAGTGGCCACCCAATGCAAAATAAAGGAATTAGTGTTACCTACAACCTCCATAGAGGAGTTCATCAACACAGCCACACGCTTGGAGTAGATAAGGCACGAGTATGGATCAACTTCTTCCCAACCAACATTAGGTACAGAAATGGAGGATCCAGTGATCCAGCTAAGGAAGGAGCTGGAGGGCTTAAAAAGAAATAAGCCCTACAAAGAGGAGGAGAATGTTGTTGCTCAGTTGAGAAGGGAGATTGAAGCACTAAAGCTCCAAAAGGAGGAGGAGGCCCAAGCAGAGGAATTGGCTCATCTGCGACAGGAGCTGCAGGAACTCAAAGGGAGTGGCATTAAGAGTGGGCTTTGGTGTTCCATGTCCAGCAAGCAAGGTCACATAGTAAGTGAATGTCCTCTGTTAAGTGTGACTTGCCAATTATGCAGGAAAGTTGGTCATGAGGCCCATGAATGCCAATCAAGGGGAATGCCTGCAATGACATACTGGACACAAGGAGGATCCCTACTACCCACAAATGTGATGGTTGCTGCACCGAGTCAAGGTAACAACTACAACCCTAGACAGAGGGATAATTTTGGAAATGGGCCTAGAAGGCCAATTATTTGTTTTAGATGTGGAGAATGTGGGCACTATCAAAGTAGGTGCACTCTCCAAGAAAATGCCCCACCTTGCAGAAACTGCCTAGAGGCCAGAGACCACTATACAAATTGTTGTCCTAAGAATCAAGCCTCTTCATCCGGGCCCCACATTCAAATGATTTCTGTGTGCAAAGAAGAAAGGATAGATCAAGTCCATGTGCCATCTCCATCTACCAGGGTGGTGCATTTAGAAGAAATTGAATCCTTTACAATGCAGACAAGAAGCAAGGGGAAGGCTCAAGTGGAAATAGGTCAAGAATCAATAATTAATGGATTAAACAGAGACAAAGGTGTGTCTGAAGACAAAGCCACCACAAGTGCAGATACAAGGCAAAAAGAAAATTTCACAGGTACCAGTGATGCCATTGAACATGCATTCAACAGGGCTCATGAGAAGTTTGATAAGTCAAATGCAGCCCATGCTCTAAGGAATCAGAAGCTTCCAGACTGCTCAAGTCCATGAAAAAGGAGGTTAGTATTTTTTATTTAATAAAGATGGATGGGAAGTTCAGGTCAGAACTCTTGCAGATAATTGATGAAATGTCCACAACAAGTTTAGTGGCAAAGGCTGCTGTTATGCATAAAGATAAAAGTGTAGGGGAAGCACCCCTCACAGATTACAAGAGCCCTCGGCTAACAGTCTCTATTAAAGGTCATGAGTTTCAAGGAGTTATTGTGGATGGTGGTTCTGGCATTAACTTGATGTGTGAATATACCATGAAAAAGATTGGACTATACCCTTCACGACCTGCCAACTTCACTGTAACAATGGCAGACCAAAGCATAGTAAGGCCTATGGGAGTGGTCCCTGGAGTTCCAATCAAGATACAAGGTACCATCTTCAACTTGGACTTTGTTGTTTTAAGGCTGCCACAGGTAGAAGGAAGCTTCCCCCTGTTAATTGGAAGACCTTGGTTAAGGCATGCAATTGTGCTGCATGACTGGGGCAAGGACACAATGTGGGTAAAGAAAGAGGGAAAAGAGTTGCAACAGATAATTTTAGAAGGACCAGACAATCAGAGAAATACCAGCATGATGCAGACAATTGGTATTTGTATGGAAGAAGAAGTGGTGGACAACCCAGAAGCAGATCTATTTGAAGGAGCAGATTTATATGAAGATGAAAACATGTTGGCTTGGCTCCATGCAGAAGACCCATCTTCCTGCTATGGAATTTTCCCAAACTCAAGTAGAGAAGAAGCATATGAAGAAAAAGAGGAAATCACTCAAGTTGAAACAGTCTCAATCAAAGGCCATGGAAAAGAGAAGAAAAGCAAAGTCCTTAAGTGCAACCATGATGAAGATGCTTCAAATCATATGTCAATGGCCACTGTTTTATGGATCCTAGTATGGATATCATCTATTGTGTCAATTTTTATGATAGTAAGTGCAAGGCTTTACAATGATGTGGACGGAGTACCTGCAAGTCTTTGGAAACAAAAGATGCAGTATGGAGGAGATAATATTGTACTGAAGGATTTAAGGTGGCTCTATCAAAGCGTCAGCATGCCCAAAAAGTGGATGCATTTCCATTTGCATCCATGTGCATGCATGTGAATGTGCATGCATGTGGATGTGCATATACATGTATTTGCGTATATGTTAATGTGTGTATGTGTGTGTGTATATATATATATATATATATATATATATATATATATATATATATATATATATATATATATATATATATATATATATATATATATATATATGCAATAATGCATGCATGTAAGTCTTTTTATGTGGTTGTAGAAATGTTTGTGCATATGCATGTGTATATGTGTGTATGTCTAAGTGTATGTGCACATGTATCTGTGTGTATATATGTGTGTGTATGTGCGTGTGTATATGTGTGAAAGTGCATCTTCATCATGTATAAGTGTATAAGTGCATATCAATAAGTGTGAGTATGCTATCGAATGAAAATAACACAATTCAAATGATATACAAAGAATATAAATTGTACTTACAATTAGCCATACTTTTTGCTTGGTTAGCTTCTTGAATAACCTGCAATAAAGAGAGAGAGAGAGAGAGAGAGAGAATTCAAAGAGAGAAAGATGTAGAAAGAGAGAAACAGAGATAGAGGGAGACAATAAGAGAGAGCTTAGGCAAAACAACAATTCTGCATATACTTGCTTCAGCTCGTAATCACAGCGCAATTGCGAACGTTGGAGAGCTCTTCGATCGGATGCGTGAAAATGCCGATCGAAGAGCCTCCAACGTTTTAATTTTTTTCCGTCAACAGACCGTCGTGTAAGCGATGCTACCCGCCGTTGCATAAGCGACATGTTTTTAGCGACGAAAATCGTCGCCTATGCAACATAACAAAGCGTCGCTTATGTGATGCTATTTAAAAGCATCGTGTTAGCGATGCTGTATGGGAGCGTCGCAGCCCCGTCGCGCCACAAGTCACAAAAAATGTTGTTGGCTTCGTCGTTTAATCGACGGTCCGCGTGCGACACTAATTACGATGCATGTTGCAATTTTATAGCGATGCAATTCTGTCGCCTTAACCGTCGCTATACGCCCGTATTCCTTGTAGTGGTACTCACTTTGAGACAAGTATATGCATCTTTTACTCCTATCACGAGTAATGCGCATGCCAAGAATATGTTTGGCATCCACCAAATCCTTCATATCAAATGTCTTACTCAACTTCTTTTTGAGAATTGACAAATCATAAGAGGACTTCCCAACAATCAACATATCATCGACATAAAGTATCAAGCATATCAAGCTGTCATCTGGGCATCTCTTTGTGTAGAGACAATGATCCTCATTGCTCCGAGAATAACCTTGAGACTTCATAAAAACATCAAAATTTTGGTATCATTGTCTAGGGGACTGTTTAAGTCCATACAAGCTCTTCTTGAGCTTACAAATTAGACTTTCCTTGCTAGGAACTACATAACGCTCTAGTTGTTCCATATAGATCTCATTTGTAAGATCTCCATGCAAGAAAGCAGTTTTCACATCCATTTGGACTAGCTCTAAGTCCTCCATTGCAATGAATCCAAGCAACATGCATAGGGTAGTCATCTTGACCACTAGAGAGAAGATTTCCTTGAAATCAACACCATGTTGTTGCTTAAAACCCTTTGCAACAAGTCGTGCTTTATACTTTGGAGAAGCACTATCTGATGTGAATTTCAGTTTATATACCCATTTACATGGTAAAGCTTTTTTGCCCTTTGGCAAAGGTATTAAATCCCAAGTACCATTCTTGTGAATAGAATCAAACTCACTTTTCATGGCACACTCCCACTTGACATGATCCTCTGTCTGTATAGCCTCTTTGTAGCAAGAAGGCTCATCGGCATCTGTTAGCATAACAAAATCTAAACCTAGAACATATCTATCAGGTGGATGTGAGACACGTGCAGAGTGTCTCAATAGTTTCTAAACAAGAACATGTGCAGACTCATCTGAACGGACATTCTCTTGAACATACCTATGTGCAACATTTTTATGCATGCTAGTTGGAGGACTAGTATCCTCAAACACCACTCTTCTCACTTCAACCTCCTTAATGGGTTGTTTATGCATTTTAGACTCATTGAAAATTACATCACTACTTTGACTTATGGTCCAACTTTTGTCTAAGATTCTTGGGTATATGAACATATGCTTCACACCAAAAACTCAAAGATGATCATAATATGGTGGCTTCCCTGCCCATAACTCTTGTGCCACTTTCAAACCTTTGGCAGTACTCGGTGAAAGGTTAATCACATGAACTATAGTCAATATTGCTTCTATCCAAAAACCTTGTGAGAGGTTTGCATGATGCAGCATAGAAACTACTCTATCTTGAATAGTTCTATTCATCTTTTTAGCTACATCAATCTATACTAGGGTATAAGGATTTGTAAACTCTCTTAAAATCCCTTTAGACTGACAAAAAAGGCTAAATTCATGTGAGGCATACTCACCCCCATTATCTAAACATAAAGCCTTAAGCTTAGTTCCTTTTTTAGTCTCGACTAAAGCAAGCCATTTTCTAAAAGTAAGGAATACCTCATCCTTTGATTTGATAGGATGTACCCAAACTTTTTTAGTGGCATCATCTATGAAAGTGAAAAAGTAAAGAGAACCACCTAAGGACCTAGTGGGCATAGGACCACACACATCTATATGAACTAGATCTAAAGGCTGAATTGAAGAGTCAATGTCCGTTCTATGCACATTTCTGGTTTGCTTCCCATATTGACAATGCTCACAAAATGAAAAATCAAAGAGAGATAACACAGGTAAGTAGCCATAATGAGAAAGATTTTCCATTCCACTACGAGATATATGGCCCAACCAACCATGCCAAATACAAGCTATAGGTTGTTCAGTAACAGCTAACAAGTGCTCTTTCTGTGATACAAATAAAGGATAAAGTGAGCCAACTTTGCTTCCTTTTGCAATAACCATATTTCCCTTTGATATACGAAAGGACTGAGCATAGAAGACCATCTTGTAACCAAGGTCATCAAGTTGACCAACTGACATCAAACTGCATGATAACTGAGGTACATGGCGTACATTATGCATAGTAAATTTTGAACCATCAACGAACTGCACAACCACATCTCCAATCCCCACAACATCACACTAGTAAGAGTCACCAAGTTTCACGGTACCAAGAGACTTTGCTTCATAATTAGAGAACCATTCTTTGTGTGGTGTCACATGGAAAGAAGCACCAGAATCTACAGCCATGTGTGGGAAAGAGAATCAGCCATAAGAGCCTCAGTTGGCATGGTACTGTCAAGTGTCAACACATCAACATCATCAAAAATAGCATTAATTTCTTCAAACTTCACAATTGAAGTACATGGTGCAGGTAATTATTTAACATGCCTATCAATATTCTATCCTTTACCTTTATCATTCTTTAATGCATAATAGTCTTTCTTCATGTGTCCTTTTATGACAATAATGACATTTAATTTTGATTGAGGGAACATAAGCACTTGATATCTCATAAAAAGGGAAAAGCAAGTATGATTTAGCTTTGGGTTCATCAAAACCAAAGCCTCAACCTTCCTCTTTCACTCATTCTTCTAGTGATGTTAATTTGCAGAAGAAGAGATGCAAATATTGCTAGAAGGTTGGTCATAGTATTCATGAGTGTAGAAAGCTTGTTAAGCACAATGAAAAAAAGAAGGAATCCAACATGTCTATTGCTGAAAATTCTTCATATGCAAATAATGATGAAGCCAAAATGGCTCAAGATTTTCGAGCATGCATTGTTACATGTCATTATGATGCATCATTGCATTCTAAATGTATGGTTGTGAGTGTGGTTGATTCAGATTGGTTTTTTGATAGTGGTGCTTCAAAGCACATAACTTCATGCAAATTTTTTTGCATATTTGAAAGATGCATCCAAAGGAGGATGTGGTGTGTGCAAACAATGCCTCTTATCCTATCATTGGAGTAGGAGAAATTGTTGGGGATGTAAGGATCATGTGAACTTAACCCTATATTCATATATATACATCATATATAGAGCATTGCCTCAATAAAGATCATTATGTGGGTTTCGAGGCTCCCACACATGTGTGTGTGTCTCTTCTCTTCTCTCTCTCTCTCTCTCTCCCTTCATCTCCTCCTTGCTCCTCTTGTTCTGCACACCAAAGCCCTTCATTGGTATCAGAGCAAGAGGAGACTTGACCAGTTTGGAGACTTGGTGAGCAAGCTTATGCTCATGGTTTTATGTGCATGCTAGATGCATGGTTATGTGACATGTGGTTCACATGGTTTCTTCTCCAGTGAGATATCTATGATGTGAGTTATGCATATGGATATGTAGGTGTGATCCTATTGAGGATAGAGTATTGTTTCTAATATCTTGTTATATTTATAGTCTGTTGGATTGCCAGCATGGTGTGTTCTCAATTTGATTTGCACTGATTTTTCGAGTTTGAAAGATCAGATGTGACATACATTGGTTCGTATAGGGTTACACATGTATGTGCATAGAGATGCACAAAGGCCTAGTGACATGCCCGACCATGTATGGATGGATATGGATGCATTGGCCAACTCTACTATCTGATTACAACTTGTGGATTCTATATATGAGCCTGTTATGTATGAGGAGACGAGTAGTGCATTATGGTAGAGACTACATGATATGTATGCGAGTCCATTGACTCATGTGAGACATAGATCACATCGACAGCTTCGATGTTGGCATTGTGGTCATGAGGGCCATATTCAATGATTTTGCTTCAAGTGGATGCAACGATGATGTCAGATATATGCACGTGATGCAGATCAGGTAGTGGTTTTAGGAGAGTCTATGGCAGTTGATTATGCTAGTGATGGTGATATCACTTTCTCCTATGGTTCATTTCAGGATTCCTCTTATTCATTGGAGAACACACATATGGCTTGGTTGCTTGATTCATTAGCCACTTTTCATGTCACACCACATCACGAGTGGTTTTGTCGATTCTCGGGTGAGAATCATGGATGTGTGTACATGCATGATGGTACGACATATGACATTGAGGGTGTAGGAGATGTATGCCTTATGCTACCTAGTGGAGCATAACTTATGCTCAAACATGTATGCTATGTGCCTTTATTCCCTATGAGTTTGATTTCAATTAGCCAATTACAAGAGAGTAGATGTTATGCATTCCTTGGTGAGCATCATTTTCACTTGCAGTAGGGACAGCTTATGCTTGGTGCTAGGATTGGGCATAGGTATCCACTGCAGGTACTTCATGTGAAAAACAGTCTCGTCTCAATGGGAGTTCAGCCTTATGTGTGGTGTGAGACTCGTCATGTCTCATTTTGTCTACCTACACATAGGTATATTAACATTCATGATGCACATCTATGGCAGGATTCAGATGCTCATATGGATGCACATGTAGAGCATGTTTTGGATGCTCATGATGCTTATGGAAATCATGATTATTTTGATCATATGGATGCTCTTATGGAGCACACTTCGGATGATCAGCTGGATCCTTTAGAGCATGATGTGGATGCTCATGTAGAGCATTGTGATTATACTCAGTTAGAGTTTGATCTTAGTGTTGATGTTGTGCAGTTAGCTCAGGTGGAGCATGATGATACACTTGGTGTGGTAGAGCGGGATAACTCTTATGATACACAATGTATGCCAGAGCACACTAACTCTCATGGTGCACATCTAGACACATCCTTGGTTGAGAGGATGACTGATTTAGATGTTGATGAGTCAGCGATCATGCAATCATTCTTGGATTCACTCATGCCAGATGTTGACACAGATATGTAAGGACATGTTGGTCTTGAGGATGGTGCTTTGGATGCCTTGGATATAGGCATGTCTGATATACTTAGGTTAGCCAAGATAGCACAGGTTTCATCAGCATTCAAGAGTTTGATGTACAAGTTGTTATGCTTGAGATCAGACATTGGAGTCGCTATCGCAACATTTGCACTTGGAGTTGTCAGTCGTTTGATGATTGACATAGGCATAGAGCAAGTGGGAGCTTTGCAGGAACTTCGTCAGTTCCTGCATTAGTCAGATGTGAGCTTGACTCTTATTGATATGAGTCTAGAGCAGTTTGAGGTGCATGGATACACCTTGTTCAGGGTAGTTGGTGTAGGTTGATCTATATGGGTTGAGATCCATACTCTTCTTGAACATTATTGTATAGTCCTACATCATTCTTTGTATGTGTTACCACGTACGATCACATTGAACCTTAAATAAGAGATTGTTGGGGATATAAGGATCATGTGACCTTACCCCTATATTCATATATATATATATATATATATATATATATATATATATATATATATATATATATATATATATATATATATATATATATATATATATATATATATATATATATATATATATATATATATATACATCATATATAGAGCATTGCCTCAAGAGAGATCATTATGTGGGTTTCAAGGCTCCCATGCATGTGTGTGTGTCTCTTCTCTTCTCTCTCTCTCTCTCTCTCCATTTCCTCCTTGCTCCTCTTGTTATGCACACAAAAGCCCTTCAAAAATTGCACTTACAACTACAAATCTAGGTGTGATTCTCTTGAAAAATGTGTTGTATGTATTTGGTATCAAGAAGAACTTAATTTTAGTTCCTTTGATTGCCAAAGTTGGAGTTCATGTACACGTTGTTGATGATAAGAGTATGGTTCATGATTTCATGTGATATTATCATGATATATGGTACATTATGCAATGGTTTGTATCTCTTAGATATATACAAGAGGGATACCTCCAATGCCTTGGTTTCTCATACTTCCTCCATGGTTGAAATGGAGCCTTAACATGTTCATTTTGGTCACTTGAACTTCAATAGTTCTTTACTTGCAAAGGAGGGGCATGGCTATTGGTCTTCCAACACTTAATTCCATCTAAAAGCATGCATGTGAAGGTTGCATTATTGGAAAATTGCATTGTGCTTCTTTTCCAAAAGATAGTCATATGCAATTTCAGCTTGTTCATAGTGATGTATGTGGTCCCATTAAGACTCCATCTTTTGGGAAACATGTATATTTTATTACCTTCATTGATGATGCTACTTGGCATACATGGGTCTATCCTATGAAAACATAGAATGAGGTATTTTCTTGCTTCAAAGCATTTTAGCTATGGCTGAATTTTTTTAATGAAAACAAGATTTTGACTCTATGCACAGATCATGGTGGTCAATATATGTCACATGAGTTTAATGATTTTCTTCATGAAAGAGGAATTTCACACCAATGTATGGTAGGAAAGCATCTTCCTGACAAGTTTTGGATGGAAGCGGTCATGTGTGCAAACTATGTATTGAATCACTGCCTTACAAGATCATTGAGATTCATCACTCCTTATGAGGCTTGGAATGGACATAAACCTATGGTTAGTGATATGAAAATGTTTGGTTGTTTGACATATGCTCTTGTCCCATCATAATAACATCACAAACTTGATGAAAAGGCAAATAAATATATATTTGTTGGTTGTAGTGCTAAAATTAAGGGATATCATTTGTATTATTCATTGATGGACACGATTATTGTGAGTCGAGATGTGGTATTTTCTAAAAATTCAGTTTTTCCTCTACTTGAATGCAAAAAATAGCCAAAAGTTAGCTCATAAGATGTGTTTGGTACACTCATGCTTTTGTTCCAAAGTGGTGCTCTTGTTTATGGCCACGTAGACCAGTTAAGTGAGCTTCAAAGGGTTGAACAATTCCATAAAAATAGAACTAAAAATGTAAAGAATTTCTAGCCAAACATGGCTGAAATTACTCAGCCAAGCTTGGTTGGAATTGCTAGAAATTTCCAGTCTCATACGGCTGAACATTTGTGTCAAATTATGGCTGAAAATGGGCATGAAATTCAGCACACATATGATATACATGTTGAAGATGTATTACATAATGAGCACATGTCTACAAAGAGTGCAAAAACTATTCCAAAGTGGCTAATATAAACTTTGCAGGACAACAAATTGAGTGCACCTTTACTTGTTAGAACAAGATCAAGCTCTCGACATGCATCAAGTAATTTTGTGGATTATTCTCTTATTGCAATTGCATGTAATGAAGAGCCTTTTATGTTTGAAGATGCATGTGATGATCCACATTTGATGAGTGCTATGCAATCAGAAATGGATTCCATACATAGGAATGGTACTTAGGAGTTATGTGAATTGCCAAAACGAAAAAATGCTATCGGTACAAAGTGGGTTACAACATTAAGAGAAAATCAGATGGTAGCATTGATCACTACAACCTCTTGGATTTTCCATGAAAGGGCAAGAGCATATGGTTTTTCACTTTCATAAAAGCCTTGCATGGTCTCAAGCAAGTTCCACATGCATGGTATGACAAAAATCCATAAGCACTTGATTGCTCTTGGCTTCACATGCAGCCCCATTGAAAGCACACTCTATGTATGCAAAAAGGGGGCTGATCTTATAGTGCTTGCTCTTTATGTTGATGACATAGTATTGGTTGGATCATGTGATGCAAAACTTGATATCGTTATGACTGGTTTGCAACATACTTTTGATGTTAGCTATGTTGGTCTTTTGAGCTACTACCTTGGCATCTAGTTTGTATCTATTGAGGGGGGAATTGTTATGCATCAAGTAAAGTATGTTGAAAAATTACTTCAGCATTTTGACTTTCAAGATTCCATTGGAGACATGATTTAGGTTCTCAGTTGAGGATTCTAGTGATGCATTTGACCCTTCTCTTTATCAGTAAGTTATGGGATGTCTTATATATGCATGCAACACAAGGCCAGATATATAGTATGTGGTTTTCCAGTTGAGTCTATTCATGCACAGCCCTTGCACTAAGCATTAGAAAGCAGTGAAACATGTGTTTAGATATCTCAACGACACTTTGAGTTTAGGTTTCTTTTATGGTAGATATACTCAACCATGCTTGCATTCTTTTATAGATAGTGATTGGGTTGGTTGTTATGATAGTTGCACGTCCGCAAGTGGTAATTGCTTTTGTCTTGGAGACTCATGGATTTGTTCATTGAGTAGAAGAAACCTACAATGGTGACATCGAGTTGTGAAGCTGACTATAGGATAGTTTTCATAGCTACATTGGAGTGTATATGGCTAAGATGCCTATTGATGGATATTTGTATGGAGATTGATGCTTCTATGCATATTCTCACTGATAGTAAGAGTGCATTGGCTATTGCACAAAATCAAGTGTTTCATGCATGAACCAAATATAATGAGGTGCATTATCACTATGTGAGAGAGCACCTTTGTAATAAAGTAAGTCTATGATCTAAGGGTTCGACCGCTTTAGATGGATCTTAAATCGGACACCGTTTGGTCATCTGTGTGTATGACCAAAGATCTCGAGTCTAGACTTAGTAGGAGGTCATCTGCTCTTATGAACAAGTGATCCACTTAGCTTAGTGGTTAAGTCATAAGGATGTGAAGGAGGAGGTCTTGGGTTCAATCCCCATGTTGTACATGGGGAGAGTATTTTGCCCAAAGAGATCTAGAGCCTTGTAGAAGCATCCACTTGAGTTAAATCGAGTTAACTGGGACACCTCGTGCACATGCAGTTACATGGCTGACAATGGATGATTAATATCCACCTATCCAAGCAGGTTGTCCCCTAGAGAGAGCTATATATAGAGGCATTTGGTTGGGAGGAGAGTCATCTCACTAGCACATGGTGGTCGTAATGATAGTTTCTTGCATTGGTATCAGAGCTCTTGTCGCTACAAAATTGGTCGAGAATAACCAATTGGACTTGAATTTGAGAAATTCAAGAACTTGGAATTATAACCAATTTTCATTTGAAAACCCTAGCAAAGAAGAATATGCATTCTATTAAGAGGTTTTCAAGTTTCCAAATCAAAAGCGCTAGATCGTGAAACAGGTGAAGGAATCAACCTAGAATATCAAGTTAGAGGTAATGCTTGAAACTTCAATTGAAGAGATAAGGTACTCTATCAAGATATGTCTAGACTTTAGGATAAATATCACTCACATGTCAATGTGACTATAAAATAGGGTGGTGTGGGACACTAGATTTTATAATAGGTGTCCCACTAAAACATTGTAGTCTATCACTCCATATGAGGCTTGGCATGGTTGCAAGCCATCTATTGCACACCTATGTGTTTTTGGTTGTCTGGCATATGCATTAGTGCTTGAACAACTTCATAGGAAATTAAATGATAAAGTAGTGAAATGTACATTTGTTGGGTACAATTCTAAAAGCAAAGTTTATCGTCTGTATCATCCACAGACAAAACACATTTTGGTTAGCCGTGATGTTGTTTTTGTGGAAGATGCTATTTAGCCATTACTTTCATGTACTCAGGAGACATCAATTAGCTCCAAAGACATGTATGATACTTTGCTTCCTCTTTTTATAGGTGGATAGTCTAGTGTTGGTTCTAATGAGGCAACTTCTCAGCCTTTACAGGTTTCATTTGATGATGCAGATCATTCCATTTCTGATGCAGATTTACATGATGCAATGAGAGAGATAATATTGAGGAAGCAAAAACTATGCCAAAATGGCTGGTACAGGCTTTGCGTGATAGCAAATTATGTGCACCTTTGTCATACCGTACTCGTTCAGGCTCTCATAGTGCCTCTTTTGCATAAGATTTCTATGCTATGACTGCCTCTAGTCTCTGTGATGAGAATGAACTTGTTTCATTTGATGAAGCACAAAATTCTAAAAATTGGATGGCTGCTTTGCAATCAAAATATGATGTTATCATGAAAAATGGTACCTGGTCTTTATGTGACTTGCCTCCTAGCAAGAAGGCCATTGGCACTAAGTGGGTATACAAGCTAAACCATAAGCTTGATGGAATAGTTGATAGGTATAAGGCTAGGCTTGTTGCAAAGGGTTATGCACAAGAAAGAGGCATTGATTTTGATGAAACCTTTGCACCTACATGCCGAATGACTACTTTTTGTAGCATTTGTACACTTGCAGCTCATCATGGTTGAAATGTACATCAGTTGGACATTAAAACTGCATTTCTGAATGGTGACTTGCATGAAGAAGTGTATGTTTTTCAACCCCATGGCTTTGTGCAAAAAGGGCATGAAAACCAAGTGTGCAGGTTGAAGAAGGCATTATATGGTTTAAAGCAACCACCACATGCTTGGTATGAAAAGATACATGCCTATCTGATTGCGCATGGTTTTGAGAACAATCCAACTAAGAGCACCTTATATGTTATGCATGCAAATGATGTGCTTTTGATCATTGTTGTGTATGTTGATGACATGTTGCTCACTAGTCCTCATGAGAAGCATATTGCTCATTTCAAGGCTGATTTGCATGCCTCATTTGAGATGTCTGATTTGGGGGGTTTGCATCATTATTTGGGAATTTAGTTTATGCAAGTTGATGGAAAAATAGCTTTGTGTCAAATGAAATATATTGACACATTATTGTAGCGTTTTGGCTTTGAAGACTGCAAACCTATTGCCACTCCTATGGAGACAGTTTTACGATTGAGTCTTCATGATGCTAGAGATGCATTTGATGTTGTTCTCTTTTAGCAGGCTATTGGATGCTTGATTTACTTATGCATTACTCGGTCAAATATTTAGTTTGCTATCTCACAGATGAGTAGGTTTATGCATTGCCTAGGTGTCAAGCATTGGCAGGCGGTTAAGTGCATCTTTTGCTAGTTGAGTGGTATCCAGCTACTTGGATTGTTTTATCCCAAGGGGGGATCACTACCGCCAAATTTACATGCTTTTTCTGACTTTGATTGGGTTGGTTGACATGACACTCATGTGTCCAATAATGGTTTTTGCTTCATGCTCGGTAGCTCATGTATATCTTGGTTGAGTAAGAAGCAGCCTACTATGGCTACTTCCAATTGTGAGGCTGAGTATAGGGAAGCTTTCACAACGATAGTTGAGTGTGTGTGGCTCAAACGCCTTATGGCTGATTTGGGTGTTGGTTAGTCTTGTGCCACCACCATCTTCACTAACAGTTAGAGCGCATTGGCAGTTGCGAGGAACCCTGTGTTCCATGCTCACACTAAGCACATTGAGGTGCATTATCATTATGTCAGGGAGAGGTTCTATGTTGGAGAGATCAGCTTGGCATATGTGTCCACGCAAGAGAACATTGAAGAGCTTTTCAAGAAGGCTCTGCCTAGGGAGAAGTTTGAAGCTTTCTGCAAAGCTCTCGGTTTACTTCCTTTCATGGATTGATTCCACATAGCTTAGCACTTCCTTATACATGAGTGCCACCTCCTTGTTCACCACATCACTCCCATGGGGGGTTTGTTGATATATTTAGGTAGTGATGTGTGTGAGCACAGTAGGACTACCGGACACTTTTTTCCCTCTTTAGGAGGTTTTTTCCCCCGGCTTGTATATATGCATGTTGCCATAATGGGTCATATATCTTTGTAAATTCTAGTGGTAATACATTCAGTATTGTGTGTTGTGCTCCAAGCTTCTTCTTCTTCCTTGTGTTGTTCGCGTGCTTCCGCAGATCTCAAACTCCAACAAGAACCATGTGTTCCATCGCACAAAGCACATTGAGGTGCACTATCATTATGTCTATGAGAGGTTCTCTGCTAGAGATATCAATTTGGATTATGTGTCCACATGGATAATGTTGCATACCTTTTCACAAAGGCTTTGCCTAGGGAGGTTTGAAGATTTCTGCAAAGCTTTGGGCTTACTTCCTTATGTGGATTGATTTCTTTCCACATAGCTTGGCACTTGCTTATACATGAGTGTCAGCTCCTTGTTCATTGCATCACTCCCAAGGGGGATTTGTTGATATATTTTGGAAGTGATGTGTGTGAACACAGACCCCCGGGGCACTTTTTTCCCTCTTTAGGATGTTTCCCTCCGACTTGTATATACACATATAACTCTAATGGATCACTTATCTTTGTACATTCACTTAGAAACACATTTTGTATTGTGTTGTTCTCCAAGATTTTTCTTCTTCCTTGTGCTTTTTGTGTGCTTCCACATACCTCGAATTCCAACACTTGGTGTGCCCTCTATGAAGACTCGAGGAGTAAGAAAGGAACATGAAGATGATACAACAAGAAGTGGCCCATGACCAAGAAGATCTGGGAGGATGCAGAATTCAATGTAGTGATTAACATATGATAACTACATGGATTGTCAATGTACTTATTTGAACAAGGAAATACAAGACATTGAACCTTCTTTGCTTGAAGATGCAATTGGAAATGCAAATTGGGAGAAAGCTATGGATGAGGAGATGGATTCACTTTATTGAAATGAAACATGGAAGCTGGTTCCATTGCTGCAAGGACAGAAACCCACTAACTTTACTACATATGAACACTTAATCAAAAGAAGCCAACTAGGCTTATCAAGCACCTATGAACAACTAGCATACATCTCCTATGGCGAGGCTAGGTAAGTCTTCCACCTGCATCACCGAAGAGATCCTGACATCTAGGTGTCCCCCAATTAAGAAAAGCTCACCACAACCCTCTTTATCAACATCAAAGGCTTAATGCAAAAACGTAATCACTATATCAATGACCACACGAGCATATATAAGTGGTTACTAGAGAAGCATACATAGCGTGTATGTGCTCAGTATATGCAATAAAATGGTATCGAAAGGCTGGATTTATAACACAAACGCAAACCAAAAATCACCTACAAGTGTCTATCAACTCTATTCTTTTGATCCAAAAACCTACATAAATTTGTGGTAGCTACTCCCACCATAAGTGAAAACCTTGCAACAAACATGTAAGAAGACTCAAGAGCCAAAAATTAAGTGATAAATCTGAATTTATAGTGCCAAGAAGACACAATCTCAAGTGCCTCTAGTGCCAAGATTAATCTTTGGACCAATCTTTCCACATGTGTAGTCCAAACTATTCCAAAACTACAAATCAACTTTTAATTTTCCATAATTTTGCACCTAAAGAAATTTTGAGAGAATCGATGCAGAGATCCCAAGAAGACACTTTGAAGGCTCTAAAATAATGAAAGCCTCAAGAAACTTCACTCCTATAATAATTAAGCAACTAGGGCTTAATGGTAGGGAAACTTGCTAGTTAAGCGAGCCTTGGGGGGAAGATTATTGGAATGGGTGACATGCCGAGAAGTGCTAGTAATTTTTCTTCCTTGATTGTTGAAGTCCTTCCTCATCTGTAGTCAATGGTGTCAATGGCGACTTCTGAGACTCACATGATAAGGTATGCCAAGCTCTATGCCTTGGTTGTCGCCTTTAGTCATAAGCCTTGGAGGAAGCCACTACAAGCCATAAAGTGTCAGGAACCACTAATGCTCTCTCCTAAAAGCCACAAAGTGTCAAGAAGTAGTCATGCTCTCTCCCACAAGCTGTGAAGTGCTAGAAACTAGTCGTGCTTGCTCTGCTCACACAACAAGGAAGACCTTTTGCTGGAAACTCCTCTGATACTGGTGAAGTGGTGCATGTTGATGCACCACAAAAAAATCCCCTTTGCATGAGCTTCATGGCGATGCCCTCATAGTAAAAAAATGAGCTTTGGACAACACATATGGTACTCCATGCAAACTTGCAAAATACACAAAAAACTACACAATACACATAGACCTTGAACACAAATTTCCTAGGTTTTGCAAATGCGGTCAAACACCTAGTCTATAGCTGACTAGGTCTTTATATGTTTTATTAAAGAACATATACGTATTGATGGCCATTTTCCCTTTCACATGGCCACTAACGGTAACATATTGCAAGCAAGCAAACATTGTCTAACAACTCACGATCAACAAGTGGCTACCTTAAGAAGAAATATTCTATAGTAAGAATTTGAAGTGTCTTCTGGATGAGCTCTAAAGATCATAGAATTAGTAGAATAGGTTGAAGAAGCTAGATTTACCAGTATACAATTACAAGCTCAAATTCAAGCTCAAGAGATCGCACCACTTGAAGATCCATTTATATGTTATATGCCCTTTCCATTACTATCACCTAGACAATGTGAAAATCTTGAGACTCCCATGTCTGAGAGTAATAAGAATCAACATCCCAACCTTCTCTTGTTGGAGGCAAGTAAGTTCATTGGCCTTAGAAACTTGGCTATGGGAAGATGTAACAACAACCATGCAAGAAAGCTTGGAACGGTTTGAACAAGAGACATAAAAAGGACATCTATTACAGATCTTGGTTGCCATAGAAAAAAGCATATTTCACATTGAGTGCCACCACCCTATCCAATCAAGACTCAATGTATCGTGGAATACCTAACAAATCGAATTAGAAAAATGAAGATGTTTTATATCAACAAGAAGGATTGAACATGTGGACCACAATCTTGAATGGCACAATTAATTTTTGCAAAAGATCCCATGATCAACCTCTTCACACAAGTTAAGTCAATTCAGCTTATGCCCTTGTCACATGCCTTAGGACTTAGCTCACATTGTTACAAGCCAAATGGGAAAGAAGATTCTCAAGAGGAAGCCCATCAACCATGACTACTAACCCCACAAAAAATGTCATGTTTTTGAAATGGAGGTTTGGCAGGTGCCTACTCCTCCAACTTTAACTTTGAAAGTACGATTGTACAGGTGAGTGAGAATAGTATCTGTGAAACCTCCCATATCTCACAAAAGAGGGGTTAGACAAGGTTATGACTAGGTTACAACTAGGTTAGAATTCGTTTGAACTCGCCAAAATCATTGCATGTCCAACTTGAGGGTTGAACCTTGGACCCGAAGCAAGAGGCCAACACCATACCAATCCAGGACGTGGACATTAAAGTCCTTTTGTATTTCCACAAATTCGTATCTATAAAAGGGGATGAATATGAGATATCTGGCCATACGAAATGATCTTGGTCATACTTGGAGAGTCATCGAGTGCATATATATTTTTTTAATTAAATGGAGGTTCAGCCGAAGCCTACTCCCCCGGACTTTAACTTTGAAATTGCAACTGTACAAGTGAATGGGCATAGCACCCGCGGGACCCCCCGTATCCCACAAAGTAGTGGTTAGACAAGGTTACAACTGGGTTTAACTGGCCTAAGCCATAACATGTCCAGCCCGAGACTTGAACCCTGGACAGCTTCAAGAGGCCAAAGCTCAACCAACTATCCTACGGGACGTGAACATCGAGTGCATATTCCATTCGGATTTCCACAAACTCGTATCTGTCGAAGGGGATGAATTTGAGACATCTGTCCATACGAAATTATCTGGGTCATGCTGTTTGGTTTGGTTGGGTTGTGGGGTAGAGATTTTATCTACTCCAAAAGGTCGTGTTATATAGAGTAAGGCTCCGTGGAGATGGAGTTGAGCTTGTGACGAGAAGGATGGCACTCCAGTCGAGCTCTTCTCTTCATCCCACGACCAACAAATTTCATGTCTGTCTTCCGGCCATGGCTGGTGTTGCCACCCGAGTGGCTCAGCTCGTCAACCTCAAACATCCTTCCACCCTCCGCATTCGTCAACGACACTCTCTGCAGCAGGCGTTTCAAGCCCACAGTCGACGAAGTCTTTCTCTTCCTCCGAAAGATGCTCGCGCCGGGGTCGCATTTGCCCTTGACATATCTTTCGTAGAGGCCCCTTTGGTAAAGAAGGAATTGGCAGCTGAGCAAATCTACTCTCTCGTTTTGGATATCAGCTCGAACCCCTCTCTAATGAAGGGACATACAGCTGCCGGCCAGTATGTGCAGCTCAGAGTTCCTGGCACGGATGCTAAGCCTGCGTACATATCGATCGCATCCCCTCCCAGAACTGCAACCTCAGGGTCACTAGAGTTCCTTATTAAATATGTAGAGGGTAGTACTGCTGGCTACTTATGCAACCTCAAGAAAGGAGATAAGGTCGAAGT
>CM035413.1:122802716-122965216 GCA_020310875.1 Ceratopteris richardii
TTGAAATTTTTCCTTTCAAGCGATTCTTAGAAAGGTTTAAGTTGATGTTGCATAGTGTGTGTTGGGGGAGGGTACAATGCTCAATTGGCATTAGAGCATAGACCTAATGGGCCACGAAGTTTAATAGTTTAAGCTGAGTGGACACACTCAAGTTTGAGGTTTCAAAAAGAGTGTGTGCACCCAAAGTTGACCCACTCAATTTGGGGTGCAATAGTGAGAGCATCTATAATATTTTATGATGTATTGACTCTCTCTCAACCTTAGGGAAGTTGGAGCTGAAGAGGAAACCGGAAAGTAGAGGCACGGGTGCAAGTTGATAGTTGGAGCTTGCTCGTATTGAAATGCTGGAGTTAGGGGAACGATTGAACACAAGATTTTACATCAAATGTGCACAAAAAGGAAAACATTGAAAAGTGCATTTTCATTTCGAAACGAAGTCTATGTTACACGTAAGTAACCATAATACCTACACTTAAGTGTCACTTAAGTAAGGGGGATGACGAATTTGATGGTCTTGTCTGGAGCTTTGGTGCCTAAGGTCAAAGAGTAGAGTATCACCTCCTACCAAAAAGGAGGTGAGAGGCTCTGAATTGGGTGTGGACTCCTTCAATCTGATGCTCCTTTGTGGGGTATGACAAGGGTATGACATTCTCTTTTTGGGAACATGTCGAGTAGGTAGTTTAGGGGATGTTGAGTTCCTCTCAAAGTTCCTCATACTCGAGCATCGTGTTCGGGGCATTGGGTATCTCATTGCATTGTTTCTCCCCTTTTGGGATTAGTAGACCATTGGCTTCCTATTGGAAGTTCATATACAAGTCTTCTTTGGAAGATAAAGCAGGCGGATAGATTCTGCCTTGTGAGTGGGATAGCTCTCTTGAGCCTCCATCCTCGACTCAGAAATCAAAAAGAAAATCAATACTTCAAGGACTAAAGCAAGTCAACTTATATTGCTCAAAAATACCAACATGCTGTTCTAAAGTCAAAACTAGGGTTCTGGATACCAATGTATGCACACAAGAAACCCAAAGAGCCAAATCAAGAGAGACACTTGCTTGATAAGTGTATTACACAAGAATTCTCTAAATGCACCCAAGTACCAAAGTACATAGACAATCTAGTGAACAAGATGTAGGACTAGACGGAGTGCAAATATGAATAATTGCCAAACTTGTACAAAATTAAGTAATCAACCTTGAACAAATCAAGTACTAAGAGGGAGAAAGTCTATCATTTAAAGTAAAACTTTCAATCTAGTAGCTTCTCAAGGTGCGCAAAGCCTAAAAATAGACATGTACTACCTAACAATTGAGTACAAGTGTTGGGGAGCACTAGCAAAAGCTTTAAAACTTGGAATAAGAACAATTGAATAAAAATTAGTTTTTATACCTTTCTCTTTGAAACAAGTCCTTTCTTTGATAGAGTTGATTTTGTTTTTGCAGGTTTGGCCTTGCTCGATAGAGTTGATCAGGTTTGACAAGGTTGATCAGGGTTGACCAGCCTTGAAACAAGTCAAATAGGGCAATAGAAAGCAAGAGGAAGTAGGAAAGAGAAAAATTATGGTTAGAGAGTTGAGAAATAGGCAAGAAATTGAAAGTGAAATTGAGTTGACTAGTCAATTCCTAAGCTCATTGAAGTCTTGTTGTACCTACAAATCAATCTCAAAGGAGTCCTTAAGACCCACCATGATACCAAATTGTTAGCCCAAATAAAGAAATAATAGGACGCATAAGAGAATGTTCTCACATAAACAAGAGAACAAATCACATAGTACACAAAGTATGGTCAAAAGTCATATGCTCCAATTATTGATAATACAAAGATAATAATATGCTCCAAATCTAACCACAAAAATAACACATGAAATACTTAACCATACCAAAGAGAGCATGTGATGGGTACGGGATAAGGCATGATGAGTCTTAGGCATGATGATGATCTCCAAAGCAACCTCTCACAAGAGTATGTGAGACCTCCAATAGTGTATGAACATTACAATACTCCATGCAACTCCAACATCTCCAAGAGTATTTACTCTACTCCACCACCTTCAAGCACTCCAAGTTTGTGTAAGAGCACCTCAAGTGAGAGAGCACTCACGTGTGAGCAATAATTATGTGAATAGAAAGGCAATCCTTAAATAACCAAGCTAAGCGATCAACTTTCTCTATGCAAAACAAATTTATGCTTTAATCCTATGCATATGCAAGATTTTCTTGGAATTCATGAGTGATGAGGCTGCATAATTGCTGATGTGACAACTAATTTTAGTGATAAATCACCAAAACTTAGGTGCATAGGTTGTGAGCATACACTACTCCATGCAACTCGAACACCTCCAAGAGTAGTAGCTCTACTCCACCTTCAAGCACTCAAAGTGTGTGAGAGCACCTCAAGTGAGAGGGTACTCATGTTTGAGCAATAATTATGTGAAGAAAAAGGCAATCCTTAAATAACCAATCTAGGTGACCAACTTTCTTTAGGTGAACACAAATTTATGCTTAATTCTATATGTATGCAGCTTTTCTTGGGATTCGTGAGTGATGAGGTGTCATAATTGCTGATGTGATAACTAATTTTAGTGATAAATCACCAAAACTAAGGTGCATAGGTTTTTGATCCTTGAATCTTCTACTGTTTATAGTTTTAATCTCAACCATCCATAATTTTAATGTGCTTTTGACTTTTTAAGGCTTTGTCCAAAAATTAGGGTTTCAATGTTCACTTTTGATGGGTTTAATGAGGTCAAGTTGGTTAGCTCTCTTTGAGTGCTTCAAGAATATGTGAATAACTTCTAATGCACAAAATAACCATTTTTGACCAAGTCTTTGACTTGATTTGATTTGGTTTGGCTTTTTTATTTTGACCTAATCTAATCAAAATGTCCATGAATATGTACAATGAATGGTGTAATCAAGCCTAGAAATGTACAGATTAGAATTTCTAGCAAGTCCCAAAAGCTAATATTCTAACACTAACCTCACCAAGCTTCAAGCATGTAAGCTCCTCGTGTGTGAGAGAGAACATCTCTCACAAGAGTCTGTGTGAGAGCAACTACTCTTGAGAGTTGATATAAAGTGAAGGCATGGACATGGATTTATCTAGGTTGCATATGCAATGAGTTTTCTACCAAAGGCATAAAGCAAAAAATTGTGGAAAACTATGAATAGGGATCCGCCAAAGTCTCATACAAGTACATAGTGATATGGCAAATATTTTTACACGTGGCAAAAGCATGATGAGTTTGCAATTTGGGTGCTAGGATTTTATTTAGACACTTGGTCAAGTTGGACCAAATTTGAATGTGTTGGATCCATTTTATCGACTTTTTAAGTATTGTTTACTTTTTAACGAGAAACTAGGGTTTCAAATTTAAGTCTGATTTTAGGGTTGTTTTAGGTGTGTCTTGCTATGGTTGGATTGCTCTCTTCAAGTACTTTAAGAATAGGTGATTCATTTCTAAAAGCCCTAAAAGTCAATTTCGACCATTTTTAACTATTCCTATGAAACAAATTCTAATTTTATCCTATGATGCAAACTAATTAAAATGCTCATTATTATTTACAGTGATTGCAGAAATCTCAATCTATAACATATAGCCCTAAAAGTCAAATGTGACCATTTTTAACTATTCCTATAACATAATTCTAATTTTATCCTATGATGCAAACCAGTTAAAATGTTCATTATTATTTACAATGATTGGAGAAATCTCAATCTAAACATAATACGATTAGGATTTCAAATGTTAATTTCTTAATAGAACCAAGTGAACCTAGTCGTATCCAAATTATGTATCCTTGGGGATGTATCCAAGAATGAATTGCCATTAGAACCATGTGAAGCTAGATGTTAGAACCATGTGAAGCTAGATGTATCTGACATTGCATCCTTGAGGATGTATCCAAATGACCTCAAGTATACTAAAGCAAGTCATAGCTCAAGGGGGAGGCTTTGAACAACAAATTTGGCGCAAGGGGCAGATTGTTGGGGTAAGCCCAACTTGTGGATAGGAGTCATAAGTTGTGTAGTTCAAACCCTCTTACAACTAGTTTTGAGTGGTAGGGTCGCTAACTCAGCTTGTGGAAACCTCATGGTTAAGTGAGCCCATATTGAAATACAACTGTGGGTGACCTCTCAGAAAGTCGTTCTCCCCATTAGAGATCTTGCGATGTCCAACCATAAGTTTCGGGTTGAAACAAGTGAAAAGCATCGTTATTTACGAAAAGTAGATTTTTTCTAAGGTAGAAATGTTAAATTTACTAATGTGAAAATGTGATTCTCGTTTTCTAATAAGAAGCCCTAATTTTTAATACTTTATTTTACTTCTTCTATGGATGACTCTAATTTTCTAGAAGCTAAATTGTTATTATGATAAAAAAGCCTAAAAGCACCAGTCATAAGACTCTAAATTCCTTGTAAGGAAGGTATCAAATGAAATTCTCCATTTATGATAAAAAAGCCTAAAAGCACCAGTCATAAGACTCTAAATTCCTTGTAAGGAAGGTATCAAATGAAATTCTCCATTTAGTATATAGTGTTTTTTTTTTAATTAAAAAAAAAAATACCGGCAGATTGTATGCTCTCATAGACAAGTGACTATTTTAGATGGAAGGTTTCCCCTTACGCTGGACTAACAGAAAAAGAGTTTACCGTTTTTCTGGGGATGGGTGTTTGTTTTGTATGGTTTTATTTGCACTTTTTTCATTCATCTTGTGTACTTTTTCGATGATTCATTAATCTAGATTTGCTAATTGCTGCCTTGTTTTTGCTTTCACTGTTATCATCTATTTGTGGGTCCAATCCATTTGATCTGGTGATGGTAATTTAAAAGGTTTTGTTTCACACAACTGACAACCCTCCATCCCTCCCTTCCCCACCTCTGTGGGGAAAAAGGAAAAAATTTAAGTCAAGACAAAAAGACCAGGTATGCAGTTACTTAAATAAGCTTAGTTATTTTTGCCATCACATGAATAGTTCATGACAAACCTTCACCTCTATATTAGGGCCTCAGGTTTAAGCATCTTTTTGCGAGGTTGAAAACAAGGCTCCACATGTCTTAATCCTAAAATAGATTCCTTGCTATAGAAGTCTTTGACTCCAAACAAGTGGCAGAATCTCACCCAATGTTTATTGAAGCTGGTTATCACATTCTTGTTCTCATGACAGATTGTGTTGTGGATTGCTGCCCAGGACAGTCCTGTTCGTTCTCTAATAGAAGCTGGGTTTGATGCAATAAAGAGATCTGATGTGAGATTGTACTATGGAACTAGGAGCTTAAGGTGGATGGCTTATCAGGTGAACATCTATGCTGTGATTGCATTTAAGTTCTAGTTTCCAGGATCAACCTTTGTAATTATATGCTGTCCTGCACGAAAAATCAGGAAAAGTTTAAGGAATGGGAAGCATCAGGTATAAGGGTCATTCCTGTTCTATCACAGTCTGATGGGGACTGGGAAGGGGAAGCTGGCTATGTGCAGGTAATTGGAGAAGTCTTTCTTTAATGTGGTGTGTCTGTTTCCTGAATCTGAATCAAATTCATACTGATTTTGCAGGCAGCTTTTCAAAAAGAGAAAGGAATAACAGACCCTCTTCGGACTGGTGCAATTCTTGCAGGACAACGGGAGATGATGGAGGTAGGCAAAAAGAAAAGAAGGAGAAGTTTTAGAATGTTTGGCAAAAGATTCATATTCATTAAGCATTGTTTCATGCAGGATGTCACATCTCATTTACTTGCTGAGGGAGTGCTGAAGGAGAAGATTATAAAGAACTTTTGATATAATCTCACAATTTTTAGATATGCTCTCTTCAACAGTTTAGCTTTGAATTCTCAATTCTTGGTCATTACCAGACTTTTATGTCCTGCATGCTAGGGCATTTGTTGTGCATGAGCTGTCATGTTTCAGAGATTAAGATGGCTAATTGAGCTCCAACAATAAAGGGCCACACATATCAAGAATTGAAGTCCTACCATGCTGGTGCTACTACCATCTCTCTTTGTGAATACATGAAAGGCCAACTGCTTTTTTCTCAGATAGTACTTATTACTTGGCTCCTAAGCTGATGCCTTTCAAGTCCTGAACACAGCTGTTATCTGGACTGGTGCCAATCACTGATGTAATTTTTTGCTGTCAAAATATTACAGTACATTTCCAATAAAACCATGCATGACAACTGCAAAAATTTTGCATTTTTGCCTTTTCATACATGTCTCGCATGAACGTTTCCTTGATTGGTTGGTAACAGCTCGGTTGGGGGGATTCTCTCTTGGTTGCTGTATTAGAATACTGCCCTGTCCCAATTCTGGTGTTATTTCAGCGGTTAGATATTGATGCTCATAGCTCAGTTATTTTCAGAACTCATTGGGCATATTTTTCATTAAAATTCAGACTGATTATTATTGATTGTGTCAGTTGCAGTCACTTCTGATGATCGGTCTTGTTTGTAACTCAATGTCGCTCAAATATTGAACGAGTTATCTGATGTATGCAATACAATCAAAATAGAATGGCTTATGGATTCACTATCTTTGGTTTGGGAAATTGGTGGTTATCAGTTTTTTTAAATCATGTGTTGTAATGTTTTTCTTGATTGAAGGGAAACTGGTGTTGTGTAAGAAAACATCCATATTTTGTGTGTGGTGGTGTCTCAATTTAATTTATGGATTGTCAAGGATATCTCACACATGGATGAGGTATAGTGTAAACTTAGGTCCACTTCATTGAACGCAAATCAAGTAGATGTATGTAGGTGTAGATGGGCATTGAATTATGCATGCCCACAAGGTCTTTTTGGGACTATTTCTAAACTATTTAGAATGAAAATATGTTAGGGATATCTTAGATTAAGCGAGGAAACCTTTTATTATTTGGACTATTTTAATTGGAAATGATCCCACTCCATTTTCATCACAATTTATTATGGGTCTTGATTTCTTTATATGGAATTATGATGTTGGATTGGTTGGAAAGTGCTATGCATGAGGTGAGCTAGGAAACTACTGTTTACTTGGTGATTGTGCATATATTCGACCATACATGTAAATGCCATTTAAAGGATGCACATAGGGCTTGCCCCATATCAGAGATTACTAAAACTTCATTAAATAAAGCATAATAATTCTAATTTAGAGGGCTTTTAGTATGCTGAAGGAAAGGTTCCCTATCCTGTTTAGAAGATGCGATATGGATTTTAGATAATGTTATTGCTTCTCTTGTATACTGTTTAATATGGAGTGGATGTGAGAGGCTGGTCTAGAATTTTTAACTCTCGATAGTCATATGGAGAAAGTACAAGTAATACTTGTTAGCTCATTGATGTAGCTAGGAGTAACATATGAAATTTAAATGGAAGAAATCGTCAACTTTGCTCAATATGCAACAAAAATAAGAGGCAACTATGTTAGATATACTCAATACTCCACCCTCAATCGACCACGAAAAATAAGAGGTATCTGTGTTAGATATACTCAAACACTCCACCGTCAATTGACCACAAATGATGCATTGTGCTCTAAGTTGCAAGGCCCCAATTGTGAGGAGAAGTCATTTTGAGAATTCAGATATTTGTGGAACCCTAATGTCCGACTTAGATGAGGTCTATGTGTGATCGTTTGATGATAATAGATAATTTTTATGAACCTATCCATGAGTTTAGGTAGGGCGTAAACTTTCGGGCCATTGGGTTGTCAGTGAAGGCAACAACAAAGGCTTTGTGGTGCCGCACAGTTTCCCCATAGAACTCTAATGAGGGGAGTGTAGAGGGGGGCTTTGCCCCTTTTGTATGGTCCAAGGGGCCAACTATTTCATCTCTTCCATTGTCTATGATGACTCCTATTGTAAAAGCTATATAAACATGGCCTATGCGAAGCTTTAGAAACCATTGCACACTATTAAGCCTTTCATCTAGAGTCTACCTAGATCGCCATCTTAGCTGCATATTGGTAGCACATAGGTGGACAAGCCATCTTTGTAGTTGCATTCCTCTTGGCAATTTGAGAATTTGAATTCTCTATCTTCCAATTTACGTCTCTCTTCGTCTGCATTTTCCTCACCTGTCCATTGACCTATTATGCCATGCTATTTTTTCTTACATGGTATCGAAGTTGAGGAGGCTCTGAATGGCGTAGAAGAAGAAGCACAAAGGTTTCAACAACAAATGAGAGAAAATATCAAGTGATGCATCATCATCTATAACTAGGAATCAAGGTGGTTCATCAACTGGAGTAGGTGGAGTGCAAGCAAGAGTAGCAATGATGCTAGTTATCCCAACATTGTGGATATGACCACCAACCTTCAAAGAAGGTAAATTTAATGGTACGAATTGCACCCTATGGAAGTTTAAAATCACTCATATCATTGATTCATATGAGCTTTTGGAGACCATGCCTGGGATTGATCATGAGCCTCAAGAAACACTTGATCCAAATAATCTTGGTCAAATGATTCTTCTTGGTTTTGATCTTTATGTGCTTGGAAATGTAGAAATGCAGATGCATTCTGTGCTCTAGTTACAAGTACTGATGATAGTGTTATGACGTTGATTCAACTTATGAAAGGCTTTTGAAACTTATAAATCAAATAGGGACTCATAACTTAGAGAATTAACTAGCAGTAGAAAGGTTTGCTAATGGCGAGATTATAGAGGTGTTCATCACTCACATAAAGACTCTACGTGACCAAATGACATGAGTAGACATACAAAAGTCAAGTGAGGAGATAGCTTGACGTCTTCGGATCTGTCCACCAAAGTTTGATGGCTTGCTAATTGTTCTTAATACTCAAATTAGACCTCAACCTCTAACTTTTGAAGAATTCAATGTGTTATTCATGGAGGAGGATCTGTAGCTTAAGGCAAGGAATGGTGGCAACAAAGGAGATGCTGCATTCACAACAAATACCAAATGAGGCAAACCAGACTCTTCAAAAGATGGAGACAAAAAGAAGAAAGACAAAAAGAAGTACAAGGGAGAATGCTTCAAGTGCAAGGAGAAATCCCATATGATTCAAGACTTTTGCACCAAGAACATAGAAGAGAAGAATGGTTCTTCAAAAAGTGGCAAGGTCAAGGAATCTTCCAATGCTACAAAAATAGATCTTGAGTTATTTGTAACGATAGAGCAAGTATTCTCCTGTGTTGAAGATTCAGGGATATATGACTCATGCGTATTGGACAATAGTGTTGAGATATCAAGCTCAACATGTGATGATCTAGGATAACACATATCACTTCTTTCATTTCTCTGACATGTATAGTGGTCACGCCAATATATGTCAGGGACACTTCATTGAGCTTTATTAGATTTATCTACCAAGAGTGATAGCACATTTGTTTCTTGCCAGCTCACTCATTCGCGGACATTAGGTTTTTCCTTATGTACTGGTCTTTATATATTGCAGTAGTTGTATTCTTATTTTAGGTCATTCTTGTACATTCCTTTTTATGTAATAGAAGAAGAAGAAGATCATTCTTCCTTGCCTCAATCTGCGTGTGTGCTTCTCCTTGAGAGTGAGAGTGTGTGTGTGAGCTCTCTTTCTTATCTCCTTCCTCATGACATGGTATCAGAGCCAGCGTGGTGGAGAAGGCGACGGTGAAGAATACGCGAAAAGGCATGGAGAAAACGCGATTCACAAACGACCTCCGTTTGCTATGAAAATCGGCGGGAAGGTAGATCAAAGTTTCGGAGCCATCTCGACCTCTGTTTTGAGCCCATAAGGTGGGGCCCACAAGAAAACCAGGTCAGTTTCAAAAATTGTAACTTGCGTTGTGTTCGGCAACACTCATATATTCCAGATCCGGAATTTCAAGCGATTCCGTGCATTGTTGATACACAAAAACTGTGTTTTTCTGAGATTGAACTGTCACATCATAGTGCGATAGTGTTCAAGCAGAAGTGCTGCTTGTAGTGTTTTGCAGTGTTGAGAATTGCTGCAGAAATGGCAAACACAGATGGAATGAGTCAGCTTATGAGTGATAAGCTGGACAAGAACAACTTCCATGCTTGGAGATTTGGAATGACGAATTTCCTGATGGGAAAGGGCTTCTAGAAGTACATCGAAGGAGAGAAGGAAAATGCTCTACAGTTACCAGAAAGGAATCAGAGTGCCGAGCAGTTAAGAGCATATGAGGAATGGAATCAAGGAGCACAAAAGCTAATGTATTGGCTATCTGTTAGCATATAGGATAACATGATTGGACACATACAGGATGCCAAGAATCCGAAAGAGGCTTGGAACAATTTGGTCACATTGTATGAGACGAATACAAAGGCATAGAAATTGCAACTCAAGAACGAGCTCCATACATTGGAGAAGAAGAGCATGCCAGTAAGTGACTACACCCTGAAAATCAAAAGCATATGTGAGTCACTTGCATCTATTGGCGTGAATGTAGATGATGATGATGATGATAAGTTTGAAGTGTGCCTTCGTGGTTTAGGAGCTGCATATAAGCAGTTCATAACTTCTATACAGACTAGGGAAAATATTTCGAATTTTGCTGATCTGGTATCTATGCTGATTATTGAAGAAAAGAATCTTGGTGAGGATTCAAACTCCCAAGGAAAATCTAGTTTTGAGCAGGTATTCTACTATGGCAGAGGAAGAGGTAGAGGTAGAGGATTTGGAAGTGGAAGAGGAAACAGTAACAAAGACCAAGGTCAACAACAGAATCATGTAGGAGGAAGAGAACAATTTCGAGGCAGGGGGAGCCAAAGAGGTTGCAAAAATTTCCAAAGAAATGATTCAGGTAATGACAGTAAAGGATGCTGGAATTGTGGTAAACCTGGATACTTTGAACGTGATTGCAGGTTGAAGAATCAAAATAACAAAAGGAAGCAAAATAACTATGCATCCACAAGTGCAGATGATTCTGAGAAGTTGTTCATGGTTCAACATCACATGATGAATACGATGTCTGCTGGTGTTTCAAAATCGAATGATAATGTCTGGTATGTTGATTCAGGTGCTTCAAATCACATGACCAGTCATGCAGAATGGTTTAGTAGTTTGTAGAAATTGCCAGTTCCTGGATATGTTGAAACAGGTGATGGTATATCGCATCCTATCGAGCATAGAGGAAACATAGCATTGTCTATGGAGGATGGGAAGGCAAAACATCTTGCTGATGTGTTGCGTGTTCCAAACATAACAACGAATCTGGATTTTGTTGGACAAATGGTCGACCCGGGATCCCAAGTCAGGTTCAATGATGATGGGTTATATGTAGAAGAGTACAAACAGGGTGGACGATTGATTGCCAAAGGAAACAAAGTGGGTAGGATGTTCACCTTAAATGTGAAAATTCTTGAAATGAATGCAACCATGTTTGCAAAAGGTGCAGGGGTTATTGCTGATATAGATATCTGGCACAAAAGAATCGGACATGCGAATCTGCAAAGGCTGAAATTCATGCAGTCAAAGGAGATCGTTCACGGACTACCAAATTTCAAGGTTTCCGAGATGCAAAAGGTATGTGCAGCATGTCAATTTGGTAAACAATCAAGATCATCATTCCCACGTGACAAGCATGTTAGTGAGAATGTGCTAGAAATAGTACATACAGATGTTTGGGGTCCTGCAAAGACCACATCTATGGGCGGTTGCAGGTTTTATGTTACTTTCATTGATAATCATACACGGAAAGTGTGGGTATATTTCATGAAAGAGAAGAGTGAGGTGTCCACTCACTTCAAAATTTTAAATCTATGGTGGAAAAGCAGACAGGGAAGTATATTCAAACATTGAGGTCTGATGGAGGAGGTGAATACATGTTAAATGACTTCAGCAACTTTTTTAAAAGTCATGGAATTTGACATGAGTTTTCATGCAGGTACACACCACAAGAGAATGGCGTTGCTGAACGCAAAAACAGTCATATTGTAGAAATAGCAAGAGCCTTGATGGCTGAGAAGAATATGCCACATTGTTATTGGGCAGAAGCTATGCATACGACTGTATACATTATGAACAGAACTCCAACTGATGTTGTACATCAAGTTACACCTAAAGAAAAGTTCACAGGTAAAAAGCCAAACTTATCACATATGAAAGTTTTGTTGAGATATCAAGATCAACATGTGATGATCCAGGATGACACGTACTAGTTTTTTGTTTCTCTGACATGTATAGTGGTCACGCTGGTATATGTCAGGGATACTTCATTGAGCTTTATTAGATTTATCTACTGAGAGTGATGGCACATTTGTTCCTTGCCAGCTCATTCATTCGCGGACATTAGGTTTTTCCTTATGTACTGATCTTTATATATCGCACTTGTTGTATTCTTGTTTTTAGGTCATTCTTGTACATTCCTTTTTATATAACAGAAGAAGAAGAAGAAGAAGAAGATCATTCTTCCTTGCCTCAATCTGTGTGTGCTTCTCCTTGAGAGTGAGAGTGTGTGTGTGAGCTCTCTTCCTTATCTCCTTCCTTGTGACATGGTATCAGAGCCAGCGTGGTTGTAGAGAGCTCGTGGGGAAGGCGACGGTGAAGAGTACGTAGCAAGGCGTGGAGAAAACACAATTCACAGACGACCTCCGTTTGCTATGAAAACTGTGTTTTTCTGAGATCGAACTGTCACGTCACAGTGCGACAGTGTTCAAGCAAAAAGTTCTGCTTGTAGTGTTTTGCAGTGTTTTGAATTGCTGCAGAAATGGCAAACGCAGATGAAATGAGTCAGCTTATGAGCGATAAGTTGGACAAGAACAAGTTCCATGCTTGGAGATTCAGAATGACGAATTTCCTGATGGGAAAACGCTACTAGAAGTACATCGAAGGAGAGAACGAAAATGCTCCGTAGTTACTAGAGAGGAATCAGACTACAGAATAGATAAGAGCATATGAGAAATGGAATCAAGGAGCACGAAAGGTAATGTATTGGCTATCTGTTAGCATACAGGATAGCATGATTGGGCACATACAGAATGCCAAGACTCCGAAAAAGCCTTGGAACAATTTGGGCACATTGTATGAGACCAATACAAAGGGACGGAAATTGCAACTCAAGAACGAGCTGCATACCTTGGAGAAAAAGAGCATGTCGGTAAGTGACTATACCCTGAAAATCAAAAGCATATGTGAGTCACTTGCATCTATTGGAGTGAATGTCGATGATGATGATAAGGTGGACGTATGCCTTCATGGTTTAGGAGCTGCATATAAGCAGTTCAGAACTTCTATACAGACCAGGGAAAATATTCCAAATTTTGGTGACCTGATATCTATGCTGATTATTGAAGAAAAGAATCGTGGTGAGGATTCAAAATTCCAAGGAAAGCCAAGTTCTCAGCAGGTATTCTACTCTGGCAGAGGAAGAGGCAGAGCTAGAGGTTTCGGAAGTGGAAAAGGAAACAATAACCAAGACCAAGATCAACAACATAATCATGCAAGAAGAAGAGGACAGTTTCCAGGCAGGGGGAGCCAAAGAGGTCGCAGAAATTTCCAAAGAAATGATTTGGGTAATGATAATAAAGGATGCTGGAATTGTGGTAAACATGGATACTTTGAACTTGATTGCAGGTTGAAGAATCAAAATAACAAAAGGCAGCAAAACAACTATGCATCCACAAGTGCAGATGATTCTGAGAAGCTGTTCATGGTTCAACATCACATGATGAATACGATGTCTGCTGGTGTTTCAAAATCGAATGATAATGTCTGGTATGTTGATTTAGGTGCTTCAAATCACATGACCAATCATGCGGAATCGTTTAGTACTTTGCAGAAATTGCCAGTTCCTAGATATGTTGAAACAAGTGATGACACATCACATCCTATTGAGCATACAAGAAACATAGCACTATCTATGGAAGATGGAAAGGTAAAACATCTTACTGATGTGCTGCATGTTCCAAATATAATAAAGAATCTAGTTTCTGTTGGACAAATGGTTGACCAGGGATTACAAGTCAGGTTCAATGTTGATGGATTATATGTAGAGGAGTACAAGCAGGATGGATGATTGGTTGCCAAAGGAAACAAAGTGGGTAGGGTGTTCATCTTAAATGTGAAGATTCCTGAAATGAATGGAGCCATGTTTGCAAAAGGTGCAGGAGTTATTGCTCATATAGAGATCTGGCACAAACGAATTGGACACGCAATTCCGCAAAGGCTGAAATTGATGCAGTCAAAGGAGATTGTCCATGGACTACCAAATTTCAAAGTTGCAAAAATGCAAAAGGTATGTGCAGCATGTCAATTTGGTAAGCAGTCAAGAGCATCGTTTCCACATGACAAGCATGTTAGTGAGAATGTACTAGAAGTAGTACATACAGATGTTTGGGGTCCAGCAAAGACCACATCTATGCGCGGTTGCAGGTTCTATGTTACTTTCATTGATGACCATACACGCAAAGTATGGGTATATTTCATGAAAGAGAAGAGCGAGGTCTCACTCACTTCCAGAATTTTAAAGCTATGGTGGAAAAGCAGACATGGAAGTACATTCAGACATTAAGATCTGATGGAGGAGGTGAATACATGTCAAATGAGTTCAGCAGTTTTCTAAGAAATCATGGAATTCGGCGTTAGTTTTCATGCAGGTACACACCACAACAGAATGGTATTGCTGAATGCAAAAATAGACATATTACAAAAATAGCAAGAGCCTTGATGGCTTAGAAGAATATGCCTCATTGTTATTGGGCAAAAGCTGTGCATACTGCTGTATACATCATGAACAAAACTCCAATTGCCGCTGTACATCAAGTTCCACCTGAAGAGAAGTTTACAGGTAAAAAGCCAAACTTATGACATCTGAAAGTTTTTGGCTATATTGCATATGTACATGTTCCAGATGAATTGAGGATGAAGCTTGATCCAAAAGCAGAAAAGTGTGCCTTCATTGGATACTCACTTGAGCAAAAGGGATATAAATGTTATAACCGAGTCACACGAGAGGTAAAGGTGAGCAGAGATGTGGTATTTGATGAAATGTCAAGATTCTATGCAGATGCCAAAGAAGGACTGAATCTTGAACCAAATGACAAAGAGAATGCTGAAAGATCAAGTGCAAAATCTCAAGTTTTGAGTGGACTGGATGCATCATCAAGAAATAGTTCCAACTCAAATCCATGGAGTGGAAGATTGTGTGGAAATTTCAGTCCAGCAAATTCATCAAATACATCCAAGAAAGGTAAAGAAAAGCTTTTTGCTGGTAGTAAAACATGTGCAGGTTTTGAAGATGTTGATGGAGATTCAAGCGGTTCAGAAAAGAGTCTTGATCAAGAACTTGGATTGCCCTCTGTGAAGACTCCAGGAGTAAGAAGGGCACATGCAGATGATACAAGGAGAAGTGAGCTAGGACCAAGAAGATCGGAATTCAGTGCAATGATTGACGTAAGACAGTTATATGGCTCGTCATTGTGCTACATGACAAAGGTAATACAAGATTCTAAACCTTCTTGCTTTGAAGATGCAATTGGAATTGCAGATTGGGAAAACGCTATGGATGAGGAGATGGCTACACTTTATGGAAATGATACATGGAAGCTGGTTCCATTGCCGCAATGAAAGAAACCCATAGGCTGCAAATAGGTTTACAAGGTAAAGCATAATGCTGATGGTAGCATAAGCAGGTATAAAGCATGATTGGTAGCTATAGGATATGCACAGACATATGGCATTGATTATGAGGAAACATTCAGCCCTGTAGCTAAAACGTCTACTGTCAGAACACTTGTTGCATTAGCTACAACAAAAGGATGGACTTTGCATCAGATGGATGTGAAGAATGCTTTCCTACATGGTGAGTTAGAGGAAGAAGTATATATGGACCAACCACAAGGATATGAAGATTCAACGCATCAAGAATATGTTTGCAGGTTGCAAAAGGCTTTGTATGGGATGAAGCAAGTCCCTCGTGAATGGCATGCAAGGATTACTGATTACTTAACCATCATTGGGTTTTCTATGTGTGATGCAGATCACTCACTATATGCAAGGAAAGATGATGATGGCATCACTATTGTGGATATTTATGTTGATGACCTGATTGTAGGTGGTGATAATGAAAGAAGCATCAAAGAGGTAAAGCAACTTTTTATGCAGGAATTTGACATGAAAGATCTTGGTGTGCTGCGCTATTTCTTGGGCATTGAGTTTATACATACAAAAACAGGTGTATGGATGTCGCAAAGGCAATATGCCTTGAATATGCTGCAAAAGTATGGTATGGCTGATTGTAAGCCAATTTCTATGCCATTAGATCAAAATTTGAAGTTGGACACTACATCAAGTGAAGCACTGGAAAATGCTACTATGTACACGAAAATTATGGGAAGTTTATATATCTCACAATTACAAGGCCTGATCTAAGTTATACTATTGGACTTGAAAGTCAGTTTATGCAGGTTCCCAGGAAGCCACATTTGGATGTTCTGAGGCACACTCTACGTTATGTGAGTGCTACTTTGGATTATGCATTGTTTTATGAGGCTGGTGTAGATTTACACGTTTATGGATACACTGATGTCGATTGGGCTGGTAGCATTCCAGATAAAAGATCTACTAGTGGTTTTCTATTCTCACTTGGGAGTGCAGGTATTACATGGAGCACCAAGAAGCAACCAACTGTTGCTTTGTCAAGTATAGAGGTTGAGTATAGAGGTGATGCAATGGCAGAATGTGAGGCATCATGGTTGGAGATGCTACTTGCAGATTTAGGTGTGGAAGTGCAAAAGCCTATCACCATTTATTGTGATAATCTTAGCAGCATACAATTAGCACAGAGCCCTGTTTTCCATGCTCGAACAAAGCATATCGAGGTACATTATCACTTCATTAGAGAGAAGGTATTAGCAGGTGATATTGATCTTCTTTATGTGAGAACAGATGAGTAGGTTGCTGATATTTTCACCAAAGCACTTAGAGGTGAGAAGTTGAAGAAGTTTCGAGAGATGCTTGGATTATAGGATATGGTGTTGAGCTTGAGGGGGAGTGTTGAGATATCAAGCTCAACATGTGATGATCCAAGATGACACGTACCAGTTTTTTGTTTCTCTGACATGTATAGTGGTCACGCCGATATATGTGAGGGATACTTAATTGAGCTTTATTAGATTTATCTACCAAGAGTGATGGAACATTTGTTCCTTGCTAGCTCACTCATTCGCGGACATTAGGTTTTTCCTTATGCCTGATCTTTATATATTGCACTTGGTGTATTCTTGTTTTTAGGTCATTCTTGTACATTCCTTTTTATGTAATAGAAGAAGAAGAAGATCATTCTTCCTTGCCTCAATGTGTATGTGCTTCTCCTTGAGACTGAGAGTGTGTGTGTGAGCTCTCTTCCTTATCTCCTTCCTCGTGAAAAGTTTTTGGATGTATTGCATATATACATGTTCCAGATGAGCTGAGGATGAAGCTTGATCCAAAAGCAGAAAAATGTGTCTGCATTGGATACTCCTTTAAGCAAAAGGGATGTAAATGTTATAACCCACTCACACTACATGTGAAGGTGAGAAGAGATGTGGTATTTGATGACATGTCAAGCTTCTATGTAGATGCCAAAGAAGAACTGAATTCTGAACCAAATGACAAAGAAGATGCTGAAAAATCAAGTGCAGAATCTCAAGTTTTGAGTGGACTGGATGCATCACCAAGCAATATTTCCAACTCAAATCCATGGAGGGAAGATTGCGTGGAAATTTTAGTCCAGCAAATTCATCAAATACATCCAAGAAACGTAAAGAAAAGCTTTTTGCTGGTAGTAAAACATGTGTAGGATTTGAAGACGATGGAGATTCTGGCAGTTCAGAAAAGAGTCTTGATGAGGAACTTGGACTTCCCTCTGTGAAGACTCCAAGAGTAAGGAAAGCACATTGTTGGGGGATTCTTGGACAAGAAGGGATTTGAGTGTTTGTAGGGGAAAAGGGAAAGACCAGAAGAAAGATACACATTAGAAGCCTCTGTTGATTGATTATAAGAAGACAAATACAATGGTGATGCACAATACAATCCAATAATACAACCCAATGCTTCTGTGCAAATCCCACAGAGTGCTCAATCACAAATACCAAATACCCAAGGGTCTTGTTGCTGCCGGCCTTCTCTGCACCAGACGTCCACCTTCTCCAAGCCTACACTTGTGCGCACCTTGCACCAAGCTTCCAATAAGGGGGAGGGTTGGACACCTTCTGTCGGCACGCGCACAGCTTCAATGAGTCCTTGGGATCCTTGGGATGAATGGCTTAGCACTTCTCTGCACACTTCCTTGGTCACTCTTCATGTGCACCTTGCACTTTACTTCTCTGCATTGCACACTGTGTGTCCCTTGCACTTCTCTCTCTTGCTTCACTTAGACTATGCCCACCTTGCTTCCTCTTGCTTAGTCCCTCAAGAATAGTCCTTGCCTCCATTTGAGTGTCGATTCACGTACGCTCCTAATTGCAAGAGTATCTTGGTGCTCACTTGATGTCCCAAGATTGTCTCCTCCAATGGGCAGCCAACGAATCCCTGTTTTGTCCTATAGTGACTTTAGACTAAAACAAAAATTTTAATTGGGGGCCATCCTTTCACTTCTACGTACTCTGCCACTTCACATGCCTTCACATTTTGCCTTTAATTCTTCACTTTTGAACCTTAGGGAAATTAGAGAAATACTCCTGCAACCTGCACCCAACTTTCTCCAATTTACCCTTTGTGAACAATTAATTGTGCACTACCTGTGCACTTTGACCCTTGACCTTGGACACTTTGACTTTGCCTATGTTGACTTTGATCAGTATGAATCTGGGGCTCAATAGATGCCCACCACCTAATGCGCTCTCCGTCCCGGAGAGACCACAAGGCAATTTAACATAAAGGAACAACAAAAGAATTACATAGGAAACCGATAAAGGGACGAAGTTATTTTATTTTAATATCGAGAGAAATCGACATTATTAGATGCATATTGAATGCTTTATTGTTTGGTTTCTTATTGAAAGGAAGCCTGAAGCTTGAGAATGCTAAGCTAAGAATATTATGGAAGAGGGAGATTGACTCCAGCATCTGAGGGTCGGGGAGAGGAAGGCAGTGGAACGGAAGTTTGTTCAATCATGAGTTGGAGTGAACTAAGGCATTGCCTTAGTTGATCCCGTTCTCTTTTAATACGACGACACAAAGCATTATCGCATAAACCCATGGAAAAGCGATTTTGGAGATTTGATAAGGCTTTAGTGGCTGAATCAGCCATATCCCGATATTTATCTCTTTCTTCCTTGAGCAATTGCACCGATTCTTGGAGAGAGTGCCATTGAGTAGTGGCCATCCTATTGATGTTATCGATAATAGCGATATACAGCTGATGAATGGATGCCGCTGCTAAAATCGAATCCAAAGATACCCTAGCACTACCAATAGCGATCGCACTTGCATCACGGATTAAATTTAAGAAGGAGGGTGCCGTAGGGATGTCAGCTGTTGGGGCAGGTGGGAAGGGATTATCAGAATGATGAGGAGTAGGTGGAATAGATGTGTGGTGGCCAATAGTAGCGGGAGTTGGAATAGATGAAGGAATTGGAGGCCGAGGGGAAGGAGAGACAGGGTCGAGGAGGTAGGGGCTGAGAAGATACTGCTGGGTGAGAAATGACTTGGGAAGGAGATTTCAAATTATTCAGAGGGGTGCTGAGGCTATGATTGGAGGCCTATGGAGGAATGGAAGGAAGATCATTGGTGATGTAGATAGGTGTGGAGGCGGAGGCTGAGTCAAGCGCGATATGAGGGGATTGAGGGAGGCTTGAAGTAGAGGGATGATAGATGGCGCTAGTACGGGCTCGGACTTGCCTTGAGTGAGTGTTAATTGATGGAAGTAAAGTAGGAGTGACTGACTGAGGAATGCTACGAGCGGGTTGTGATGGTAAATGATATATCCAAGCTAGGAACGGAGCGGAGTAAATAGAGAAGGATTTAGAGCCCCCAGTCAGAGCCTCTTGAAGGCGACGTGACCTTAATTGTAAGGATCCATAGATGAGGGCAGCATAGGGGTATGGACAGCTGTTGAGGAAGCAAAAAAGAGGATCAACAATTCTAATGTTGGACCATGGGATGGAAGAAGACGGACTACGCAACAGAAAGAAAAAAATGAACGAATTAAGGATAGAAAACATTCGCATGGAAAAGCGGGCGTTGTAGTCAAAACGTTCCCGAAAAAATCAATAGTGGCATTGTGGGATAAACCAAAATATAAAAAGGGGGGATTGCGAAAAGTGATTAGCGAGGATCCCAGACCCTCCGCAATAGCGGGAATGGAAAGATGACCAGATAAAAAATGAGGAAATAGATGAAGACCTTCGTAAACATTGTTATTATTGGTAGGGTCATTCAAAAGAACATTTGCTAATCCCCAGAGACCCACATGATGAAGGTTTTCTTTAGAAAACAGGCGAATCAGTTCGACAGAGGGTAAGGATAAATGAATGCAAATCTTGAGTCTCAAATCAGCAGGAGTAAATATGCAGACGTAATCGGCGGAAGGTGAATTAGGTTGAGAATGTGGAGAATTGGAGGGAATGGAAGCAATGGAAGGAGAGTTTTCTCGAGGGATGGAAGGTGGACTATATAACGTAGTTGAATGGGATGGTACTGAGTAAGTGGGAATAGAAAGAAAAGGGGGATCAGGATTGGAAAGTTGAAGGATACTGCTGTCTCGATTATGAGATGATGGCAACGGAGGGAGGGAGATGGGTGATGCAATGGGTTGGTGGTCAAGATCAGGTTGTGTGGGTTGATGGGCAATATGGGCTGAAGCAGGTTGTGTGTACTCAGGAGGGGGATAATGTGGTTGGCTTGTGTGCAGTGCCGAAGGGGTAAGGTCAGAAGGGTCCTCTGTTGCCAGAGACTTGTCCATGACTATAGCAAGAGTTCGAACGACCGCTGATGAGTTCAAAATCCGATAGGTGAACATTGAATGAAGTGTGGCTGAAAGTTGAACAGGGGCTGAAAGAAGAGGGCTGGGATGGTTGGAGGGATCCTAACAGGAGGGGTTGGAAGATGGGAGCTGGGATTGGTGGAGGATGGTGGTGATAGTAGGCTTGGGTGGGTGGGGATGGTGTGGTGGAAGGAGTGGGGAGAATGGGATGCGGATGTGTACTTGTCAAGGGTTGCTGGCAGAGGTTTTGTGGAATTGCAGGCGGATGGTGTTGAAATTTTGCCTGGAGGGTGTGGAAATTTGGCCTGGGCAAGGTTACCGCAGAGAGGGTGGGGGATCCGAGTGAGAAGAGGGAAGGGTGGAGAGGGTGGGTGGGTGGGTGGGTGGGTGGGTGGGTCATTGGTACTTCGGGGAGGGAGGGGAGAAGGTGGAGGAGGGGGAGATCGTGGAGATGGAGGGAAGGGTGGGGTGGAGGAATCTATTGAGGCATGGTAAAGATGGGGAGGTAAGGGGGTGGTGGTGGAGGCGGGTAGGAAGAGGTGGGGGAGGAGGGGATCCGTGGATGGGGGAGGGGAGAGGAGGGGTTAGAGGTGGAGGCGATAGCAGATATGGTGGGGGAGGGAGAGGTGGGGGACACCTGGAGGCATAGACTAGAAAATGCGTGAGGGGAGAGAAGGTGTTGAAGGTGGAGGTGGGGAGGAAGAGGCGGATAGGAGGGGAAATTCGTGCTGCGGGAGGGAGGGGAGCACCTGGGAGGCGGGCGAGGATGGTTTGACGTAGGGAGAGGTGGGGTAGTTGGTGGCGGTGTGGTGAGGTGGGATTAGATGGTGAAGGCGGGTGGGGATAGGTGGGGGTGGTGGGAGAGGAGAGGAGGTTGAGGCGCTGCGGTGGCCATGTATGCGGGAGGGGATAGGTGGTGATGGAGGGAGCGGAGGGGTGGTCGTAGGCACTGTGGTGAGGGGAGGTAGATGGTGGAGGCAGATGGGGATAGGTGTGGGTGGTGGGAGAGGAGGGGAGGTTGAGGCGCGGGAGGGGATAGGGGTTGATGGAGGGATAGGAGGGGTGGTCGGTGGCAATGTGGTGAGGGGGGGTAGATGGTGGAGGCGGGTGGGGATAGGTGGGGGTGGTGGGAGAGGAGGGAAGGTTGAGGCGCGGGAGGGGATAGGTGGGGGTGGAGGGAGAGGAGGGGTGGTCGGTGGCACTGTGGTGAGGGGGGTAGATGGTGGAGGCGGGTGGGGATAGGTGGGGCTGGTGGGAGAGGAGGGAAGGTTGAGGCGCGGGAGGGGATAGGTGGTGATGGAGGGAGAGGAGGGTGGTCGGTGGCGCTATGGTGAGGGTAGATGGTGGAGGCGGGTGGGAGGGGATAGGTGGTGATGGAGGGAGCGTAGGGGTGGTCGTAGGTGCTGTGGTGAGGGGGGGTAGATGGTGGAGATGGATGGGGATAGGTGGGAGTGGTGGAGAGGAGGGAAGGTTGAGGCGCGGGAGGGAATAGGTGGTGATGGAGGGAGAGGAGGGTGGTCGATGGCACTGAGGTGAGGGGGGGTAGATGGTGGAGGCGGACGGGAGGGGATAGGTGGTGATGGAGGGAGCGGAGGGGTGGTTGTAGGCACTGTGGTGACGGGGGGGTAGATGGTGGAGGCAGATGGGGATAGGTGGGGGTGGTGGGAGAGGAGGGAAGGTTGAGGCGCGGGAGGGGATAGGTGGTGATGGAGGGAGAGGAGGGTGTTCGATGGCACTGTGGTGAGGGGGGTTAGATGGTGGAGGCGGGCGGAAGGGGATAGGTGGTGATGGAGGGAGCGGAGGGGTGGTCGTAGGCACTTTGGTGAGGGGGGGTAGATGGTGGAGATGGGCGGGAGGGGATAGGTGTGATGGAGGGAGCGGAGGGGTGGTCGTAGGCGCTGTGGTGAGGGGGGGTAGATGGTGGAGGCACATGGGGATAGGTGGGGGTGGTGGGAGAGGAGGGAAGGTTGAGGCGCGGGAGGGGATAGGTGGTGATGGAGGGAGAGGAGGGTTTTCGGTGGCACTGTGGTGAGGGGGGGTAGATGGTGGAGGTGGGCAGAAGGGGATAGGTGGTGATGAAGGGAGCGGAGGGGTGGTCGTAGGCACTTTGGTGCGGGGGTGGTGGATGGTGGAGGCGGGTGGGGATAGGTGGGGGTGGTGGGAGAAGAGGGGAGGTTGAGGCTGAAGATGGCTATGGTGGAGGGGGAAGATGGGAGGCGGGGCAGTGGTAGAAGTGGGGGAGGGGGTAATGAGGGTACGGCAGTGGAGTAGGGGGGAGGGTGGAGGTGGCGGTGTGAGTGTGGGATGAGGTTGATGTGGGGAGGAGGGGGTTGAGGGAAGGAGGGAGAGGATAGGAGGGTAGTGGTGGAGATGGAGGTGGTTAGGAAGAGTCGGGGATGGCGGAGAGGATGAGGATGTGGGAGGGGAGAGGAGGGGTTGGAGGTGGAGGTGGGTAGGAAGAGGTGGGGAAGGAGGGGATCCATGAGGGAAGGAGGGGGAGGATAGGAGAGTAGAGGTTAATGTGGGGGGGAAGATGGAGGAAGGGGGACATGTGGTGACACATGGAAGAGGGAGATTGTTGGGAGGCGAGGTAGGGGAGGTAGAGTTGGTCTGATGCACAAGAAGACCACCTCCGGCTGAGTAGGCTTGAAAAATCTCCACAACGATCGACTGTCTCCTTGATCTAGGACTCCAATTTATAGCTAAGGGAATCAACAATAAAGGGTGGTTTAGGTGATAAAGCATGTGTAAAAGAGAGGGCTTACATAGATTACTTTCCATCCACAAGAAAGTGAACTAAAGGAAAGGGCAAAATCCAAAGACCCATTTATAACTAGAGAGCCATACAATTAAGAAAACAACGCAAAAATAATGCGTGAGAAACTCTTTATAAGGTAAAAAGAACATTTATTGAAACAAAAGAAAAAATAAAGAATACGCTGTTGTCGTGATTAGGATTCAAACCTTGGACATCAAATTACAGACACCAACACAAAGCCCTAATAAAAAAGAATTTTATGAGTATGATGTTTGAGATGGACATTATCAACACATTTAATACTGGTGAAATCTATACTTATATGTGGATCTGATTGCATATAAGTGCTCGATATATTTTGTTTCTATTTCTTGTATTTGAATGGTGACTTTGGTTGTTTGATCACTTTGAAACCGAGAGTATCAATGAAATAAACATAGCAATGCGTGAGGAAAATTGAGAGATTATGTATGGTAAGTATACATTTATGTGTGTGTCTTTATGACTCATATGAGTTCTTATAAATCTATTGAGGAACATACATAGGAATGCATGCACGTAAAGGCATTACATGTGGACATATAAACATAAGGAGAGTGTGAGAGCATGTAATTTAAAGTGTAACTTATGTGTGTACGCATGAACCTGTATATGTATAGGTTTATATATATGCATAAATGTGTTTTCAGTGGGGCGTACATGCGAGGATGATCCTATAAGGAAAGGAAATATAAAGGATCAGAAATCACGTGCGCTATTCTGGAGCTTGGAAATTTTCCGGATGGTGGCAGGTAATCCAGGATCTAAGGGATATTCACAGGAATCAAGAAAGGAAGGCGGTAGATTTCGGGACCTGGACAGAGGGGCTTTTCAGCACACAGTAGCAAAAAGGCTTCTATTGATTTAAGTGTGCAGTTATAGTATTGGAAAAGGCGATTATGTTCTATTGTGGGAAGGATTATATATAAATGGATGCTGTAAGCCGTCGGACTATATTTTCATAATTCCTATATTTTCCTATCCCGCACGAATCGAAAGTTCATAGCAAAGTGTTGTATCTTTTTATCAAGCAATGAAAAGACATGGCAGTGACTCTCCGGTGACGACGAGGTGAATCGCCAGACTGTCTGTCTGGGCGATTGCGGTCATTGGAGACGCTGTGGTGTATGATTCATGAAATCCTGAGTCCTGTTAACTCTTACTTTGTTTAATTACATGGATTTGTGATTAACTCAGTACTGTTAAGTGGCCGATAATAAGTCTGTGTAACGGTGTTGAATAACTCCTGCGTTGCGTACTGTGAAAAGACTAACCAGAATTTCGACAATAAGCTATATAAAGGATTCGATATTGAACACTAACGTACTACGCATTGAATAAGTTAATTGGGAAAATTAAGTTACAGGGCCTCTGATTTATCAGACCCCTACCACTCCCAAGAACCCGAAAGAGCTTAAAAGTGCCTGTGACGGAAACACACTTTTAACACTGGCGCCGTCTGTGGGAAGGTGGCATAGACTGTGAATAATCAGTAAGGTGGAGTAGTATGCAAGTGGTGCAGAGGTGATATATGCCGGTTACTCGGTCCGGCGAGTCGTATCCGAAGTACAGGAGAGACCAGCATCCCTGCACAATACCAAATTTGTTAGGGACACCCCCAGGTGGCAGAAGCATAGACCGGTTAAGCCCAGTTGTCAAAGGAACGGAGCCAGTTAGCAGTGATTCCGGTACCATTCTGGTGACACATGCTGAAATTCCGGTAGATTCCGGTGTAATTTCGGTACAGTCCGCAGAAGGTACAGTAACTGCGGAGTGTACAGGGACGTAGTGTGCAGTTGACCTAACACCATCTGGTCAGGATTCAAACTTTTCCGAGGATAAAGTGGTGTTACCTAGAGAAATCATTGCCGGTGAAAGAATACCCTGTTTTGGGGAAAGTTGAATAAATTCCAGTGACAGTTCGGTCCCAGTTGCAGGGAATTTACAGTTTTTCGGTGACCGTGTGATACTCCCTGGTGAATCTTCATTTTGGACACCACTGTTCGGGGCAAATTTGCCTACTTGGGATATCAAGGTTGAGGATAGGCTCTTCGATTTGGAGATCCGTAAGAGATTGAACGCTATTTTCAAGCCGGAAGGTGAGCAGTCTGACCACACAGATTCCGAAGGACTAGAAACACCTCCTCAGAACTCAGGAGACAACAACGGTACCACTAATAGCACCATGAGTGGACAACAACAGCAGCAACAACAACAACAGCAACAACAATAGCAGCAACAGCAACAGCCACTTCCACTTCGACCTGTTCCAACAGGGGTGACATACACAAAGTTCGGTGGATTTCCAGGTGATGATCCTGATGCACATGTGCATACCTTTGAGATAAGTTATGCCGTACTGAACCATCCAATCGATCCGGCATACAAGGCCATCGTATTCCAGTCAATATTAGTCAATGAAGCAGTGAGGTGGCTAACAGAGTATGATATCAACCATTTCGTTACCTATGAGGCGGTGCCGAAATTTTTGATTACTTGCAGAACAATAGACAGAAGCCGCACCAGACTGTTTAGGAATATGCCACATTATTTAGAACTCATTTAAGACAATTGCCTCCGGCACATGCTAATTTACCGGATGATGTTATAACCCAGTGGTTTATTAATGGTTTGACCCCACAGCTAAGACAAATCATGATCATCCGCTGCGTGGGTGCTATAACACTAGATGCTGTTATTGCGATGGCTCTACAACTAGAGCATAAAGTTGGAGGATTCACTAAAGACTTGGAGTGGCTAAAAGCCAGCAAGAACATTATAGATGATCCGGCTAAACAGATGTATTGCACCAAGTGCAAAAATCCAGGGCACACCAGTGCTACCTGCGCCTTTAATCAGATATATTGTGCCATCTTCAATACCACCGGACACTCAACCGAAAATTGTGCGTATAATGCCAAAGTGCAGGGACGAGCAGCTGTAAACGCCATTATACAAGAACCAGGTCAGCCAGCAATCCACTATGTGCCACCGCAGATGCGAAACAATCAACCGCAAGGATACCAAAATTACCGAGGACAGCGGAATACCAATTTTAATGCAAATCGATGGCAGGCAGGTACATCAGCGGAAGGTGCTTCCCTGCCACCACCTCGATGTCACTTTTGCGGTGAGATTGGTCACATCTGGAGATTTTGCAAGGATGCAGCCGAATATGACAAAAGAAAGAAAGAGCGTCAAAACCCGATGACCAACATGGTCTATATCTCGCCAGTGGAATCACAAGTAGCAGTGATCCAAACAAGATCGGGTAAGCAGTTGCAACCAGAAGCTGAGGTGTTTGAACCTGGTATCCGCGAACAACAACGAATGTATACCAAGGGCAGTCAGTGGGCCGCTAAAGAACCAACCGTATTCCCTGATCCAATTTCGATGACACAGGCTCCCCTGCCAAAGGTGAGAGCGCATGAACAAGACCCTACCCTAGTAACAGGAGAATCATCATCAGAATCAGTGAAGAGTGCAATTCCAACAGACCAGGTATGGGATATTCTCTCGAAGGCTTCAATTACACTCCCTTTGGGGCAGCTACTCGCCTTGGTGCTCGGAGTTAGGCAGCAATTCTAGCAACAGGTCAGCCCTGGATCTCCTAGTACTTCGGTGACTACAACAATACAACAGGAAGCTGATTCTACGGTGGATCATTCAGTCCCCTTAATCACGATATGGCATAAAAATCACAAGATTACTCAAGTGCTAATTGATGGCGGTTCGGGTGTGAACATAGCAATTGCAGCTCTTTGCAAGAAATTGGGGTGGACCCAGCTCAAGCCTGTCCAATTCTTTGTTAGAATGGTAGAACAATCCCGAGTTCATCCGGTGGGATTAGTACGGAATATCCCGATTACTTTGCAGGGTACCACGTTCAAAATGACTTTTGTAGTCTTAGAACTGCCAGAATCCAGCCTCGGCTATAATCTTCTTTTCGGTCGACCCTGGTTGAAACATGCCAAAGTTATACAGGATTGGTCAGCGCAGGAATTGACTTTCAAAGATAATCACCGTAAATATGTTGTCAAACTGGATGCCATTCAACCCTGTGAGCTTCATGCCAGACCCTATGTAGCAGAGCCGGTCCACATGTTGGATGGTTTATCTGATGATGAAGAAGAGGCGTTTCTGAAGAACAATAAAGATTTGATTTCCTTAGGTACTATAGATCTTCAAGCTATAGCAGACAATTGGAGTCTGGAAGCCTATACGGTTGTTCCCGTGACCGGAGATGCAGATGCAGATGATAGTGTTGCTATGGATGGAGCCACTCTACATCAACTTTTACAATCAGCTGACGACTTGGGGAAACCTCGTCAATTTTATGTCCTAGAAGACCAGTTAGTAACCTATAATTTGGGTGATGAAGTTAACCCGCGACCTGTTAAGATTAAGGCAGGACTGTCCGAGGCATTTCAAGATGACTTGATCCGACTCCTGCGTGAGTTTTCTGATGTTTTTGCTTGGGACTATCGCAATATGAAAGGTCTTGATCCGCGGATCTATCAACATCGGGTAGTGCTCAAACCTGAGGCAAAGCCAATTAAGCAATCCAGTTACCGAATGAATCCAAATTATGCAGCACAGGTCAAAGCAGAACTCGATCGGTTATTGAAGGTGGGATTCATTGTACCAATCAAACACGCTGAATGGATATCTTCGATTGTGATTGTTCCGAAGAAAAATAAATAACTGCGAATCTGTGTGGATTACCGGAAACTGAATGCGGCCACGGTACATGATCCATTTCCTCTTCCCTTTCTTGACACAATGCTCGACAGAGTGGCCGGGCACAAAATGTACTCTTTTCTGGATGGCTACAGTGGTTATAACCAGGTCAGAATGGCCAAACAAGATATATCGGAAATAGCTTTCATTACGAACTGGGGTGTTTTTGCTTGTACAGTCATGTGGTTTGGGTTAAGGAATGCTCCCAGCACATTTCAACGCTGTATGCAAGAAATCTTCTCACCCTACCTGACTACTTTTATGCAAGTCTATTTAGATGACTTCTCCTTATTTGGCAAGATTGTGGCGCACTTGTATCATTTACGGTGCTACTTTGAGAAATATCGTGAATACCGACTCTGCCTAAACCCGACAAAATCTGTTTTTGCGGTTTCTTATGGTAAACTCCTTGGACACATTATATCTGCACAAGGTATCCAAGTCGATCCAGACAAAGTTGCAGCTGTGTTGGAAGCACCCATTCCTACAACGTCGAAAGAAGTTATGCGCTTCCTGGGTCAAATCCGGTGGCATGACAGGCATCTACGGTGGCTAGCCCATTTAGCAACACCACTTAATCGGCTAATGACTAGTACTCCATGACAGTTCGAATGGACTCCGGAATGCCAAACTGCATTTGATCGTCTAAAAGGATTATTGACGCAGGCTCCAATTTTGCAACCTCCTGACTGGGACCGCCCATTCCATGTCTTTGTAGATGCATTGGATATAGCCATTTGTAGTGTTTTAATGCAGCAAACGGATAAATGGTTTCGGCCTGTCTACTATGTAAGTCGTCGACTCACTTCTATGGAAAGGAATTATTCAGTGACCAAAAGAGAATGTCTCAGGTTGGTGTATTCTGTGAAGAAATTCCGGCATTATTTGCTCGGCCGAAAATTCACCTTTCACGTGGATCATGCCACACTTGTATATCTAGTCCGGCAGCAACAATTAGGTGTTCGCTTGGCTTGTTGGGTTTTATTGCTACAGGAGTTCGACTATGAAGTGATTCATCGACCCGGTACAACACATGCCTTAGAAGATTTTCTCTCTCGGTTGGATTCCGATGAAGCTCCGGTGGGCGTTGATGATACCACACCAACAATTTATGCTGCTGACCCATCTTGTGAGGAGTCTACTGAACATCCTGTGCCGCCTACCTACTATGATACGTTGTTAACTTTTCTGACTGATGGGTGTCTTCCCCCTCATACACCTCCTGCTATGCGTCGGAAAATTGCAGTTTACAGTTGCAGATTCCGGTTGATTATAGGACAACTATACTACATGGATCATACTGGTGTCTTACTTGGTTGTATTCCACCACATGAAGCAAACTCGGTTATTGCTATGGCACATTCAATACTCTCTAGTGGACATTTTGCAGCAGATCTTACTCACCGAAAAATTCTGCAAAGTGGGCTTTGGTGGCCTACCATGTATAAAGATGTGACTCAGTTTGTGCAGCAGTGTGACACTTGTCAACGATCTAGACAACCATTACAACGCCATTTATTTCCTCTGCAACTTGTTTTACCTTTGGAACCTTTTCAGAAGTGGGGTCTTGATTTTATTGGGCCGATCACACCACCAACAATCCTTAGCAACACTGTCTACATTCTGACCTGTACAGGTTACGCTACTAGGTGGGCAAAAGCTTGGGCCTTACGGTCCACCACAGCTGTTTCGGTGGCAAAGTGCCTGATGAAGGACGTCTTCCCGCGTTATGGACTACCTCTAGAACTTGTGATAGACCAAGGAACCCATTTTGCTAATAATTTAATGTGAGTACTAACGCACACTTTTCAAATTCTGCATAAATTCAGTTCACCGTACTATCCTCATGCTAATGGTTTAGCTGAAAGTACCAACAAGACGCTGTTGAGTATGCTCCGCAAATTGATCGTGGAATCTCCAGAAAGATGGGATCAGTTACTACCCGCAGTCTTACGGGCAACCGGACGGAATGACCCCTTTCAAGCTTGCTTATGGGTTGGAAGCAATCGCGCCGATTGAGCTCGTAGTGCCAAGCTTACGCGTAGCCCTAACTCAGAAATTACTGCTCGAAGACTCTTTGCCATTTCGGTTGGAAGCACTCAGAGCCTTGGATGAACAGCGTTGGGAAAGCTTCCTAACTCTTCAAGAAGTTCAGTTGCGGCAAGCCCGGACTCATGATCGTTTCCTCAAGACTCCTGTGTTTACGGTGGGCCAACTTGTGCTGTTTTATAATGCTAAATCAAATCGTTATGCTGGCAAAATTTAAATTACGGTGGTTCGGTCCTTACCAGATTAGTGAGCAAGTGGGACCAACTACTTTTCGGTTGACTACCTTGACCGGAGTTCCTCTTCCTAAAGTGATCAATGGTTCAAAGCTACACCCATATCACCAACCGCCTGATCACCGCTGACGTGTTCTTCGTTTTTCCACGTGTCACTTACTTTTTTTTTATTTCCGTACTTTGGCTGAATAAATACTGTAAAACTCCTCGTTTTGATATCTAATTATGATTAATCGCCGCCCTGTGTTATTGATCCTGCACATGCATGCACGCCGTAATTATGAAGGTTATCATCTCAACACTGCACGATGATTAGGGTTTTCGATCGCCTCACGTTGCTGTGTATCTACTTAATCTTCTTCTTTTCGCTGTTAATCGCTATTGTGTCTGTGTGTTCTGTGCACTGTGTTTGCTGTGTTCTCTACGTTCTTGAGTTTTCTCTTTTGAACTTCGCTGAATTGCCTTGGCATTCAGTGGAGTGTCACCCTTTCTACACGTAGATTATTGCTGCCATTGCTGCCACACCTGCTACGGAGCAGAGTTGGCCGATTACATGTTTACCGTCTCGCGTAGTAATCACGTTAGCGTCATTTGCTTAAGCATTTCGTCTGCCCATGGAAGGATTGGAGAATGGTCCTCTCCTTCCTATTGCCACCATGGTCGAATTATTCCCAAGGCACTCATCGAATGAGTACGCCATTCTATGTCGCCTTGACCCTGAATGGACTGCCTTACAATTCTTAGTCGCTATCCTAAATTTATAGAAACGTACCTATGGGATTTCACGTCCCTTTTACTCGATGATTGATATGGCTTCTCGTGAGCCTGTCAATTTCACCTCTTATTATTTCGGGCACATTCACCGTGAATGTGTTACGGTTATTAAACATGTTAATAAGGGTGATCTTCCGCGCTCTCATTTACCACATATCCTTATCTTTCTTTTTCCGGTACTCCAAGCCACACAACCGCCTCCAAACGCTCCTATCTTGTTCCATGAAGACTCTATTCAAGTGCTCGAAGATGACGAGGATGAGGATGAAGATCTTTTCCAACTCCTTCGCCGAAAACGCAGTCGCATAAGCCCGTCTGAAAGTCAAGTACAAGGTTCCACCGCAGCCAATGAAGAAGAGATCTTCCATGATAGCGCAACTTTGATCCACCTTGATTCTTCCGCTCACTCTTCTCCCATCCGGCAACAGGAACAAGGCGCGTCCACTGCTGATTCCGAAGAAAGCTTTTCTCGGGAGAATTCTCAGCAGAAGACCCACGAAGATGTGCAAGCCATTGTCGCCGACATTGTTAATGAAGTGATCGCTTTGGTGGATACGATAATTAAAAAAACTGAAACCACAACGCAACAGACAACCGGAATTGTGCTGGTACCTATCATGCATTCTGATGCACCAATTGTACCAATTCAACCTATTGTCCCTGAAGCACCGGATTCCTCATCCTCTTCGCCTAATTATTCCCCACCATCCTCCCCTCACCTCTTATCATCCTCTTCATCCCAGCCACTTCCTCCTCCTCCTCTTCCGGTTCCCATGTTTACTGAATTAGAGTCCATGGGTCGTATGCTAATCCAATTCTCACAACAGTTACCGATGCAACTCAGAATGGTCACTGATAATATTCGTCAAGAATTGCAGCATAAAGTCGATATCTTAGGAGGGAGAGATGCTTTGCTATGTCAAAAGGATACAGAAATCAGCACGTTGAAGCAAGAAATCATTGATAAAACAGATGCAATGACTTCCATAGGCAATGAACTGCATAGCATGCAGGAAGCATACAACATATTAAAAGAAGCCTCTCAGTCTCTGGCCAACAATGTACTTAAAGCTGAAGCAGAGCTGCATAAAACTATGGAAACTCTGTTCAAGCGTGATCAAGAGTTACAGGAACGTGCCTCACCACGGTGATTAAGTGAAGTTTGAAGAGTTGCAGTTTCGCAGCCAGCTTAAGAAGATGAAAAGGATGCAACTATTCATGGAGGAAAACAACGCTCTGTGCAAAGGTGCTGTAGCGGAATACTAGCACTTTCAAGTGAGAGGACAGACGCTTTGCAAAAGGAACGGGGTGAAGAAAGAAACATTGCAGCTGATGGAGGAGAATGCAAGCTAGAAACAGAAGGGAAGCCGACTATTTCAAACATCACAGTCCATATGCAAGAAGAGGCAAAAGGTTGCGTTCATGGAGGGGGGTGTAAAGAATAGAAGAAATGGTGATGCTATGATAGCTTTGACGAAGGAAGTCAGATTGTGCAGAATGTGGATGTTAGAAGCAAAAAGAGAACTCTAGCGCAGCTTTAATAGCCTTCTTCTCACAACTTCTTTGAGGATGGAAAAAGGGCCACTCTGGTAGCCACCGAAGAGACGGTTCTGTGTGCAATGGTTAAGAACTAACGAGGAGAGCTGGTTCGGTAAGTGCTTAAGTTCATAGAGATAACAAAACTCTAAATATTCTGAACTAAGCTCTTGGTAATGCACTGTTAATTAGCACCTTGAGTTACTAGCTTTATAACTGTTATGAAGAAATATATAGTGAACAATCTAAGATTTTGATCCTCTATTTTTTTGCGCCCGCTGTTCTGATTTGAATGGACTGTGAGTATTTGAAGTCATATCTGTCTAGAGTTTTAATGAAAGTTGCTACTACATCGCGCTTGCCCAAAATTGTGTCACTATGCATTGGTTTCTCATTTGGTAAACAACTATGGAGTTTGACAGAGAATTTCGAGGAGCCAGAATGATATTTTTTCCTTCTTTGAGTGATGTATATTTCCTAAATGTGAACATCCCTGTTGGGTATTCACAATGGGCAAACCATTACTGATGTGCATTAGGGAAGGATTTGTCAGCTCAACAATGTCTATTACCTATGTACGAATTTCTCTGAAGACTCAAGAGCTTTATGCAATAGTTTTTGTCACACATTAATTGGACATATTTGCAGACTTTATATCAGTATATAATATGACCATGAAACCCGATATCGTGTTTTCAAAGTTTTGCAAAATATCCAGTTGTTTTGCTGTTAACGCATGATATCATGTATCATTGCTTGCACTTTCAAGCAACGTCTAAAGATCTGTGGAGTTGTCACTTGAACAGACTACTGAACTAGATCTTTTAATGTAAGCTGTTTGTCTCTGAAACAATTCCTTAAGGTACTTTCGTCCTAAAAAGAGAAACATTGCAGTGGTAGATTACTTTTAACCAAAGCAAAAATTGTATCGAGGGTTGTTTCGGTCCTTGACTGGTGTCTTTAGAGCATTGGGAGGATGTGCGACTTAAGTTTGTCTTCATATTGATTTTAATCCTGAATAACCGTGGAATTGTCACATAATCAAATGCTTCCTCTGTTCCATTGCGCAATCTTTTGAACTAGGTGCAAGGAGTTAGGCGCAGTTGATTTGGTGTAAAGAAGAAAAATAGGATACAACTGAATTTATGTAAGGCAAACTCATGTTTCTTTTGCCCATTTGGAGATTAAACGAAGCACTGAAGCTTAACCCCGAATAAAGAATAGAGCAAATGAGCATGCACACAATATATAATGGTATTGGATTAGGACTCTCGATAAGAAGCACGAAAAATAAAATAAAATTGTTTTTGGTAATATTCATCACCATGGTGACTATAGCATAAAATTACTTCCTAGCACTTGAATACATGTTGTTAGATACATTGAGGTTAGATGCATAAAAATAAAATGGTGGAAATTAACCAATATTGAAATAAAAACGATCTTTAGGACGACATTAAACACTAGTTTCATTTCCTTGGGATTCCAAGGAAGAGGTTTTCTTGATAAAGCACTCAGTATAGAGATTGACACTCATCCTGTTCATCAAAGAGTATTCGTCTTCCTAAACTCGGAGAAGGTTCAGAAATATTTAGGATTTCATTATTAGTACTTCCTCCTTTCTACGAAAAGACGTGACATACCTAGTGAACCCGACGTGAAAGGAGGAGAGTGTAGAGATTCTGATCCTATTTTAGCTAGTAGTGCGGTTGAAAGAGCTCATTGTGTGTGATCATTTATGGGCGACACTACAATGGATGTTATAACTCAACTCCTGCGCTTGCAGCAGGACAAAAAAAGACGAAGTGTGTTGGAAGATGCATTTTTGGAAACCTTTTTTGAAGGAAAAATATTGTAAAATGATAGAAATTTGTAGAAATATTTATGCAATTGTTGTAAAAATAAGGAAGAGTCTTCCTTATGTAGGATAGAATCTTATGTATTTTTTCTAGAATTTTTGGAAACTCTTAGATAGCATATTTTTAGAATAATAGAGGAAAGGACCAAAATTCAAGTGTGAAAGAGGACACTTGAAAATGTATATAAGTCAATTTTCTCTATTTTGGAGAGGTTGGTTAGTCATTTGTACATGCTATCAATAGAGAAGAGAGAGTTTCTGCTGAAATCGTGTTTTCTCTTATTGTGTGTGTTTCCTTTGATGTGAGAGCTTGTTTCTTGCTTTATCATGGAGATTTGTGAGTTTCATTTGTGTAATGCTGAGTAAGATGTATGAAGAGAGATGATTACTGATGTATTGAGTGAAGAAGGATTGAAGAATGTTGCAGAAATGTGAAAATCGTCTACTAGTACAGAATCGCGATTGTCTCGTCTCTGTGATACAGGTGATATTTTCCAATTCTGAGTTCATATTTGTATTCTGATGAGAAAATAACATGAATTAGACACAAAGATCATAGAAAATGATGAAGATTTGCTCTAGATAAGGTAAACCCTAGATATTTCCTCTTCATTTTCATTTTCTCAGAATTCCAGCCATCAATCTCTTATTTCTATGAATCTATCATCTAGAAGGGGCTGTGGTCTTATGGATATTCCCAGGATTGACAAAATAAAGATGATTTGTTGATTCTTTTGTACTTCATGATTGGAGAGGACAACTCCAAAGTCAATAACAAACATTTTTTGGCGCCGTTGCCGGGGAAAATTCCAAGAACTTCATTGAAGTTGGACCTTTTCTGGATCTTCTGTTGATGATGGTAACCAACACAAGAAAAAGGTAAAACTCATCAATCAAGAAATGTGCACATTAATAGGTAGATGTCATTGTTTGTCTTTGGGGAAAAAAGAAAGCAATTGATATCTTGTAGAATTGGAAGTGCTGAAATCTTTGTAAATTGATAGTTGCTCATCATATTGTTGAAGTAAAAGTGCAGGTGTATGGAAGATTTGAGCCAAGAAAGCTGAAGATGAGGTAACTTGAGTCTATTTTTGCATTTCTAGATTTCTTTTTGCCCAAGTACTAGGCACCATGGGTGATCTTGGGAAGATAACATGGTGATACTAAGGAAAGGACAGTTAAAGTAGCTAGATGTAAGTATAAAGGATTCAGTTGTTGACCAAATCTAAGCATCAATCTTGAGTTGTCCTGCATTTTGAAAAGAAAGATGTGATTGAGTTTATCTTTGCAAAAATTGTTTGCCTTCCATAACACATTTTCATTTGAGAGATTTTCTCTTGCAATTTAGTGATAGCTAAGGACATAGAAACTCATAACCAATCAAGAAACATGGGATCAATGGATCACCAAAACCAGAAACCCTAAGTAAAGTGTTCACCTTTATTTTTAGGGCAAAAATACCAAACAAATTCATAAAATTCATAAAAAACAATCAAACAAATTTCCTTTCTTGTTAGGAAGTTGAAGTGAGGTGTTGTGGACAAGAGTGATTGTGAAAAAGTGGAAAAGAAAAAAAAAAAGGTCAAAAAACCAGAAAATTAGAAAACACGATTCTCTGCACAGAATCGCGATTTTCTGAAAAAAGTGTTGGTTGTGGAGCAACATTTCAAGTGATTGTTGAATTGAAGTTGTTAAAGGGTATTGAAGGGAATTAAGAAGAAGAGACTACTCAAATTGGCATAAAATCAAAAGTATGCAAAAACAACGATTCTCTACACAAAATCGCGATTTCCTGTAAGGGGAAATTTTTGGAAATTTCTAGCATATTTGGGTACTTGGAGATAAGAAAGTGTAGTGGAGATCATTAAGATTGAGTAAGTGAAGTTGAACAAGTGAAAGAGTGTGAAAAATTGGAAATCACACAAAATCGCGATTTTCTTAAACACTATAAAAACCTGGAATTGAAGGAAAATTTCATTTTGAGTGAGAGTGAGAGAGAGAGAGAGTGAAAAAACTCGTGATTTTCTGCAAACCAAGCATTTGAGAGCTTTTTGGACCTAGCAAGCAAGGTAAAGGGTGTCACTATCAATTTTTTCTATTGTCTTAAAAGTTTCAACAGTTGAAAGTGAAAAAAATTAGGAATATTAGGAAATCTCGGAATCACGATTCTGAGTTTTTGAATTTTCAGTGAGTAAAAACAAAATTTTTGAAGGTTTCTTTCATTGCATGTTAGAAAAATGACTTGGCGATTCTATAGGTGAAATCTAAAATAAAAAAAATCACTATCAGAAAAATTCTAAATAAATTGATCAAAATCGTGATTCTGTAATCAAATTCAAAATCACGATTTTCTGATCTAAGAACAACATCGCGATTCCCAGAACGCGATTTTCATAAGAAAATCGTGTTATTAACAATCTGTGAGCAATCACGATTGTCTGGGAACAGAATCATGAAAAACACGATTTTGTGAACAAAATCGTGAAAAAACACGATTTTAATCACAAAATCGTGAAAAACACGATTTTCACCCAAAATCGTGAAAAACACGATTTTGATCACAAAATCGTGAGAAACACGATTTTGATCACAAAATCGTGAGAAACACGATTTTGATCACAAAATCGTGAAAAACACGATTTTGATCACAAAACCGTGAAAAACACGATTTTCACTCAAAATAAGCAGAAAACACAATTCTGATCATAAAATCGTGGAAAATCCATACTTTAGGCAGAAAATCGTAGGGAACACGATTCTGATCACAAAATCGTGAAAAATACAAAAATAGTCAGAAAATCGTGAAAAAAAAAAACACAAATAGAGTCAGAAAATTGTGGAAAAATTAATACCTTAGTTAGAAAATTGTGACAAACACTCTGTTGAGTTTAAGATTGAGAAAATTAATTGAATGATACTTAGATCTGGAAACAAACTTTCTAAACAAGACCTAACAAGGAAGGATACAGAAACAGTAAAAGGCAAAGGGCAAGAAAGAAGTTTAGGGCAAGAAAACAACATGGAAAACATAAATGAAACAAATGAGCCTATGGAAACTGGGGATTTTAGAAATATCCTCAAGTACATGTATACAAATAGGTTTGGAACCTATGTATATCAGGATGGAATGCATAAATTTCTCATTAGATTGAGAAATTTAGAAGTTCCCCTGAATATAACCCCTGTAGCTCAATTCAAAGATGGGAGATATGAAGATAGGCAAGGATGTGTGTACATATTCTCTCAAGACCCAGAAAATTCAAATGATCTAGGGCAATGTACTGACAAAGGACCTTGGGAACATAACATGGAGCAGACAAATTTACCTAGGCAAAATGAAAACTATACCGGTAATGAACAACAACATGGGAGGAGGACACAGATTTCCCCTAATCCCTTTGACAAGGAACCAGAAGGATATAATGACTTCCCACTCAGAAGAAGATCCCATTGGTAGCCTCAGGGTAGAATGCTTAGACCATACCAAGTTGCCAAATGTATGAAGAACCAATATGAGGGTTATTCAGATCCTCATGCTCATGCTGCAGAATTTAGGCAATTGATTAGAGCTGAAGAGGTAGAAGATTACAAAGTACAATTTGAGGCATTTGGTCTAACCCTAACAGGACCAGCCTTATCTTGGTTCATTCCTTTGAGAAAGGAAATGTACCAGGATATTGAATCTTTCTTAGAAGCCTTCATTGGGGAATTCTCTAAGACCGGGATAAAACATAGTACAACCACATTGATACATAGTTTCAAACAACAAAAGGATGAAAATGTTAGAGAAGCAGCCAGAAGATTTAAACAATACATTGATAGATGCCCAAGAGAGGAAGTACCTTCCATGGCAAAACAAGTATCCTTATTCATTGAGGGTTTGAGAAGTGCCCAACTAAGAACCCTAGTGTATTATAGAAGATGTCCTGATTTAGCAGCCTGTGTAAAGGAAGCAATAGATTTGGAGGACAACAGAGGTCAAGATCTGTTAGCATTTGATCAACCTAGATCATATGAAGACAAAATTCCTCCAGCAGAAGAGTTGGCTCAGGCTATTGCTAAAGCCCTAGAGGTAAGCACTAACACTAATCTGATAAACTCTAGGATAGACACAAATAAAAAATGTTACATTTGTGGAGAAAATCATCTGGCACAACAATGCCCATATCAGAAGCCACCACACTTACAAGATAGGAAGACACTTAAGTACTGTACACTAGAGAGAAAATGGACAAACCATACCAGGGAGGAATGCTTCTATAACAAACAATCCATTAAGGAAAGAGATTATATGGCTCAAAGGGAATCAGGCTATACTGAACAACCAAGACCTGTGCTTGGACAACAACCTCCTATACCAACTAATGTGGTACCAATCAAGTATACACCAATAGAGGAGGGGAATTCAAGACTAAGATCACCATATAAGGAAGAATATCAATGGAGTGAGGGATATCAAGAAGATTGGGAAGAATATGAAATAAGAGAACCTGAGTTAAAAGCCCTAGACTTGGGAAATGGGAAAATTGAAATGGACACAGCAACATTCATGTATATTACCAACAATTACATGTCCAACCAAAAACCTCAATTCAAAGGGGGACCAAAGATAACTTGTTATAGGTGTGGGGGAGAGCATTTCATTAGAGACTATCCGCAACCTCCTACATTGAGAATAGAGGGAGCCTACTGTAAGGATTGTGGCAGAGAACATTTGATAAAAGATTGCCCAAAGAATCCCCAAAAACAACAGAACACACCTAATAACATACCTTTAAAAACAGTTAACATTATGGAACAGGAAGAATTGAGTGAAAATGACCAAGTGGGAATAAATATTATAACAAGGGCTCAAGCCAAGCAACAAGGAACAATTAAGGAACAAAATGAAGGTTCAGCCTCAAAGGTGAAGAGAAATAGACAAAAAGGGAAATGGGAAAAGAAGAGAAGGATGGGCAAAAATTTGGAAGAAGACAATCAGGATCAGTCAAAAAGTACTTCTCCTCAAAAGACACAAAATCAGTCTGAAATAGGAAGTTCTCAGAGTCTAGACACCCTAATCAAAGCATATAAGGGAAGGATTCAAGAAGGACCAAGTCCTACAGATCATGCAGTGGCCTATCCCATACCAGAGTTAGAGCATGAAAGGATGCAAAAATGCAAACAAATCGTTCAGGAAGTACAACTCAGAATGGGGGAAGGAGGTAGCTCGCAGAGAACAGTTGAACAACTTGAGAAAACGAAAACACGGGAAAATGCTAACAAAAAAGAAAATCCACAAATAACATTCCAGATGATTATAGATGAACAATGTAGCATTACATGTCACACAACATGGGAAGAACTGTTGAAACAAAATCCTCACTTACAAAACAAAATGAACAAAGGGGAAACAATACCTGGAAACCTTCATTCACCATTACAAGAATTAGAGGAATTATGGTATATTCCTATTGATAAAATAGGAGGGTATTGTGAAGGGGAAGAAGGAAATTCAACCCTAAAAATACAATATGGAAAAAACTTTGCTAAATCCATTTTGGATAGTGGATCAGGAGTGGCCATAATGACTAAACAAACTTGGGGGAAATGGGGAAGCAATGAATTACTACCCACTAAGATGAGATTGCAACTTGAAGATGGGCATATAGAAAAACCCCTAGGTATTTGGGAAAAAGTAATTGTGGACATATGTGGAACAGAAATAGAACATACTTTTGCCATAGTAGAATTTCCACAATCCACTTCATATGAAATCATCCTAGGAAGGCCTTTCATGAGACAAATGCAAATTGTGCAGGATTGGGGTAATGATTGTTTATATCTCCAAAGCAAAGGAAGAATAACAAGAGTGAACTTAAGAAATGGGCACTACTGTGATATATCTCCTCAAGAATGGTACAAAATACATCAAAATCAAGAAGAAAGTGAGGAATCAGAGTTGGAGGATCAGGAAGAGAATGAATCAGCAATATGGAAGTGTAACATAATAAGAAACCTCACCAATAGAAAAAGGAGACTGAAAAGAGAAGATTGTGTGGAAGGAAGAAAAGTGCAAGATGAAAGTTATGTGCCACAACAATTTAAGGATGAAGAGTTTGAGCCCTACGGGTGGAACCAAATTTTGGCTACCATGGACATAGCCAGTGAGGAGTATGTAGGAGTGGAATTTCAAAATGAAGAAGGGTTTGATATTTTCCACATTAGTATAAACATGATAAGTGTATCAAAAACAGAGGAGGATCAAGATTCAGAAATGGTATTAAAAAAAGGAAAAAAAAAATATTTGGAGATAGTAAAAGCTGAAGATGCAATCAAAGATAAAATCTCAGGCAAATACAAGGAACACAAACACATAGAAATGGAAAAGGAACAAGAAATTGAGAAGAAAGAGAAGGAAATAAACAAGGATCAATACTTTGATGTACCAGCAAATTTTAAAACCTATGAAGTGGAAGACAGACTACTTCTAAAAATGAAACCAAAGAGAGAAAAAAAGAAAGGAGAAACTTATGATAATGAAGAACAAACTAAAAAGATCATGATTACTCAGGAAGAAGGAGAGGAAAGACATATTGTAATAGCTGATGATATGACCATAGAGGAAGAAGAAGCACTAAAGAACCTAGCAAAGAATTATAGGGATGTATTTGCTTACAGTTATAAAGATTTAAAAGGAATTGATCCAAAAATCTGTGAGCACAAAATTCCTATGACTCCAGATGCAAAACCTAGTAAACAGAGACATTATACATTCAATGATAAATACTCTGCCAAGATAAAGGAAGAAATTGACAAGTTGTTGGCTGCTAACTTCATTTATGAAATTGAGTATACTGAATGGATATCACCTATAGTTGTGGTACCAAAAAAGAATGGAAAACTTAGGGTATGCATTAACTTGAAAAAAGTGAATGCAGCAACTATAAGGGATAATTATCCATTGCCAATAACAGATCATCTTCTTGAGAGAGTTGCAGGAAAGGAAGTTTATAGCTTTCTAGATGGTTTCTCAGGATACAATCAAGTACCTATAGCCTTGGAGGACCAACATAAGACTGCCTTTTTTACAGAATGGGGGATTTATGCTTTTAGGGTTATGCCCTTTGGATTGACCAATGCCCCAACAACTTTTCAAAGATTGATGTGTCATATCCTCAAAGAATTCCTGAGAAATGTGATGGAAATCTATGTAGATGATCTGTGCACTTTCTCTTTAAAAAGACAGGATCATTTACAAGATTTAGAAAGAATATTCAGGAAATGCAGGACATACAGAGTATGCTTAAATCCTGAAAAGTGTGTATTCTATGTAAGACAAGGAAGAATGTTGGGTCACATAGTTTCAAAAAATGGAATTTCTACTGATGAGAAGAAGATAAAAGCTATAATAGAGCTTCCAAGACCTACAAATGTGAAGGAACTCCAAACTTTTATGGGACATTGTGGGTACTATAGGAAATTGTTCACAAATTTGCAGATATAGCTAAACCCTTATATGCCCATGATGATCACAGTTATGAAGAACAAGACATTCAGGATATAGATGATGAAACAGCAGCAGAAGAAGATGATGTGGGTAAAGAAGACAAGCAAATTGAAGCTAGATAGACAGGAATAGAAGTAGGGTTGGAAAGAATACCCAAAAATATAAGATCATCTTGTCAAATAATCATGAGCAACATTGAACAGTTCAGACCATCTAGCAGAAATATGATCATATCAGGAATGGTGGCTGAATCGGAATTTGAAAAAGGAAGTTTAATTATCAAAGAGCACAAGAAGGAAAAAAAGCAGATGTCAGAGCAATTAAGGGTGATGAAGGAAAAGAATGAAGAATATATCAATAGAATCATTGCTTTGGAAGAAGCTGAGGTTCAGAAGCAGAACAGAATCCAACATTTGGAAGAAAAAAGTGTAAAGTTATCAGAGCAGAATGCCAAAATGGAAATGGAATTAAAAACCATAGGAGGAAGATACAGAACTTTACAAACATCATATCAAATTCTGACCAGAGCACATGAAGAGATTAATAAAGTGTTGTTAGAAGAAGGTCAACTAAAAGATGGGGGTAAACCTGCTCAATTGACAGAGGAAGAAAAGGAAGAGCTGCATAAAGAAATTCAAAGACTTCAAATAGAATTAAAAGAGGCCAAAGAAATGGAGAAACAGGCAAACACTCATGCTGCCACATCAATGAGAGGGTATCATCAATTACATATGGAGGTAGAGAAGGAAAGAAGTGAATGGCAGACAAAGATGGAGAAAGAAAGAGATGAGTGGAGGAAGGAAAAGGAGTTATGGGCAGCTCAGAACAAAAGTTCAATGAGGACTATAGAAGAATTACAGAAACAGTTGGAGAAACCAAAAGTTCAAGAAGAAATTCAAGATCAAGTACAGGCAGAAGACATAGATAAAAGGGAATATGAAACAGGGGATTTTGATAGAAAACAAGAGAACAAGGAACCAGCAGCCAAAGAACCAGAGGAAAAGTATTCTGAAGATTTTGTCCAGAAATTATTGACCAATAGAGAGTCAAGAATGGAATTTATCAGAAAAATGCATGATAAGTATGAAGATCAAATAGTTACCTTTGCTCTGAATAAAGGCATTAATCCAGATCAGCATCATTGGGCCGCAGATGGATTAGGAATACCCTTCTGTATGATTTTGGAGAGTATAAAGAATTATCAATTGGCCAGAGTAGGGTTATCTCCAAACAAATACCTTGAGTATGAAGAAGATATTAATGTCACGAAGGAGTTATTTGAAAGAGCAAATCCCAAATGGAGAAATAAGTGGTTGGATGCCAATAAGGAATGTAGGAAAATCTGGAAAGAGGCACCTCTGCATTTAAAGATCAATCCAGCTTATTGCCCAGTTGCCAGAAGAAGAGAATGGATTGTTTTTTGGGAGAGAAGAAAAGAAGGTCAGATCCCAGCTAAATGGTTAAACTTCCCTAAGATAGCAGGTCCAAAGGCAGGAACTTGGCCTACAAAGAGTTATATGGTGAACACTACCGAGTCAGTCATAGCTATGTATAAAGATGTTAATGACCCTGCTTGCATATTACTTATCAAAATAATGAGGGTACTTCTAGCTTGTATAGAAACATATACAGATACAAATGTTAGAGTTTTGAATTACATTGGTTTCAATTCTCCTACGGATGCCTTATTATTTGATCTAAGTGAGACACCTGATAGGATCTGTCTGATGGCCTACTACAACAGAATTATATTTTTGGGTAGCCATTATTTACAGATTTTTGAGGATGCCTTCGACTATGGATTTTTTGAGAGGGAGTCAGAGATTTTTGGAAACCTATCAGTCGTTACCAAGTCCAAACTTACAGCATATGAAGCTGCTTACACAGAGTATTTGAAAAAGGATGTCATAGATAAACCTGAAGCTGCAATACAGTGGAGAAAGGCTTTATTCGAGATGGTCAACAATCTAAATGTAACAGAAAGAAAAAGTCATGATTTGCTGTCACAAGTATATCAAAGAAAGAAGAAATGAAGAGAAGTGATCAGTGCAGAGGAGCAAGAAAATCTTTCGTCAGGAGCCGAAAGGCTTAGGAGGGGAAGGATGTTGGAAGATGCATTTTTGGAAACCTTTTTTGAAGGAAAAATATTGTAAAATGATAGAAATTTGTAGAAATATTTATGCAATTGTTGTAAAAATAAGGAAGAGTCTTCCTTATGTAGGATATAATTTTATGTATTTTTTCTAGAATTTTTGGAAACTCTTAGATAGCATATTTTTAGAATAATAGAGGAAAGGACCAAAATTCAAGTGTGAAAGAGGACACTTGAAAATGTATATAAGTCAATTTTCTCTATTTTGGAGAGGTTGGTTAGTCATTTGTACATGCTATCAATAGAGAAGAGAGAGTTTCTACTGAAATCGTGTTTTCTCTTATTGTGTGTGTTTCCTTTGATGTGAGAGCTTGTTTCTTGCTTTATCATGGAGATTTGTGAGTTTCATTTGTGTAATGCTGAGTAAGATGTATGAAGAGAGATGATTACTGATGTATTGAGTGAAGAAGGATTGAAGAATGTTGCAGAAATGTGAAAATCGTCTACTGGTACAGAATCGCGATTGTCTCATCTCTGTGATACAGGTGATATTTTCCAATTCTGAGTTCATATTTGTATTCTGATGAGAAAATAACATGAATTAGACACAAAGATCATAGAAAATGATGAAGATTTGCTCTAGATAAGGTAAACCCTAGATATTTCCTCTTCATTTTCATTTTCTCAGAATTCCAGCCATCAATCTCTTATTTCTATGAATCTATCATCTAGAAGGGGCTGTGGTCTTATGGATATTCCCAGGATTGACAAAATAAAGATGATTTGTTGATTCTTTTGTACTTCATGATTGGAGAGGACAACTCCAAAGTCAATAACTAACAAAGTGCCATCTAGGCATTCCATGAGCGAGTAATGAGAAGATGCGGGTATTTCAATGGCAAAAATGTTACTCGTTTTTGTAAGGAATATGAATTAGAGGCACGATATCTTGGCACGGGTCTTACGCCATTAAGTGACCAAGAACTTATAGATAATTTTGTATACGTTTCAGAATTGCATCTGCGTGACCGACTAGTTGTGGATGCACCTCGACTAGTTATAGAAGGGGAAACAAGATGGTCACAATATAAGACAATACTCACGAGGATTTTTGCACTTGATGACGATGATAAAGTGACTAGGTCAACATTTCTAAAATGGATACATAAACCTAAAGACCAATCCATTTTAGACATAAAAAGGGAGTTTGATCAGCAATTTGCGGACTTATGTAAATATGATGGGAGGGCTATAGCTCAAGAAAGGGTATCCTTGTTTCTTCGGGCTATAGACGCAAAGGCCCGAGAAGAACTTTTTCCATAACTACAACATGTAGGAACTCAGACTGGTCTTACTGAAGATTGGGATAATGTGGATGAAGCTGTTAGAGGATACGTTGAAAAACAAAGAACTTTGTCTAAGTTTATGCAGAGCTGGCATGACGATATGCAAGAAGAACAAGCCCAGACTATTCAGCAACCTGTACAAAACCCTCAGGAAAACCCACCAGTACCAAAGGATGTTGTGGCCACTAATACAAAAGAAGATATGTTTAAGAAATTTAGTGATCTTATGTTATTATTTGGGTTGCCCACATTTCCTCATGCAATGGCACCCTCTAGCCCTTATGAAAATACCTTTTTTCCTTGTATCTAGGAGATGTCCATATGAACACTCTCCTTAGCCCTTTTTTTGATATTTGCTTTAGACTATGGTTTTGATCCTCTCAAATAAAGCATCTTTTTGACACACATGTATAAAACCCACGTAGAAGTTTTCCCACGCCTATATCTCTCTCTTGAAGAGAGTGGGAGAGTGGGTTGTTGGGGAATATTTTCTAAGATTTAGAGAGATATGAGCATGTGCTCCTTTTTGACTAGTCAAAAAGAGCACATGGGAGAATGTGCCTAGCCTATATATAGAGGCTCATTTCTTGTAATGAGGGGGCTTTTGGTTGTGCTCTCATGTAAAATCCTTTCAATGGAAGAACTCTCCTTTCTCTTAAGGCTTTGTACATATGTGTATTTAGTCTTGGAGTGTGTGAGAGTGAGGTGTGTGTGCATGCTAGCATTTCCTATGTGTGTAGGTAGAGTGTTGCAATTATCTTGTATTTTACGTATGTGACTAGGATCCTTGACTCCCATTGCTCCATATTTTCAAGCATGTGGCATAGCTGCGGGCTGATGGCCAATGGCTTGAACATGATGGAGAATGGGCTGGATGAAAGGAGAGTCTTTCTTGGGCCTTCCTTCTTGCTTCCATGCAAGGTGGTGTGGGTCTTGGCTCCCAAGGGCATACTACAACAACAAATTTGGCACCGTTGCCGGGGAGAACGGCCTTTCATCACTTGGATTGCTCAAGAGCATGTGGTAAGATATTGATTTGCAATTTTTCTGCTTATTTACTTAGGATATGTGTGTTGGCATGGTACTTTCACCCTTCCATAGGGCCATTTGCTCCCATTTCTTGTTTTTAGTAGTGTAGTTTTAGTTCATGTTTGGATGATGCACAAAAACACCCCCTAATCCCCTTCTCTCATTCTCTATCCCATCCACACATATACACATTCACTCACTCACTTTGGCATCAACCCCATCTCTATCATTTCTGGAAACTGATGCTTGCATTAGAAAAGGGGGCAGGTAGTTTCCTATCCTTGTCCCTCCCTCTCTTCAACTATTAAAAAAAAATGGGAGTGAGAGCTTCTACAAACTCTCTTGAAATGTTTGAGGTTCCCTTAAGATTAACTCACAAAAAAAAAGTATAATTCGCATGTGTGTTGGGCCTCACTTTTATGTTGTCCGTCCTTTCATTTCATGGGTCAATTGCGCATTTAATGGCTTGGGGGAAGGAGCAACACTCTCTCTCCTTCCATCTCTAACAAAAAAAACCGTTGAGAGTCGTGACATCTGCATGGTAGGTAGGGAGTCTTAATTCAAAGTGACCCATTCACGCAGCTACATCAGATATGATGAATGCCTCTTTAATTAGCCATTGGCCACGTCTCTACTGCTCCATCTCGGGCTTAATGAATCCTTTTGACGCGCATAGATGGGTGTGAGAGTAACTCTCCCTCACTTTTCCTCTCACTCTCTCATGCTGGGAGGGTGGGGGGGCGGAGCATGCTTGCCATGCTTGGGCTTCCTCCGGGCTTGCGTCTCATGCTTGGACTTCCCCACCATCGGGGGAGGGAGGATATACAGAGCATTGGTTATTCCTTTGCGTGCGGTGAGTCCAATGGCTCCCTCTACTTTCGCCACTCTGAGACCATGGGAGTGAGCTCCATCTGGTTCGGCCTGTTCAATGTTGAAAGATACTCTAGGCAGGAGGAACACGATCACCACTACTTCCATGGTGACAAGCTAGGAAGGTATGCACCATTTCTGCCATTGAAGGGTGTCCAAGCAGACCTTCAAGTGTCGATTGCTCTTGCTGGGGGTCATACTACTCTGTGAAGCTTTACTCTCTGCGGTATCCCTGTGTCTTCTTCTCCCCGCAAATTCTTTATTGCGGTCCGAGCTCCATTGAGCTTCCCATCTCCATTTACTGTTAGAATCGTGCTTATATCTCCATCGTCCCTTGCTGCTCGGGTTATGCTCCACCTACCTGCTCTATTCGTGTGTCTCCCCGCTCATACCATTCTATCATGGAAATGCTGCTCCTCGCCTTGGGGAACTGCTGAACACAAGGCTCCGCATCCAAGACTAAATACACATATGTACAAAGCCTTAAGAGAAAGGAGAGTTCTTCCATTGAAAGGATTTTACATGAGAGCACGACCAAAAGCCCCCTCATTACAAGAAATGAGCCTCTATATATAGGCTAGGCACATTCTAATGTGCTCTTTTTGAGTAGTCAAAAAGGAGCACATGCTCATATCTCTCTAAATCTTAGAAAATATTCCCCAACAACCCACTCTCCCACTCTCTTCAAGAGAGAAATATAGGCGTGGGAAAACTTCTACGTGGGTTTTATACATGTGTGTCAAAAAGATGCTTTATTTGAGAGGATCAAAACCATAGTCTAAAGCAAATATCAAAAAAAGGGCTAAGGAGAGTGTTCATATGGACATCTCCTAGATACAAGGAAAAAAGGTATTTTCATAAGGGCTAGAGGGTGCCATTGCACGAGGAAATGTGGGCAACCCAAATAACAACACCCTCCTCCTCCTAGGCTTTGTCGTCCTCGACAAAGCTAAGAGAATATGCAGAAGTTCCAGTTTGAATTTTTGCAAGGCTGCAAATCTTTTGAATTAGCAAGCCATCTGCCTTCAAATCTTCATTCCAACAATGCTGAGTGACACAATCCCCTTGGGGGGCAGTCAGCCCAACCTCCATCCAATGTGCCTTCTCTCAAAGCTCCCATACCTGAAATTTAAACATACACAAGTAGACTGTATTTGAAAAGAACCAGCCACAAAATGTAATCCCATTTTTAGTTTCCACTTCAAGGAACATCCATTGCTGCAAGACTTGCACTACAAGAGAGAACTTTGCATGACAATCTTCTTGCACCTGTAAAGAAAAAATAGCCCCAAAAAACAAGGAGCCCAATAAGTGCCTATCCCTTATGTCTCAATGATTTCATACTCTATTATTTTCAAGTGAGTGATATTTTGCAATGTAAAGCATGAGGTGAATGTAGCCTAAGGTCCGGCCATCATTTATACTATGCTCTTAGTCAACAAGCTGGGTAGTTAACATGAGTGTTATGTGCTTCATAAAATGAATAGACAATAGTGCAACCTTATGAGTCCTAACATTTTGCAAGCATTCATGAGATTAAAACAACTTATCCAACACTATTCCTGCAAGGCAAGTAGCAAATCATCCATAGGAGGTAAGAAGGATCAATGCTAAAGTTTTAAGTGTGTTGGCCTGTAATGAATTTAAGCCTTAAATGAGGAATGTGGAACTAGAGAGTTACTTCCCTAGCAAAAAACAATCACTCATCTATGACTTCACACTAAATTTGGTTCAGGTCTAAGAAATTCTCCTGCAAATATCTTTTAAAGAATGCATGCTTACATCATGAAAAACATTTTGAAGTGTAAGCATTATGCACCCAACCTAGGAATTTACTAGAAACAGCCTTGTGCATGAATAAAGAGTAGAATCAAGAGAGATGTATGAGCATGTAGCAAGAGTTTTGTAGTATTGTACCTGATTCCTGTTAGAGAGTCAATACAGAACATTAAGCAACACTCATATCATTGTGACTTTTGTAACTACACAAGTCCAAATCCACAATCTCTTCTAGTAGCTTTGCTAGATCAAAACAAATTGGGTAAACCCTTCAGATTCTATGCCTAAAATATTGGGCAGACACTCCTAGAGCAAGCCAATCTTAGCACAATATTCACGCATCAACCCTATGATACTACTAATTGCCTTTTAGACATAAGTGATCACATGCAACCAATACAAGCATATTGAGGGAAACAAGCATTTTATCCATTTCCAATGATTATGACAGATGCAAAACTTCATAAGACATCAAGACACCATCATCCTTCGTTTCAAAACTATAATACTCAGAGTCAAGAGGAATTAGCAATTGAAGATAAGCTTCACATTTAAAGAGCAGCAAAGAAGAAATTAGTAACCCAAAAGTTCTTTGATCATCATAAGGGACTCCTTCCCCTTGGAGAAGAGTCACAATCTCTGATCTTGTACATTCCTGCATACTTTCCTTCAAGCAAGAAGATCATATATATGATGAATGCATAGATATGAGGTGCCTAAATTTTCCACAATCTTTAATCCAACATGTGTATTCACTCCTTGGTTTCTCAACCTGCAACTCCAGGAATAATCAAAAAGCACATATGGCACATGAAACCAAACATCAATCAAAACAAGGAGCATCCCAATGCCTGTCATTAACACATGCATCTGATTTTCCCCTTTTCATAATAACATAGTACAAATCATACTTTGAGCATAGATGACAAACTCAAGGGTCCATAACCTACAAAGGACAAGTGGGGCTCCTTTCCAAGCGAAATGTCTTCCAACATAATATGTTTGGCTCATGTGGCCACTTGCAATAAAACAGAGCAGATGTGGACCATAGAATGCATAAAACATTTGGATTCATTTGGTGGGTTGTTAGTGCCTACAAGCATAGGAACGATGTGAAAACCATGTGAGTTATCTCACAAACAGTGTAATCCTGCATTCATTCCTCCAATTAGTGCTAACACAAAGTTCTTTTTAAAGTGTTCATTCAACCAGGTTCAATCAACCAAAACCAGATCCAAAACCCAATCAATGACTAGCACTATCAAACAACTTGTTATAATCCATGTCTTTGCACATCTGTAATGTACCTAAAAAGGTCATAAAATCTTGCAAGACTTACGTTCATGGCACCACCCATAGCCTCAACCCCCAATTAATGCTAGAGGTATGGACCCTCTCCCTATGCTAGGGCCATCACATCCCACATATCAAATGATACATCAAGTAAAAAAAACTTGAGTGATTATACCAAATCATGCAAACGGGGATGTAAATACATATTCATGCATCTGCTTTTTCCATCAAAGAAGATAATACCAACATGCCAGACTTTTCACGAGGTAAAAGCCTAAAGAAATGGGACCAATACCCTGAAGTACGCAACTCAACAGACATTTGGCAGTAAACCCAACAATAAGCACATGTATCAAATGAGATATGTTAGCTTTCATTTGAGTTTGATGAGTGGCCAGGGTTAGCATGATAACCTGTAGAGTAACACCTGCCAAAATTTATGAAAACTAAAACGAAGCCCTCAACAAGCATAGGACATTAAGGGTCGTGTGAAAACACCCCATAGATTTAGAGAACCCTACCCATGTGGCTGTTTATGCCTAATTGCCAAATCATGCTGAAGAAAAAAAATATCTATGAAGCCGCACAACAGAGAATAGCAAATGCAGAGGCTTAAGAATGCTATGACAATCATGAGTTTATGGCACAACTTTCATTACAACAACTGTTCATGCAGCCGTAAGGTATTAGGTGAACGTGGACATTTTGGATATGGCAAAACGTACAAACTGGTAAATCCTTCAACACACAAGATGAATGCACCTCAATTACCTTCTCAATAAGGTACCAAACTGATGAAAAACCAAATCAAGGTAGCACCTTGGTGTCATGATAGCAGTTTCAAAGGGGTAATCCTTTTAGGTCAACACATATATGCACCCAAATTTGTAGCAAATAACCAAAACACCTTCTTCGTCCATATCATTCCTAACGAAGAAAGAAAATCGGCACAACGGGCAACCTGTGCAACTTACCAAAATCATGTGAATCAGCCTTGAATGCTTGGGTAACAATATTCATAAAAGCAACAATTTACATAAACAAGTGCCTCGGGTTTCCTGCATACAAATTTTTACTCTCGAGAACAAAATACATACAAACCATAGTTGCAGAATCATTGGTTCTACATAGAGTGTAGCAAGCAAGTACACACATGAGACTACAAACAACCCATCCAAGAAGAATCATCAAGCTTTGGTATCAATTTGAAGGTTTGGAAGTGAAAGTACCACGCATTGCAAACAGCCCCATGAGAACAAAGGTATCATGGAGGTATACATGTCCCTGCCTGTTTTTTTTTTCAATCTACTCCGAACATGTACATCACCTAGATGTAAAGGGAATAACCTCGACAGCCTCGGGTGTGATCGATGGGAGAATCCGAGTACCAAAAGATGGCACATGGATTTTCCCATAGGGACCCAAAAATCTATTCCCAAGGATTAGTGCAACCCGAATTATCATAGTTAGTATGTTACCATAATCCTTGCATGCAATTGCTCCTGATGATGTAATGGAGCCCCAATACTGAGCACATGTGAATGGTCCAGGGTGGAAGATCCTTCAACCGATGGCAAAAGAGCAATGGAACAATGCTTAGACATAGCAAAAGCTTCTCCACATAGTATTCTTAGTATTTATGGAGTCATGCAAGAGATGGGCAAGTGATGATGCCCACAGAGCCTGAACTCCTGCGCTACCAATACAAAGGGAGAAACAAGAGGATCTGAAAAAATGCATCTTCAAAAGTGCGTAAAGTCATCATTTAGTTTCTTCAGCAGCACCAACGCAAGGGGGAAACTAGGGATGCGTAGCCTTGTGTTCAGCAGTTCCCCAAGGCGAGGAGCAGCATTTCCATGATAGAATGGTATGAGTGGGGAGACACACGAATAGAGCAGGTAGGTGGAGCATAACCCGAGCAGCAAGGGACAATGGAGATATAAGCACGATTCTAACAGTAAATGGAGATGGGAAGCTCAATGGAGCTCAGACCGCAATAAAGAATTTGCGGGGAGAAGAAGACACAGGGATACCGTAGAGAGTAAAGCTTCACAGAGTAGTATGACCCCCAGCAAGAGCATTCGACACTTGAAGGTCTGCTTGGACACCCTTCAATGGCAGAAATGGTGCATACCTTCCTAGCTTGTCACCATGGAAGTAGTGGTGATCGCGTTCCTCCCGCCTAGAGTATCTTTCAACATTGAACAGGCCGAACCAGATGGAGCTCACTCCCATGGTCTCAGAGTGGCGAAAGTAGAGGGAGCCATTGGACTTACCGCACGCAAAGGAATAACCAATGCTCTGTATATCCTCCCTCCCCCGATGGTGGGGAAGTCCAAGCATGAGACGCAAGCCCGGAGGAAGCCCAAGCATGGCAAGCATGCTCCGCCCCCCCCCACCCTCCCAACATGAGAGAGTGAGAGGAAAAGTGAGGGAGAGTTACTCTCACACCCATCTATGCGCGTCAAAAGGATTCATTAAGCCCGAGATGGAGCAGCAGAGACGTGGCCAATGGCTAATTAAAGAGGCATTCATCATATCTGATGTAGCTGCGTGAATGGGTCACTTTGAATTAAGACTCCCTACCTACCATGCAGATGTCACGACTCTCAACGGTTTTTTTTGTTAGAGATGGAAGGAGAGAGTGTTAGTGCTCCTTCCCCCAAGCCATTAAATGCGCAATTGACCCATGAGATGAAAGGACGGACAACATAAAAGTGAGGCCCAACACACATGCGAATTATACTTTTTTTTTTGTGAGTTAATCTTAAGGGAACCTCAAACATTTCAAGAGAGTTCGTAGAAGCTCTCACTCCCATTTTTTTTAATAGTTGAAGAGAGGGAGGGACAAGGATAGGAAACTACCTACCCCCTTTTCTAATGCAAGCATCAGTTTCCAGAAATGATAGAGATGGGGTTGATGCCAAAGTGAGTGAGTGAATGTGTATATGTGTGGATGGGATACAGAATGAGAGAAGGGGATTAGGGGGTGTTTTTGTGCATCATCCAAACATGAACTAAAACTACACTACTAAAAACAAGAAATGGGAGCAAATGGCCCAATGGAAGGGTGAAAGTACCATGCCAACACACATATCCTAAGTAAATAAGCAGAAAAATTGCAAATCAATATCTTACCACATGCTCTTGAGCACTCCAAGTGATGAAAGGCCGTTCTCCCCGGCAACGGCGCCAAATTTGTTGTTGTAGTATGCCCTTGGGAGCCAAGACCCACACCACCTTGCATGGAAGCAAGAGGCCCAAGAAAGACTCTCCTTTCATCCACCCCATTCTCCATCATGTTCAAGTCATTGGCCATCAGGCCGCAGCTATGCCACATGCTTGAAAATATGGAGCAATGGGAGTCAAGGATCCTAGTCACATATGTAAAATACAAGATAATTGCAACACTCTACCTACACACATAGGAAATGCTAGCATGCACACACACCTCACTCTCACACACTCCAAGACTAAATACACATATGTACAAAGCCTTAAGAGAAAAGAGAGTTCTTCCATTGAAAGGATTTTACATGAGAGCACGACCAAAAGCCCCCTCATTACAAGAAATGAGCCTCTGCATATAGGCTAGGCACATTCTCCCATGTGCTCTTTTTGACTAGTCAAAAAGGAGCACATGCTCATATCTCTCTAAATCTTAGAAAATATTCCCCAACAACCCACTCTCCCACTCTCTTCAAGAGAGAAATATAGGCGTGGGAAAACTTCTACGTGGGTTTTATACATGTGTGTCAAAAAGATGCTTTATTTGAGAGGATCAAAACCATAGTCTAAAGCAAATATCAAAAAAAGGGCTAAGGAGAGTGTTCATATGGACATCTCCTAAATACAAGGAAAAAAGGTATTTTCATAAGGGCTAGAGGGTGCCATTGCATGAGGAAATGTGGGCAACCCAAATAACAACATCTTACGATCCAAAGTATGAAACAAATGATTGAATCTCAATCTTTGCAAGCACCAACACCTAAAAACTCAAAAGCTCCTGAAATTAAAAGATGCATCTGGTGTGACTCTTTGGAGCACAACAGATACTCATGTGAGAGCTTAAAAGAAGCGTTGGCAAAGAATCTGGTGTTCATCAAGGAAAAGATGATTTATGAATCAAAGAATGGAGAAAAAGTAAACATTAACTTTGGTTGGGGAGGCATGAGAGTGTTCTTCCCTGGCGCATCTGAAAATGGTGCTTCAACATCATATACGTACGCATGTCAGGTAATTGATGAAAATAATGCTATAGAACCGTGGTCTAAAGTGATAAAGTCCCTAGATCGGGGAAAGATGCATCACGAAATCTTAAAGTCAGCATGCAATGAGATCCGAGGGGTAAGTGGATGGAATGATCCTGTAGATACTCTCTCGGTTGTTACTTATCTATGCTCTTCGGTAGAGCATGAAGCAGTAGTGGAAGAGAAACGGAGGAGAACCAATGAGGGTGAAGAGGAGGAAAGAAGAACTAGGCGTCAAGTAGAAGCTTCACAAGAACAATCTCAAATACCAAATCAAAATCAACCAACACAAACAAACCAACCCATTCAAGTAATTCCACCATCACAACCGAAAATAATCCAACCAAATCAAATTCTGACTCAAGTTCAAAACCCTACTTTTGCTGAGATGCCAGTTGTTGAAGCTCAAAGTCAAGGACAAAGCATGGAAGCACATCAAAAGGTGGACACACAAGGAAAGGGAGCAAGTAGGGAGCTCCAAGAAGTGCATGTCAAATTTTCAGAAGAATCCCCTACAAAAATAGTGATTTCCATCACTAAAAACCATTGTAAATACCATTATCTATTTTTAGTAACTCCATTTTGTTCAAGCCGAGGAGTCCTTGAGCTTGAGGAGTATTAGAAGTACCATCGTACCAATTTTCATAATTTTTAGACCTCGTTTGAGCCCTCAAATAAGCCCTGGAACATAATTTTTAACTAGGCCGGACACTAGGTCTGGACAGGGCCAAAACTAGTCAAAAAACTATAAAAAGAGCTAGAGAGCTCATTTTTGGGGTTAGCTGGTTAGAGAATAGAACTTTTGTAAGAGAACTCTTTTGCAATCTAAGCTTTCCATTGTTCCTCTCTTTGATCTTACTTTGTGCGCGCGTGTGTGTATGTGTGTGCATGTTTGTGTGCTTTCACTCACGCATTTGTGCCTTCATTTGCTCGTGGTCTTCATACCGGTCCTCACGTCTCCGCGGATTGACAAGTAAAGGAGGTGGTGCTTACGCTTGAGCTACACCAAATTTTGGCGCCGTTGCCGGGGAGAGAGCTTCGAGGACGAGCGTTGTGATGGTAAGATCGTAGATTTGCGACGTTGGAAGGTAAAAAAAACTGTCATTTCAGTTCATTTTCTATTTTTTCCTCTTCATCTTCATCATCATCATCATCTCCACCTTCTTCCACCTTCTTCTTCATAGAAAATTCTTGTTTTTTAGTGCATTTTCACCATCTTCATACCATTTTTCATGCATTATTGTGTGGGAAGGAGTTAGGAGAAGCAAGGGAGAGCAAGCGCTGTGTTTTTTTCATGATTTTCTGCTCATACGGAGCTCGCCATAGCCGGCGCTCAGAAATTTGAATTTCCCGCCAAAAAACGCGATTCTGTGATGAAAATCACGATTTTGTGAAAATTCAAAATTTTTTGAAAAATCACGATTTTCTGTTTTCCCGCCTAAAAGTTGGCTGAAAAATCCACGATTCTGTGGTCATTCTCAGAATCACGATTCTGTGGTTGTGCTCAAAATCGCGATTCTCACAAATCACGATTTTCAGTAAAAAACACGATTTTGTGGAGAAAAAAGGCGATTCTGTGTAATCACGTTTGTTTGCTCAAAATCGCGATTTTCAGAAACACGATTTTGTGCTCAACATCGCGATTTTCATGCCAAAAACACGATTCTGAGAAAACACGATTTTGTGAAAAAAAAAAAAACACGATTTTGTGAAAAAAACACGATTCTCTGAGTCAAAATCGCGATTTTCAAAAACACGATTCTGTGCTCAAAATCGTGATTTTCATGTCAAAAAACACGATTCTCTAAAACACGATTCTGTGCTCAAAATCGCGATATTCATGCCAAAAACACGATTCTCAGAAAATACGATTTTTAGCGGGCTCAAAATTGCGATTCTCACAAATCACAATTTTTAGCAAAAAAAAACGATTTTGTGAAAAAAAAAACACGATTCTCTGAGTCAAAATCGCGTTTTTCAAAAACACGATTCTGTGCTCAAAATCGCGATTTTCATGTCAAAAAACACGATTCTCTAAAACACGATTCTGTGCTCAAAATCGCGATTTTCATGTCAAAAAACACGATTCTCTAAAACACGATTCTGTGCTCAAAATCGCGATTTTCATGTCAAAAAACACGATTCTCTAAAACACGATTCTGTGCTCAAAATCTCGATTTTCATGTCAAAAAACACGATTCTCTAAAACACGATTCTGTGCTCAAAATCGTGATTTTCATGTCAAAAAACACGATTCTCTAAAACACGATTCTGTGCTCAAAATCGCGATTTTCATGCCAAAAACACGATTCTGAGAAAATACGATTTTCAGCGGGCTCAAAATCGCGATTCTCACAAATCACGATTTTCAGCAAAGAAAACACGATTTTGTGATCAACATCGCGATTTTCAGAAACACGATTTTGTGATCAACATCGCGATTTTCAGAAACACGATTTTGTGATCAAAATCGCGATTTTCAAAACACGATTTTGTGAAAACACGATTTTGTGAACACGATTCTCAAGGTACAAAATCGCGATTTTCTCCAAAGGTCCTGTTTGCCTGTTTTGACCCCAGGAGCCTGAATTGGCATAACTTTTTCATCCAAAGTCCATTTTTTGAGCTCTATAGCTCGTTGGAAAGCTCATTTCAAATCCTACACGACCTCAACTGTTTTTTTCAAGAATAACGCGTTGATTTTGAGATAGGATAATTTGAAGTTGACCCTCAAGTGGGACTAGGGAACCAAGGGGACTCCAAAGAATTTTGAACCATACCAAGGGGAAAATTTGGACTCTTGACTAAAGCTTATGAACCTGAGATCTGGTAGACACTTAGGCAAGGATAAACAAAGCATTAGATCTTCTGAGGCTAGTGTCAACCATACATCCAAGTCTTGGGCACAACAACTAAGTGGTCATCTTTTACTAAGATCAGACACAAGTGATTCAGAAATGTCTTTTAGTATGGGAAAACCTGCAGGTGGCTCAGGGACTGCCCATCTACAAACACCAGAAGGTCCCTATAAGACACAGTTGGAATATATTGGGACCAACCAATTAGGTGCTCGCATCTATGAGGATGGTCTGAGGCGATCAGTGGTCCAACTCAAAAATCCAGATCAATCCTTTGGACTTGAACACCCGGTGGTCAAGTTCGAAGAGGGTTCATACATTGATAAGGAAGGAACCATGTATGTGGTCACCAACCTACCAGATAGGACTGATGAGTTTGGAAATGTCATTCCTGAGAATGAAATAGGAGACCTAGAACAAGGAAATGTAGGACAAGGACCCCAGACTCCTAGAGGTAAGTCAGTTTTGACCCGAGTGATCACTCCAGACTGGATCCCTCAAGATAACAAAAGCATATAACTATTTTTGAATAGAGAAACAGAGGAAGCCTTTTGGAGATTCAAGCCAGATCAACCTAGCCAATTGGGCATAGTCATCATCTACGAGTTCAAGGATCCAGAGATACCAGGCAAAGTTGTCTACCTGGATAACACATCAGAGAAAATTTTCTTGGTAACAGAACATGATAGACATGCATATACTTGGAAGAATGAATTGATTTTCCCCCCACCAAGATCCAATGTTTCCCATGGCCTCCAAGGAATAGGATCGTCCCACGCTCATGAAGCTCAGAGAGAAAGAGCTAGAGAGAGACCTGAGGTAAGTTTTGCACACACCGTAGGCAGGAATAGATCAGGATTTGAAAATGAAAGACCTGAAAGAGAGAGACATCAAGCACATAGGCAACAAAGAGATGAACATGATTTTCCATTGCCTAGACCCCGAGAGCACCCAAGAACCCTTAGACCCACTCAAGTGATCAAGGCAATGAAGAATTATTTTGATGGGTCAGGAGATCCTTATGATCATGTGCCGGAGTTCAAACAAGTGTTAAGAGCTGAACAGGTTGAGGACTTGTTCACACAGTACGAGGCATTTGGTTTGACTCTTAAGGGCACTGCCTTGGCTTGGTTTCAACCACTGAATAGTCGCAACTATCACGATATAGGTCAACTGCTAGACGAATTCATTGTAGAATTTTCCAAGAGTGGTATCAGGCATAACACATCGTCCCTGATCCACAGTTTCAAGCAGACACCCCAAGAAACAGTGCGACTAGCAGGTAGAAGGTTCAGACAGTACCTAGAAAGATGCCCTACTCCAGAGTTACCCACACCAGCTAAACAAGTGGCTTTGTTCTTAGATGGCTTACTGAGCACAAAATTAAGATCATATGTGTACTTGAAAGAGCCTAGATCCATAGAAGAGTGCGTGCGGAAATACATTGACATAGAAGATAACTTGGGTGAGGAGTTAGGATTATCCAAACTCTATAAGGATTCAGATAGTTCTACTAGTCATACTTCAAAAATCTCCACGGAAATAGAGGAGATAGCTGAGCAAGTTGCCAAGAAGCTGGGAGTCCAAAATAAACAAACACAGAGGGTCACTCCAGTGAATCGGTGTTATACTTGTGGGGGCAACAACATGGCTAATGTATGCCCAATGCAAAACCAAAACATTAGAGAAAGGAATGCTCCATATTGCACTATTGAGAGAAAATACACAAACCACACGGCTCAAGATTGTCCCTACAATAGGCAGGCTGTTAGACAGAATTATCAGCAACCTTACCCACAAGGTAGGTATCAGAACCAATACCAACAGCCATATTATAGACCACAACAGCAATATCAGGTACCATACATGCCACAACCTGTCTTGGGAAACCAACCACCAGCTCCAGCCAACGTGATTCCAGTCAAATATGCTGTGGGAGAGGAAAATCCAAATAGAGCATTGGTGCCCCTAACCCCATGGATACCAGATAATGATTCTCATGCTCATAGTTCAGACTACTCCCATGAAGGTAGTCCACATGCGTATTACACAGAGTCACCTGAACATAGCGAGATTTACTCGTATCAATATGAGGCACCACCTATGGAGCAAAATTGGGAGCCAGAATACTCCAATGTCATGTACACAAATCCTAACCCTAGGCCCCAATTGAGACAATTGAGACCACAAGCCCCTAGAGGATCTTGTTTTAGATGTCAAGGTGATCATTTCATTCGTGACTGTCCCCACCCATCATCTCCGAGTCAAGGACAGGCTATCACCATACATGCTTTTTGCCCTGATTGTGGCAAAGACCATCTCCCTAGAGATTGTCCAAGAAACCCCTCCAGTGCACCCAAGATTACACCCATTAATGTGGTAGGCTTAGTGGCGGATTCAAGTTCAAGTAGCAGTAATGTGGCACCTATACAGGCAGTTACTAGGGCACAAGCATTAAAACAAGATAAACCAGCAGAGCAATCAGAGTCGAGTGAATCAGGAGAGCCTAGTAAGAGGAAAACAAGAACATGGAAGGATACCAGAGAAAAGGCCAACCGTAAGTGGAATAAAAATTTATCGGAACTAGAAGAAAGCTTGAAAGACACAAAAACAAAAATAGAAGACATTGCATCTCAAAACCCATCGCATGCCGAAACTCCATCCACTCCACCTCATCCCACCCCACCACCCATTGTAATTAGACCGCAACCAGGGTCTGTTCTTGCAGATCCAACCCCAGAAGGCTTGGACATGATGTTCAAGGCCTACCAGGCTCGACTTCAAGAAGGGCCTACAGCTACAAACCTAGACAAGAGTTACCCTAGAGCGGACTTAGAGATTGAACGGATGAAAATGTGCATGAAAATGGTAGAACAAGCTCAAGCTATACTTGAGACTAGTCAAAAGTTCAATCAGACAAACTCTGTCAAAGGGGATTTGCATTTCCAGGGCTTACTAGAACGATTAGAGCAGTTGGTAAACAAACCACAAGTTTCTTTACCTCCACAGGCTCAACCAGTTATTGAAAGAGGAAGCTCACCACCAATGGGAGCTTATGTTCCTAATTCCACGGATCCAGGAATACCTCCTTCAATTCAACAGTACTCTCAAGAATTCTTGCGGGAAATACAAGAAGAGAAATGGGCCAAGGAGAAGGGTAATTCCCCTCCTATTCCTGAGATTGATGATCTTCATGATCAATTTCCCCAAGACATCCCATCTATTTACGGAGATGAAGCAGAACAACAAGAAGACGAAAGGTTAGATTTTGAATCTAATACCTTAGAAGAACTGCCTCAATTTCCAGGCCCATGGGAATCTGAATCTCTCCAGATTAGAGCTCCCACAATACTGGTAAGAAATGAAGACTCAGTGGTTCCAAGGAACACTGATGTCGTGAAGAACACTAAGGTTCAGTGTCATCTCACTGTAGAAGAGCTGCTCAAAGCAAAACCTGAGTTATGGAATCATGTGAAGGATCAGGTTCCAGAACTTGATTCCAACATGCCAAAAGCAGGCTCCAAGCAAAGGGTACCAGAGATACCTCTAGACAAAATAGGGGACATGTGTGAGGGTGAAGAAGGTAATACTTATCTTCCAATCACCTACCAAGGTTACACAACCAAAGCAATCATAGATTCAGGTGCTGGTGTTGCTATTGCGACCACCTCCTTATGGAAGCAATGGGGCAAGCCCACATTAAGACCAACTAGAATGAAGCTTCAAATGACTGATGGTCATTTCGAAAGACCTCTAGGATTGCTAGAAGGGATCACTCTAACCACTTGTGGTGTAGAGTTTGAGCACACATTTGCTATATGTGACTTTGAGAAAAATAATGTCTATGAGATGATCCTAGGAAGACCCTTCCTACGACAATTGCAAATAGTACAGGATTGGGGAACTAACTCCTTGTACTTACAGCACTTAGGGGTCACCACCAAGGTCAACTTGAAGGATTACACCTTCAGAGATGTACCACCCCTACAGTGGAATTCTATCCACAAAGCGAAAGAAGATTCCATCTCTGTGCATTCTGAAAGTTCACCTGATCCATCATGGCTGCATGAAGATACTCATTTGTGGATGTGCAAGGTCGCAAAGGAAGAGGAAAAATGTTTAAAGGCAAGAGAAGAAGGAACTTCGCTACAAGATAGACCAGTTAAAGATCCAACCTACACACCGATGATCTTTCCAGATGAGGAGTTTGAGCCTCATGGCTGGCCAGAAATCTTAGCCACCATGGACATTGCTGTCAATGAGGAACAGTGGACACCTCATTGTGATGAGGAGGAGGGTTATGATATCTCAGTGTTCATGTGTCAACCCTTGCTAGAAGAATGTGACCCTAGTGATGTCATAGAAGAAGAAGAGAATGACGATGATCTGGAGTCTATTCTGATGGATAGTTGCTTTAACTCAGAGCAGCACTATCTAGAAGATATAGGAGTGTTCACCCAGAAAGAAGAAGAACCTCTCACAAGTATTAAAACAGTAAACTCAAAGGATGGAAGTGAGAGTAGTCAAAAGAAAAAGAAAAGAAAAGCAGTGAAACAAGAAGAGGAGGAATCATTGTTTGAAGTACCAGAAAACTTCAAGAAATATGAAGTTGACGACCGCAAAATTTTGGTACGAATGCCTAAGAGAGAGGCCATCATAGGAGAATCATATGATAATAAAGAAAAGACCAAGAAGATTGTAGTGACCATTGAAGAGAACGAAGAGAGATGCACATATATAGGAGATGACCTAAGTGCAAGAGAAGAAATGGAGCTCATAGCTCTATTAAGGGAATATAGGGATGTGTTTGCATGGCACTATAGAGACTTGAAAGGGGTAGATCCAAGAATTTGCTCTCATACTATCCCCATGACTGCTGATGCTAAGCCCACCAAACAGAAGCCCTACACATATAATGATACCTATGCAGCCAAAATAAAAGAAGAAATTGATAGGTTGATTGAAGCTGGATTCATCTATGAGATTGAGCATACCGAATGGGTGTCCCCCATTGTTGTGGTACCCAAGAAGAACGGGAAGTTGCGAGTGTGTATTAACCTTAAAAAAGTTAATGCCGCTACGATTAGAGATAGTTATCCACTTCCAATCACAGGACACCTATTGGAGCGTGTTGCAGGCAAGGAAGTTTATAGCTTCCTTGATGGATTTTCAGGTTACAATCAAGTAGCCATTGCCCCAGAAGATCAACACAAAACAGCTTTTGCTACAGAGTGGGGAATCTTTGCATTTCGGGTGATGCCATTTGGGCTCACCAATGCACCTGCAACATTCCAAAGGCTCATGTGTCATGTCTTCAAAGATTTCTTGCGAAAGAGCTTAGAAGTGTATGTGGATGATTTATGTGCTCATTCCCAAGAAAGAAGGGTTCACATCCCTGAGCTCAGACAAATCTTTAACAAGTGTAGAGAATATCGAGTGTGTATGAACCCAGAAAAGTGTGTGTTTATGGTGCGTCAAGGTAAAATCTTAGGTCATATTGTTTCTAAGAATGGAATCTCAACAGATGAAGATAAGGTACGAGCCATAGCGGAGCTACCAAGACCAAGGAATATTAAAGAGGTACAAGCCTTTATGGGCCATTGTGGATACTACCGTAGGTTTATCGACATGTACGCGATCATAGCTAGACCCCTTTATGCCTTGTTGTCTAATTTTGAGTGGAACGACGAATGCGAGAATTCTTTCAACGAACTGAAGAAACGTTTGTGCACGGCACCAATACTCACCACTCCTGATTGGAATAAACCATTCCATGTCCATGTGGATGCATCCAATCATGCCATAGGATGTGTGCTAGCACAACCCACAAGTGAAGGAAACTTAGATTTGCCCATAGCATATGCTAGTAGACAGCTCACTGCAGCTGAACGGAACTATACCACAACTGAGCGAGAGGGCTTAGGCATGGTATACGCTGTGAAGAAGTTTAGACACTATTTATTGGCCAACAAGTTCAAGTTTTTCACTGATCATCAAGCTTTGTTATATTTGGTCAATAAACCTTGCAGTACTGGACGCTTAGTAAGATGGTTCCTCTTACTAATGGAATATGACTTTGAAGTTGTTGTCAGGAAAGGTAGAACCCACCTTCGGGCAGATCACCTTTCTCGCATCACTTCAGGAGAGTCACCGCAAGGAGTGTCTGACGAATTACCCGATGCTTATCTGTTCAATTTAGAAGTTGTTCCTAAATGGGCAAATAAGTTGGTACCAGTCCTAACCTTTGGCCCTGCAAATAAGAATGTGAAAACATCACAAGAAGAAATTGTAAAATCACAAAAATATCACATATTAGCAGGAAGCATGTACAAACAAGATACTGAGGGTGTATTAGCTTGTTGTGTGGAGGATGATGAACATAGTAGTTGGTTGCAACAAGCCCATGAAGGAATGCTAGGAAATGACTATTCTAAACAACGAACATTGCAGAATCTAAAGCGTTTAGGAGTGTATTGGCCTAGCATGGACAAAGAAATACATGAGTGGATTAAAAATTGTCCAAGGTGCAGAGAGAGACCCCCAGTGGAGCATGCGACCCTTTATCAAGTGTCATTAATTCCAGATTGGAGTACTCCATTGGTAGAGTTTATGAGATCGGGAAGATTACCCAAAGAGGCTAGTCTAGCAAGAAGACAAAGCATGGAGAAAGAGGCTCAAGGCTATGCCTTAGTAGGGGACAACCTATACCGAAGAGGCAAAGATGGTTACTTAAGACTATGCGTTCATGAATCGGACTATTTAAAGGTCTTAGAGACTGCACACAACGGTGTTGCAGGTGGACATTTTGGTCCTGACCGAGTGATCAAGACCATTCTATTCTCAGGACTTTGGTGGCCCACTCTTCATATGGACGCACATACCTATGTGAAGAAATGTGACACATGCCAACGTGCACAATATCCAGTGAGAAAAGATGAGATGCCCTTGAGGCCAATGATGGGAGGACGTGCATTTTCGAAGTGGGGCATAGACTTCATAGGTCCTATTAACCCCCTAGCTAGAAACTCCCATGCAGAGTACATCATTGTAGCCACAGATTACCTTACAAAGTGGGTAGAAGTCAAAGCCACAACAAAGAATGATGCTCAGACTACGGCTAAGTTCTTATTCGAGAATGTGTTCACGAGATATGGACTACCAATAGAGTTGGTGAGCGATAGAGGCACACACTTCTTGAATGAAGTCATTGAAAATCTTCTCCAAGAATTCTTGGTGATACATAAGAAATCTGCCCCCTATCACCCACAAGCCAACGGACAAGCCGAGAGTACCAATAAGATCCTCTGTAACGTATTGACAAAACTGGTAAATAATAAACGCTCTGATTGGGACAAACAACTTCATCATGCTGTTTGGGCTTATCGAGTTGCCTACAAAACGGTACTCAACGCCACCCCATTTCAGATGGTCTTCGGACAGAACGCTGTGCTACCATTAGATTTCTTAATCCCTGCCTTAAAAGTAGCACAAGAGTATGAGTGGAATGGGCATGAATTGTCCTCTAGGATCTTTGATCTCGAACGCTTGGGTGAGACGAGGCTACGAGCGGCAGCAGGCATCTACGCTGCAAAGAAGAGGCAAAAGGCATACTTTGATGCACACATCAAGAATAAGGGATTGAAAGAGGGAGATCTAGTGTTGGTATACACACTAAAACAACATGCCCGTAAGCTGGAAAAAAGAGGATACGGACCCATGATCATTAATAGAATTTCCACTAGTGGTGCAGTGCAGTTGGCCACTCTAGAAGGAGATATCTTGCCAAATTATATTAGTGGCTGTAGAGTCAAGCTATATCAAGAACCTCTTACTGAGGATATGCTAATGAGACTCAACACTGCTAAGAAGCGAAAAGATGAAGAGTTAAGAGTGAGAGAAGAAGCACAGGTAGAGGCCAGAGAGCATATTAGGCGAAATAAGTTAAGGCGATTAGGCCTAGAAGTCAACTCAAAAGCCCCAAAATATCACATGGATATGTGTCAAAAGTCAGGCATAGCGACTTCTCAGGTCATTGACCGAAGACCCTTTGTGACCATAGAGATAGGACAAGGGAAGGGTGAAAGGACGGTGAAAGCATTGATTGACTCAGGTGCAGCAAGTAGTGCAGTTAGACTTTCCTACTGCCAAGACTTGGGGTTGAACATCAATCCCATAGAAGCTTATCTCATAGGATTGGGAGGTGTGGAAACCCCTTGTTTGGGCGAGGTGGAACTTCCCATCTACCTTCAAGATGTTCCAATGAGAGTCAAAGCGCTAGTATGTCAAGATGAGAACCTTACAGAACCACTTGTCTTGGGTCAAGATTGGATCTATGACCATGGAGTTAACTTAAACCTAAGAAGTCAAATTCTTCAAGTTTGGGTACATGAACAATGCATTACAATAGAATTAGAGAACTGCATGCTCCTAAATCATGGCACCACACACTCTCTTAGTTCCTCCAAGACTAATCATATGAAAGAAGATGTTGTATGTGTCAAAAGCTCTATGATGCAGAAGGAGTCAATCGTGGAAGACCAGGTTTGAAGGCGGGTGAATCTTTCTTCTTCTCCAAAGAATCAAGTAGCCACAGTAGTGAGCCCACCACACAAGCAAACACAACCGTTCACGACAACTGCTACATCAAATAGAAAGACACCATTCGATAAAAAAGCAGTTCCGGGCATGAAGCAGATCTGGGTACGCAAAGGAGAGCAACCACCAGCCTTGCCCCCACAAATCCCTGTTGGTGTGTGAAACACCACAAGAACTAAACTAATGTGGTATTAGAAGACCTCCATAACCATCATTAGCTTAGCAATACTCACATTGTAAGTCTTCATCTCTAAACTTAGTGAAAATCCAAATTTCACTTCACAGAAATCTGCGCCTTTTCTTCAATCCTTCAATCTGACCTGTATTAGCTTAATCTTTGCCAAATCTTTTGATTACTTGCTAAGAGAAGTTCTTGCTAGTGTTAAGCAACACATAACAAACAAAACTTTCAAGCAATAACTTCACAATCCTCTGATTTTGTACCAATCTTTACACTATGTCTGAAAACTGAAAATTTACTTCATCGATTTGACATACCTTCACTCTTAAACTGATTTCTCTGAGTACGCGTCCCGTTTCTCAAAGATCTTTTGACCAAATGTAGTTGAGGATAATAGCTTTCAAACGAGCTATCACTTACCAAAAACTTTACACCATGCTTCGAGATCTGACCTTCAGAAGATCAGTCAAATGTGCGCCAGAAAAGTCGTAACTGTCAACTAACTTTCATAGTCATATGAAATGACTTGAGACTCAATGTACAATAGGAATTAGACACAATGCTTCTACACAAACATGTGTTGATTATCAGAGAAGGTGTGTACAAAATGGCTTGGCCTAATTTTGCTCACAGCCATGGAAAACTCTATCAGACTCAGAAGTTTTCTCTCACCATCTCACTCAGAAATTACACGACTTTTCTCTACTCCCTCAAACTACAAAATTGAGTTCTCTCATACATGTTTCTGACTCAAATTAACTTATATACCTATGGTTTACATTCATCTAGACTTGAACTCGTAAGTTCTAAAGATCAATTACAAATCTAGACTCTAATTTTGCACTAATTTACAATAGTGAAATTGTCCCTTCACTTAGGCTTGATTTTCTGTAGGTCTTTTCTTCACTTCTTCTTTCCTCCATCATATGTCTCCATATGTCTTCATATATCAATGCCTAATTAGTGAGTGAAGCCCCAACAGCTCCCCCTCAATCACTAATTAGCATAATTTGACTTCTTCACATAATCTCCTTCTCTTTTATTCCTGCCATCTCCTTGAACTTACTTGTCTTTACTCCATCCAAGCTTTTTGTCATAATATCTGCAATCTGATCTTTTGTGGAAGTATACACTACTTCAATCTCTTTCTCCATTACCTTTTCTCTAAGAAAATGGTACTGTATCTCTATGTGCTTTGTCCTTGCATGAAACACAGGATTTGCTGCAAGATATAATGAACTCATGTTATCTCCATGAATGATGGGTATACCTTGATCAATTCCCAAGCTTTTGAATAATGTCTGCATCCATATGACTTCCTTTGCTGCTTCCACAAGTCCTTTGTATTCAGCTTCAGTTGATGATAAGGCCACTGTGTGTTGTTTCTTTGAACACCAACTCACAAGCTTATCTCCAATGTATATCATGTAGCCATGTGTAGATCTTCTGTCATCTTGACTTCCTGCCCAATCTGAATCACTATAGGCTCTCAATCTTATATCTGATGTAAAAGGATAATACAATCCTTCTTTCAAAGTCCCTTTGATATATCTAAGGACTCTTTGACCTGCAATCCAATGTGGATCCTTTGGACAATGCATGAATTGGGAAAGGACACCAACTGCATAACTAAGATCAGGCCTTGTTAGAGTTGCATAAATCAAACTTCCAACTAGAGATTGATACTTCCTCATGTCTTTGAACTCTGCACCATCATATCTACTGAGTTTGTGATTGACTTCTAATGGTGTAGATGCCTCTCTGCAATTCTCCATGTTAAACTTCTTTAGAAGATTCAAGAGATATCTTTCTTGTGATACATAAATGCCATGCTCTGCATAAGTGATTTCCATTCCAAGAAAATATGATAATTTTCCTAGATCACTTATCTTGAATTCTCTTTCAAGTAACTTCTTCACCTCCTTGATTCCTTCATTTGAGGTACCTGTAATTATAATGTCATCTACATATATACAAATGTAGATCATACCTTCATCTGTTCTTTTGATAAGTAAACTTGCATCTGCCTTTGAACTTTGGTACCCAAGGTCATTAAGATACTTTACAAGTCTATAATTCCAAGCTCTTGGAGCTTGCTTCAAACCATAAAGGGCTCTTCTCAACCTGCAAACATAATTTGGAAACTTATGATCTGCAAACCCTTGAGGTTGCTCCATGTAAACCTCATCTGATATATATCCATTCAAAAATGCATTCTTAATGTCCAATTGACTCAATGTCCATCCTTTTGATGCTGCAATGGCAATGATTGTTCTTATGGTTGACATCTTTGCCACAGGACTGAATGTCTCATCATAATCTATGCCAAATGTTTGAGCATAGCCTTTAACCACCAATCTAGCTTTGTATCTGGCTATAGTTCCATCTGCATGCTTCTTAACTTTGTAAACCCATTTGTTTCCAATCACTTTCTTACCATTAGGTTTTGGGACAAGTTCCCAAGTTTTGTTCTCTTCAAGAGCATCAAATTCTTCCTTCATTGCTACTTCCCAATGTCTCTTACCCTTTGCTTCATCATAGCTTTGAGGTTCTTCATCTTCCTTAACCATGTAAGCATAATTTTTCTGAGTCAAGTAAGAAGTGTCATATGAATACCTTGTAGGTTGATTCCTTATTCTGGTTGACCTTCTTGGTTCACACTCTTCATGTCTATCTGGATGTACTTCTTCATCAAATATTGGTCCATCTTCATTCCTTCTATATGATCCAACTCTTGATGTGCTTGCTTGCATATGTTCTTCATCTCCATCTATCTGCATATGTGATTTACCTCTTGCACTCCTTCTTATCTCTTCTTCAAATGTTTCAAGATCACATTCTTTATCTGCATACCAACTCTTCTGTTCATCAAAAGTCACATCTCTGGAAACAATAAAATGTTTAGTTAAAGGACTCCATAGTCTATAACCCATTTGTTTTTCATCATACCCAATAAACACATATTTTTCTGCCTTTGGTTCAAGCTTATGTCTGAGTTGTGATGGCACATAAGCATAGGCAATTGACCCAAACACTTTACAATGATCAAGTGTTGGTTTCTTACCCCACCAAGCTTCATAAGGGGTCATACCATTCAAAACTCCACATGGTAACCTATTCACAAGGTATGTGGCTGTATTTATAGCCTCAGCCCAAAGATAATTAGGGCAATTCTTTTCTTTTAACATTGCTCTTGCAAATTCAACCAATGTTCTATTCCTCCTTTCTGCCACCCCATTATGTTGAGGTGTATACCTGCAAGTTATCTCTCTCTTGATACCTGCATTCCAAAGATAGTCATTAAATTCTTGGGAGAAGTATTCTCCCCCTCCATCAGACCTTAGCCTCTTGAGTTTGTGACCTGTAACTCTTTCTGCATAAGCATGAAAATGTTTGAAGGCTCCAAAGACTTCTGATCTTTCCTTTAGAACATAAAGGGTTATCCACCTTGTAGCATCATCAATAAACAAAACATAATACCTAGATCCATTTATTGAACCTTCTTTTGTTGGTCCCCATACATCTGTATGTATGAGTTCAAGCAAACCATCATGCTTGAAACCTTTCTTCTGAAATGGTTGTCTATGAGCTTTTCCCATCTGACAAGCTTCACACTTGTATATCATATGTTGATTCTTTACATTTGGTAGTCCCAATACAGATTGATTCTCCACCATAGTTTTGATTCCTCTTTCATTGAAATGTCCCAATCTTTTATGCCAAAGATCTAACTCTGTAATTACTTCATCACCATGTGTAATTAGGGCTTGACCAACATTTCCTTGCACTTTGAGAGTAAAAAGTCTACCTTCCTTCTTACCACAAACAATGGGTTTGTATGCATCCTTTGGATCTTCAACAAATACCCCTTCATTTGTAAATCTGACTTGAAAACCTTTTTCCACTATTTGTCCAACACTAATCAAATTCTTTGGTATTGTTGGAACATACAAAACATTTGTTAATAAATCAGCTCCACTCCTGCACTTCACTTTTCCAATTGAATGCACATTATGTTTTGTATTGTCACCTGTTTGTACTGTATGACTTGAATTTCCTTCTTCCAATTCTGACAATAATTCTATATTACCTGATAAATGATTTGAACAACCAGAGTCAATATAGAATACCTTGAGATCCTCCTTCTCTGATGAACTAATTGAATTCATCATCAATGTTGTATGGTTGTCATTCTGGGTATCATTTGCATAATTGTAATATGTAGTGTTGTATGATTGGTTCTGATTCCAATTTCTTCCACCACCTCTACCAAAACTTCCTCTTGAATTATGTCTTCCTCTTTGAAATTGATTCTGAAACCTTCCACCTCTTCCTCTGCCATTGTTGTTCTGATTTTGGCTTGCTCCTTGTTGATTGTGCCAACAATCATATGCTAGATGATTGCTCAATCCACAAATCCAACATGTCTTCTTGTTATTGTTCTGATTACCTCTACCTCTTCCATTACCTCGACCTTTGCCTCTGCCAAAACCTCTTCCTCTTGCATAATTTGCTTGAGTTGTTGACTCTTCTTCATCCTTTGCTTTGCCTTTATCTCCTTTCTTTTTGTTCTTCACATACATTGCAGAACTTTGACCTTTGTCTCCATCTGACTTTAAGTCTTGCTCAAATGTAAGCATCAATCCAAGTAATTGATTCAATTCTGGCACATAATGGTTTAATGAGAGTTCTGTTGAAAGTACAAAAGGCTTCCACCTTTCATCACCTCTTAATCCTGCAAGTAATTGAGCTATCAACCTATGATCTTCAATATCCTCATCAATAGATCCAAGGCTATCTGCCAAGTCTTTCATCTTAGTGACATAATCACTAATGTTCTGATTTTGCTTCTTCTTGAATGTGGTGAACTCTGACCATAAGCTAGCTTTCCTAGCTTTAGTGGTGTTTTGGAAGTGATCTTCCAAAGCATTCCAAATATCTTCAGCTGTTTCTAAACCTCTGATGTGTGGCAATAAATGATCTGTAATAGTGTTGTATATATAAGCTCTTGCACTTGCATCTCTCTTCTGCCATAACTTCAAAGCTTCTAGCTCTTCCTTCCTTGGATGACTTTCATCTTCAAATTTAGGCTTCTCCTCTTCACCTGTCACATATACCATTAAGTCCTTACTCATAAGTAAGGCTTCCATCCTCATTACCCAAGCAGGATAGTTATCTCTGTCCAATTTGTCAATGGACACATGATCTGCCATGGTATCCTTGCTTCTGCTTCAACCTGTAAGTGTAAGGTTAAAGATTGATACCTTTTGTAGACCTTTACCCTTGGGAGCAACTTCGAAATACTCTTCTGATGACTTTGGTTGTTGAACACCTCAGCTTCCTCCTTCTTTGATAAAGAACTCTTCAAATCTTCTTGTATCTGCTCTCCTTTACTTCTCAAGGACCTTATCTGCTCTGATACCACTTGTTGGTGTGTGAAACACCACAAGAACTAAACTAATGTGGTATTAGAAGACCTCCATAACCATCATTAGCTTAGCAATACTCACATTGTAAGTCTTCATCTCTAAACTTAGTGAAAATCCAAATTTCACTTCACAGAAATCTGCGCCTTTTCTTCAATCCTTCAATCTGACCTGTATTAGCTTAATCTTTGCCAAATCTTTTGATTACTTGCTAAGGGAAGTTCTTGCTAGTGTTAAGCAACACATAACAAACAAAACTTTCAAGCAATAACTTCACAATCCTCTGATTTTGTACCAATCTTTACACTATGTCTGAAAACTGAAAATTTACTTCATCGATTTGACATACCTTCACTCTTAAACTGATTTCTCTGAGTACGCGTCCCGTTTCTCAAAGATCTTTTGACCAAATGTAGTTGAGGATAATAGCTTTCAAACGAGCTATCACTTACCAAAAACTTTACACCATGCTTCGAGATCTGACCTTCAGAAGATCAGTCAAATGTGCGCCAGAAAAGTCGTAACTGTCAACTAACTTTCATAGTCATATGAAATGACTTGAGACTCAATGTACAATAGGAATTAGACACAATGCTTCTACACAAACATGTGTTGATTATCAGAGAAGGTGTGTACAAAATGGCTTGGCCTAATTTTGCTCATAGCCATGGAAAACTCTATCAGACTCAGAAGTTTTCTCTCACCATCTCACTCAGAAATTACACGACTTTTCTCTACTCCCTCAAACTACAAAATTGAGTTCTCTCATACATGTTTCTGACTCAAATTAACTTATATACCTATGGTTTACATTCATCTAGACTTGAACTCGTAAGTTCTAAAGATCAATTACAAATCTAGACTCTAATTTTGCACTAATTTACAATAGTGAAATTGTCCCTTCACTTAGGCTTGATTTTCTGTAGGTCTTTTCTTCACTTCTTCTTTCCTCCATCATATGTCTCCATATGTCTTCATATATCAATGCCTAATTAGTGAGTGAAGCCCCAACAATCCCATCCAGGCAAGCCAACCAAGTCAGAAGACGAAGAAAGCAGCTTGGACAAGCTCAATCACAAGGTGTCCAACAAGTTTGGGTGCCTAAGAAGTTAGCTGCAGCTCAACAAGGGCAATTACAAATGTGGGTACCTAAGAAGCTCTTACCTCCACAACAACCTATGTTCTCCCACATGCGAAAGGTCTCAACCAAGAAGCCAAAAAGAGAAGAGGGTAAGAACCACGTACAAAGACCGAAAGAAGATCAAATCAGCTCTTCAAGAATAGTAGGAAGACGTGCAAAAAGGATATGGGTTTGGAAGCCAAAAGTACAAGCAGCCTCCATCGAACCAAAGCGCCAACCACACTGGATACCACAGTTCAGAATGCATCCGAAGAGGAAGGCGCCTGAAGTGATCTCTACAGTGCCAAATACTGTTCTAAAATGGACTCCAATAAGGAGGATTACATCAATTTGAGACTCAATGGATACCTCCACCAAGGTCGGCATCAACCTCCGCAAATAACATCGAAAGCCTCGAACGAGCAACAACCATGTGCTCCTTGCACAACCCTGTCTTTTGCACCATCCAAGCCATGCATTTCCAAAGTATGCATTAATATAGGGCCACATTACACGGCCGTGCATAGACACACTTGAGAATCCCATGCACAAGAGCATAGTGACATATGTCAAACATTTCTATTGATACTAACTTTTGTGTTCTTGTTTGGTGATATCCTTTTCCTCAAAAAAAAAAAAAAGTGGGAGAGAGCTTGTTCCCAGGTTTGGCTTATGAAACATGAATGAGTCATGCTTAGTTGAAGGTGGAACTGTTGATTACTAGGCATTTATCAATTTGGATAGAAGTGTGTCTCGGCCAGAAGTGAGATTATTGCTGCCTTATCTGGTAGATGACAAGCACTTGGCATGAACATGGCATCTACAACTATGATTTTCTCTTACCATGATAGGAATGAAGAGCTTGAAGGTCTGCAACTGGAGTGATGCTTAACTACTTCATGTACCAGAGCATCCAAGGAGATATCTGCACAAGGTAGTTCTGGCGGAGAAGACTCCTGCATATGGTGAGCTAAAGAGAATATGTGAAACTCAGCTTGGTGTAGTTACCCGATGTTGCTTGCCAAGGAATATAAAGCAATTCAATTCTCAGTATTTCCTGAACCAGTATGGAACAGTAGCACTGGTGAATGGTCTATGTCAATCAGCATGGTAATCTCTTAGAAACCGGCACGTGTCCAATATTCCTCTGAGTGTCAATATAGGGAAGTGAACGTGCATGAGCCCAAGCTCAGAAATGCACATTGTTAGTGACAAATGTTGCTTTGAAAAGAGGAGAGGGGATCCACCACTCAAAAGATCTCATCAGTGGACAATCAACATGGACATTCATCAACAAGGTTCCATCCCAAAGGCCGAGTGTACAACACGAAGAGACAAACATCCATCAACCTTCCCCATGGTAAGTATCTTTACTCTGGAAACACCATAACCATGATAGTTTAGGAAACCTCTTCGTCAGCATACCCTTGAGCACTTAGCTCAAGACCCGCAATTTTTGCACCATACTTCTTCCAATGCATTTTCCAAGTAAGCATGCGTAGGGCTACATTACAAGGCCGTGCACAAGGCACATTCTTTGTTCAACCCAGGCACGAACACACTTACCCATCATTCATTATGGGTCATGAGTAGTTGGCATGACTGCTCTCAACATCATCTTTGGAAGAGCTAGCGGACGTCATGGGAACAACATCCATATCTCGGAAGCAAATTGAAGCCAGTAGTTGCTCCAAATCACTCTTGACAACCTCTTTTGAGCAACTTGCAGTTTTGAAAGCTCACAACGACACATTCTTGTTGGAATCCAAGGAACCAACTCATACAATGGATGGACACCACCTCTCAAAGCACTACATAGAACAGCCCTTCCAACAAGGGTCTGTCAGGGACGACAGACTCGAGAGGGGGGGGAGTGTTGAAGCTCAAAGTCAAGGACAAAGCATGGAAGCACATCAAAAGGTGGACACACAAGGAAAGGGAGCAAGTAGGGAGCTCCAAGAAGTGCATGTCAAATTTTCAGAAGAATCCAAAAATAGTGATTTCCATCACTAAAAACCATTGTAAATACCATTATCTATTTTTAGTAACTCCATTTTGTTCAAGCCGAGGAGTCCTCGAGCTTGAGGAGTATTAGAAGTACCATCGTACCAATTTTCATAATTTTTAGACCTCGTTTGAGCCCTCAAATAAGCCCTGGAACCTAATTTTTAACTAGGCCGGACACTAGGTCTGGACAGGGCCAAAACTAGTCAAAAAACTATAAAAAGAGCTAGAGAGCTCATTTTTGGGGTTAGCTGGTTAGAGAATAGAACTTCTGTAAGAGACCTCTTTTGCAATCTAAGCTTTCCATTGTTCCTCTCTTTGATCTTACTTTGTGCGCGTGTGTGTGTATGTGTGTGCATGTTTGTGTGCTTTCACTCACGCACTTGTGCCTTCATTTGCTCGTGGTCTTCATACCGGTCCTCACGTCTCTGCGGATTGACAAGTAAAGGAGGTGGTGCTTACGCTTGAGCTACACCAGTTCCTACCCAAGTTAATGTAGCTCCTCAAGATCAAGAGATGAAACGTGTTTTCAAAGTTTTGCGAAATATCCAGTTGTTTTGCTGTTAACGCATGATATCATGTATCATTGCTTGCACTTTCAAGCAACATCTAAAGATCTGTGGAGTCATCACTTGAACAGAGTACTGAACTAGATCTTTCAATGTAAGTTGTTTGTCTCTGAAACAATTCCTTAAGGTACTTTCGTCCTAAAAAGAGAAACATTGGAGTAGTAGATTACTTTTAACCAAAGCAAAAATTGTATCCAGAGTTGTTTCGGTCCTTGACTGGTGTCTTTAGAGCATTGGGAAATGTGCAACTTAAGTTTGTCTTCATATTGATTTTAATCCTGAACAACCGTGGAACTGGCATAATCAAATGCTTCCTCTGTTCTATTGCACAAACTTTTGAATTAGGTGCAAGGAGTTAGGCGTAGTTGATTTGGTGTAAAGAAGAAAAATAGGATACAACTAAATTTATGTAAGGCGAACTCATGTTTCTTTTACCCATTTGGAGATGAAACGAAGCACTAAAGCTTAACCCTGAATAAAGAATAGAGCAAATGAGCATGCACACAATATATAATGGTATTGGATTAGGACTCTCGATAAGAAGAACGAAGAATAAAATAAAATTGTTTTTGGTAATATTCATCACCAAAACACATCCTAAGCTCGGAGAAAGTTCGGAAATATTTAGGATTTCATTATTAGTACTTCCTCCTTTCTACGAAAAGACGCGACAATGCGTACTCAATTTTAGAACAACATCTAATTGGAACAAAATAAAGATTAGACTAATGTTATGTAAAAGCAAATTGCCTATTCAACCGGGGAACCAAATGATTCCTTATCTTCATTGGTGTTGATGATAGGCCTTGAGTCTTGAGATATTGGCCAGCGATAGGGCCTCTCCCTTGAGCGTCTCTAACTCCACAACACCCAATTCAACATCGTTTTAAGGTGAAAAGGTCCTTCCCAATGTGGGAACCATTTTCCTTTAGCTTGTGTAGACATCTGTGGTCTGTGTAAAAGAACTAAGTCACCTAGCTTCAAAGTTTTAGGCCACAAGTTTTTGTCATGAGTTTCCTTTCTCTTGAACTGGATCTGTTCTAATTGTTTGGAGGCTAGAATCTAGGATTCTTCCAATTTGTGCAATGTTGTGAGCCTATCGGAGACTTTTGAGCTGCTTTTTGTCTGAAACCCTTCAGCTCTGATTGAGCCATGTATAAACTCAAATGGTTCTATGGGTGCAATTCCATAAACGAGTTGAAATGGAGAAAATCCTGTTTCTTTATATGCTAATCTGTATGCCCACAATGTACCAAGATAAGCTTTACCCCAAATGGCAGGTTGTAGCATACATTCCTTCCGTAGCATGGTAACCAATATGTTATTTGTGGACTGAGCTTGGCCATTTGCCCTGGGATAATAAGAACATGAAGTCCTATGAATAATCTTATACTTGTTAAAGATTTCGTGTAAAATCTTATTCATGAAGTGTGTTCCTTGGTCTATGCAAATCTCTAGAGGACACCCAAATTTGCAGAAAATATTGCTGAATAAAAAATCAGCTACTGTTTGTGTTGTGCAATCAGTTGAAGCTATTGCTTCAGCCCACTTTGTAGCATAATCTGTTGCAATTAGTAAATATTTATATCCATGTGGGAAAGAGGGAGGATATATAGGTCCTACAAAATCCAATCCCCATTTCTCAAATGGTTGCCAATTTGTAGCTACAGTTAGGGGTTATTTCTCTGCTTGGTGGGTTTAGGGCCGCATCTTTGGCAGATGTCACATATCTTAGCCCTAGCATTTGAATCCCTGAAAAGGGTGGGCCACCATAATCCTGCATCTAGAATTCTTTGGCCCATGATATGACCTGGAACGTGCCCACCACATGGACCTTCATGTGCCCTTGTTAGGATATCCCATGTTTCCTCCTTTTCTATGCACTTCCTCAAACAGCCATCTTTCCCATGCCTGTATAGTTTACCTTGAATAATTGTAAATGGCCTACTGTTGATGAGTAGTCTCTTCTTTTGCACTGAGCTTGACTTCTCTAGGTACATTCTAGTCGTAATAAGATGCTTGATGTCCTCATACCAACCTTGAGCTTGTACAATAAACAAATTGGCATGTGGAAAATCATCATTTACCCCAATTGCTTGATCCCTTATGTTAATCCAGGATAAGTGGTCCGCCATGACATTTTCTTTACCTGGTCTATGGACTACAGAAAACTGAAATTCTTGGAACAACAATAACCACCTCCATATTCTACCAGTTGGTTGTGGTTTGTTGAGCAAGTATTTTAGTGGTTGCTGATCCGTTATAATAACAAATTTCACTCCAAGTAAGTAATGACGAAATTTTTGGACAGCAAAAACCATGGCTAAGGCTTCCCTTTCTGTGGTGCTATGATTCCTTTCAGCCTTGGTCAAAATTCTACTGGCATATTGAATTGGTTTGTCCACCTTAAATTCTTCACTGGGTTGGGTCAAAACTACCCCCACTGCATAGGCACTTGCATCTACATGTATATGAAAGATTTTTGACCACTCAGGTGTGATCAAAATGGGAGCGGATACTAACCTTGACCTTAATGTTTGATATGCTTTTTCCTCTTCTTCTTCCCGTTTAAAAGGTACTTCTTTGCCTGTAAGCCTAGCCAATGGCGTGGCTATATCTGCATACATCTTAATAAATCTTTGATGGTACCCCGTATGGCCTAAAAAACTTTGAATCTCTTTTGGAGATTTAGGTCTAGCTAACTTTAATATAGCTATGATTTTATCTGGATCAGGTGCCATACCTTTGGAAGATACCACATGTCCCAGGAGAGTACCTTCCGTCACCAAAAAATGGCATTTGTTTGGGTTCAGTTTCAACTTTGTTTCTCTGCACCACTTAAAAACTTGTTGTAATTGAATTAGATGCTTCCCTAAACAATCCAATGGAGTTTCTACAAGAGTACCTAAAAAGGATGAAAAGTCATCCATGAAGATTCTGAGAGATTCTAATAGTAATGGTCCAAAAATGAGATTAACTATTCGGTTGAAGGTAGCTGGGGCATTTCTCAGTCCAAATGGCATCTTTAAATATACATAAGTTCCCCAAGGGGTAATGAATGCAGTCTTCTCTCGATCCCCCAGGTGGATGGATATTTTATTATATCCACTGAATCTTTCCATGAAGTTGTAAAGAGTATGCCCAGCTACTTCTTCTATGACCTGTTCAGCGAATGGCATTGGAAATCCATCTGGAATTGTGACCTTGTTCAATGCTCTAAAGTCCACACATATTCTGATCTTGTTAGTAGTTTGCTTTGGGACAATTACCATAGGAGAGAGCCACTTTGAATGCTCTACAGGAATGATGATTCCTGCATCTTCCATTTTCTGAATTTCCAAATAAACGGCTTCATCATATTTAGGATTCAACCTATAACTCTTACCTCTCACTGGTTTTGCTCCTTCAATGAGAGGGATTATGTGCTCTCCATAACTAGGTGGTACTCCTTCTAAGTCTTTATAGTGCCAAGCAAACACATCTTTAAATGGCTTCATGAAAGATGTTACCCTTTTGAGTACTTTTGGATGATTCCCTATCCATGTGGCTAGTAAAATGGGACGTGGCTGATCCTCATTTCCCAATTGAACTTCGTGCACTGGATGCCTATTCACAATGCTATCTAGTTCTTCCTGAGTTGCCTCCTTAGTTACATTGTCCCACATAGCTGCCATATCATAAGCAGGATCATCATGGATGTCTAGTTGTACTTCTTCCTCTTGAATCCATCCTGGAGGGATCTCATGAAGTGGTAATGATCATCCTCTATGTCCTTTGTCTTACCTTTTAACTCTGAACCTTCCAGGCTGCAATCCACAAAGTTAGCTTCCTCTAAATGGATGTATAAAGGAGATTTCTTTCCCCTTCTGTGGTCTTTTACTGGCTTCCCCAACCCAGCTACTTGAATTTTTTCCTCTTTTTCTTCATATGCTTCCTCTCTTCCTGAGTTTGGAAAAATCCCATAGTAGGTAGGTGTGTCTCGCACATGAAGCCAAGCCAACATGTTCTCTTCTTCATATAAATTGGCATCTTCAACTAGATCTGCTTCTGGTGTATTCAACAATTCATCTTCCATACAAATACCAATTGCGTGCATCATGCTGATATTTCTCTAATTGTCTTGTCCTTCTTCTAAGGTTATCTACTGCAACTCTTTTCCCTCTTGCCTTACCCACATTGTGTCCTTGCCCCAGTCATGCAGCACATTGGCATGTCTTAACCAAGGTCTCCCAATTAACATGGGAAACTTCCTTCTACCTGTGGCATCCTTAAAACAACAAAATCCAAGTTAAAAATGGTACCTTGTATCGTGATTGGGACTCCAGGGACCACTCCCATAGGTCTTACTATGCTTTGATCTGCTAGAGTTACAGTAAAATTTGCAGGTCTTGAAGGTTGTAGGCCAATCTTCTTCATGGTATGTTCAGACATCAAGTTAATACCAGAACCACCATCCACAATAACTCCTTGAAATTCATGACATTTGATATAGATTGTGAGCCGAGGGCTCTTATAATCTGTGAGGGGTGCTCCCCTTACAATTCTACCTTTATGTGTGACAGCAGCCTGGGCCACTAAACTTGTTGCAGAAGCCTCATCAATTATTTGTAGAAGTTCTGACTTGAATTTCCCATCCATCTTTATTAAATAAAAAATACTAACCTCCTTTTTCATGGACTTGAGTAGTCGTGAAGCTTCTGATTCCTTAACATTTTGAGATCCCATAGACTTATCAAACTCCTCCTGAGCCCTCTTGAATGCTTGCCCAACGGCATCACTGGTATATATGAGATCTCCTTTTTCCCATGTGTGTGCACCTGTGGTGGCCTTGTCTTTAGATGTCTCTCTGTCTTTGTGCAAGCCATTAATTTTTGATTCCTGGCCCATATCTACTTGAGCCCTTGCTTTGCTCCTTGTTTGCACGGTAAAAGATTCAATTTCTTCCAACTGCACCACCCTTGTAGATGGAGATGGAACATTGATTTGATCTATTATTTCTTCTTTACATACAGAAATCATTTGAATGTGGGGCCCAGATGAAGATGCTTGATTCTTAGGACAACAATTAGTATAGTGGTCTCTGGCCTCTGGGCAATTTCTGCAAGGAGGGGCATTTTCTGGTGGAGTGCACCTACTTTGATAGTGCCTGTTGAAGAATCACTCACTAATTAGGCATGAAGACGAAGGAAGACAAAGAGAAGCAGGAGACAAAGCATTCAGAAAATCAAGCCTTAGTGAAGGGACAAATTCATGCCCGTAATATACAATGTAGAAATTTCCAGAAGTACGAGTTTTTGAATCTCATAAAAATTGTATATAAATGAGTTAGAAGATAGAGAGACGAGAGAAGAGAGAAGAGAAGCATGCACAGAGATGAGTGAAGAGCTTGCAGTAGACGCCAAAGATTGCGTATGTAGAGATGAATAATAGAACCTGAACAGTCGGGCATTCATCTGAGAGAGATGGTAAGAAGAAACTACTCAGTGTAGGAGGGTTTCCATAGCTTTGAGCAAAGAAAGGCCAAGCTAGTTTGTATACATCTTCTCTAATAGAAAACACATGTTCATGTGGAAAATCTGAGCGCATTCTTCTCGTGTGTAGAAATCTAAGTGATTTCATGTTATTGAGAAAGTTAGTTAACAATTACAACTTTTCTCAGTAAACATTTTCCGGTACTTCTGAAAGTTAGATCTCGCAGCACAGTGTAAAGTTTTTTATGAGTGATAGCTCATCTTGAAGCTAGGAGTCTAAACTACAAACTGATCATAAAAGATTTGTAAAACGGAATGTGTACACAGTACAAAGTCTGACCGTAAAGACATTCATAACTGGTGAAGTTTTTTATTAAACTTCAGAAAGAGTTCATTCAGTGAAGGAAGCTCAGGTATTACTTCCTTACTTCAACAACAATCATTTGAAGTAACTACAAACAAAATTGCACTTAATTCCGGTAAAATTCTAGTACCATTACGGTGATATTCCGGTGAAGTTCCGGTGAAATTTTTGTGAGTTCAAAACACAATTTTTGCACAGTTGAGTGACCGAGAGATTATATAGCTGTAAACAAACACAATAGTGTAAAGTTTGAAGTAAACTAGTTCAGAATTAAAGCTTGAAGGAAACACGAAGCTTTCTGTAAAGTGAAATTTTGGTTTTCACTAATTACAGTTATGAAGTTTCAGTTACAGAAGATTTACTAAGCTATTCATGATTATAGAGGTGTTTTAATATCACTCTAGCTTAGCTCTTCATGGTGCGGTGAATTCTGCAGGTTTGATAAGGTTCAAACTATTACCGCATCAACAAGTGGTATCAGAGCAAAAAGGTTCTCAAGGGTAAACGGAAGTAAAGATTCAAGAGAATTTGAAGAATTCTTATAAAGAAAGGTGAATGCTGTGGTGATCAACACCGAACGACATAAAGAAAGCATTCAGAAGTCATCCTCAAGAGTAAAGGTTTGTAAAAGGTAAAGTTTTTTGAAGTCATACTCACCAGCAGTAACAGAAACAAGAAGACCATGGCAGATCACATTTCTATTGACAAATTGGACAGAGATAATTATCATGCATGGGTAATGGGAATGGAAGCCTTACTTATGAGTAAGGACTTAATGATGTATGTAACAAGAGAAGAAAAGAAGCCAACTTCTGAAGACAATATTCAACCAAAAAAAGAAGAGCTAGAAGCTTTGAAGCTGTGGCAGAAGAAAGATGCGACGGCAAGAGCATACATCTATAATACTGTTACAGATCATCTACTACCACATATTAGAGGTCTGGAGAAAGCGGAGGACATATGGAGTGCGTTGGAAGATCATTTTCAAAACACTACGAAAGCTAGAAAGGCTAGCTTATGGTCCGAGTTCACAATGTTCAAAAAGAAGTCAAGTCAAAGCATTAGTGACTATGTCACTAAGATGAAGGATCTAGCAGATAATCTTGGGTCCATAGATGAAGATATCGAAGATCACAGATTGATAGCACAAGTGCTCATAGGATTGAGAGGAGATGAAAGGTGGAAACCTTTTGTCTTATCAACAGAACTTTCATTAAATCATTATGTTCCAGATTTGAACCAGTTACTTGGTTTGATGCTCACATATGAGCAAGACCTGAAAGGAGATGGAGATAAAGGACAAAGTTCCGCAATGTACATGAAGAACAAGAAGAAAGGAGATAAAGGTAAGTCAAAAGATGAAGAGGAGTCGAGTTCTCAAGCTTATTATGCAAGAGGTAAAGGCATTGGCAGAGGAAGAACAAGAGGTTTTGGAAGAGGAAGAGGTAGTCAAAATATCAACAAGAAGGATTGCTGGATTTGTGGATTAAGTAATCATCTGGCTCATGACTGTTGGCACAATCAACAAGGATCGAATCAAAATCAAAGCAATAATAGCAGAAGTAGAGGTGGAAGATATCATAGTAATTATCAAAGAGGTAGACAGAGTCAAAGAGGAGGCTATGGTAGAGGTGGAACAAGAAGTTGGGGACAGAATCAATCCTACAACACCACCTACAACAACTATGCAAATGACACACAAAATGAAAGTCATACATCGTTGATGATGAACTCAATCAACAACATCAGATAGAAAAGATCTAAAGGTATTTTACATTGACTCTGGATGTTCTAATCATTTGTCAAGAAACATAGAATTGATGTCAGAATTGGAAAAAGGAAGTTCTAGTCATACAGTTCAAACATGTGACAATACAAGACATAGTGTGCATTCAATTGGAAAAGTGAAATGCAAGAGTGGAGAAGATTTGCTAACCAATGTTTTATATGTTTCGACAATACCAAAAAACTTGATTAGTGTGGGACAGATAGTTGAAAAAGGTTTTCAGGTCAGATTTGCAAATGAAGGAGTATTTGTAGAAGATCTCGAGAATGGATATAATCAGATTGTCTCTGGTAAGAAAGAAGGTAGACTCTTTACTTTAAGAGTACAAGGAAACATTGGTCAAGTGTTGCTCACACATGGTGAAAAGGTGATTACAGAACTTGATCTCTGGCATAAGAGGTTAGGTCATTTTAATGAAAGAGGAATTAAAGCTATGATTGCAAATTAGTCTGTACTGGGATTACCAAATGTACAAAAGCAACATATGATTTACAAATGTGAAGCATGTCTAATGGGAAAAGCACACAGGCTACCATTTCAGAAGGAAGGATTCAAACATGATTGAGTACTTGAGCTCATTCATACAGATGTATGGGGACCAACAAAAGAAGGATCAATCAACGGCTCAAGGTATTATGTTCTTTTCATTGATGATGCTACAAGATGGATAACATTATATGTTTTGAAGGAAAGATCAGAAGTATTTGAAGTCTTCAAGCATTTTCATGCATATGCTGAAAGACTTACAGGACAAAATCTTAAGAGACTGAGGTCTGATGGAGGGAGAGAATACTTCTCCCGAGAGTTCAGTGCTTATCTTTGGAATGCAGGTATTAAGAGAGAAATAACCTGCAGATATACACCAAAACAGAATGGAGTAGCAGAAAGAAGGAACCGAACTCTAGTTGAGTTTGCAAGAGCAATGTTAAAAAGAAAAAGATTGTCCAAATTATCTTTGGGCTGAAGCTGTAAATACATATCTGGTAAACAGATTACCATGTGCAGCGTTAGATGGAATGACCCCTTATGAAGCTTGGTGGGGTAAGAAACCAACACTTGATCATTGCAAAGTGTTTGGATCAGTTGCTTATGCTTATGTACCATCACAACTAAGACATAAGCTTGAACCAAAAGCAGAGAAATATGTGTTCGTCGGATATGATGAAAAGCAGATGGGATACAGATTGTGAAGTCCTCTAACAAAACAATTTATTGTTTCTAGAGATGTTACATTTGATGAACATAAAAGTTGGTATGCAGATCAAAGTCGTACAACTGAAGAATTTGAAGAAGAGGTAAGAAGAAAAGAGAAAGGAAAATCAATTGTGCAGTTGAATAGAGATGAAGACTATATGCAAGCAAGTACATCTAGAAGTGGATTAACAAGAAAGAATGAAGAAACTCCTATATTTGATGAAGAAGTGTATTCAGACACTTATGAAGAATATGAACCAAGAAGGTCAAACACGACTAGAAGACAACCAGAAAGGTATTCTTATGATACTTCGTACATAACTCAGAAGAACTATGCATATATGGTCAAAGATGATGAAGAACCTCAGAATTATGATGAAGCTAAGGGTAAGAAGCAATGGGAAGAAGCAATGAAGGAGGAGTTCAGTGCACTGGAGGAGAACAAGACATGGGAACTTGTTTCTAAACCAGATGGTAAGAAAGTAATTGGAAATAAATGGGTTTACAAAGTAAAGAAGCTTGCAGATGGAAGAATAGCCAGATACAAAGCTAGGCTTGTAGTCAAAGGTAATGCTCAGACGTATGGCATAGATTATGATGAGAAATTTAGTCCAGTGGCAAAGATGTCAACCATAAGGACAATGATTGCTATAACAACATCAAAAGGATGGAAGCTAAGTCAACTGGATATCAAGAATGCGTTTCTGAATGGATATATATCAGATGAAGTTTACATGGAACAACCTGAAGGGTTTGTAAGTTCCAGATACCCAAATTTTGTTTACAGATTAAGAAGAGCACTTTATGGGTTGAAGCAAGCTCCAAGAGCTTGGAATTACAGACTTGTGAAGTATCTCAATGAACTTGGATACCAAAGTTCAAAGGTAGATGCTAGTCTACTCATCAAGAGAACAGATGAAGGTATGATCTACATTTGTATTTATGTAGATGACATTATAATCACAGGTACCTCAGATGAAGGAATCAAGGAGGTAAAAAGATTACTTGAAAAGGAGTTCAAGATCAGTGATCTAGGAAAGTTATCATACTTTCTTGGAATGGAAGTCACATATACAAATCATGGTGTATATGTTTCGCAAGAAAGGTATCTCCTAAACTTACTGAAGAAGTTTAACATGGAGAATTGCAGAGAAGTTTCAACACCGCTTGAAGTAAATCATAAACTCAGCAAATATGGTGGTGGAGAGTTTAAAGATATGAGAAAGTATCAATCTTTAGTGGGAAGTTTGATATATGCTACGCTAACAAGACTAGATCTTAGTTATGCAGTAGGAGTTCTCTCACAGTTTATGCATTGTCGGACAGTTCAACATTGGGTTGCAGGACAAAGAGTTCTTAGATATATCAAAAGAACTATAAAGGAAGGATTATATTATCCTTTTACGTCAGATATAAAGCTAAGAGCATACAGTGACTCAGACTGGGCAGGAAGTCAAGATGACAGAAGGTCAACACATGGGTATATGATATACCTAGGAGATAAGCTTGTAAGCTGGTGTTCAAAGAAGCAGCATACAGTAGCTTTATCGTCAACAGAAGCTGAATATAAAGGACTTGTAGAAGCAACAAAAGAAGTGATATGGATGCAGACCTTATTCAAAAGCATGGGTATTGATCAAGGTATACCTATCATACATGGAGATAATATGAGTTCATTGTATCTTGCAGCAAATCCAGTATTTCATGCAATAACAAAACATATAGAGATACAATATCATTTCCTGAGGGAAAAGGTAATGGAGAAGGAGATTGAAATAGTATACACTCCGACAAAAGATCAGATAGCAGATATTTTGACAAAGAGCTTGGATGGAACAAAGACAAGCAGATTCAAAGAAATGGCAGGTATAAAAGAAAAGAAGAATATATAAAAACCGGAAGATGCAAATTAGTGATTGAGGGGGAGCTGTTGAAGAATCACTCACTAATTAGGCATGAAGACGAAGGAAGACAAAGAGAAGCAGGAGTCAAAGCATTCAGAAAATCAAGCCTTAGTGAAGGGACAAATTCATGCCTGTAATATATAGTGTAGAAATTTCCAGAAGTACGGGTTTTTGAATCTCAGATAAAAATTCTATATAAATGAGTTAGAAGATAGAGAGAAGAGAGAAGAGAAGCATGACAGAGATGAGTGAAGAGCTTGTAGTAGACGCCAGAGATTGCATATGTAGAGATGAATAATAGAACCTGAACAGTCAGGTATTCATCTGAGAGAGATGGTAAGAAGAAACTAATCAGTGTAGGAGAGTTTCCATAGCTTTGAGCAAAGAAAGGCCAAGCTAGTTTGTATACATCTTCCCTAATAGAAAACACATGTTCATGTAGAAAAATCTGAGCGCATTCTTCTCGTGTGTAGAAATCTAAGTGATTTCATGTTATTGAGAAAGTTAGTTAACAGTTACAGTATTTCCTAGTAAACATTTTTCGGTACTTTTGAAAGTTAGATCTCGCAGCACAGTGTAAAGTTTTTATGAGTGATAGCTCATCTTGAAGCTAGGAGTCTAAACTACAAATTGATCATAAAAGATTTGTAAAACGGAACATGTACACAGTACAAAGTCTGACCGTAAAGACATTCAGAACTAGTGAAGTTTTTTTATTAAACTTCAGAAAGAGTTCATTTAGTGAAGGAAGCTCAGGTATTACTTCCTTACTTCAACAACAATCATTTGAAGTAACTACAAACAAAATTGCAGTTAATTCCGGTAAAATTCTGGTACCATTACGGTGACATTCCGGTGAAGTTCAGATGAAATTTCGGTGAGTTCAAAACACAATTTTTGCACAGTTGAGTGACGGAGAGATTATATAACTATAAACAAACACAATACTGTAAAGTTTGAAGTAAATCAGTTCAGAATTTAAGCTTGAAGGAAACACAAAGCTTTTTGTAAAGTGAAATTTTGGTTTTCACTAATTATAGTTATGAAGTTTCAGTTACAGAAGATTTACTAAGCTATTGATGATTATAGAGGTGTTCTAATATCACTCTAGCTTAGCTCTTCATGGTGCAGCGAATTCCGCAGGTTTGATAAGGTTCAAACTATTACCGCATCAACAGTGCCCACATTCTCCACATCTGAAACAAATAGGACCATTTCCAAAATTATTCCTCTGTCTAGGGTTATAATTATTACCTTGATTGGGTGCAGCCGCCATCACATTTGCTGGTGGTAGGGGTCCTCCTTGTGTCCAATATGTTGTTGTAGGCATTCCTCTTGATTGACATTCTTGGGCCTCATGACCCGTTTTCCTGTAGAGTTTGCAAGTCACATTTAATAGAGGACATTCACTTACTATATGACCTTGCTTCCTGCATATTGTACACCAAAGTCCATTCTTGATACCACTCCCTTTGAGTTCTTGTAACTCCTATCGCAGCTGAGCCAATTCCTCTGCTTGGGCTTCTTCCTCCTTTTGGAGCTTTAGTGCCTCTATCTCCCTCCTCAACTGAGTAACAACATTCTCCTCCTCTTTGTGGGGCTTATTCCTTTTTAAGCCCTCCAGCTCCTTCCTTAGGTGGATTACTAGATCCTCCATTTCTAGAGAATATGGTAGTTGAGAAGAAGTTGCTCCATACTGTTGTCTTATCTACTCCAGTCGTGTAGCTGTGTTGATGAATTCGTCTATGGAGGCTGTAGGCAAGACTAATTCCTTGATTTTACATTGGGTGGTCACTGGAAGTGGCTTAGCTAACCATTTCTTAACAAAAAAATCATGTGGAGGATCTGGCAACTTAGCCATTAGTGCCTTAGCCCTAGTTACAAACTCTGGAAATTTCTCACCAAGACCCAATCTCAAGTTTTCTAATTCCTCTATAATGATCTCTGTAGTATTTCCATGCTGAAATTGATTTTTGAATGCATCTTTCATTAAGTCCCAAGTTGTAAAATGGTTCTCAGCAAACTGGCTGAACCATTTATCTGCTAATCCTTCTAAAGTGGTAGGGAAGAGTATAAAAAAGGCATCCTCTCTTCCCATTAAGCCTCTAGTTTTGCATAGTGCTAAAAACCTTCTAATATGCTCGCCCGGATCTTCCTGAGCTAGGCCTTTGAAAGAAGGAAATTTTATATTTAATCTTGATAGTAGGGTTTCCAAGTCTACCTGACCAACCATGCTTCTTACTGATGAAGTTGATGAAAGTGGACTAGATGATCTTCTAACAACCTTCCTTCTTGTTTGCTTGCAGGTGACCCTCAATGTTTGGGACCGAGTTGTGGTCATGAGCTGTTCATAGTCCTCTTAGTATGAGACACTTGATAAGAATATATACCTTTTAGCCCAATGAAGTAGTAATATCGGCACTTGAATAATGCTTCTCCACACTACAAGATGTCTTCTCCTATGCTCAATTCTCCTTGGAGTCCCACCATGTGTGCCAAATTTTGTTGGGGGATTCTTGGACAAGAAGGGATTTGAGTGTTTGTAGGAGAAAAGGGAAAGACCAGAAGAAAGATACACACTGGAAGCCTCTGTCGATTGATTATAAGAAGACAAATACAATGGTGATGCACAATACAATCCAACAATACAACCCAATGCTTTTGTGCAAATCCCATAGAGTGCTCAATCACAAATACCAAATACCCAAGGGTCTTGTTGCTACCGACCTTCTCTGCACCAGACCTCCACCTTCTCCAAGCCTACACTTGTGCGCACCTTGCACCAAGCTTCCAATGAGGGGGAGGGTTGGACACCTTCTGTTGGCATGCACACAGATTCAATGCGTCCTTGGGATCCTTGGGGTGAATGGCTTAGCACTTCTCTGCACACTTCCTTGGTCACTCTTCATGCACACCTTGCACTTTACTTCTCTATGTCGCACACTCTGTGTCCCTTGCACTTCTCTCTCTTGCTTCACTTAGACTATGATCACCTTGCTTCCTCTTGCTTATGCTTGCTTAGTCCCTCAAGAATAGTCCTTGCCTCCATTTGAGTGTTGATTCACATACGCTCCTAACTTCAAGAGTATCTTGGTGCTCACTTGATGTCCCAAGATTGTCTCCTCCAGTGGGCAGCCAACGAATCCCTGTTTTGTCCTGTAGTGACTTTAGACTAAAACAAAAATTTTAATTGGGGGCCCATCCTTTCACTTCTGCATACATTGCCGCTTCACATGCCTTCACATTTTGCCTTTAATTCTTCACTTTTGAACCTTAGGGAAATTAGAGAAATACTCCTGCAACCTGCACCCAACTTTCTCCAATTTACCCTTTGTGAACAATTAATTGTGCACTACCTGTGCACTTTGACCCTTGAACTTGGACACTTTGACTTTGCCTATGTTGATTTTGACCAGTATGAATCTGGGGCTCAACATACATGTAGATGATACAAGGAGAAGTGACCCAGGACGAAGAAGATCCAAGAGGATGCGGAATTCAGTACAACGATTGCCGTATCATAGTTATATGGCTCGTCATTGTGCCTACATGACAAAGGTAATACAAGATGATGAACTCTCTTGTTTTGAAGATACAATTGGAAATGCAGATTGGAAAAAGGCTATGGATGAGGAGATGGCTGCACTTTATGGAAATGATAGATGGAAGCTAGTTCCATTGCCGCAAGGGAAGAAAGCCATAGGCTGTAAGTGGGCTTACAAGGTAAAGCACAACGCTGATGGTAGCATAAGCAGGTACAAAGCATGATTGGTAGCAAAAGGATATGCACAGACATATGGCATTGATTATGAGGAAACATTCAATCCTGTAGCTAAAATGTCTATTGTCAGAACACTTGTTGCATTAGCTACAGCAAAAGGATGGACTTTGCATCAAATGTATGTGAAGAATGCTTTCTTACATGGTGAGTTACAAGAAGAAGTATACATGGACCAACCACAAGGATATGAAGATTCAAAGCATCCAGAATATGTTTGTGGGTTGCAAAAGGCTTTGTATGGGCTGAAGCAAGCTCCTCGTGCATGGCATGCAGGGATTGTTGATTACTTAACCACCATTGGGTTTTCTATGTGTGATGCAGATCACTCACTATATGCAAGGAAGGGTGATGATGGCATCATAATTGTGGCTATCTATGTTGATGACTTGATTTTAGGTGGTGATAATGAAGAAGGCATCAAAGAGGTAAAGCAACGTCTTATGTAGGAATTTGACATGAAAGATCTTGGTGTGCTACGCTACCTCTTGGGCATTGAGTTTATACATACAGAAACATGTATATGGATGTCGCAAAAGCAATATGCCTTGAATATGTTGCAAAAGTATGGTATGGCTGATTGTAAGCTAATTTCTATGCCATTAGATCAGAATTTGAAGTTCGATACTACATCATGTGAAGCATTGGAAAATGCTACTATGTACAGGAAAATTGTGGGAAGTCTCATATATCTCACATTTACAAGGCCTGATTTAAGCTATACTGTTGGACTTGAAAGTCAGTTTATGGAGGTTCCCAAGAAGCCACATTTGGATGCTCTGAGGCGCAATCTACGTTATGTGAGTGCTACTTTGGATTATGCATTGTTTTATGAAGCTCGTGTAGATTTGTAGGTTCATGGATACACCGATGCAGATTAGTCTGGTAGCATTCCAGATAGAAGATCTACTAGTGGCTTTCTATTCTCACTTGGAAGTGAAGCTATTACATGGAGCAACAAGAAGCAACCCACTGTTGTTTTGACGAGTACAGAGGCTGAGTATAGAGGTGCTACAATGGCAACATGTGAGGCATCATGGTTGGAGATGCTACTTGTAGATTTAGGTGTGGAAGTGCAAAAGCCTATCACCATCTATTGTGATAATCTTAGCAGCATATAGTTAGCACGGAACCCTATTTTTCATGCTAGAACAAAGCATATCGAAGTACATTATCACTTCATTAGAGAGAAGGTATTAGCAGGTGATATTGATCTTGTTTATGCGAGAACAGATGAGCAGGTTGCTGATATTTTTACTAAAGCACTTGGAGCAGAGAAGTTGAAGAAGTTTTGGAAAATGCTTGGATTAGAGGACATGGCATTGAGATTGAGGGGGAGTGTTGAGATATCAAGGTCAACATGTGATGATCCAGGATAACACGTATCACTTCTTTCATTTCTCTGACATGTATAGTGGTCATGCCGATATATGTCAGGGACACTTCATTGAGATTTATTAGATTTATATATCGAGAGTGATGGCACATTTGTTTCTTGCCAGGTCACTCATTCACGGACATTAGGTTTTTCCTTATGTACTAGTCTTTATATATTGCAGTAGTTGTATTCTTGTTTTAGGTCATTCTTGTACATTCCTTTTTATGTAATAGAAGAAGAAGAAGAAGAAGATCATTCTTCCTTGCCTCAATTTGTGTGTGTGCTTCTCCTTGAGAGTGAGAGTGTGTGTGTGAGCTCTCTTTCTTATCTCCTTCCTCGTGACAAATAGTGAATCTCATCACATGATGAGTAGGAAAGACCTTTATATTTCCTACAACCTCCAAAGGAACCCATCATAGTAAAGGTAGGCAATGAAAGGTGTCATGGAGACATGGACAGACCTTTATGTAGATCTAGATTTCATATGATATCACCATATGTCGTGAATGGGTTAGAATTTTGAGAGTCCAATATCACCATTCCATCCAAAACATGTAAAACCCTAAGAATGACTATCTAGTTGCTTTATCTAAGATAAAGGTCCTATTTTGAATTGATCATATCATCAATGATATCATCAATTTGTAACTTCACTTCAACACCTATATTAGGAGGGCTTGACCACATATATCCTTACTCTTGCCAATACCAATCTTAGAAGCTCACAAAGTCGTGATCTTCAAGTAATTACTTTCTAGTTCCAATTCGAGTTCTAGTCTTGTTCCTTGTTCTACCTTGTCTAGTCTAGTATTTTGGACATCCCGTCTTCTTGTAATCTTGTAGTATGAGATCTTGATGAGTTTCTTATTGTACCTAGTCCATCTCCCTCAAGGGGGTTCTTGTAACGCATATATCTTTTTTCATACCTATGACCCTATTTTGTGGGATATCTTGTATCCTATCTAGTCTAGTTATCCATACCTATTAGTCCCAGGTTGTGGGACTTCTTGTATCAATTATATATTCTTGTAATAGTTCCCTTGTGGGGATAATCTTATAATCAGAAGCATATTTATGAAATCTTGTTCAAGTTTAGTCAGAGGGCATAATCTAGTGCCCCCCTAACATTTTGGCAAGACTACGACATTAATTTAGTGTGAAGAATGATGGATTCCATGTCCATACTAAAAGATAACAAATTTACTTTGAAAGATATATATGAAAAAGTCCAAGATTTGAGAAGAGGTTATGATAAGGTAATCAATTAGTTGTAGAATTTGTATCGAACTTCAAAAATGCATTTCAAGAATCCACATATCGAGAAGACTATTTAGTTAATCAATTTCAAAGTGGTCTCAAAGATAAAACGAAGATGAACTTAGGAGGATCTATAAGTGTTCAAATTTGAATCTATTTGTTGATGCTTGTTCCTCTCTTCGATCCCATATTCTCAATGCATTTGAATCCCTTGAATTATCTTCATGAGCCTTCCTTTAATAATCCTTCAACATCCTCTTCTCTTTCCTTCATCTTTTCTTTACTTCAATGGATGTAGACAATCATTTGAGCATCTTTGAGGTAGAAATATCCAAACCAAGCTTTGGATATTTGAGGTAGACAATCATTTGAGCATCTTTGAGGTAGAAAACTCCACACCAATCATTTGAGCATCTTTGAGGTAGAAAACTCCAAACCAAGCTTTGGATATTTCAATTGATGAAAATAATTCAAATATTCTCACATTTGCTCAAGTTCAAATGAATTATTATGCGTAGGTGAAAAATTAGTGTTGATATGCAAGCCATTGAGAGTATATGGATCTATTTAGTGACACTTTAGATGCACATAAAAAATATTCAATGGTGCATAGTCAAAATTTATTGCATAAAACAAGAAGGATGTTGATGAATAGGATTCTCTCTCAATTGGAGGTACCTTTTACTAGATTTTTTCCTATCAAATGAACAAAAAATAGCATATGTTAAATGTAAATCGTTAAACTTCCAATTTCAGACTCAAAATACTTTCAAGTTCATACGTTTCCGAACCTTTCCTAACCGTAAATTACCTCTTAACCATGTGGGTCCTTGGGAGTGGTAGGGGTCTGTTAGACAGAGGCCCTGTACTATTTTCCAAACTTATTACACAATCATAATTACTTCTAGCGTCTTAGCTCCGTGCGCAATTCTGAACAACCGATGACTGTTCGTTGTACTGGACTTAGAATTTCTGAACTAATCCTGCTATGAGGGTCTGAGCAGTAGTCCGGTGACTTGTGTCCAATAGAATAATCTACTTCAGTAAACGAAGATCACCTAATACGTACTTCTTCAGAACAGACAGATATACCAAACACATATATATATATACTGAAATTACAACTCATCGTATACCAACTACGAGCAACAAATATCTTGACAACAATCGACTCGTTATAGACTTAACAATGACCTACTCGTACTTCAACCATTACAGATGATAGTTTTTCTTGTGATCGGAATCAACAGTGAATGTAGACGACTGCATCGAACTTGGTCACTACCAAAATGGTTAACATGCGATCAGTTCGAAACTACTTCCATACTTCCTCGTTCAGTATACTACTGACAAGTAACACACTGCACTTATTAACATTCAGAGACACACTCAACCATTACCGAATAGATTCGTAACACAAGATTACTAGTTCGCACTCTACACTACGGAGTGAATAAACGACTAACCAGGCGCAGAACAGAACAGAAATCAACACAACAATACTCAGACTTCGTAACAGTGTAATAATAATCTGACAGATAATCAGGCGAATAAACTGGCAATTCCAAGAAACCCGTTTCTCACAAGTGTCTCTCTCTATTCTCTTTACATTGCTTTATATATCTTTTTCAAGATGCGCGTACCGACTTTTTTGCACGGATTTTGATAATTCCGGTATATCAGGCCGTCATTACGTCTGTCCCACTTCGGTGACCGTCTAACACTGGCACGCACGGTGGACTCGAACCCGCAAGTTCCACAAAAATTTTTTCATAGTTATGTTCAGATTCATTGATGATATTGGGAGCACCCTGTAGATTCTGTAAACTAACAGTATTTTCTTCGCCACTTTGGTGCGTCTGATTGTTTGTGTCAGTGTTCTACTCCCGATTCACCTGTGTCTGCACCTGTAACAGTTCTTTTTGCAATTCTTTAATCGTCTGTTTGTATTCTTCAAGCTGATTTTCCTGCTTCTGAATTACAGTTATCAAATTACTTTCATGGTCCGACACAAAACATGACCGCATTTGTTCAAGTGGAGGAACAAGTATAGCAAGCCATCTTTTACGAAAAAGTTTCCAAATATTTTGAACATGACTATCCAATTGTTGTATTCTATATCCACTTTCTTCATTTATGTGGCATTCAATTCTACTCCTTCATCTTTTAATATCTGACTTTCCAATTCCTGCAAAACCTATATTCTTGAATGCAAAACATCATTTTCTGCTTGCAGGTTGGCATTCATGATAGAAAAGCTCATCATTTCGTCTTGTATCTGTTTTTGTATATTTTTCTGCCACTGATTAAATTCTTGAAAAAACTTTTTAGCGTTAATCAACTCCGCTACTAATTGCCGTTGGGTACTCTGTAACTCCTTCAGTAAGCCTTCTTTGTCGTCCAGTTCCTTTTGCATCTGTTTCATCTTTTCTAATAATGAATTGGAATTATTCATATTAGCGAATAATATTTCTTTTTCTTGCTGAATCATTTGTTCTTGTTGACGCAAATAATCAGAAACTTCTTGTAATTTATTTTGCAACCCAGTCACATAATTTGGTGGGAGATTGTCATTCGGCAACTTCCTTGGACTGACAGTTTGTAAGTGATCTTCCATTCTGCGTTTAGTCGACAGCCTAAAAGGCGTTCCTACTGCCTTGTTCTGCTCTTTATTATCTGTGTGAAATAAATTTTCAGACGATGTAGAAATTTGTTCTGCTTCCTCTTGCTCTGCACTGGGTGGACATCCTGTGTCTATCCTGTTATGATCACAGGAATTAATATCTTGGGACCATCTCAGCTTCTGCTCTTTCACCGACTGCACAAATTTGAATATAGCAGCTAAATATACTGCTATTCTGCTACTGGTTTGGGATCTTCGCTTATCCCCGACAAAGATTTGTGTATAGAGATGGTTATATAGCCAGTGTGTCCAGCTAACTCTACCACCTCCTTCGGCATGTACTAATGGTGAGAAATTTTCTCTAGACATCAGATCAAATTTAACTAAGAAACATAGTTTCTCGAAATACCACTTGAATTGTTCACGGCGATTATATGTGGCATTTTTCATCATGTAATATCTTCTGCGGCCTTCGCAGTTTCCAAATTCTTTTCTCAGATCATCGTTCAAACATTTAGGAAAACGTGCATCATCATACAGCGGCAATTTAAATATGGCTGAAACTAACTGTGGTGAAAATTGTACCTGGTTTAAAATGAGGCCTTTTGTTCGTCGCATGCTGTGTAATTGATTCTCTGCATCTTCATTACCTGCCCACTGCTCCCATGGTAACTTAGCAAACTGGAGGAGTCCGATCCTCCGTAGCTAGTTCTCATTCCTCCTAGAATGGATGTCGAGCTCTATTTTAAATTCTGTGGAAAATAATATGTTGTTATGATGAACCTTTAATGTTGCAGAAGTCATTGAGTCATCTTCATCATCCTGTAATGTAGTGTCTGTTGTAGTCACAACATGGTTCTGTGCAGTTGCGCGCTTCCGGAGTCGCCATCTTAGTATATCGGATTCAGGCATGGTTGTAAGGTTCGCAGAAAAATAATCTGTTGAATATTTGTTAACTAGCACCAAAGCTCGAAGAATACTATAGTGAAAAATACTATGCTGGGCATACACATTTTATAAGCACCAGAGCTTGAACTGCCTTTTGCTGGAATGATTATATTTCATTCGGACATGATACTTCATTCTCCTTACCAAAATTGTAGCATAAAAAATCATCATTCTGCATTTTATCCCGTAGATCAATGCTGGACTTAGCAAGTCTTTTACATGTGCGAAAAAGTATCATGAAACAAAACCTTGGTATCATACTCAATTCGAACTCATCATTACATTGCGAAATCGCATGACCGAATTTTACTATTCTTCTATGAGGCCTTCGAGGTACATATTCCTGGCTAATCTAAATGTACGAGCTATTTTTTTCTTAAGGGTTTCTAATAATTGCTTCAGAGTGTCGGGTTCTAGAATCTGCGCATCTATTTTGACGAAACTAAGTGCAATTGCTTCAGTAAGCAAAATTTTGGCCTGGGTTTGCAAAAAGGCCTCCTGTAAATAAAAATCATTGGATAATGCAGCATCCCGGGATGTCTTCATTTCGGTGACTTTCTGCTGCATATCCGTGACTCGATCCTTCTGATTTCGCAATTGGTTATCCAGTCGCTCGAGTTGCTGATTATGAAATTCGATCGTTTTGGAGAATGCATCGCGTTCTCTTCGAGTATTTGCCAGATCTTTTTGGTATTTTGCTTCCCTGGTTAATTGATGTCTCAGCATTCTATTTACCTCGTCCAAGCATTCCTGGGCTCTTCGTAGCTCGTCTTTGACTTGTTCTGCTTCTCGCTGTTGGTCTTGATTCTTCTGGATGGTTTCCTGTAACTGGGCCTTTGTTTCTTCGACCAATTCTTCTAGGGATGAGCTGATGTCTTCTTTTCCTTGGAGTGCGGTCTTTAATTCCTAGATTTCTTCGTGTGCTGCGTGTAATAGTTAATCTTTGGCGGCAAGCTGCTCTAGTGCTGCATCCCTTTGCTGTATCAAGGCCTGTTGTTCCGAAAACTGCGCTTGGAGGTTTGCTAATTGTGTCTGTAATTGATGATTCTCCGCTTTTACGGCGTCGACTTCTTCTTGGAGTGGGGTGATGTCGGCTTCCAGGAGGTCGACTTTGTGCTGTAGGTCTTGCCGAATGGTATTTGCGACCTTACTCAGCTGTACCAGAAGTTGTTGTGAGAGGGTAATGAGCATTTGGCCCATGGCGGCCAGTTCAGAAAAGACCGGAACAGAGGAAAGAAGAAGTGGGCGTTGTGGTGGTGTAGAGGTTTGGGTATGGATTTGGGGGGATGTCGGGGGTGAATAATTGGGGGAGGATGAAGAGGATTCGGGAATTGGTGGCGGGAAAGGGTTGACTGGTGGGGATTGAGGATTAGGGGATGCAGGGTGAGTTACTGGATGGATGGGTTGGTGTTCACCTGTAATGTGGGCGATGGTGGATTCTACGGCCTTCAGTAGGGTGTTGAGTGCACTGTTGATCACTTGCTGTTCATTTTCTCGTCGTGCTGATGCTTCTTCGGTTGAGACTGGTTCTGTTTCTGTGTGATTCTGCTAGTCGTGGTGGTCGGCCAATGATTCGTTGTGGATGGAAGTGGCTGTGTCGTGGAAGGTCTCTTCTTGTTCTTCGTTTCGGGTGTCCTGATTTTTTCCGGCGGACCCTTGTGCTTCGCTTTCTGAGGAGCTGATCCGAATTCTCTTATTGCGGAAGAGCTGGTTGATCTCCTCATCTTCTTCTTCCTCGTCGTCGAATGGTTGAACTGATTCTTCGAGTCTAAGTACGGGACCTTGGGGTGATGGTTGTGCGGCAAGGATGGCTGGGAAAAGGAATGAGATGATATGGGGAAGGCGAGAGCGCGGGGTGGTACCCTTTTGGAGTTGCTTTACTATAGCTACACATTCTTTATGGATTCTAAGGAAAAAATACGAGGTGAAGTTTATGGGTTCTCAGGCAGCTAAATCTAAAGCAGAATAGAATGGGCGTGAGATGCCATAGGTGCGCTTCTGTAGGTTGAGTATGGCGACTAAGAACTGCAGGGCGGATCGTTCAGGTTCGGGGCGGCAGAGAATGGCGTATTCGTTGGACGAAGAGCGGGGGAATAGTTCGGTCATGCGGGCGGGGGGAATACTAGGGCCATTTTCACGGCCTTGCGGATTGAGGCAGTAGGCTTCAGCAAAGGCTTGGAAGGTGATGACTGTTCGCGAAGGGAGCGAGAGGAAGACCCATTGGCGTTCGGTGGCGAGGAACTGAGCAATGGTGGTGATGATTTGCGTGAAGAAAGGATGGGCTTCTACTGAGTGCCAAGGCAACTCAGCGAAGTTGGCCAACCCTCTGCAACGCAGGTATTCACCTACCTCTGTAGGGATACCATCGCGGAAGGCAGCATAGTTGGCTATTGCTTCCATAGCGTTTACTGAGACAGACAATGAACACGGATACAGAATGCACGAGGGCTCAGAATACTAACATACAACACAATAGCTTTTTTCGGCGTTGTTGACAGAGTTAAGTAGAAACAACACGGTGGGGAGGAAAAAGGGGTTGGATATCATTGTGCAGTGCGGGAATAATGCTGGTTTTCATGCAGGCATGCGTACTCGGGCGGCTGGTCACATAAAGATTGTACAAAACACGGCTATTTATAAAAAGCAGAAAGAAGAGAAAAAAAAGAAAAGATTAAACAAAACGCGGTCCATCGTCGAAAAATTTAATGCGGGCTAGTGGCGTGATGATATGGCCGCAGCTTCGATCCATTAATTACTTTTGGGAGTGGATTTCCACTCAACGTAGTTAACCAAAAAGTTGCCGGACCGACTTGCTCTGAGATCTTAAAAGGGCCGAACCATCGTAGTTTGAACTTTCCTGCTGCTCTATCCGACTTTGCGTTATAGAAGAGTACAAGCTGACCTACCAAAAAGATTGGAGTTTTCAAATATCGATCGTGTGTCTTGGCTTGCCTTAGTTGTACTTCGCGCATGGTTAAAAAGCTGAGCCATCGGTGCTCATCAAGTTTTCTGAGTGCGTCCATTCGTGCTGTCAGCGAATCTTCCGGTAGCATCTTCTGAGTGATTGCTACACGCAGACTTGGGATGACTATTTCCATGGGTGCTATTGCTTCTAAGCCATAAGCTAGTTTGAAAGGTGTCAAACCTGTTGTTACTTTATATGTAGTTCGGTATGCCCATAATACTGCAGGTAGTAGTTGATCCCATCTTTCCGGTGCTTCCATGATCAGTTTCCGGAGGATATTCAATAGTGATTTGTTTGTACTTTCGGCCAAACCATTGGCGCGAGGGTAATATGGAGAGCTGAGTTTATGTGTCACCTGGAATGATTGGGTGAGTACCTTCATTAATTGATTTACGAAGTGAGTACCTTGATCTGTCACTAATTCGAGTGGTAAGCCAAAGCGTGGGAAGACATCATTTAGCAGACATTTTGCTACTACAACCGCTGTAGCAGACCGTAAAGGCCAGGCTTCTGCCCATCTCGTTGCGTAGTCTGTACAGGTTAGTATGTATCTGTTGTTACTGAAGACTGCTGGAGGTGTGATTGGACCGATAAAATCTAATCCCCATTTCTGAAATGGTTCGAGTGGCATAATAGGCTGCAAGGGAAAGAAGCGTCCTTGCAGTGGTTGTCCAGTCCTTGGACAAGTATCGCAGTGTTTGAAAAATTGGGCCACATCTCTGTACATAGTTGGCCACCAGAGACCTCCTTGCAGAATTTTCCGGTGAGTTAAATCTGTGGCAAAGTGACCACCAGTAGGGGTTGAATGAGCCATTGTGATGACCGAGTTAATTTCATGCGGAGGAACACATCGAAGTAAGATTCCGGTGTGATCTACATAATATAGTTCTCCAGCAACTAACCGGAATCGACGACTAAAGACTGCAATTTTCCTTCGAACTGCCTTGGCAGTCTCGGATGGAAAGCATCCTTCGTTGAGAAAAGTTAGAATCTGATCATAATATGTAGATGGTGCTTGTGATTCGGCAGTCTCATCGGTCAGTGGCTCAGAACTATAAATTGCTGGAGTCGTGTCATCTATGCCTACCGGAGCTTCACCAGAATCTAGACGAGATAAGAAATCTGCTAAGGCATGTGCATTTCTGGGTCGGTGAATGACTTCATAATCAAATTCCTGCAAGAGTAGCACCCATTGTGCTAAGCGTCCACCTAAATGTTGTTGTCTTACTAGATAGACGAGGGCAGCATGATCCACATGGAATGTGAATTTCCGGCCTAGTAGATAATGTCTGAATTTTTTGATGGAGTAAATTAATCCTAGACATTCTCTTTCGGTGGTAGAATAATTCTTTTCTGCAGGTGCAAGCCTTCTGCTGGCATAATAAACAGGACAAAACCACTTATGTGTTTGCTGCATCAGAATACTGCCGATCGCAATATCTGAAGCGTCGACAAAAACATGGAACGGATTGTCCCAGTCCGGTGGTTGTAAGATTGGGGCCTGCGTCAATAGATACTTGAGTCGATCAAATGTAGTTTGGCATTCTTGAGTCCATTCGAACTGGCGGGGAGTTTTTGTGATTAGCCTGTTCAGTGGTATAGCCAGATGAGCAAGCCATCGTAAGTGTCTGCCATGCCACCGTACTTGACCCAGGAAGCGCATAACTTCTTTTGGTGTAGCGGGCACCGGAGCTTCTAATACTACCGAAATTTTATCTGGATCTACTTGGATACCTTGTGCAGATATAATGTGGCCAAGTAACTTGCCACATGAAACCGCAAACACAGATTTGTTTGGGTTTAAACAGAGTCTATACTCTCGGCATTTCTGAAAGCAGCACCGTAAATGGAACAGATGTGCTATCCACTTACCGAAAATTGAAAAATCATCGAGATATACTTGCATAAATGAAGTCAGATAAGGAGAAAATATTTCTTGCATACATCTTTGAAATGTGCTTGGTGCGTTTCTCAATCCAAACCACATTACCGTACAAGCAAAGACACCCCAATTGGTAATGAATGCAGTTTTTGGTATATCCTCTTCAGCCATTCTAACCTGATTGTAACCACTGTATCCATCTAAGAATGAATACATTTCATGTCTTGCTACCCTATCAAGCATGGTATCCAGAAAGGGGATCAGCAAAGGATCTGGTACTGTTGCTGCGTTTAATTTTCGGTAATCTACACAAATTCGCAGTTGCTTATTTTTCTTTGGCACGATCACAATTGGTGAGATCCATTCAGCATGTTCTACTGGTACGATGAATCCAACTTTTAATAATCTATCAAGTTCGGTTTTTACCTGTGATGCATAATTGGGATTCATCCGGTAGCTGGGCTGTTTATTCGGTTTAGCTTCAGGCTTCAACATGACTCTGTGCTGATAGATGCGCGGATCTAATCCTTTCATATCTTTGTAATCCCATGCAAAGACGTCTGAGAATTCGCGAAGTAGTCGAATCAAATCAGCTTTAAATGTTTCCGGTAAGTTTTGCCTTATCTTTACAGGTCGTGGATGATCTACGTCTCCTAGATTGTACGAGGTCAACTGGTCTTCGGAGACATAAAACTGTTGTGGTTTCTCTGTATTGTCTATTGACTTGAACAGTGATTGTAATTCGTCGTCATGTGTTGAAACAGTATCTTCCTGCTTAGAATTCCCGGTGATCGGTACAATTGTACAAACTGAAGTACTCCAGTTATCTATCACGGACTGTAGATCAACAGTCCCTAAGGTCATTAAATCAGCGTTATTCTTCAGAAATTCCTCTTCTTCATCATCTGATAATCCATCTAACATGTGGACTGGTTCAGCAAAATATGGTCTAGCGCGTAGTTTGCAAGGTTGTATAGCATCTAATTTTACCACATATCTATGATTGGCATCTTTAAATGTAAGCTCTTGTGCAGACCAGTCCTGTACTACCTTTGCATGCTTCAGCCAGGGTCGACCGAAAAGAAGGTTGTAGTCCAAAGTGGATTCTGGAAGATCTAGTATAACAAAGGTCATTTTAAAGGTCGTACCTTGTAAAGTGATGGGTACATTTCGCACAAGTCCTACAGGATGGACTCTAGATTGATCTGCCATTCTGACAAAAAATTGAACTGGTTCGATTTCGGTCCATCCTAACCTTTTGGATAATGCTGCGGTCACAATGTTAACACCAGAGCCTCCATCAATCAATACTTGCGTGATCTTATGCTTTTTATACCATAATGTAATTAAGGGAACTGAATGATCAACCGTAGAATCAGGTTCCGGTTGAACTGCTGCTGTCGTCGGAATACAAGAAGGTACCAGACTGAACTGTTGCTGGAACTGTTGTCTAATCCCAAGTACTAATGCCAGTAGTTGGCCGAGAGGCAGAGTGATAGATGCCTTGGATAAAATTTCCCAGGCCTGTTGAGATTGTTTGTCTTGCTCCTTTGAACTTGAGATTTCTGCTGATGCAGAAGTATCTGCTGTTATGTCTACTGCTGATGATGGCTCCGCTGCTGCTTCCTTTTGTTGGGTTCCTTCCTGAGTCACCGGAATAGGTTCTAGGAACACTGGTGGTTCTGTTGCGGTCCAATGACTAGCCTTGTTGTACATCCTATGTTGTTCTCGTATCCCTGGTTCGAATATTTCTGCTGCTGACTGCAGCTGTTTACCTGATCGGGTCTGGACTGTAGCAGTTTGCGTTTCTACCGGTGTAATTTTTACCATGTTGGCCATTGGGTTTTGCCGCTCCTTCTTCCTTTGATCATACTCAGCTGCATCCTTGCAAAATCTTCTAATGTGTCCGAATTCACCACAAAAATGGCAGCGTGGTGGTGGTAAATTGGGATTTTCCGGTGGTGGCCCGTTCTGCCAGCGATTTGGATTATAGTTGTTATTCCTTTGTCCTCGGTAATTTCGATATCCTTGCTGCTGATTGTTTCTCATTTGTGGAGGTACATAATGATTGGCTGGCTGCCCTTGTTCCTGGATAATTGCATTAACAGTCGCTGTTCCTTGTACTCTAGCGTTGTATGCGCAGTGTTCGATGGTGTGTCCGGCAATGTTGCAGATAGCGCAGAATGTCTGATTAAGTGCGCAATTGGTGCTCGTATGTCCTGAATTTTTGCATGTGGTGCAAGATACTTGTTTGGTCATATCTTCGGCAACATGTCTATTTGTTTTTGCCCACTCCAGATCTTCTGTAAATCCGTCGACTTTGTTTTCCAGCTGCAGAGTCATTGCGATGACTGCATCAGGTGTCATAGCTCCGACACATCTTATGATCATGATCTGCTTAAGTTGAGGAACCAAGCCATTGATGAACCACTGAGTAATAACGTCATCTGGTAAGTTAGCATGAGCCGGTGGTAGCTGCCTTAAGTGTGTTCTGAAAAGGGTAGCATATTCCTGTACAGATTGATTCACTCTCTGTCTGTTATTCTGCAGATAATCAAAAATTTTGGCTGGATTCTTTTTTAACCTGAATTGCTGCAAAAAAGCATCTCGAACTGCTTCGTAGGTGCCGAAATGATTAATGTCGTATTCTGTGAGCCACCTGGCTGCTTCATTGACAAGTGTAGATTGAAAGACAATGGCTTTGTAGACCGGATCCGGTGGATGGTTGAGTACGGCGTAGCTTATCTCGAAAGTGCGTACGTGAGCATCCGGATCATCTCCTGGAAATCCACCAAACTTCGTGTATGTCACTCCTGTTGGAGATGGCCTGTGTTGACATAACTGTTGTTGTTGTTGTTGTTGTCCGTTCATCGTGAATGTATTATAACTTCCGTCTGTATTTTTGGTCTGAATATTTGAACTACCGGAATCTATATGGTCTGATAGCACACTTTCCGGTGAAATAAGCTTGCTTACTATACTGCAAATTTCTGTGTCAAACAGCCTTCCTTCTTCCTTGGTGTCCAGTGTAGGAGAACTTGCTTCCAAGCACGGCAGTTGGGCTGAAGATTCAGCAGAAAGCGCTAATTGGTCACCGATTAACTGAGATTCTCTTACCGAAATATCACCGGGATAAACCGAACTTGTGCCCGAATGCAGTGTCTTTTCGCCTTCGCTGATTTCTTTGCCTAGGGTGTGTCTAATCGTAAGTGAATCTAAATCCTTTTCCAAGAGTGTTAAACTAGCTTCCAACTGCGACTTGGTAGGTTCTGGAATTACTACATCTTCGACAGACTGTGCCGAAATAGTACTGGAATGTACCAGAGACGTAACACATTCTACCGGAATATGACCGGAATCAACTTTAACGTTCTAAACTTTCTTAACAACTGGGTCAGCCCTAGTTGTACTTATACCTTCCAGAGTTGTCTTTAGTACTCCAGACTGATGGTTCTTGGGGTACGTTTCGCCAGACCGAGTAACCGGCATTTATCATTTTCCGTATAATCGTGGAATATTACTAACGAAACAGTTTGCAACAATTTGGTTCTGTTGCTACTGACAATCAAACAATAATCTGATTCTGACAGATGACTGGCAATCTTGATGCCACTTTCCCACAGACGGCGCCAAATGTTAAATGTAAATTGTTAAACTTCCAATTTCAGACTCAAAATACTTTCAAGTTCATACGTTTCCGAACCTTTCCTAACCGTAAATTACCTCTTAACCATGTGGGTCCTTGGGAGTGGTAGGGGTCTGTTAGACAGAGGCCCTGTACTATTTTCCCAACTTATTACACAATCATAATTACTTCTAGCGTCTTAGCTCCGTGCGCAATTCTGAACAACCGATGACTGTTCGTTGTACTGGACTTAGAATTTCTGAACTAATCCTGCTATGAGGGTCTGAGCAGTAGTCCGGTGACTTGTGTCCAATAGAATAATCTACTTCAGTAAACGAAGATCACCTAATACGTACTTCTTCAGAACAGACAGATATACCAAACACATATATATATATACTGAAATTACAACTCATCGTATACCAACTACGAGCAACAAATATCTTGACAACAATCGACTCGTTATAGACTTAACAATGACCTACTCGTACTTCAACCGTTACAGATGATAGTTTTTCCTGTGATCGGAATCAACAGTGAATGTAGACGACTGCATCGAACTTGGTCACTACCAAAATGGTTAACATGCGATCAGTTCGTGTGAAGAGATGGATATGTATGTGTTGAAGATGAAGAGGTGTTGCAAAATCCTTGATCTACACCAGCCAAATGAACTCCAGGAGTATATGGTGGGCCCTTTTAGCTTGCCAATGGATGTATTAGACACCCTATGTACCTTGGAAGATCACTCTCAAAAAGATAGATCAAAACAGATAAGTTGGAGTTAGCTCAGAGGTGAAAACTTGCTATTCTTGGTTGATACACCTGTCCAGTGTTTTACATAATTCTCTGAGCACAGCAGCAATTAGATTAATTCCTCTTGGGGAAGGCTAGGTAGCTTAAAGAGCTAACTTTAGAGAGTAATCTCATCAAAAATAACAAACCACACACTGAGAATGACTTTTAACAAGTGATGACATCATCCCGATTTTCACGGGCTGCTACAGAAATAGACCAGTGAGTAGAAAAATTAACATAACTCAAGATGTAAGAATCCAATGATCATGAAAATTTGTATGCTTATACTAGACAGTAAGCTGAATCCAACAAGCTTGAAATCACTGAATTTGCATGAGTAAACACTGAGAAATGACTCTGACAAGATGACTGAAAAAGTCGGGTACCTGACAGAGAAGTGAAGATGAACATACCCTGTTAACTTCAAATGAACATAACTGAAGATTGCAACATCCAAATGACATGAAAATTTATGAGCATATAGTAGACTTATAGAGCTAACTTTACCAAGTTAAATCACTGAAAATGAGGAACCAAGTGCAGAGAAACAATCTCTGCAAGCTGACTGAGAAAAACTGAAGTAATGGCAGTGAGTAGTACACATCACAAGAACATGGAAAGATGAACTCAAATAATCATGAAAATGAAAGTATATTGCTTGTACAATAAAATGACTTACTGATACATATGTGTGCCTTGTAATCACACCTTGATATGGCATAAAGCTCAGCTCTTGGAGGTCTTCACATAGGTCTCTCTAACCACGACTAAAACTGCCATCTATTTATAGTTGAGTTTGGGAGGCTAACTTCCCTCAATCACTCTCCAATCAATCAATGATTGATTTGATTCTCTACCTACCACAAATCACGAATTCGTGGCTCCTCTTTCCATTCTTGATCATGTGGGCTCAACCACTTAAGATTCTCTTACTTTTACATTAAGTAAACTCTTCAAAAGTTACAAGAGGTAGTTCACAAGTGAACTTTACATAGTCTTCATTTTGAAGCTTCTTTAATGACTTTTTGAGACTCAAGCCAATACTTAGGCTTGTCATAGACTTGCTCCAACAGCTCCCCCTCAAGCCAAGTATGCTTGAGGTCTTCAATCTTCCAAGATTACCTGCAAACCAATCATAGCCTTGAATTTGCAAAGCTTTGTACCATCCAATGCTTTAGTTAGAATATCTGCACATTGTTGATGAGTGGACACATATGATATTTGAATCTCCTTGCTTAGGATCTTCTCTCGTACATAATGATAATGAACTTCAATATGTTTAGTCCTTGCATGAAAAATAGGATTAGCAGCCAAGTGAATAGAACTCATATTGTCACCAAAAATAGTTGGAGTTCCAAACTCCAATCCAAGATCTTTGAACAATGTCTTCATCCACATAGCTTCCTGTGTAGCTATGGCAAGACCTCTATATTCAGCTTCAGTAGAAGAGAGAGCAACTGTGGGTTGCTTCTTGGATGACCATGAAATAAGCTTTGAACCTGCAAAGGTAAGATAACCTGAAGTGCTCCTTCTATCTTCCTTGGAGCCAGCCCAATCTGCATCAGAAAATAGCTTCAAACCTAAATCAGATACATAAGGATAGTAAAGTCCTTCATTTATGGTTCCTTTGAGATATTTGAGTATCCTTTTGGCAGCATCCATATGTGGTTTCCTTGGTGTGTGCATAAATTGGCTTAGCACACTCACACTGTAACATATATCTACTCTTGTCAATGTGGCATAGTTGAGACTACCCACTAGACTTTGATATGATGTGATGTCCTCTATGAGTTCACCTTCATGTGAGCTCAATTTGTGATTAACCTCCATTGGAGTACCTGCAATCTTACAATCTTGCATCTTGAATTTTGCCAACATGTCCTTAATGTACTTTCTTTGAGTGAGAAACAAACCATGATCTTTGTAGACAACTTCCAAACCTAGGAAGTAGGTAAGTGAACCCAAATCACTTATCTTGAACTCTTCTCTCATCTGATCTTTGATCTTCTTCATACCATCTGCATCATTTCCTGTCAATATAATATCATCTACATATACACATAGGTAGATGACCTCGGAATTACTCTTTTTAATAAAGAGTGAAGGATCTGCTTTGCTTGGTTGAAAGCCTTTGTCCTGCAAGAATGAAACAAGCCTGAAATTCCAAGCTCTTGGAGCTTGCTTGAGACCATACAATGCTTTGTTAAGTTTACACACATAATCAGGATAAACTTGACTCTCAAAACCAGGTGGTTGTGCCATATATACCTCTTATGTTATCCAACCATTCAAGAATGCATTCTTCACATCTAGTTGAAGTATCTTCCAATTCTTGGAAGAGGCAATACTAAGCAAAACCCTAATAGTAGGCATCTTTGCCACAGGAGAGAAGGTCTCCTCATAATCAATTCCCTGAGTTTGTGCAAAGCCTTTTGCCACAAGCCTTGCCTTATACCTGTTAATTGAACCATCAGAATTCTTCTTGAGTTTATAGACCCATCTTGAGCCTATTACCTTCATGGATGAAGTCTTGGGCACCAAATCCCAAGTGTTGTTTTCCTCGAGTGCTTCAATCTCTTCCTTCATTGCATGCTTCCATTCTGTTTTTGCTTTGGCCTCTTCAAATGATGATGGCTCCTCTTGGTTTATGTCCTGTGCTATGTAGATAGAATGTTTAGTTACTAATGAGGTGTCAAACCCATACCTTTCTGGTTTTTTCTTTTCCCTCATAGATCTTCTTAGGCCATGATGTGATGATTCTGCCTCATGTCCAAGTTCCTGCAATTTTGCTTTACCTTTAGACTTCCATGCTTTGATCTTTTCCATCTGACATTCTTCATCATCCTCTGAGGTGTCTTGTTCTTCAATCTTTGATTGTTCTCTACCAAGCTTTGGAAAATCTTCTTCAAGATCATATGGTAAATTGATCTTCCTGCATGAATCTTCATACCATGAATTGTTCTCATCAAAAACTACATCTCTACTTACCAAGAATCCTTTGTTGGTAGGGTTGTATAACCTGTAGCCCTTTTGATTGTTGTCATATCCAATAAATACACACCTTTCTGCTTTTGGATCCATCTTGCCTCTAACCTGTGAAGGAACATGAGCAAAAGCAATACATCCAAAAATTTTACAATGATCTAAACTTGGTCTTCTTCCATTCCAAGCCTCATATGGAGTCATCCCATCAAGGGATTTTGAAGGCAACCTGTTAATCAAGTAAGTGGCTGTAGATACAGCCTCAGCCCATAAGTAATTAGGTAAATGCTTTTCATTTAACATAGACCTTGCAGCTTCAACAATTGTCCTATTCCTCCTTTCTGCCACTCCATTTTGCTCAGGAGTGTACCTTGTAGTTACCTCTCTTTTGATTCCTCTTTCTTGAAGAAAAGAATCAAAATCATGGGAGAAGTATTCTCCCCCTCCATCTGACCTTAGCCTTTTTAGTGATTTACCTGTTTGATTCTCCACAAGAGCCAAATATCTTTTGAAACATGAAAAAACTTCATCTTTGTGTTTCATAAAGAATAGGATAGTCCATCTGCTGCAATCATCAATAAAGGAAACATAATACCTTGATCCTGATATTGAAGCTTCCTTGCTTGGTCCCCATACATCTGTATGAACCAACTCCAAGAGATCTCCATGCATATAACCTTTCTTCATGAATGGTAACCTGTGAGACTTTCCAAACTGACATGCACTACACTTATAAATCATATGTTGTTTTGACAAGTTAGGGAGTCCAAGTACACTTTGGTCCCTGCAAATTTGCTTTAATGACCTTTCACCAATATGTGCTAACCTTTTGTGCCATACTTCCAATTCTGTGAGTGTCTGACTACCATAATTAAAGAGAGCAATGTTTCTAGTGTCCTGTAATTCAATGTGAACAATCTACCTGTCTTTTCACCTTTTGCAATTCTTCTGAATCCTTGACTTGGATCTTCAACAAATGCTCCTGCCTTTGTGAACCTGACTTGCAACCCTTTCTCTACTATCTGCCCAACACTTATCAAATTCTTTGTAATGGTAGGGACATAGAGTACCTTACTGAGTAGGTTGATGTTTCCATCAGGTGCTTTGACATTGCCTATTTTCTCCACAGGATGTTTTGTATCATCTCCTGTTTGTACCTCATGCTTATTCCTTGGATCTTCTAAATCTGATAGGAGTGCCACATTTCCTGCCACATGATTTGAACAACCTGAATCTATGTAGAAAACATGCTCATCAGATTTACCTTGTGGCATAGCCATGTTCATGATCAATAATGAATCCTCTTTGTTTGAGTCTTCTGTGTAGTTATTGTAGTCTCTCCTTCCTTTGTAGCCTCCTTGATAGTTTGAATGATTGTAGTTGTTGTAGTTGCCATGGTAGTTGTTGAACCTTCCTCTTGAGTAGCCATAACTTCCTCTATTGTATCCTCTGCCTCTTTGATTCCTGGAATTCCTAAAGCAATTTTCAGTTGTATGATTAGTTAATCCACAAATAGAACATGAGTTGGAGTCTTGGGATCTCCCCCTGCCTTGTCTACCTCCTCTTCCTCTACCTCTGCCATGTCTTCCTCTACCTGCATAGTTAGCTTGATATGTACCTGCTTCATCATCCACTTTCTTTGCCTTTCCTTTGTTATCTTTAGACTTGCTTTTATCCGTGTATAAAGCTGAAGATTGATTACCTTTAGAGCTTTCTCCATTTTTGATAAGCTTTGCCTCTTGAGTAAGTAATTGTCCAATGAGTGTGTTGAAATCAGGTACATGCATGTCCATGTACAAATCCATAGCTGTGGTGAATGCTTCCCACTTGTCATCTGCCTTCAAGCCATTGATGACCTGCCTTACAATTTGCTCTTCATCTATTACCTCTCCAATGCTTCCCAACTGATCTGCTATGTCCTTGAGCTTTGTGACAAAATCAGTCACATTTTGTTTGGGAGCCTTCTTGAGAGTTGTGAACTCCAGCCATAGTTGATGCTTCCTGGCTTTGGTACTTGAAGAAAAGAAAGCTTCAAGTGCATCCCACACTTCTTGAGATGTCTTACAACTTCTAATATGAGGCAACAAAAAATCTGAGATAGAGTTGAGGAGATAAGACCTTGCAAGTGCATCCTTGGAGCACCATGTGCTCAATCTTTCTTGCTCTTCTTGTGTTGGTTGACTTTTGTTCCTGAAACTTGGCATAACTTCATCTCCAGCCACATAACCATATAAACTTCTACCTTGGAGATAAGCTTCCATTCTTAATGACCAAGCTGAGTAGTTACCTCTGTCCAATTTGTCAATTGATGAAGGAAATCCATCTGCCATGTTGTCCAACCTGGCTCTGATACCACTGTGAAGAGATGGATAGGTATGTGTTGAAGATGAAGAGGTGTTGCAAAATCCTTGATCTACACCAGCCAAATGAACTCCAGGAGTATATGGTGGGCCCTTTTAGCTTGCCAATGGATGTATTAGACACCCTATGTACCTTGGAAGATCACTCTCAAAAAGATAGATCAAAACAGATAAGTTGGAGTTAGCTCAGAGGTGAAAACTTGCTATTCTTGGTTGATACACCTGTCCAGTGTTTTACATAATTCTCTGAGCACAGCAGCAATTAGATTAATTCCTCTTGGGGAAGGCTAGGTAGCTTAAAGAGCTAACTTTAGAGAGTAACCTCATCAAAAATAACAAACCACACACTGAGAATGACTTTTAACAAGTGATGACATCATCCCGATTTTCACGGGCTGCTACAGAAATAGACCAGTGAGTAGAAAAATTAACATAACTCAAGATGTAAGAATCCAATGATCATGAAAATTTTTATGCTTATACTAGACAGTAAGCTGAATCCAACAAGCTTGAAATCACTGAATTTGGATGAGTAAACACTGAGAAATGACTCTGACAAGATGACTGAAAAAGTCAGGTACCTGACAGAGAAGTGAAGATGAACATACCCTGTTAACTTCAAATGAACATAACTGAAGATTGCAACATCCAAATGACATGAAAATTTATGAGCATATAGTAGACTTATAGAGCTAACTTTACCAAGTTAAATCACTGAAAATGATGAACCAAGTGCAGAGAAACAATCTCTGCAAGCTGACTGAGAAAAACTGAAGTAATGGGAGTGAGTAGTACACATCACAAGAACATGGAAAGATGAACTCAAATAATCATGAAAATGAAAGTATATTGCTTGTACAATACAATGACTTACTGATACATATGTGTGCCTTGTAATCACACCTTGATATGGCATAAAGCTCAGCTCTTGGAGGTCTTCACATAGGTCTCTCTAACCACGACTAAAACTGCCATCTATTTATAGTTGAGTTTGGGAGGCTAACTTCCCTCAATCACTCTCCAATCAATCAATGATTGATTTGATTCTCTACCTACCACAAATCACAAATTCGTGGCTCCTCTTTCCATTCTTGATCATGTGGGCTCAACCACTTAAGATTCTCTTACTTTTACATTAAGTAAACTCTTCAAAAGTTACAAGAGGTAGTTCACAAGTGAACTTTACATAGTCTTCATTTTGAAGCTTCTTTAATGACTTTTTGAGACTCAATCCAATACTTAGGCTTGTCATAGACTTGCTCCAACAGTTCGAAACTACTTCCATACTTCCTCGTTCAGTATACTACTGACAAGTAACACACTGCACTTATTAACATTCAGAGACACACTCAACCATTACCGAACAGATTCGTAATACAAGATTACTAGTTCGCACTCTGCACTAGGGAGTGAATAAACGACTAACCAGGCGCAGAACAGAACAGAAACCAACACAACAATACTCAGACTTCGTAACAGTGTAATAGTAATCTGACAGATAATCAGGCGAATAAACTGGCAATTCCAAGAAACCCGTTTCTCACAAGTGTCTCTCTCTATTCTCTTTACATTGCTTTATATATCTTTTTCAAGATGCGCATATCGACTTTTTTGCACGGATTTTGATAATTCCGGTATATCAGGCGGTCATTACGTCTGTCCCACTCCGGTGACCGTCTAACACATATGTTCCGGATTAATCATTATATCATCTCATGCGCAATAATCATAATGAGCGATTTCACAAGTTGGTTTACAAGGGTAGGAGAAAATGGTGCTCTAGCTATTTGATAATGACACAAACTTGTTTCTCCACAATGAGATTGAGTGCAGAAAGCAATTCTAGCATTGGTTAGAAAAAATTTGCATTTCCTCATTTTCTATGGTCAACCACTACAAAAGGCTACTGAGCAACCATCCCCCCAACCTATTTAATGAATAAGAGATATGAATGGGTTTAGAATAACCTTGAATGTAAGCTCAATGCATGAAGGAAATGCATTCAAATGTAGTTAGGAAAGTGATGGAGATCAACATGTTTCTAATCTCTTCCAACATTTATTTCCTTTCTTGTTGTAGATTGAATAATGAAGTATTGATTAAGGTGGAAATAGTTTGCAAAAGCTTTGTTTGGATGGGGGATACTAACATGAGAGGGATTTTGAAAATCAAGTGGGACATGTGTGCTAGCCTAAAGGAACTTGGGGGTTGGGAATAATTGAGATTTTGGCTATGGCTAATATGCTATCTATGAAGTGGATGATAAAGGATTGAATTATAAGAATGAGTAGTGCACTAAAATCATCTTCAAAAGTAGCAATTTCTTATGCTCTCACATGTTCCTAAATACAATCATGATCTCAACATGCTCCTTTTCTCTCTGATGTTGATGACCCTCAAAGGTTTGAGTCTTTTTTTGAAAGTGTGGAACAACCTTGAAAACCCATTGTGTTGTTTTCTTTGTCAAGAGAAGGGAGACAAGAAAGGGAGCTCTCACACACTCTCACACAAGGAGAGAACCACACACAAATTGGGCTCCATTCTTCTTTCTTGTTGGCTTCTTCAAATGAAGAAGGTTCTTCTAACATAGAATCTTTAGCCATGTATATAGAATGCTTGGTGACTAGTGATGTGTCATAGACATACCTTATAGGTTTCTTGCTCTCCCTTTGAGATCTTCTAAGTGCTTGATTGGATGACTCTAGAATGTCTTCCAACTGTTTAAACTTTGTCTTTCCCTTGGACTTCCAAGCTTTGAAATCAATCTGTTCTTCATGTTCGGAGTTGACATTCTCTGATATGTGTGGTTCTTCTTGATTCAAATTTGGAAAATCATTTTCCAAATCATAAGGTAGCTTTATTTTCACGAAATCCTCTTCAAACTAGGAGTTATTTTCATCAAATACCACATCCCTACTAACTGTAAATCCTTTGTTAGTGGGATTATATAACCTATATCCGTTCTTATTCTGACCATAGCCAACGAATATGCAACTTTCAGCTTTTGGATCAAGCTTTCCCCTAACCTGTGAGGGTATATATGCATAAGCAATGCACCCAAAGATCTTACAATGATCTAAAGAAGGTCTCCCACCATTCCATGCCTCATAAGGTGTCATTCCATCTAGAGACTTGGATGGAAGCCTATTGATTAGGTAAGTGGCTGTGGAAACAGCCTCTGCCCATAAGTAATTAGGAAGTTTTTTCCCATTCAACATTGATCTTGCATCCTCTACTATTAGTCTATTTCTTCTCTCTCCCACTCCATTCTATGTAGGAGTGTAACTTGTTGTAATCTCTCTCTTTATGCCTTTGTCCTATAAGAAGGAGTCAAAATCATGTGAGAAATACTCACCACCTCCATTAGATCTAAGCCTCTTCAAGATTCTACCTGTTTGATTCTCAACCAATGCCAAATACTTCTTGAAACAAGTGAAGACTTCATCTTTATGCTTCATAAAGTAAAGTATTGTCCATCTACTATAGTCATCTATGAAATACATTGACCCTGAGATTGATGGCTCTTTGCTAGGACCCCCCACATCTGTGTGCACAAGCTCCAAGTAGTCTTCATACATGTATCCTCTTTTGTTGAATGGTTGCCTATGTGATTTGCCAAATTGGCATGCTCCACATTTGTAAATCATGTGTTGCTTGGACAAATTTGGAATGCCAAGCACACTCTGATTGCTGGATATTTGCTTCAATGTCCTTTCACCTATCTGACCTAGTCTCTTATGCCATATCTCCAATTCAGATAGGGTTTGATCTTTGTAATTGAAGAGAGAAATATTCCTTGTATCTTCAACTTGAAATGCAAAAAGTCTACCAGATTTCTCACCTTTTGCAATCCTTTTGAAGCCTTGCATAGGGTCCTCCACATATGCTCCATGCCTTGTGAATCTAACCTATAAACCATTCGCAACAATCTATCCAACACTGATTAGGCTTTTGTTAATTTTGGCACATACAATACCTTACTTAGGAGATTCATGTTACCATCAGATGCTTTAACATTTCCAATATTCTTTACTGAGTGCCTAGTGCCGTCACCTATCTGGACTTCATGCTTTCCTTTGGGTTCTTCAAGATCAGACAACAATGCTACATTGCCTGCTACATGGTTGGAGAAACCAAAATCAATATAGAATAGGTACTCATCATCTTTACCTTGCTTGGCTATCGTATTCATGAGTAGTAGGAAATCCTCTTGATCATCTGTATAGTTGTTGTAGTCTCTTCTTCTATTGAAGCCTCCTTGATAGTTGTTGTTGTGGCTTTGGTTGTAATTGTGATGATAGTTGTTTCCCCTATTGTTGAACCTACCTCTTGATTGTCCAAAGCCTCCTTTGTGGAAGCTTCTTCCTCTCTGATTCTTTGTGTTCGTGAAGCATTCATCTGTGGTATGATTGGTCAATCCACAAATGTTTCAAGGTGAAGAGTTGTATGATCTCCCCCTGCTTGGCTTTCCTTTTTTGCCCTTTCCTTTAGTACCTCTTCCTCTACTTGTGAAGTTCACTTGAGAGGTACTTGCCTCTTCTTCATTCCTCTTACCTTTGCCTTTATCTTTACTCTTATTTTTATCTGTGTAAAGGGCAGAAGATTAATTACCTCTAGAAGTATCTCCATTCTTATTGAGCTTTGTCTCATGTGTGAAGAGTTGCCCCATCAATGTATTGAGGTCAGGTATGTGCATGTCCATGTATAGGTCCATTGCTATGGTAAAGGACTCCCATTTGTCATCACACTTGATGCCATTTATGATCTGCCTTACTATCTGCTCCTCTTCTATTTCTTCTCCAATACTCCCAAGTTGATCAGCTACATCCTTCATCTTGGTCACATAGTCAACTACACTTTGATTTGGTTGGTTCTTCAAGGTTGTGAACTCCATCCGGAGCTGGTTCTTCCTAGCCCTTGTATTTGATGAGAAGTATGAAGAAAGTACTTCCCAAGTCTCTTGGGAGGTCTTGAAATTCCTAATATGAGGTAATAAGAAATAAGATATTGAGTTGAGTATATAAGACCTGGCTAGAGCATCCTTTGCACACCATGCAGCTAGTCTCTCTTGCTCCTCTCTTGTAGGTTGATGTTCGCTTCTAAGGGTTGGCATTTCTTCATCTCGAGATATGTATCCATACAAGCTTCTTCCTTAGAGGTAATCTTTCATCCTTACAGACCATGCTAGATAATTGCCCCTATCGAATTTTTCAATGAATGATGGAAATCCATCTCCCATTTTTACCTTGATGTTGCTCTGATACCACTGTTGGAGGAGATGGTGGACACCTTCTAGAGATGAGATCGTGCTACAAAATCCTGCTTCACACTAGCCAAAATTAAGTTGAGGAGTGCAAAATAGACCTCTTGAGATTTCCAAGAAGCATAAATAATCACCCAAGTACTTTGGAGTATGATCCTCAAATCATTGGATCAAAACAGATGAGTAGGAGTTTCAACTATGAACCAAAACTTGCTATTTTGGTCACTACACCTATTCAAGGAAATGAATAGTACTTCCTCTCTGCTAACAATTGAATAAAATGCTTTTCGGTATTTCTAAATAACTAGGATAGCTAACGTTTACAAGCAATTTCACTTGAAATGATGGACCATGCTTAGAGAATGATGCATAGCAATTTATAGGTGAACCCCAACATTTTCCAACACTAACATTATGCAGAAGAGTGAGCATTATTTAGCTCATAACTCGAGATTGGATAAGGCAATGACAATGAAACTTCACAGCAAGAAAATAGATAGAATAATGGATCTATAGAAACTTAAATCACATCAAATGATCAAGTATAAAATGAGCACTAAGTCATATAAGTTCACTGTTCTGAGTGGTACATGACATAGTAGAAGATATGAGATATGAGAAAACCATATGTATTAATGCACATAGATTACATTGACATTGGCAATGAATGATTGCACAATGTGAGGGCAATGATAGATCTATGGTGTGAGCTCAACATCAACATAGATTCCCTCTGAATATCTTCCGAAACAAGCTCTATGACATGACTTTTGAAGTCCTCTTTTATAGCCAAAGTTGGAGCTCCTTTTTGAATTTAAAATTCAATTTTCTAACAAATAGTATCTCTAGATTTTAGGATCTCAATCTTCATCTACCTCACCAATAACTCGTTAAAAGATTCTCCCTAAGTATTCATGATTGAAATGTTTCCTTCTATGCACTTTTACAATGAGTAAAGACTCAATATTCTACAAGAGGCCATTCATGTGCTAATACATGAATGTGTGAAGAGATGGATAGGTATGTGCTTGAAAATGAAGAGGTGTTGCAAAATCCTTGATCTACACCAGCCAAATGAACTCAAGGAGTATGTGGTGGGCCCTTTTAGCTTGCCAATGGATGTATTAGACACCCTATGTACCTTGGAAGATCACTCTCAAAAAGATAGATCAAAACAGATAAGTTGGAGTTAGCTCAGAGGTGAAGAACTTGCTATTTTGGTTCATACACCTGTCTAGTGTTTTGCATATTTCTCTGAGCACAGTAGCAATTAGCTTAATTCCTCTTCAGGAAGTCTAGTTAACTTAAAGGGCTAACTTTCAAGAGTAATCTAATAAAAAATAATGAACCACACACTTAGAATAATGTTTAACAACTGATGACATCATCCTGACTTTCATGGGCTACTACAATAATGAGACCAGTGAGCCGAAAAATGAACATAACTCCAGATTTAAGAATGCAATGATTACGAAAATTTGTATGCTTATACTAGACAGTATGTGAAATCAAAAAAGCTTCAAATCATTGAATTTGGGTAAGTACACACTGAGAAACAGCTCTGACAAGATGAGTAAAAAAGTCGGGTACGTAATAGAGAAGTGAAAATGCACACACAGTGTTGACGTCAACTGAACATAACTGAAGATTGAAACACCCAAATGAAATGAAACTTGGTGAGCATATATTAGACTTGTAGAGCTAACTTTACCAAGTTAAATCACTGAAAATGATGCACCAAGCTCAGAGAAACCATCTCTAAAATCTGACTGAGAAAACTGAGAGATATGGCAGTGAGTAGTACACTTCACAAGAACATGGAAATATGAACTCAAATGATCATGAAAATGAAAGTATATTGCTTTTACAATACATTGGACTTACTGATACATAATGTGTGCCTTGGAATCACATCTTGGTATGGCATAAAGCTCAGCTCTTGGAGGTCTTCACATAGGTCTCTCTAACCACGACTAAAGCTGCCATCTATTTATAGTTGAGTATGGGAGGCTAACTTCCCTCAATCACTCTCCAATCAATTAGTGATTGATTTGATTCTCTATCTACCACAAATCATGAATTCGTGGATCCTCTTTCCCTTTTTGATCAAGTGGACTCAACCACTTAAGATTCTTTCACTTTTACATTAAGTAAAGTCTTCAAAAGTTACAAGAGATAGTTCACAAATGAACTTTACATAGTCTTCATTTTTAAGGCTTCTTCTATGACTTTGTGGGACTCAAGCCAATACTTAGGCTTGTCATAGACTTGCTCCAACAGCTCCCCCTCAAGCCAAGTATGCTTGAGGTCTTCAATCTTCCAAGATTACCTGCAAACCTATCATAGAAGCTTTGTACCATCCAATGCTTTGGTTAGAATATCTGCACATTGTTGATGAGTGGACACATATGATATTTGAATCTCTTTGCTTAGAACCTTCTCTCGTACATAGTGATAATGAACTTCAATATGTTTAGTCCTTGCATGAAAAATAGGATTAGCAGCTAAGTGAATAGAACTCATATTGTCACCAAAAATAGTTGGAGTTCCAAACTCCAATCCAAGATCTTTGAATAATGTCTTCATCCACATAGCTTCCTGAGTAGCTATGGCAAGACCTCTGTATTCAGCTTCAGTAGAAGAGAGAGCAACTGTGGGTTGCTTCTTGGATGACCATGAAATAAGCTTTGAACCTGCAAAGGTAAGATAACCTGAAGCGCTCCTTCTATATTCTTTGGAGCCAGCCCAATCTGCATCAGAAAATAGCTTCAAACCTAAATCAAATACATAAGGATAATAAAGTCCTTCATTTATGGTTCCTTTGAGATACTTGAGAATCCTTTTGGCAGCATCCATGTGTGGTTTCCTTGGTGTGTGCATAAATTGACTTAGCACACTCACACTGTAACATATATCTACTCTTGTCAATGTGGCATAGTTGAGACTACCCACTAGACTTTGATATGATGTGATGTCCTCTATGAGTTCACCTTCATGTGAGCTCAATTTGTGATTGACCTCCATTGGAGTATCTACAATCTTACAATCTTGCATCTTGAACTTTGCCAACATATCCTTAATGTACTTTCTTTGAGTGAGAAACAAACCATGATCTTTGTAGACAACTTCCAAGCCTAGGAAGTAGGTAAGTGAACCCAAATCACTTATCTTGAACTCTTCTCTCATCTGATCTTTGATCTTCTTCATACCATCTGCATCATTCCCTGTCAATATAATATCATCTACATATACACATAGGTAGATGATCTCATAATTACTCTTTTTGATAAACAGTGAAGGATCTGCCTTGCTTGGTTGAAAGCCTTTGTCCTGCAAGAATGAAACAAGCCTGAAATTCCAAGCTCTTGGAGCTTGCTTGAGACCATACAATGCTTTGTTAAGTTTACACACATAATCAGGATAAACTTGATTCTCAAAACCAGGTGGTTGTGCCATATATACCTCTTCTGTTATCCAACCATTCAAGAATGCATTCTTTACATCTAGTTGAAGTATCTTCCAATTCTTGGAAGAGGCAATACTAAGCAAAACCCTAATAGTAGGCATCTTTGCCACAGGAGAGAAGGTCCCCTCATAATCAATTCCCTGAGTTTGTGCAAAGCCTTTTGCTACAAGCCTTGCCTTATACCTGTTAATGGAACCATCAGAATTCTTCTTGAGTTTATAGACCCATCTTGAGCCTATTACCTTCATGGATGAAGTCTTGGGAACCAAATCCCAAGTGTTGTTTTCCTCAAGTGCTTCAATCTCTTCCTTCATTGCATGCTTCCATTTTGATTTTGCTTTGGCCTCTTCAAAGGATGATGGCTCCTCTTGGTTTATGTCCTATGCTATGTAGATAGAATGTTTAGTTACTAATGAGGTGTCAAACCCATACCTTTCTAGTTTTTTCTTTTCCCTCATAGATCTTCTTAGGCCATGACGTGATGATTTTGCCTCATGTCCAAGTTCTTGCAATTTTGCTTTACCTTTAGACTTCCATGCTTTGATCTTTTCCATCTGAGATTCTTCATCATCCTCTGAGGTGTCTTGTTCTTCAATCTTTGGTTGTCCTCTACCAAGCTTTAAAAAATCTTCTTCAAGATCATATGGTAAATTGACCTTCCTGCATGAATCTTCATACCATGAATTGTTTTCATAAAAAACTACATCTCTGCTTACCAAGAATCCTTTGTTGGTAGGGTTGTATAACCTGTAGCCCTTTTGATTGTTGTCATATCCAATAAATACACACCTTTCTGCCTTTGGATCCATCTTGCCTCTAACCTGTGAAGGAACATGAGCAAAAACAATACATCCAAAAATTTTACAATGATCTAAGCTTGGTCTTCTTCCATTCCAAGCCTCATATGGAGTCATCCCATCAAGGGATTTTGAAGGCAACCTGTTAATCAAGTAAGTGGCTGTAGATACAGCCTCAACCCATATATAATTAGGTAAATGCTTTTCATTTAACATCGACCTTGCAGCTTCAACAATTGTCCTATTCCTCCTTTCTGCCACTCCATTTTGCTCAGGAGTGTACCTTGTAGTTACCTCTCTTTTGATTCCTCTTTCTTGAAGAAAAGAATCAAACTCATGGGAGAAGTATTCTCCCCCTCCATCTGACCTTAGCCTTTTTAGTGATTTACCTGTTTGATTCTCCACAAGAGCCAAATATCTTTTGAAACATGAAAAATCTTCATCTTTGTGTTTCATAAAGAATAGGATAGTCCATCTGCTGCAATCATCAATAAAGGAGCCATAATACCTTGATCCAGATATTGAAGCTTCCTTGCTAGGTCCCCATACATCTGTATGAACGAACTCCAAGAGATCTCCATGAATATAACCTTTCTTCATGAATGGTAACCTGTGAGACTTTCCAAATTGACATGCACTACACTTATAAATCATATGTTGTTTTGAAAAATTAGGGAGTCCAAGTACACTTTGGTCCCTGCAAATTTGCTTTAATGACCTTTCACCAATATGTGCTAACCTTTTGTGCCATACTTCCAATTCTGTGATTGTCTGACTACCATAATTAAAGAGAGCAATGTTTCTAGTGTCTTGTAATTCAAATGTGAACAATCTACCTGTCTTTTCACCTTTTGCAATTATTCTGAATCCTTGACTTGGATCTTCAACAAATGCTCCTGCTTTTGTGAACCTGACTTGCAACCCTTTCTCTACTATCTGCCTAACACTTATCAAATTCTTTGTTATGGTAGGGACATAGAGTACCTTACTGAGTAGGTTGATGTTTCCATCAGGTGCTTTTACATTGCCTATTTTCTCCACAGGATGTTTTGTGTCATCTCCTGTTTGTACCTCATGCTTGTTCCTTGGATCTTCTAAATCTGATAGGAGTGTGTTGCTCTAGCACAATGGTGAGAACCACGTTAAGAAGCTCCACCTCCTTAATGTCAATCCGCGGAAGAGATAGGAGTGATATGAAGATCGTGAATATGAGATGAAGTGAGAGTGAAGGTGAGAAGCATAGAAATGCACACACACATACACACACACTACGAAGAGACAAGCAAGACACAATGGAAGGTGGTAAATTAGCTCTATTACTCAAGAACACTATTACAAGCTCAAAATAGCTCTAAGCTCACACTCGCTAACCTCAAAAATGAGCTCTCTAGCTCTTTTTATAGTTTCTAGACTAGTTTTGACCGGTTTCACATCTAGTGACCGGCATAGTTAAAAATTAGGTCCTAGATGCTATTTGGAAGGTTAGGTATCTAAAAATAACGAAAATTGGTACGCGCATTCTACCTAAGCTCCTCAAGCTCGAGGACTCCTCGGCTTGCACAAAATGGAGCTATGGATTACAAAATGGGGTTTTCTATGTTACATATGTTACAATAGTGATAAAAATCACTGTTGGAGGTTTTTGGAAAGTATTTGAAAACATAATTATTTGAAAAACGATTCGACTGGCTCCCTGCTCTATCGTTACATGCTTCCGTGTCGTCTGTGCCTCTGGCTGCTTCCAACACCCCCCTCCCTCTCCCTTCTGTCGTCCCTGACAGAACCTTGTTGTGAGGTTTGCCGGATATAGTTCTGTAGGAGGTCTTGAGCGAGGGTGTGCTCGGAGATACGAATGCCTCGGGCCAGATCTGCCTCGAGTTTCTCCCAGTCGATTGGTTGCGGTTCTTCCGGTGGCGGGAGCTGATAGTGTGTGGAATAGACCATTCGTTCACAGGCAAATAATTGTAATTAATGTGTAGGCCTGCTTATGAATACCTCTGAATGGTATTCCCAGAAGCGGGTTGTGAACATCTCTTCAAATGTCTGCTTGTAGCACGCCGGTAGGTACTTTATTCTGCAGTGCCAGGCATAACACACCCGTAGCGATGGCGTTGTACTCATATCATATACCAGATCGAAATTGCCATGCTCAAAGCCCGGGGTGTTGACATGTGGTGCCTTGACGCGTCGGAAGACTTTAAAAATCATTTGCATCATGTCAAAGATTTTGACAGTCATATGCGCCGCTATATCATCCATATGCTTTAATCTAGGGAGCCAGTGGCGAATTGTAGCCATCATGTAGCCAACAGTTGGTAACTCAATGGGTGGCTTAAAATAGGGGTAATTCAACCAGTCTTGGCACTGCTTATTGTTTTGTACCTTAATAGCAAAGGCAGTCCAGGAGCGGCGTCGTGGCACTGGTCCCCAACATGGGTTGTACTTTAAGTGCAAAGGTGCCTTTACCCATGTACTCATCATCTTTGGATACTGTTGTAGTAATTCTTTTCGCCACTCTGGTTGATAGATCCTTCCTTTCTGTGCATCTAGTGGCAAATTAGCCGCCTCGAATTGAGTTGCATGCGATGGTTTCTTACCTGTCTCTTTCTCAATGGCTAACTGGTATTCGGCCATTAACATGAAATACGGTTTATACTATAGCTCATGCCCAGATATGTATCGTCGCGGGGCCAAATGAGCAAAGAATGGAGACTGTAATATTCTTTCTTCTATCATCGCCATGGCATGTAATTGTGCCTCTACTCTCGCAAAGTGCGTTGTTCCAAGTTCCTCAATAGTCTTCATCCACGCGGGGGTCGGAAGTTCGTACGTCATCTGACCTTCGGCCGTGACGCGTCCTCCTGGGATGGGTCATGGCTCGTATGCCTCTTCAAATGTTTCCTCCACCGGAATGGTGACCGTTTCTTCCTCAGCTGGAAGCTCAGGTGGGGAATCTGGCCTTGGTGGCGCTTCATATACTGCAATCCTTGATTCAAGGGTCGATACCTGGGCCCGTAATGAGTTGAGTTCCTCGAGGAGGTCAGGAGAGGGGTCCACAGGTGCTGGTATGTCTTGGTGTGCCGGTTCTCGTAACTGGAGTAATTTGTGATCTTCTTTGAGTTTCTGTAACTCCTCGTTCATGCGTTCATATTCATCTAGTAATCTTACATGATCGTCTAGAAGCATTCTCATCGAGTCTGAAGGAATGGCTTTGAACCTGCTCGGACTGAGTGGTTGGTCTGGGTGGTCGAGCGCTGCTTCTAAGTTTTCTCGGTTCTGATCCTGTAGGCGCTGGTTTTCTTCCTTGGCAGCTGCTAGGTGTCTTCGTAGTAAGCCCATGTTTCGTGTTAGCGTTGCATTGCGGACTGTCTGGGCTCTTAATAAGTTATCCAGGTCAGCAGTGGCTTCCCTGGTCTTTTCTTCGCTTTCGAGTTCCAATTTGTGATAAGCCTCGCGTAATTCCTGGTAGCAGGTGTTCAGAGAGGCATTCTCAATAGACAATAAGTTAAGCTGCGACTGTAAGTCATTGGTTGTCCTCTGCAACTGCTGATAATTATCACCAAGAGATGTGAACTCATCTCTTACTTGCGTCATACACATGAACATCTGTCGGAATGCATTATCTACAGTGGGTGATAGTATTAACGGGGTGCTAAATGAAGATGCAGTTAGTGTAGATGCAACGGGAACGGGGAATGGGGATGGGAAGGTGGATGATGTAGTGATTGTTGAAAATTGTGATGTGCCTAAAAATGTTTGTGCCGTGAGTGGAGGGAGTGATGGTGCAGTGGGTGGTGAGATGTCCATGTCAGTGGACGTATCTAGTGCGGTGACCGTGAATATGGGTGTGATCGTGGGTGCTCGTGCTGGTGTAAATATGGGATTTACAAAGGTTGAGGGGTAATTTACAGGGGGGCTGGCTGGAGCAGCTTGGTGGAAAGGGGAAAGAGGGGTTACAGTGGGTCGGGGAGGTGAGACGGGGGAGAAGGTTAACGGCGGGGGGAATGGGAAGAGGGGTCTTGGAGTTGTGGGGAAAGATGGAAAAGATTGATGAAGGAATGGGTTGGGTAGAAAGGTGGGGGTGGGAGGGGGTAGACTAGGGTTAATGGGTGCGGGAATTGTGGGGTGAGTGGTCGTAAAGACGATTTCTGCAACACCACCGGCAAATGGAGATGTTGGTCTGGGGGAAGGAGGGTGAATAGGGGAGGCTGGATGGACGGGCGGTGAGAGAGGAGCGGTTGGGGTGGTCGGTGTTTCAGTGACTACTGAGGTTTGTACAGCTGTAGCGCGGGGTGGGGAATCTACAAAGATGGTTTCTACCGCCAACAAACTTTCGGGGACGAGGCGTGCCTCCCTGGCTTGTTCTGAAGATTGTGCTCCGGTTGGTACACGAATGTATTTGCCGGGCTTTGAAAGTAGTCGTACTCTGCGGGGGTCAAACTGTGGCAGTGGCTTTCGTTGCAAGTACCTGAGTGCTTCGTTGGAGCCTACTGATTTGACTAACTCTTTGAATCCTTTGATGTATGCGTCTTCGAATCCGCCTGTGACAAGTTCTTGTTCTATTATTGTTTGACTCTCTTCCTCTGTCAGCTTTTTGCGTGCCCAAACTTTTTCCATAGTTCTATACAACTTCTTGATAGCTAGTGTGTAAGCTGCTGCCTCGTAAGTTTCATCTTCATGGGTACTTGTATCGCCATGTGTGTCTGTTTGTTGGCCTTGGCCATCTGTCTGTTCCTGCTCTTGGGATTCATGTGTTCCCTGGCTAGCTTCGTCGTCTCCTTCGTCGTCATCGGTTGTTGTTCTTTCGTCATCAGAGTTGGACACGATCTGTCCTTGTGGCTGATCCCTGGGTGTGGTAGGGTAGCTAGGCCTTTCAAATTCTTGAGAAAACAATTGTCCTGAAAACTAGAACTCATTAGAGAATGCATCGGGCATCTCAAAATCAAAAGTTTGGTCCAGTGGCTCTTCTTGTCCTGGTTCTAAATGGGGTATTGGAAAAGAGAACGCTTCCGCACCAATAGTGGTCGGAAGTTCAGCTGCTGTGGTGATAGGTTCTGTGGTTGTGGCTGCTTGGGGTGCGACAGTACTGGTGGTGCCCTCCGGCGTAACTGGTCTTGATAACCGTATACGAATTGGTGGTACTGTGGGAGTGGCTGCTGTTGGTGACTGCTCTGGAGATGGTTGTGGTGAGGGTGATTCTGGGACTTGTAGGCACGGGATAGTACCTCTCATCCGCTTTCCGGCTCTGCCTTTGCTAGACTTTCTAGCCTTCCTAGTGGTCCCTTTGAATGCTTTCAGTTCCTCACTGGTCATGGCACGCTCTATGGGTAAATCATATGCCAAGCACATATATATGATCCTTGTGAGGGCGCAACACCCATTGATTACCTTCTTTCGCTCCCACCTATGTTGTGCCAAATAGAGCTGATCAATGATCCAGCTGGCTAGATCAACCGTTTGCGGTCCAGTACATGCTAAGTATAATCCAAACCAGATTCTCTTGTGGGGCATGGTAAAACAATCCTGAGCTGGGAAAGCAAAGTGCTGCATGCATATCCGTAATGGCTTGGAGAGCTCAGGTGTTATAGCAGAAATATCCTCCCACTTAGTTACGTCACCACGTTTCATCTGCTCTGGGACTAGCCGTTCTTTCTCCGTTGGAGTGTGTGTTCCATGTATTTTGATGGCAGCTCTGATTAAATCCTTCGAAAGATAAAATCTTTTGTAAGGTGGATCATCCACTAAAGAAGGCAAAATAAAGGTTCCTGGGATATCCTTATTCTCTGAGGCCAGCAAAGTGGTGATTAAATAATAACACCTATAAAAGTCAGGTTTGGACAGAGGATCACTGAAATACTCCGTGAAGCCGGCTCTGGCCCAAACATGAGTTAAGTCCTGGGTGTTCTGTAGGCCTTCGAATTCTCTTGAGAAGAATTGATACTTGGCCCATGTGCGGTCATCAAATGTCATATTTGCTTCAAAAATGAAGTCAGCATCAGCTAATGGTCCTGCTAGGCCTTGGAACCAGTGAGAATTACGATGAATCTTCTCTGTGTATCCTCTAGGAGGATCATCGATTGGCATGGGTCCTGGAAAACCTTGAAACTCTGGTGGTGGAGCAATCAGGTGGGGTTCTGCTCGTAAAACATTGAGGGGCACTGCAGCTACGCTGGGGCCTGCTTCCGATGGGCCTGCTTCGGTTTGCATGATGACTGATGAGCTAATGGAAAAGATCTGCTACAAAAGATTAACACATTAGTATGGAAATTAATTATGATCCCATTAAGGTGAGACCGCAATCCCTTTCCATAACCGATGTGTAACCCGTGTAGCCAAGTGTCGTGAAGTGATTGATGCAATGATTTTTTGCAAAACTAATGCAGGTCTCTAGACGCCTACATGCTTCAGATTATGCCTGCAATTCTTGATGAGCTTTTATTATGCATGATGTGGGGTTTGGGTGTATGAATTTATACAAGGTTTGGTTGAGGATGAATTAGTACAAGGGTGGAGTTTAAACGGGGTGGGAGAATCGTTAGATAATGGGGTACAAGAAGACGTCTGGATACGTTTCGATATCCATTTCCTAAGAGTCTTTGAGTGGGTGGTATGTTTCTGCTGAGGTACAAAAAGTGGTATCGGGTTTGGTGGTATTGAAGGATGAAAAGGTTTTTGAGGGGTATATATTACATGGCTTGAGGGTTGGGCTATAATACATTGTTTGGGTACCCAAATCTGCATGGGTGTGGGTCTATGGATAAGGTATTTCTTGGCGATCCAAATCTGTCGAGTATTTGTACTTGTAGAAGAAGATCGAGGGGACTTTGGATACTGACTCTGCTTCTGTTGAAACTTTGTCCTGCTCTCGTCTGCAGTGTTGCCAATAGCCTGTGGTTGCTGTCCTTTTGGCACCCATATTTGTTTCGTGCCACTTGTTCTGTAATGTTGATACTTCTGCTTTCCTTGCCTTGCCTGGTGGTGTTGTCGGTCTGGGTTCCTCTGTTGTGGTTGCCTCCTTCGGGGTTGGGTTTGAGAGGTCCATTGGACGCTCTGCTTTGGAAAAGAAGGGAGATCCAACACTTGCGTGACCTGCCCATTAGGAAGTGATTCGTTATTTATCTTTGATCTAGGCCAGTCCGTAGCAAGTTTGGAAGGATGAGCACCGCAGGGTGTTGTGCTCATTTGGCCGCTGATGCAACCCACCTGACCGCTGATTGTGTTCATCTCCCCTAGCGGTTGGGTAGCTGCCCCTTCTAGTTTGCAGGAAGCCCCAGGGAAGATCTTCTGTCGTCCTTCTGATTGACAATTGTCCCTAGCCAAGCCCGAGTGGGTTGGTGTAGACGTAACGTGACTGGTGTGACCCAAGATCTTCCGGTCTTCCGTCGCATGCGTTTCATAGGGTCTAGGGTTACAAACCTCAATCGGAATGCTGTTAGGGAAGTCAAGCGGTATCACTCGCTTCTGTTCTAAGGTTCCAATCTGTAAGGAGCCTTGTCTAAGATTTAGGTCCACTGAGTGATCGTATAGCCAATCTTGGCCAAGGATTAGGGGTTCTATCAGGTCGTCATCATGGCACACTAGTAGCTTCGCTGTCATGGTCACATCCTTAATGAGGATAGGAAGGTCCACCTCACCCATGCAAGGGGTTTCCATGCCTCCTAGGCCTATGAGGTATGTCTCAATTGGCCGCATTTCTATTCCTGAATCCTTATAGTGAGACCATCTAATCGCACTAGTCGCAGCACGTGATTCAATTAAAGCCCTGAGCTCTTGGCAAGGGTTGCCGTGCTCTAACCTGACTGTAATGAATGGTCTCCTGTCCACTATACTAGGATGAGTGGTTGACTTTACTTGACACATGGCCATGGGATATCTGGGTGTAGTTTCCAGATGGTTATAATGTTCTCTCCCTAGTCCTTGTCTTCTTAACTTCATGCGTTTAATGCGTTCTATTGCTTCTGCCTGAGCTTCCGCTCGTATTCTATTTTCTTCCTCCTTACGCTTCTTTGCCAACGTGAGTCGTCTAAGCATATCCTCAGTAAGAGGTTCCTGATATAGCCTGACTCTACATCCACTAATATAATTAGGCATTATATCTCCTTCTAAAGTGGCTAATTGTACTGCTCCACTTGTTGAGAGTCTGTTAATGATCATAGGTCCATAACCTCGCTTTTCTAACTTACGTGCGTGTTGCTTCAGCGTATATACTAGAACTAAATCTCCTTCTTTTAGTCCTTTATCTTTCACATGTGCATCAAAATATGCTTTCTGTCGCTTCTTCGCTGCATATATTCCTGCTGCTGCCTTTAGCCTGGTTTCTCCTAATCGTTCCAAGTCCATTATTCTCGCTGATAATTCATGGCCGGTCCACTGATGTTCTTGTGCAACCTTAAGGGTCGGTATCAAGAAGTCCAAAGGAAGCACAACATTCTGACCAAAAACCATCTGAAAGGGAGTTGCATTGAGTACGGTCTTGTAGGCCACTCGATATGCCCAAACAGCGTGGTGTAACTGTTTGTCCCAATCTGAACGTTTGTTGTTCACGAGTTTCGTCAGTACGTTACAAAGGATCTTATTAGTGCTTTCAGCCTGACCATTGGCCTGAGGATGATATGGTGCGGATTTCTTGTGAATCACCATAAAATCCTGTAACAAATATTCAATGACTTGGTTTAGAAAGTGAGTTCCGCGATCTCTCACTAACTCTATAGGCAATCCATATCTTGTAAAGACATTCTCGAATGAGAATTTTGCAATTGTGTGTGCATCATTCTTTTTCGTGGCTTTTGCCTCGACCCATTTCGTCAGATAATCTGTGGCAACAATAATGTATTCCGCATGTGTACCTTTTGCAGGGGGGTTAATGGGTCCTACAAAGTCTATACCCCACTTTGAAAATGCACGTCCGCCCATCATGGGTTTCAATGGCATTTCATCTCTGCGAGTAGGAAACTGAGTTCTTTGGCACACATCACATCTCTTAACATAGGTATGAGCATCCATGTGAAGAGTGGGCCACCATAATCTTGCAAAGAGGATGGCTTTGATTATCCTATCGGGTCCAAAATGACCTCCTGCAACTCCTTGGTGTGCAGTCTCTAGTATGCTTAGATAATCGCTCTCATGAACACATTGTCTTAGATATCCATCTCGTCCTCTTTTGTATAGGTTATCGCCAATAAGTGAATAATCTCGAGCTTCCTGCTCTAGACTACATTGTCGAGCTAAGGTCATTCCTTGAGGGAATGTGTTCGTCCTCAAGTATGTCACTAATTGTTCACTCCAGTCTGGTGTGAGAGACACGTGATATAATGTAGCATGCTCTACTGGTGGTCTTTCACAACAAACATGGCATTCTTTACACAAGTTGTAGACATCTGCTTCCATCGTAGGCCAATATACTCCTAGTCTATGCAGAGTCTGTAATGTTCGATGTTTTGAGTGATGTTGCTTTAATGCACCTATGTGTGCTAATTGCAACCGATTCGCATGTTCTGATTCATCTACACAACAAGCAAGAATCTTTTGATTATCCTGTTTATATATGCTTCCTGCCATTATTTGGTATCTCTGAGACTTGGTAATCTCTCCTTCTTTGATCTTTATCCTAGGATTCTTGGGTCCATATGTGAGAATAGGGACTAAAGGCTTAGCCCATTCTGGTGCTATCTCAAGATTGAACAAGTATGCATCTGGTAGATCATCCGCTACTCCTTGAGGAGCTTCTCCTGAGGTTAATCTTGAAAGGTGGTCAGCTCTAAGATGTGTCTTTCCTTTCCTGACTACGACTTCAAAATCATACTCCATGAGTAATAGAAACCAACGTATTAGTCGTCCTGTGTTACATGGTTTGTTGACTAAGTACAATAGGGCTTGATGATCTGTAAAGAACTTGAATTTGTTGGCCAACAAGTAGTGTCTGAACTTCTTTACTGCGTAGATCATCCCTAATCCTTCTCGTTCAGTCGTGGTGTAATTTCTTTCTGCTGCGGTCAATTGTCTGCTCGCGTAAGCTATGGGGAGATCTATGTTACCTTCATTCGTGGGTTGTGCTAACACACATCCTATGGCGTAATTGGATGCATCCACATGTACATGGAATGGATTACTCCAATTTGGGGTAGTCAATATAGGTGCTGAGCACAAGCGTCGTTTAAGTTCATTGAAGGAATTTTCACATTCATCTGTCCATTCAAAATTGGTTAAAAGAGAGTACAAAGGCTTGGCTATGATTGCATACATATGTATGAATCTCCTATAATAACCGCAATGACCCATAAATGCCTGTACCTCTTTCACATTAGTTGGTCTAGGTAATTCTGCAATTACTTTTACTTTTTCCTCATCCGTAGAGATTCCATTTTTTGACACAATGTGTCCTAGAATTTTGCCTTGTCTGACCATGAAAACACATTTTTCTGGGTTCAAACAAACCTTATATTCTCGACATTTGTCAAATATTTGCCTTAACTCTGGGATATGTGTCTGTCTTACATTTGAATGTGCACATAACTCATCGACATAAACTTCCAAACTCTTGCGTAGGAATTCCTTAAAAACATGACACATGAGTCGCTGGAACGTGGCGGGTGCATTTGTTAAGCCAAATGGCATCACACGAAATGCAAATATGCCCCATTCAGTGGCAAATGCCGTCTTGTGTTGATCTTCTGGAGCAATGGCTACTTGATTATAGCCTGAAAAACCATCAAGGAAGCTGTAAACTTCCTTGCCCGCAACTCTTTCCAATAGATGTTCGGTGATAGGAAGAGGATAGCTATCTCTAATCGTGGCGGCATTAACTTTTTTAAGGTTAATACACACACGCAATTTTCCATTCTTCTTGGGCACTACCACAATGGGAGATACCCATTCGGTATGCTCAATTTTGTAAATGAATCCTGCTTCTATCAAGCGATCTATCTCCTCTTTAATCTTTGCAGCGTAGTTATCATTGTACGTGTACGGTTTCTGATCTGTCGGTTTTGCATCTGGAGTCATAGGGATTCTATGAGAACATATATCTGGATCTACTCCTTTTAAATCTTTGTAACTCCAAGCAAAAACATCTCTATATTCGCGCAATAGGGCAACTAGCTCTTCTTCTTCTTCCTTCGTCAAATCATGCCCTATGTATGTACATTTTTCTTCTTCTCCTTCTATGGCTACGATTATTTTCTTGGTTTTCTCTCGGTTATCATATACTTGTCCATCATTCGCCTTTCTATTAGGCATTCGTACCATGATTCTTCTATCTTCGATTTCATATTTCTTGAAGTTCTCGGGTACCTCAAACAAAGATTCTTCTTTTTCTGACATGTTTTCTTTCTTCTTTCTTTTCTTGCCTTCACTCTTGCTAGTCACTTCCGTGGCTAACCTCACCTCATTCATAATTTCCTCGTGTCTCTGAGTGTGAGTCTCTACTTCGAAAAAATATTCTTCCTCTGATGCAAATGGAGAGTCCATGATAATTGATTCTAAATCAAAATCGCTTGCATCCTCAAATGCATCAATGTTAGGTTCACACTCTTCTAAAATCGCATCGCACATGATTGGCTCTATCGTGAAAACTGATATGTCATAGCCATCCTCGTCACAGTGGGGTGTCCATTGTTCTTCATTGATGGCTACGTCCATGGTTGCTAGGATTTCTGCCCAACCATGGGGTTCAAACTCTTCGTCTGGGAATACTTCAGGTGCGTAGGCTGGATCTTGAAGGGTTCGTGGATGTTGTTCTACACCTAAGGTCCTGGCTTCTAACCTTTCTTCCTCTTGTTTTGCTACTTTACACATCCATAAATGGGTATCCTCATGCAACCAAGAAGGATCTGATTCTAATGAGTGCACGGATTCCGTCTCTACTGGTGTCTTATGGATGGTATTCCATTGTATTGGGGGTACATCTCTATGTGAATAGTCTTTAAGATTGACTTTGGTAGTCACTCCTAAATGTTGCAAGTACAAAGAATTAGTTCCCCAATCTTGTACAATTTGCAACTGACGCATGAATGGTCGTCCCAATATCATCTCATAAGCATGATTTTTTGCAAAGTCACAAATGGCAAAGGTATGCTCAAACTCCACACCACAAGTGGTGAGAGATATGCCTTCTAGTAAGCCTAATGGTTTTTCTATGTGTCCGTCAGCCATTTGTAGCTTCATCCTGGTGGGTCTTAATGCTGGCTTACCCCAACGTTTCCATAAAGCGGTGGTAGCTATGGCTACTCCGGCTCCTGAATCTAAGATGGCTTTCGTGGTGTAGCCCTGATGGGTTATCGGAAGATAAGTGTTACCTTCCTCTCCTTCGCTTACATCTCCAATCTTTTCTACGGGTATCTCTGGTACCTTATCTTGTGAGACTATTTGTGAGGGAGTAGTAGCAAGCTCGGGGAATTGATTTGCTACATGTTTCCACAATTCTGGTTTTACCTTCAACAATTCCTCTAGAGTGAGATTACATTGTACTTTAGTATTCTTGATCACTTCCGTGTTTCTAGGGATTACTGATTCTTCATTCCTCACTATTATCGTGGGTGCTCTCATACTAATAGACTTTGCTTCCCAAGGTCCTGTGAACTGAGGTAATTCTTGTAAAGAATTAGATTCAAATCTTGTGTGTTCACTCAGTTGTTCTTCCTCTACATCATCGTAAATAGAGGGAATGTCTTGGGGAAATTGTTCTTGCAAGTCATCTATTTCTTGAATAGGAGGATGGGTTCCTTGTTCCTTTGTCCATTTCTCTTCTTGTATTTCTCTCAAAAATTCATGTGAATATCTATGTATGGAAGAAAAATTGTCTTGACTTTCTGAGTTGGGTACTTCAGACAGGGATGGCGCATTCCTTTCCTGTGTCTCTGGGACAATAGGGTTCCTAGGCTGATCCTTTTTCTCTTTGCTTTCAATCAAATATTCTAGCCTCTCCATTAGTCCTTGAAAGTGTAATTCAGGTGTTGCCATGCTATTCCAATTAAGATATCTAGAGGCTTCGAACAAAGCTTGTGCTAATTCTACCATCTTCATGCAAAGTTTAGTTCTCTCAATTTCTAGATCAGCTCGAGGGTAGTTTTTGCTCATTTCAGCTACCTGAGGCCCCTCTTTTAATCTAGCCTGATATGCACGAAACATCATGTCTAGATTTTCTGGTATGGGTTCCGCTAAAACTGATCTTGATTTTTGAGCTGGATTCTCTTGATTCAATTCCTGTGAAGTCAATTCTTGGATTTTGGCTCTAGATTCCTTCAAACTTCCTTCCAACTCACTTATCTTTTTACTCCATTTTCTCTTAATTCTTTCTCTAGAATCTTTCCAAGATCTTGTCTTTTTACTGCTAGATTCTGCAACTTCACTGGTTCCGACTACTTTCTCTTGATTAAGTTGTTGGTTCTGTAAGAGCGCCTGGGCTCTTGTTATAGCTTGGATAGGCACGTACGTAGGGTTGGATCCATCTGCATTATTTACAATACCTATCACGTTGATCGGTGTCACATTCGAAGCGTTAACTAGATTTTTTGGACAATCTTTGATTATGTGCTCTTTGCCACAATCGGCACAAAAGCCTTGGATATTATAGTACTGTGATTGTCCTACTATCGGAGGATGTGGACAATCCTTTATGAAATGATCTCCTTGGCACCTAAAGCATGGTCCTCTAGGGCCCTGTGGTCTTTGTTGTCTCAATTGGGGCCGTGGATTTGGGTTGGTGTACATCACATGAGTGTAGTCGGGCTCCCAACTAGGTTCTACTGGTGGACTATCATAATGATATGTCTCCACATGTTCTGGTGACTCTGTGTAATATGCGGGTGGACTATCTACATGCGTAGAGTCAAAACTATTTGAGTGTGGGTCACTCTCTGTGATCAAAGGTGAAGAAGGCACTAAGGCCCTACTTAGATTCTCTTCCGCAGCAGCGTATTTGACTGAGATGACATTCGCTGGTGGGGGTGGCTGCTGAGCTAAGACAGGTTGAGGTCTCTGTTGAGCCTGGTATGGGTAGTTCTGAGGAGGCCTATAGTAATAAGGCTGAGCATTGTATTGGCCTTGATACCTACCTGGCTGCGGGTATGCTTGCGGGTAGTTCTGTCTCACGGTTTGTTTGTTGTATGGGCAGTCCTGAGCCGTATGATTTGTGTATCTTCTCTCAATTGTACAGTATTGGCCACTAGGGTTGGCTTGTGGTTGTGGTGCATTGGGACACACATTTGCCATATGATCACCACCACAGGTGTAACAACACTTGTTCATTAGCACCCTAGGTTTACTAGAAACTCCTAGTTTCTGAGCCACTTTTTCTGCTAGGTCTTCTATTGAGCTAGACAATTTTGTGGATGCTAGAGATGAACAGTCTGAGTCCTTATAGACCTTTGAGAGTTCCAACTCATCTCCTAAGTTGTCCTCAATGTCTATGCATATTCTTACACATTGCTCTAGCGTTCTGGGTTCTTTTAGGTACACATAGGAGCGTAGTTTAGAGCTCATTATATTGCGTGAACATGTCTTCAACTTGTTCGGCTCTTAGTACTTGCTTGAATTCTGCAACATGGTCATAGGGATCTCCTGTCCCATCAAAATAATTCTTCATTGATTTTACTAACTGTGTGGGTCTCAATATTCTTGCGTGTTCGCGTGGCCTAGGTAGAGGAAAATCATCTCTACCACCTAGTATTCCATGATCTCTTTGTCTTTCCGCTCTATTAGTGTTCGTGGTTGTTCTATCTCTCCCTATGGGATGAGTGGAGCTTACTTCGGGTCTTTCTTTATTTCCCTCTCTTTGATTTTCATGGGCTGAGGATGTTCCTGCCCCTTGTTGACTTGTATTCATGTTTGTTCTAGATGGAGGGAATACCAATTCACCTCTCCATGTGTATGTGTTTTTAGCGCGGTCAGGTACCACAAAGACTCTTTCTAAAGTCTCATCCAGGTATACAACCTTTCCAGGTGTATCCGGGTCCTTGAACTCGTATATAGTGATGATACCTACCTCACTAAGTATTTCGGTCTTGTATCTCCAAAAGGCTTCATCAGTTTCTTTATTTACAAACAACTCTATGCTTCTGTTGACCTGAGGGATCCAATCCGGGATTAGTACTCGTGTCAGTACAGATTTCCCTCTAGGTGTTCTAGGCTCTTCTGATGGTTCTTTTCCTTGAGATTTTGCTTTCGTCCCTGGTTGAATCACGCCAAACTCGTTGGTATTGTTTGGCTGCGTACTTAAGATGTACATCGTTCCTTCCTTGTCTATGTACGCGTCTCTCTCGAATTTCACCACTGGACGTTCCAATCCAATGGGTTGATCGGGGTTGTGCATTTGCACCACTTGCCTTCGCAAACCATCCTCATAGATGCGAGCACCTAATCGGTTGGTTTGGAGAAACTCTAGTTGCGTTCTATAGGGTCCTTCTGGTTTTTCTAAATAGGCTACATTCGACCCTCCTTCTGGTCTATCTGTGCTAAATGCCATTTCTGATTCACTAGTGTCTGAGCTCTCGTAGGGGTAATTACTATTCAATTGCTGAGCCCACGATCGTGCAGTAGTTCTTACACTTGCCTCTGATGATCTAAGGCTTCGTCGGTCTGACTTACCTATATGTTTGCCCGATCTAAGGTTCATTAATTTTCTTCCTTGCACACTCAATACACGCTCAGATCGTCAATGATTCTTTGTTATTACTGTCTTGATTCTTTTTAGATTTCTTTAGATTCTTGTCTTAATGTATGCGTCAGGAGTTCGACTTTCCGTTATAATTTTGAGTTCTCGTTCCGTCAGACTTATGTTCTTTCCTTTAGGTTTTCGTGTCACACACCTTTACTTGTAGTCTTAGACTTGAAAGAGTTAAATATCTTGAACTTGAGGCGTTCCTATCGTCGTTAATCCACAACACTACCGTCTAGCCTAAGCTAAGAATTGACTGAGGGGGTTGAGTAATCTTCCAACCTCGAGTCAGCTTTTCTGGTTGCTCTGATGCCCAAGAAGCCGTGCTTCCCAAGCTTTATGCCCTTCACTGCCTTGCCTTGGTTGCCTTCGATTGCCCTTGATTGCCCTTGCTAGACCTGGAAAAATCCAATATTAGACCAATTCACAGTTGGATGATCAAGCACTTGAGTATATACACCTTTTAAGTCCCTTCCCTTTTGCCCAAATTTTCAATGTTTGCCCCCTGGCTTTCTAGTCCCAAACTGGGTCAACCTCAAAATAGTTTATCTAAAATAGACATATCCTTTAAGAAAAAAATAGTTGAGGTCACGTAGTACTCGTAGAGAGCTTTCTAACGAGCTATTAAGCTCAAAAAACGGACTTCGGATGAAAAAGTTATGACCGTTCAGGCCCTGGGGGGTAAAAACTGACAAACAGGTTTTTCTCCAAATATGAGCTAAGGGGTCTCCTATGAGTCTAATCACCCAAAAATTTCCCAAAATTAGCCCCAAAATTGGCCAAAAAATGAAACCCTAAAATTTGCGATGGGGGTGCACAATCGCGATGCTCTGAGACGATCGCGATGGTCTGGGACCGTCGCGATGGCGTGAAAGTGCACCGTCGCGATGGCGTCAGTCAACGGTCAACGTGGACAATCGCGATGGTCCAAAGTGAACCGTCGCGATGGTCTGAGCGCGATGGCGTGAGCCAATCGCGATGGCGTGAGCCAATCGCGATGGTCTGGGCACGATGGCATGAGCCAATCGCGATGGTCTGAATTTTTGAAGTGTCGCGATGGTGTGAGGGTGTCGTCGCGATGGTCTGAAGTGCACCGTCGCGATGGTCTAGCTTGCCACGTGGCACCGTCGGCGCGATGGCGTGAGCCAATCGCGATGGTGTGGGGTCAACCGAACAATCGCGATGGTCCAAAATGAACCGTCACGATGGCGTGAGACCGTCGCGATGGTCCGGCCGAGCCGTCGCGATGGCGTGAGCCAATCGTGATGGTGTGACACAATCGCGATGGTCTGAGACCGTCGCGATGGTCCACCAAAATGCAAATTTTGCAGATGCAGCTATGGATTCCTGTAGGCGCAGGTGTGCTCTTCACGCTGGTGTGGTCGCCTTCTCCAAATTTCGAACTTTGCAGACCATCGCGATGGTCTGACACACTCCGAAATTTCTGACAGAAAGTGATTTTCTTACCTTTTTGCAGCCTTCCTGATGCACTGGAGCTCTGTACCTGCAAGAAAACTCAAGAAAACCAAAGTACACACAAGCACAAAAGCTCTCTCTCACTCTCTCGCATGCACAAATGAGGGGAAATGAGGAGAATGGGTGGATATGGTGAATTTTCTGATTTTTTTGGAGATGAAGATGATGATGCGGTGATGAAGATGGAGTGTGGGGGAGGTGAAAAACACTAAAAACTAAGTAAAAACAACAACAAAAACTGAAATTTTTACCTTCCAACGCCACTTCTTGCTATACTCTTACCATCACACATTCGTTCTAGACTCGTTCCCCGGCAACGGCGCCAAATTTGGTGTTGCTCTAGCACAATGGTGAGAACCACGTTAAGAAGCTCCACCTCCTTAATGTCAATCCGCGGAAGAGATAGGAGTGATATGAAGATCGTGAATGTGAGATGAAGTGAGAGTGAAGGTGAGAAGCATAGAAATGCACACACACATACACACACACTACGAAGAGACAAGCAAGACACAATGGAAGGTGGTAAATTAGCTCTATTACTCAAGAACACTATTACAAGCTCAAAATAGCTCTAAGCTCACACTCGCTAACCTCAAAAATGAGCTCTCTAGCTCTTTTTATAGTTTCTAGATTAGTTTTGACCGGTTTCACATCTAATGACCGGCATAGTTAAAAATTAGGTCCTAGATGCTATTTGGAAGGGTAAACGGTATCTAAAAATAACGAAAATTGGTACGCGCATTCTACCTAAGCTCCTCAAGCTCGAGGACTCCTCGACTTGCACAAAATGGAGCTATGGATTACAAAATGGGGTTTTCTATGTTACATATGTTACAATAGTGATAAAAATCACTGTTGGAGGTTTTTGGAAAGTATTTGAAAACATAATTATTTGAAAAACGATTCGACTGGCCCCCTGCTCTATCGTTACATGCTTCCGTGTCGTCTGTGCCTCTGGCTGCTTCCAACAGAGTGCCACATTTCCTGCCACATGATTTGAACAACTTGAATCTATGTAGAAAACATGCTCATCAGATTTACCTTGTGGCATAGCCATGTTCATGATCAATAGTGAATCCTCTTTGTTTGAGTCTTCTGTGTAGTTATTGAAGTCTCTCCTTCCTTTGTAGCCTCCTTGATAGTTTGAATGATTGTAGTTGTTGTAGTTGCCATGATAATTGTTGAACCTTCCTCTTGAGTAGCCATAACTTCCTCTATTGTATCCTCTGCCTCTTTGATTCCTGGAATTCCTAAAGCAATTTTCAGTTGTACTACCTCTACCATGTCTTCCTCTACTTGCATAGTTAGCTTGATATGTACCTGCTTCATCATCCACTTTCTTTGCCTTTCCTTTGTTATCTTTGGACTTGCTTTTATCAGTGTATAAAGCTGAAGATTGATTACCTTTAGAGCTTTCTCCATTTTTGATAAGCTTTGCCTCTTGAGTAAGTAGTTGTCCAATGAGTGTATTGAAATCAGGTACATGCATGTCCATGTACAAATCCATACCTGTGGTGAATGCTTCCCACTTGTCATCTGCCTTCAAGCCATTGATGACCTGCCTTACAATTTTCTCTTCATCTATTACCTCTCCAATGCTTCCCAACTGATCTGCTATGTCCTTGAGATTTGTGACAAAATCAATCACATTTTGTTTGGGCGCCTTCTTGAGAGTTGTGAAATCCAGCCATAGTTGATGCTTCCTAGCTTTGGTACTTGAAGAGAAGAAGGCTTCAAGTGCATCCCAGACTTTCTGAGATGTCTTACAACTTCTAATGTGAGGCAAAAAAAAAATCTGAGATAGAGTTGAGGAGATAAGACCTTGCAAGTGCATCCTTGGAGCACAATGTGCTCAGTCTTTCTTGCTCTTCTTGTGTTGGTTGACTTTTGTTCCTGAAACTTGGCATAACTTCATCTCCATCCACATAACCATATAAACTTCTACCTTGGAGATAAGCTTCCATTCTTAATGACCAAGCTGACTAGTTACCTCTATCCAATTTGTCAATTGATGAAGGAAATCCATCTCCCATGTTTGCTCTGATACCACTGTGAAGAGATGGATAGGTATGTGCTTGAAGATAAAGAGGTGTTGCAAAATCCTTGATCTACACCAGCCAAATGAACTCTAGGAGTATGTGGTGGGCCCTTTTAGCTTGCCAATGGATGTATTAGACACCCTATGTACCTTTGAAGATCATTCTCAAAAAGATAGATCAAAACAGATAAGTTGGAGTTAGCTCAGAGGTGAAGAACTTGCTATTTTGGTTCATACACCTGTCCAGTGTTTTGCATATTTCTTTGTTTTGCATATTAGCTTAATTCCTGTTGGGGAACTCTAGTTAACTTAAAGAGCTAACTTTCAAGAGTAATCTCATAAAAAATAATGAACCACACACTGAGAATGATGTTTAACAATTGATGACATCATCCCGACTTTCACGGGCTGCTACAGTAATGAGACTAGTGAGCCAAAAAATGAACATAACTCTAGATTTAAGAATGCAATGATTATGAAAATTTGTATGCTTATACTAGACAGTATGCGAAATCCAAAAAGCTTTAAATCATTGAATTTGGGTAAGTACACACTGCGAAAGAGCTCTGATAAGATGAGTAAAAAAAGTCGGGTACCTGATAGAGAAGTGAAAATGCACACACAGTGTTGACTTCAACTGAACATAACTGAAGATTGAAACACCTAAATGAAATGAAACTTTGTGAGCATATATTAGACTTGTAGAGCTAATGTTACCAAGTTAAATCACTAAAAATGATGCACCAAGCTCAGAGAAACCATCTCTGCAATCTGACTGAGAAAACTGAGAGATATGGCAATGAGTAGTACACTTCACAAGAACATGGAAATATGAACTCAAATGATCATGAAAATGAACGTATATTGCTTGTACAATACAATGGACTTACTGATACATATGTGTGCCTTAGAATCACACCTTGATATGGCATAAAGCTCAGCTCTTGGAGGTCTTCACATAGGTCTCTCTAACCACGACTAAAGCTGCCATCTATTTATAGTTGAGTTTGGGAGGCTAACTTCCCTCAATCACTCTCCAATCAATTAGTGATTGATTTGATTCTCTACCTACCACAAATCACGAATTCGTGGCTCATCTTTCCCTTTTTGATCAAGTGGACTCAACCACTTAAGATTCTTTCACTTTTACATTAAGTAAAGTCTTCAAAAGTTACAAGAGGTAGTTCACAAGTGAACCTTACATAGTCTTCATTTTAAGGCTTCTTCTATGACTTTGTGGGACTCAAGCCAATACTTAGGCTTGTCATAGACTTGCTTCAACAGAACGTACATCTGATGTCAAGAGTTTAGGCTTGGGGCATTTGTACCAACACAATTTGTTTGTGCCACATCTCTATGTCAGCAATAACATCTGCACCTTTTGTAGACATTGATGCATTCATTTCAAGAACTTTCAAATTCAAGGTAAACATCCTGCCCTCTTTATTTCCTTTGGTGATCAACCTTCCACTCTATTTGTACTCTTCTACATATAAACCATCAGAATTGAACTTAATTTGTAATCCTTGGTCAACCATTTGTCCCATGAAAACTAGGCTCTTTGTTATATTAGGAACATGCAATACATCTGCAAGATGTTTTACCTTCCCATCCTTCATGAACAATGCTATGTTTTCTCTATGCTCAATATGATGTGATCTATCTTCACGTGTTTCAAAAAACCCATGAATTGACAACTTTTCCAACCTACTAGATCATTATGCATGGATGGTCATGTGATTTGAAACACTTGAATCAACATACCATATATTACCTATTATCATTAGTGTCTATGTAAAATGCCAAATGGCCACCAAACACTTTTCTATATGATTTTTCTAATAAAAATATTGTGGCTTGGTGAGCCATGAACTGTAATTGAGTCTGCCCATTTGTGAAACTTGCAGACAAGGAACTGTACTCTCTGTTCTCTAGTTTTTTGTATTTTCCTCACAGATCTAGATATACATGTACAAAGAAGCATTGTGATGCCATCCAAAAAGATAATCCATGCTAGCAGGATCTCGAAGGCTCCCCTTCATTGGTATCAAAGCAATTTTGCAAGCCAATCTATGCAGTGCTATCGAAACCTACAAAGCACCCTGACAAACCCAAGGATTATGAACAAAGTGATGAGAAAGGCATAAAAGTTGGCATATCTTATCATCTGACTCATTGAAATCCCTACTGGTCCCATTTCTTGCATGTGAGGGAGGACCTCAATGCTCAAGGAAGACAAAGATTCCCAGTACTGCTTGAGAGGTCACCCATCCTACTACCGTTCTCCTCGGAACTCGCTTAACTGGCAAGATCTTTCCGTTAAGCTACACTCTTGTGGTTTTTGAGGAGGGGGAAAGACTAAGGTTGACATTATCTTGAGAATGTTTTGGGTCGTGAAGGCTTTATTCTTTGCTTTTGAAGCTTGTTTGAAGTAGTTTTTGGGTGATTCTTGAGGCCATTTCAGGGTGTGGCCATCTCAGGGTACATTCATGCATAGTTCTCTTTGTACAAGTTCAAAAACCTCAACAATGGATTTCTTTGAGCTTTGTCAGCAATGAGTATTCAATTTTGGGGATATTTTTTCTAGCCATACTAGTAAGTTTGGATGAAAGCAGGATTCTAGATGATGGCCATGCAACTTTGGTTGTCACACTTGAACCGTGTAGCCTCCTTTTCTTGTATTCCTATGTGCCATATGATGCTCCTCAACCATACTGCTTCACATGCTACAAGACATGGTACTTTGTATTCAACTTTAGTAGAAGATAATATTGTACTTGGTTGATCCAAGAGAAAATCCTAGCTCTTAAATAAAAGCAACATCCAAAAATTGATTTCATGGTATCAATATCTCTTTCCCAATCTAAATCATAGTATCCAACTAGAGATATTCCTTCTTCATCGGGAACATTTTCACATACCTGAGAACATGCTTTCCTTCTAGTCAGTTGGGAGAGGCTTATTAGAGAACTTGCTTAATAATCCAACGACATGGGAGATATCTGGTCTGCTATTACACAAGTAGATGATATTTCCAACTAATTTTCCTGCATCTTCCAATATCTACTAGAGGAGTATTGTAAGATGCCACATTGATTTTCCACCCGAAAAAAGAAAGATGTGTAGGTAATAATGAAATTATGTTTAGGATATTCTGATCATGTCTGCAAAATTTTGTAGCAATAAGTTTTTACATTCTCTCTCTAGAAAGTTGTCGCATGAAATTTGTATGTTAATTTCGAGCATGAAGATGAAGGGATCTGAAAAAGTGTTGTATGAGAGAAAGGTAGAGTACTCTTAGTAGAAAAACTTTACCTGCTTGAATTTTTTGTAGTTCCTATGTTTTATGTCTCATTTGGTCCCATGAAGATAGGTTAATGAGGAAATTTTTCATGTTTTTTCATCTCTCTCTAGAATTTTTTATTTTGTAGGGCCCAAAAGTGATATCTGGAAGCAGATTTGGACCTGAGGCGTCTCTAACACTATTGTACAGGCTTGGAAAAGTGCCGTTTTCCAACACTTAAAAAGAAAAAAAAAAAGAAGAGAGAAGCCTTCATTCATTCATCTTAATGTTCGCGGATTTAGAAAACGCACATGGGTATATAGGTTATTTTTGGGTGATTGACGTGTGTATGTGAGTGCGTTGCAGGGATCACCTCTATTTTTGCAGGTACGATTCTTGATGGTGGACATGAAAAGTAGATGCATGGGTGGTCTGGAAGTCTTGCATGAGACATGCGAAAAGACGCTATCTTGGAGCATGCAGATTCTAAAAGTGCGGGTCTAGGAAGGCATGATTGGTCGTGCACTGGCGAAAGGTGGAGATCCAAAAAGACGAAGACTGAGAGATAGAAAAGGAGGATGGTCGTACAGTCATTACGATCATTTTTCGGCTTCTGGAATTGCGATTGAGATTGAGATTGAGATTGAGATTGAGATTCTAATTGTGATTGAGATTGGGATTTAGGTTGTGATTGTGATTGAGATTAGGATTGAGATCAGCTCGGGGGTGGTCGGGTGGATGAGGCTTCACATTGAAGCTATCTGATAGATTTTGTAATGCACATCAATACTACTTGTAAATCTGCACAGATAATAAAATTCTCTCTCTTCTTGTTCTACGTATACTTTGTTTTCCTTCTTTATATCTTGTGGTGTCGAGGCCTATTATTCTGTGTGGGATTGTGATTCAAGATTAGGAGAGTTGTTACAAGTGGTATCAGAGCAGAGTTGGATTCCGGGACAAGATGCAGGCTTTGAAGAAGAAGATAGAAGAACAAGAGGAGCTTATCCGTAGATTGAATGCAGAATTACATAAAGAAAGATCCAACAAACAAAAAGAGGGTACTGCAAATGCTTCCATGGACCTCAATGATGAAGGTGGTAATGGTGCGGGCACATCAAACGCACGTAGAGCTAGATGGCAACGTGAACCCGAAGAGAACGATGATGCAGGTGAATCTACACTTAAGCAAGTAAAAGAGCGAAATTAAATGAATTTGATGGTGAGAAGAAAACATGAGAGGATCTTGAAGCATGGATTGAGGAACTTGAAGATTTCTTTGACCTGCGCGTATTTAGTGAGGAGTCAAAAGCAAAGGTGGAAATTCTGCATCTATGAGGAGTCGCAAAACTGTGGTGGAAATCATACATACAGATAAGAACACGTGAAGGTCACTTAAGATGGCAGAAGCTTTAGGGTTGCATATTGATATGCAGACTAAAAGACCTGTACAGATGGCTAATGGTAGGATACACTATACTCGAGGCTGTATTGAGAATCTTGATTTTATGTTAGGAGAACATACGTTTTTGGGTACCTTCCATGTAATTGAAATGAGAGAATGTGATGTAATCATCGAAATGGATTGGTTAGTTCATAAAAGTGTTGTGATTGATTGTGAAAGCGGGACCCTTACTTTGAAAATAGAAGGAAAGGAACATCGTCTTGAAGGCAAGTGTAATTCAAGTTTTTCTCCTATTTCTGCAATAAAGTTGATTAGGGATATTCGACAGGGTTGTGAGACATATTTGGTTTATGTGCATGACCTTCAGGAGAAGAAGAAAGAAGAGGAAATACCTGAATATGTTAGAAAACTTTTAGATGAGTACGCAGATGTATTTCTTGATGATCTACCAGGCATGCCTCCTCCTAGGAAAATTGACCATGCTATAGACCTTTATCCAGGAAGTGAGCCTTATTCCAGAGCACCTTATAGGTTCAATATTGATGAATTGAAAGAGTTGAAGCTCCAACTGGATGATCTATTGAAGAAGGAGTTGATAAGACCTAGTGTTTTACCTTGGGGAGCACCTGTTTTGTTTCAGAAAAAGAAAGATGGTTCATACAGACTTTGTATCGACTATAGGGGATTGAATAAGAAAACCATTAAGAACAAGTATCCCCTGCCACACATTAATGAACTACTGATTCGATTGAGTGGTTCCACAATATTCACTAAAATTGACTTAAGATCAGGATATCATCAAATTAGAGTAAAGTCTCAGGACATACCCAAAACCGCTTTTAGAACACGATATGGTCATTATGAGTTCACGGTTTTGCCTTTTGGATTGACAAATGCTCCTGCAACATTTATGTGTTTGATGAATAATGTGTTTCATGAATATCTCGATGAATTTATATTAGTTTTTCTTGATGATATTTTTGTGTATTCTAAGGATGATGATGAACATGCATTGTATCTCAGGAAGACTTTACAAAAACTAAGAGAGCATAAACTATATGGTAAGATGAGTAAATGTTTTTTTGCAAAAGGGGAAGTGACTTATTTGGGGAGAGTTGTTTCTAAGGAAGGGATTCATATAGATTCTGAGAAAGTTAAAAGCATAGTTGACTGGCCTACACCCAAATGTGTGAGAGATGTGAGAAGCTTCCTTGGTTTGGCACAATATGAGAGCACACACATTAGGGAGTTTTCTCGAATTGTGAATCCTCTTACAGAATTGACAAAGAAAAATAGAGAGTTCACATGGAACGATGAGTGTCAAAATGCGTTTGTTGAATTAAAACAGAAAATTATTGAAAATTGTGTGCTAAAGATACTTGAGTTAGGGAAGCCTTTTATTGTTGCATGTGATGCTAGTGGAAGCCAAATCGGATGCATGCTTTCACAAGAAGGGAGGGTAGTGGCTTATGAGTCAAGGAAATTAAGGAAACATGAATTAAATTATACAACACATGACTTAGAAATGCTTGCAGTTGTTTCATGCACTTAAACATTGGAGACACTTATTGCTTGGAGTAAAGTTTGAATTGAGCACAGATCATCAGAGCCTTAAATACATATTTACTCAACCTTTACTTAAGAATAGACAAAAACGATGGATCCAATTGCTAATTGAATATGATTTTGATATTAAATACTTAGTAGGAAAAGAAAACAAGGTGGCCGATGCTTTGAGTCATAAACCCTTATGCAGTTCAATTTCTATTTTATCCTCTGATTTTGATATTGGAAAAGAATTAAAAGAAGATTTATTTTATGCAGCAATCTTGAAATTTTTGGGTATGATTCCAGGTTCTATGTTTCAGGGAAAATTTCATTTGAGAAATAATGATTTGTATTGTAATTCTCGTTTATGTATTTCTTCAGAATCTGTTTTGAAAGAAAAGATCCTGCATGACTGTCATGATGCATCTTTCTCTGCACACCCTGGTTTTTCTAGAACTTATGCAAAAGTGAAAGCTTCGTATTACTGGCCACGTATGAAATATGATATTAAGAGGTATGTGGAAGAATGTCTGAAATGTCAACAGGTTAAGGCCGAATTTAAAAGGAGTCCTGGCATGTTACAACCATTAGATGTGCCTGATAAAAAATGGGAATCCATCTCTATGGATTTCATAATAAAGTTGCCTGTGACCAAAAGTGGGCATGATACCATCTTTGTTGTTGTGGACCATCTTACAAAGATGGCACATTTTCTTCCCATGAGGAAAACTGATACAGCTTTGCATGTTGCTAAACTTTTCATAAAAGAAATCTTTAGGTTACATGGTATACCCAAAAGTATAATTTCTGATAGGGATGCAAGGTTCACATAAAATTTTTGGAAAGCAACATTTCAATCCATAGGAACAGAATTAGGCATGAGTACTGCATTTCATCCTCAAACCGATGGTGAGACCGAGAGGGTTAATAGGGTGCTTGAGGATATGTTACGCATGTATGTGAATGACAAGCAAAACAATTGGACTGAATATTTGCCTTTGGTTGAGTATGCATATAATAGTGCATGGCATTCCTCTATTAAGATGACACCTTTTGAAGCAATGTATGGTTATAATTGCTTGCTGTCGCATTCACTTTTTAATTCACAGAATCAGGTTGAAATATCCAAAGAGATGCTTGAAAACATGGATTTGGAGCTAAATAAGGTAAGGAAAAACATGAAAGATGCACAGAAATGTCAGAAATTATATCATGATCTCAAAAAGAGACCCTTGGAATTTAGAACAAATGATATGGTTTTTTTTGAAAGTGAGTCCTTCTAAATCAAATCTGGTTTTAGGCAAAGATCGTCGATTGTCTCCTAGTTATGCTGGTCCTTTCAAAATCTTAAAGAAAGTTGGTTCTTTTGCATATTTACTTGACCTACCCAACACTTTGAAAATTCATCCAGTCTTCCATGTTGGATTACTTAAAAAGTATGTTCCTAATGCTGATCATGTTTTGCAGGACAAATCTAAGTTGAAGGAAGATGCCACTTTTGAGCTTGAACCAGAAGTTATAATGGATAGGAGAATTAGACATCTTAGGAATCATGAAATAGTGGAAATTTTAGTAAAGTGGTTTGCATATCCTATTGAAGATTCAACATGGGTTGGTTTAGATGAGTTTATGGAACATTATCCTTCTTTCCAACTCTAAGGACAGAGTTCTTAAAAGAGGGGGAGAATTGTAAAATGCCACATTGATTTTCCACCCGAAAAAGAAAAAGATGTGTAGGTAATAATGAAATTTTATGTTTAGGATATTCTGATCATGTCTCCACCTCTAAAAGCTTCTCCAAGTTCTTTCAGAGGGCAGATAGGTGGAGGAGGAGGAGTGATCATGGGTGGAGCTAATGTTTGTGAAGGGGTGATTGGTGAGGAGGTAGTGATGATTGACGGGGTGACTTGGCATGTTGGGGTTTCAAATCTACATAGGAGATCATGTGACTGCTTGTTGGTGGAGATTCATGGAGTGTGGTGGCAAATTGATGTTGTATTGATTGGAGGTATGGGAGGTGGTGTATGGCCACAAGTAACAAAATGGCATGAAATGTTTGGTAATACTAGTACCTGAATGGTATCATCCGTAGGTGTTTGTTGGTGGGGAACCATGGGTTGTACGAGCTCATGGTCGATTTATCAAGAATCTAAGAGAATCTACCACTCTAATTGTCTCTATCAATAAATGCAATGTATCAATAAAGGCATCATTGAACCCACTCTTTATGAGTTCTTGTTGTAAAAGAGCATGAATACGTTCTACATTCAGTTGATTGTAGGCTTGCACCTCCTCCATTTGGTGGTAAAGTCTTCATAAGGCCTCTGTGTAATCAGGGTTCTCAACTGGTCCTTATTCTTCATCATCCTTTGTTTCTTCATCTTGTTGTTGCACCTCTTAGTGCTCTTCTTTCCTTCTTTGTTGGTTTGGGATCCTAGGTAGCTAGGGTGTTCATATTCTTGAGAAACATATTGGGTGTCTAAAAATTGAAAGTCTATCAATAGATCAATCAAGGGGTCTAGGATTTCAAAATCACATGTGGGTGCAACTTCTTTTCTGGCCATGTCACTGATTGGAAATACAAATTCTTTTGCCATGGTGGCTTCTATCTGAGTGATATCGAGTTCCATAAAAATTGGCTCTTGGACTATTTGTTCTCACATTGCGATGGCAGTCTGGCAAGGTAAGTAGATGGTAAATGGAGGGATTACCAGAGTGGGTCTTGTTGGTGAAGGTTGAGGAGTGGATGAGGTTTCAGTTGGTTGTAGGCATGGAATAGTCCCTCTCATCCTTTTTTTGTGGTGTGAAGTGAAACCTCAACCATCTTTAAATGTCTGCAATTCGGACCTTGTGAGCACCCTCTCTATGGTTGCACCATAAGCTAAGCACATATATATGATGCAAGTAATGGCATAACATCCATTAAGCACTTGTTTTTTGGGCCATCTCATGTTTATGATGTACAATTGATCAATAATTGAATGCGGCAAATCGATACAGAGTGATGCATTTTGTGTTAAATATAAGCTAAACCAAATTTTCTTATGGAGCTAAGTAAATTTCCGATCCTAGGAAATCAAAGTTGTTGAATATATGTCTTAGCTCGCGGATATGATTCTGTCTTATGTGGGAATGTGAACACAAGTTTCTTCCCCTGGTAAAGCAAACAAGTCAAGTTTGTATTCCAATTTCTCAATGGAGAATGGAATAGCTAAATGGAAAGGAAAGGTTTGCATACTAGATTTCTAGGATTTGAGAAGAAAAGTCATGCATTATAACCATGATGTTCCTTGTGTAGGGCATCTTGGTGTTGACAAGACCATTCAACTTGTTAGAAGACATCTTGGTGGCCTAGAGTAGCCAGAGATGTCCACACATATGTTTAATTGTTGCTCAAATCCCGAGGACACCCCTCATTTTCCTTGTTCTTCTGCATGTGAAACGATGCCAGATCCTTCACGAAGATGTTCTCTCAAAAATTGTTGCCTAGCCGCGTACCCACTACTCCTGAATTAGAGTCACATGGGTGACAACTCACATAGGTGCCACATGGCACTCATGTGTGTGCCCTACTAAAGAAGCCTAAGAGATGGTTCATACCATCTCTTCAAAAGTGACTCCTCTTATAACATTACCTTCCCCTTAACTCCATTTTTGTCCTCAAAAATGGTATTGGAAGGTCTAAAGAAAAAGAGAATCAATAGGATGGTACTCTCACTATATCCCCATGTACTTCATGTACATGGTCATATCTCTGTGTTGTTCCCCCGTATCGTTCCCCTTAAGAAGACCCTTGGGAAGGTAATCTAAAATTGGGAAACCATCTTTGAAGGGTGCTAACCTGCTCCCATGTGGCACTATCTTCTGAACTATCTTTCCACTTTACTAGACACTCTTTATATAAGTGACTTCTAGTCCGTTTTTCTCGAGTGTGTAGTATACTCTCAGGCTCATGTGGAATAGATTGAGCAGAAATAGGCTCTACTACCTCACTGTATAGAATGAGGTTGTCAGATTCACCCAGCCTTTTCGTAACATGAAAAGCTGGATGGATTTGACTATTCTCTGGAAGTCGGAGCTGGTAAGCCATCTTTCCTATTCTCTTAAGTATTTGGAAAGGTCCATAATACCTAGGAGATAGTTTTGGATAGGGTCCCGTCTTCATGGTTTCAAACCTAGATGGAACTCTAAGATAGACCTGCTCTCCTACCTCAAAGTTGATATCTCTTATTTGAGGGTCAACATAGGCTCTAGCCCTATCTTGAGCTCTCCTAATGCTATCCTTAGCAAGCCTAAGCATATCGTTCATCTCTTCCACATGTGATCCAAACTACGGTGACCACAATGACTGAGTCAAACAACAGGTGTGCTCTATATCCTCGTGCATCATGTCCACTCCCTTGCAGCTAGAGCTGCCATGAATAGGAAGTGTTTGCACTAGGCGGACTACCTTTTTTCCCTTTTCAACGGACGTATTACTCTCTAGCCCTCTCTTCTTTTCTTCCCCCTTCTTGAGTGGACAGTTCCACTATGAATGGCTAGGAGACAAACATCTAAAGCACATGTTCTCTCTTTTGGCCCTCTCAAACTGATCTGTAGGTAACCTAGGCCCTTGTGATCTTTGTTTTTTAATGAAAATTTTGTTTTTCCCAAATGGCAACTTCTTCTTGAATTTAGTCATGCTAAGAGGCTTGAGGGGCTGATCCGTCTCCATAGGAGTGTAATGAGGACACTTATGGTCCTCATAAATCTGTGCATACTTGATCGCCTCCTCAAATGTCTTAGGAGCATTCCTTCTGACTTCTCTCTCAATGGCTTTATCTAAGCCTGTAACACTCTGGTTTTCTGGAAATCATCTAAGCCCTTAAGTTTCAAAATGATCTGCCTATAGAGGGATATGTAGACCGTAAGAGGCCTACCTCTCTAGGTAATCCTATCCCACTGATTCCAATTCCTCTCCTTCTCATTCTCAGGAAGAAACTCTTTTAGAAAAAGATTCTCAAACTGAGTCCAATCTGTAGGGATCCAGTTTGCCTCCTTGAGACTCATCCACCACTTATAAGCCCGCGGACCAAGCGAGAGACTCTCCTCTAGCACACGGTACTCTAGTGGGGTGCCCTTCAATTGATGCAAATCATGAAACTTTTGTAAAAAAGTGTAGATTGCATCCTTGTTTCTATCTCAGTCATCCCTGGTAAAGGTAGGTGGCTTTAAGTCTTTCAGGAGGGGACCTTCCCTAGAGCTCTCTCCTTTGTGCTTACTAGGAAGAGACGTATCTCTCCTAGTCATCTCTAAAGGAAGAGTAGGGGTTTCTCTTTCCTTCCTAGCTAGGAAAGAGGTGACGTGAGTCTCAAGTGAGATCATTTGAGACTTTAGCTATTGAATGAGATATGTAATGCCACTTAGATCTCTCTCTAATTTAAGGGTCTGTTCTTTCAAGTCTACAAATTGGTCATGAGTAACAAACTCATCCAAAAGTTCCTCATATGTATATTCTTCTTGTTGAGGCTCTTTCTCTTCTAATTTTTCCTCTACTTCGTGCCCCATTTCTACTTCTTCCATTCTAGAATCAGGATCGTCTAGTTGCTCTTTAGATACAGAAGTGTGTTCAATTATCTGTTTCCCTTTAGATTCCATGTTTCACTTCCCTTCCCCCGTTTGCTAACTAGAGTATGTGAAAATGAATGGAAGTAAACCTTGAATATGCAAGAAGAAGAGAAATATATCACAAGAGCACTTCCCTCGTACAAAATGAAGCTGTGGAAGCGAAATCCAAGTGATCTTTGAAGCTTAAGATTGCTGATTTTGAATCCTCCTAGGCCCAAACAAAAATTGGAAATGTCCGGTTGGTCCGAAGAGGTCTTAATCACCAAAAACCAACAAGAACAATGCCAAAACCAAGTAGCCATAGCCCCAACCGGGCTAACTGAATGAAATTGAAGCACTTTTTAAATTTGACAGTCCTCACCAGTCCAAGAAATGTAGCCTAGCACCTGTATTTCAAAGATATAAAGCTTATCTGAATTCGATTCTTCATCATCTTCCTTTGATTTTTTTCCTTTTCTTTGACACATTTACCTTTGTTGGCTCCTTTCCCCTTTCCATTATTGAGATAGAGTGTTTGTTTGTGTGTGCCCTTTCTCCTTGGTGCATCTCCCATTGTAGCTTCTTCTGCCACTAGATGAAGGATGAGTTCCTCCAATAATGGGAGAGGATCTCTATAAAGGATAGTGGTTATCAAAGGCTTCCACTTATCTTCCCCTCTAATTCCATCAACTTTGCAATCAATGGATGCAAAGTTGATCAACTTTGCAATCAATGGATGCAAGTTGATCCCTTAGTTCTTTGGATCTTAAGGTGTAGTCAACTATGGGTTCACCATTAAGTTTCTTAAGTGTGTGAAGCTCATTTTTGAGATGCATCTTTATACTCCTTGTGGAATTAGTATAGACCTTCTCAATGGATTTCCATCCATTGTTAGCATTATCAAAATCTAAAATATGTCCAATCATAGTGTTGGAGAGTACCTAAGATATCAAGAAAATAGCTTTCCTATTCCTCTCCTCCCATTCCTTCAAGGCCCTTAGCTCTACATTTATAGTATATGGGTCGTTTGGGTCAACTTTTAGTGCTTCTTCATCTACACACACAATAGGTCAAAATCCTTTGCTCATAAGGTATTTGGATACTCTAAATCTCCATGGTTGATGGTTATCTTTGTCCAGAACTTCAACCTTGTGATGGGCTTCATGAAAGATACCTTTTTCGAAGCTTTATGAGTCCTTGATCCTTTGTCCTTTGTTGAAAGCTTCTTCCACTGATCCTCGTTAGACCTAAGCTCAGGTTTGATACCAGCTATGCATAGTGGAAGTTAGAGAACCCCTTTTAGAATCTATCCTATTAGACCACTTCTTACTAAGACCTCATTCGGTCACTCCAATATGCACAGTGGAAGCTAGAGAATCTCGTCAAGAATATGTCATGTTATACCCCTTCTTACTAAAACCTAATCCACTCAAAGCTCAAATACACAATGACTCTAAGATTTTTCCCACACATAGTAGACACTATTTAATTTCTAACAAGCTATAGAAAACTTTGATTGGAGTTCAAGTGTCTAGGAAAATAATTACCTAAAGATATACCACCTATTCACTCAAGTTAAGCAAAAAATAGAGCTTGAAGATAAATGTACAAGCTCATTTTCATATGAGCCATGCTTGGATAAATTAACCAAATATAAAGATAAAGGAAAAGTAGAGGAAAAAAGGAAAAAATAAGAAAAGAAAAAGTCTAGTCAAAACTTCATGATGAGTAAGAGATACAATATCTTGCCTTGTAGTTAGTAGCATGTAGTGGAGAAAGTGGTGAGTTAAGAAGGAGGTACAAAATTCTTCACATGCTCATTGGTTATAAAAGTGAAGTGGGAGCACATTCAAAACAAGGAGAGAAAGAGGCAAGAGCTCCCAGTAGTCGGATCTAGCCATTTTGTCATTTTGGTTTTCCCTTAGACTCCTTCCAGCCACACATTAGTTTGTACACGGCTCTGTTGCAGAGCTCATATCTCAGTGCATATGTAACCATTTTGTGCGTTTAAACATTCATTGGAAGCTTATCTTGTGTACTTTATGCATATCAAATATCTCATTGAAAGCTTATGTAGTTCGTGAGATATTAGTGAAAGAGTGAAGTACAGTTTTTTAGTATACCTATGTAGATAGGTAGTCTATTTTAGTCGGTTCAGTTTCCCAACCAAAACATATCCAAATTGTGTGATTTTTGTCTTTTTGGAAAGCCCTTGGCATCTACTTTCAGTGTCTCAATATCTCATTCAGATCATTCATATTCCGTGAGATATAGTTTAGAGAGTAAAGTCTAGTTTTACAGTGTACTTATGTGTGCAGGTGGTCTATGTTGATGAGTTGCGTTTCCTAATCAAATCTCATCCAAATTACTTGATTTTTAGCTTGTTGAAAAGCAATTTGTGTCTACTTTCTCTGTACCAAATATCTTTCTCAAAGAATATATATTCAGAGAGCTATCAGTCCGAGAGTGAAGCTCAGTTCTTCAGCATACCTGTGTGGACAGGTAGTTCATCTTTGATAGTTGTGTTTCCTAATCAAAACTTGTCCAAATTAAGTCATTTATAGCTTGTTAGAAAGCTCTCTTTGTCTAATTTTATTGACTAAAGTATCAAGTCCATTTGAGTTTTGTGTTGAGAGCAACAAGCTATCTAAGGTGCAAATGTTTGTCCAAGTGCTGGACATACAAGGGTTCACTACACACTTCCGTTGCGCATAGGAGAACTCATTCTCCACAGTTGGTATCAGAGCAAACTTGGTGTTGAAGCTTCATCATCAGAGCTGGAGTTGAAGCAAAGCAAAAGAGGAGCTACAAAACAAGAGGGAGCTTCACAAACGCAAGAGCAAAGGACTATAACTATTCGAGGTAACTCTCAAAGTCTTTGATACTCTTCAATGGCTGACTTGGGTCAACAAGTAGAGAAGCTGGACATGGATAACTATCCCATGTGGAAGTTTAGAATGACCAACTACCTAATGGGCAAAGGCTTGTGGGGTATTGTGAGCGGCGATGATGATCAACCTCAAATCAATCAAGCTATGGCCACCGAAGTCCAAAGGAGGCAAGCAAAAGAATGGGAAGAGAGGAATAGGAGAGTCATGTTCCTCATTTCGCAAGTCATTACTAATGCCATGGTAGGGCATATTCAACATCTAGAGAAAGCTAATGATGCTTGGGAAGCTCTTGAAAGGATGTATTCAACAAATACCAAAGCTAGGAAACTTCAACTCAAGAATGAGTTGAACACAATCAAGAAAAGTTCGAGTCAATCCATAGCTGAATATACTTTGAAGATTAAGGAGCTAAGCGATGCTTTAGCTTCTATTGGCACAACGATTGAAGACGAAGATCTTGTGTGTTATACTCTCAATGGCTTGAGAGAAGATGAAAGATGGAAGCCTTTTATAACTTCCATTAACTTGAAAGATGTATATCCAGGTTTTGAACAACTAATCCCTCATCTTGTCACAGAAGAGCTTAGCTTCGGTGGTCCCAAAGGAAAGGACAGCCACAACCAAATGTTATATGCAGGTCGAGGCAAAGGAAGAAACTCAAGAGGAGGCTCAAGAGGAAAAGGAAGAGGTCACAACCACTCCAACTACAATCAAAACAATTCGGAAGACAACAAGGATGCATCAAATGCCAACACACAAGGAAGAGGTTGAGGTAGAAGTAGAGGAAGAGGCCGAAGCTCCTACAATTCTCATAAAGGTATAACATGCTATCATTGTGGTAAATTAGGACACTATGCTAGTGATTGTTGGCTGAAGAATGGAAGAACAAATGGATGCAATGAAAGGAACCAAAGCAACTATGCAAGCACCTCAAGTGAAGGAAGCAAGGACACACTACTTGCAATGAGACATGAGTATAGAAGCTCTTGTGAAGATTACAAGAAATGGTACATTGATTCAGGTTGTAGTAACCATATGTCATGCCAAGGAAGTATGTTCAGTAATCTATAGGTACCAAGTGGAAAAGGATGTGTTGAAAGAGGTGATGATACTCAACACATGATTGAACATATTGGAGATATAAGGCTTGGAGATACAAGTAAAGCAAAGGTACTATCTAATGTTCTTCATGTTCCTACAATTTCAAAGAACTTGATTTCAGTATGACAAATGGTAGAGAAGGGTTATCATGTCATATTCAATGAGAATGGGTGCTTCATAAAGAATCCAAAGGAAGGCTTCAAGGTCATTGCTCGAGGTAGAAGAGAAGGAAGGATGTTCACTTTGGATGTCCAACATCCACATGGAAAGGTCATGTACATTCAATGTGGGAACAAGAAGATTTCAGAGCTGGACTTATGGCACAAAAGAATAGGACACATCAACATTCCAAAGCTGAAGGACATGAGCAAACATGAAGTGGTAAGAGGTCTTCCAAAATTTAATAGCATTGGACTACATGAGTTATGTGAAGCTTGTCAACTAGGAAAGCAAACGAGGCAGCCATTCAAGAGGAGCAATTATGTGGCTCCAAATGTCTTGGACTTGATACATACGGATGTATGGGGACCAACCCAAGAGGCATCAATGGCTGGTAATAGATTTTTTGTCACCTTCATTGATGATCACTCAAGAAAGGTATGGCTGTTTTGTATGAAGCAAAAATCAGAGGTGTTTTCTATATTCAAAAGATTCAAAGCTGAAGTTGAAAAGGAAACAGGAAGGTCTATCAAAACCTTAAGGTCCGATGGTGGAGGAGAATACTTCTCCAAAGAATTTTCAGATTTTCTACAAGAGAATGGGATCAAAAGGCAATTCACTTGTAGGTATACACCACAACAAAATGGAGTAGCTGAGAGGAAAAATAGGCAAATTGCTGAAATTGCAAGATGTATGCTCAACGAGATGAAGGTACCATTGTACTACTGGGCTGAAGCTACCACAACCTCCATTTACTTGATGAATAGGTGCACAACATCAGGAATACATCACTTGACTCCAGAAGAGGTATATTCCGGTAAGAAACCTGATCTTACACACCTCAAAGTGTTTGGATGTGTTTGCTTTGTTCACATTCCACAAGAAGTTAGAACAAAGATGGAACCAAGGTCAGAAAAATGCATTTTCATCGGCTACTCGACGGAGCAAAAAGGATACAAGTGTTACAACCCTAGAACAAAGGAATTAAGAGTCTCGCGAGATGTGGTCTTTGATGAACTAAGACCATGGTATGAAGATAAAGGAAAGGAAAAGATTCTTGAAGAAGATTGTGATGATTATGCAGGAACAAATCAAAGAGAAGTTCAACAATCAAGCACAAAGGCTTCAGGTCTAGAGGCATCTACATCAAATGAAGAATGTTCAACATGGAGGGGGAGCCATTCTTTGTCTCCAAATTCAGCTCATAGTAGAGCCGAAGAAGCAAGTGGTACTCCAAACAGTGAGGTAGATGCAAGTGAAGAAGAATATGAAGAGGTAATCACTCCGATGGTAAAGTTGAATAGGTTAAAGAAGCAACTTTCTAAAGGCAATGAAAGAAGATCTTCAAGGACAAGGTATCCAACTCAAAGGTTGAGTTATGATAGTTTTATGGCGACACATTTTGCATACATGATGCAGGTTATCAAAGACAAAGAGCCTGAGACATATGAAGAAGCTTGCACACAAAAGGAATGGAAGCAAGCTATGAAAGAGGAGATAAAAGCTCTCAAAGATAATCACACATGGGAGCTAGTGCCAAAGAAAGAAGGTATGAAGATTGTTCCAAACAAATGGGTGTTTAAAGTAAAGAGGAATGCTGATGGTTCACTAGCTAGATATAAAGCTAGATTAGTTGCCAAAGGATTTAGACAAACACAAGGCATAGATTATGATGAAGTTTTCAGCCCTGTTGCAAAGATGGGAACTATCAGAACCTTAATAGCAATTGGTGCTTCAAGGAGATGGCCATTATATCAACTCGACATCAAAAATGCCTTTCTCAATGGAGAACTACAAGAAGAGGTATACATGAGTCAACCGGTTGGATTTGAAGATGAAAACCATCCATATTTTTTTTGCAGGTTGAAGAAGGCACTTTATGGCTTGAAGCAAGCACCAAGAGCATGGAATCAGAGATTGGTAGAGTATCTAACTAAGTGTGGATACAACCCAAGTAGTGCAGATCCTTTGTTGTACATGAAGAAGGAAGAAAATAGAGAGGTATATATTTGCATATATGTCGATGACCTCATCATAACAGGAAACGATGTTACAGGGATTAAAGATATCAAAAGGAAGCTTGGTAAGGAGTTTAAAATTTCATATCTTGGGGAGCTAAAATGTTTTTTAGGAATTGAAGTTGTTTATGAAAAGAGTGGCATCTACTTGATGCAAAGGAAGTACTTGTTGGATGTTCTTTTCATATTTGGAATGAGTGAATGCAAACCACTCACTCAACCCATGGACACAAATACAAAGATTTGTTCAAATGATGGAGAACCATTGGAAGATGTAACGATATACAGAAGCATTGTAGGATCATTGATCTATGCAAACATTACAAAACCTGATTTGTCTTATCTTGTTGGTGTACTTTCTCAGTTTATGCAAGCCCCAACAAGTGAACAGTTAAATTCAGCCAAGAGAGTGTTGAGATACATAAAGCATACAGTTAATCATGCTTTGTTTTACAAGTTTGATGAAGAATTGCAGGTCAAAGGCCTTAGTGATGCTGATTGGGCAGGCTCAAAGGAAGATAGAAGATCAACCTCAGGTTATGTGTTCATGATAGGAAGCAAACCTATCACGTGGAGCTCAAAGAAACAACCTACTGTTGCACTTTCATCTATGGAGGCTGAATACAGAGGATTAGCATTTGTCACATGTGAAGCAATGTGGATTAAAAAGCTTTTGGCTGATCTTGGAGTGCAAGTTGGAACCATCCCTATATATGGTGATAACATGTCAAGTATCTACTTGGCAAGCAATCCTATGTTTCATGCAAGGAGCAAGCACATAGAGGTCCACTACCATTATGTAAGGGAGAAGGTGCTGAGCAAAGATGTGGAGATAAAGTTCATTAGAACCAAAGAGCAGGTTGCAGATATTTTTACAAAGTTCTTGGATGCTTCTAAACTCAAAGGCTTCAAGGATGTGATAAATTTGCAGGACATGGATGAAGATAACTCCCAAATGAGCTTGAGGGGGAGTGTTGAAGATAAATATACAAGCTCATTTTCATATGAGCCATGCTTGGATAAATTAACCAAATATAAAGATAAAGGAAAAGTAGAGGAAAAAAGGAAAAAATAAGAAAAGAAAAAGTCTAGTCAAAACTTCATGATGAGTAAGAGATACAATATCTTGCCTTGTAGTTAGTAGCATGTAGTGGAGAAAGTGGTGAGTTAAGAAGGAGGCACAAACTTCTTCACATGCTCATTGGTTATAAAAGTGAAGTGGGAGCACATTCAAAACAAGGAGAGAAAGAAGCAAGAGCTCCCAGTAGTCGGATCTAGCCATTTTGTCATTTTGGTTTTCCCTTAGACTCCTTCTAGCCACACGTTAGTTTGTACATAGCTCTGTTGCAGAGCTCATATCTCAGTGCATATGTAATCATTTTGTGTGTTTAAACATTCATTGGAAATTTTATCTTGTATACTTTATGCATATCAAATATCTCTTTGAAAGCATATGTAGTTTGTGAGATATCAGTGAAAGAGTGAAGTCCAGTTTTTCAGTATACCTGTATAGATAGGTAGTCTATTTTGGTCAGTTCAGTTTCCTAACCAAAACATATCCAAATTGCGTGATTTTTGTCTTGTTGGAAAGCACTTGGCATCTACTTTCACTGTCTCAAATATCAGATTCAGATCTTTCATATTTTGTGAGATAACTTTCAGAGAGTAAAGTCTAGTTTTACAGTGTACTTATGTGTGCAGGTGGTCTATCTTGATGAGTTGAGTTCCCTGATCAAATCTCATCCACATTACTTGATTTTTAGCTTCTTGGAAAGCTATTTGTGTCTACTTTCTGTGTACCAAATATCTTTCTCAAAGGATATATATTCAGAGAGCTATCAGTCCGAGAGTGAAGCTCAGTTCTTCAGCATACCTGTGTGGACAGGTAGCTCATCTTTGATAGTTCTGTTTCCTAATCAAAACTTGTCCAAATTAAGTCATTTATAGCTTGTTAGAAATCTCTCTTTGTCTACTTTGATTGACTAAACTATCAAGTCCATTTGAGTTTTGTGTTGAGAGCAGCAAGCTATCTAAGGTGCAGATGTTTGTCCAAGTGCTGGACATACAAGGGTTCACTACACACTTCCGTTGCGCATAGGAGAACTCATTCTCCACACAATTTCCCTCAGTAACTATTGGAGTAGAATCTAGAAAGATATTTGAACCAAAGAAAGTAGAAGAGATGAGCTTTCCAATAGGATATCATATGCAATAAATGGATATTTGCACATAGAGAAATGTACAACTGAAGTAGGTAGTGTCTTCCAAACACTCTTCCAAGAAGGGATATGAGCTTTGTATCTCTTGGTATGACCTCCTCTCTACATAGATAGGTTTACTCCTCCCCGTCAGCCCAAAATCTTGAATGGCCCTTGGTTGCACCTTCTCCATGATAATGAGCCTTTAAGGCCTCCTTGTCACTCTTCACTTACCCCTGTGTGACCCTTGGCCCTTCATCTAGCCTTGGCTTGTCATTTGGTTTTTCATTTGACATGAATGGATATAGATTCGTGTTTTTTTGTCCATTCAAGTCTCCTTTAGATTTGGAAACACCCTTGCTTTTCTCTAAGGTTGATGAGCTTTCCCAATTCATAATTTTCAATAGATGCTAGTGGTGAGTTTACATCAATAGAGTTTGACCATTTTTGCAAGAGTAAAGGAATCAAGCATCAACTCACAATGGCACATATCCCTCAACAAAATAGTGTTATAGAACATCAAAGGCAAACCATCATGGAGATGCAAACTTGCATGTTGAAGGGAAAGGGTTTGGCAAATCAATTTTGGGTAGACTTTGTCAACATTGTTGCCTACATCTTGAATCAAATCTACACAATGACACTTGATGGAAAGATTCCACAAGAGGCCTATATTGTAAAAAGCCATCTATTTCCAATTTCAAAGAATCTAGAAGTGAATGTTATGTACATGTTCTAGATAGGGAGAGAAAAAAGCTTCATACAAAAAACATGAGATATATCTTCTTAGGGTATAGTGAGGATAAAAAGGCTTATAAGCTTTATGACCCTTAGGCTAAGAAGATCATGGAGAGTCACAATCTGGTGTTTAAGGAGGAGCAACCACATGAGGAAAAGAGAGCTCCCACTTCATCATCAGGTGAAGGTGCAATCCACTATAGCTAGCACAAGAGCTATCCCTTATACACAAGAGAAGGAAGCATCATTTCAGATGATGAGTCTAAAAGTCAAGAACCTATCGTCATCCAACAGGAAAAGCCATTGCCATGTTGGGTGAGGCAACTCTATGATTCTACAAACCCCATCCCAAAGTCACTAGAACATGTTCCATGTGGACCAAGGCGATCATAGAAAATAGAGAAATGGAGATGGGCAAGCACCCATATTTGAAATACAACCCTAATGGTTGATTTCATTCAAGAACAAGCAAAGTAACCAACCAATGCCCAAGAGGCACTCCATTATCAAAATTGCAGATCTTCCATGCAAATAGAATATGAAAATATCATGAAGAATGGAACTTGGGAGCTAGTGGATTGACCCCCTAAGCATAGTCATTGGGAAACAAGTATAGTACAAGGTTCATGGTACTTTGGAAAAGTACAAAGCAAGACTTGTTGCACAAGGCTACTCACAAGTTGAAGGGATTGAGTTTTTTGAATCATTTGCCTCGATTGCAAGGATTACTACTATCTAAGTAGTACTAGTTATGGATGCACATGAACGATGTTTAGTCTATCACATGGATATCAAATCAGTGTTCTTGAATGGAGACCTCAAGGAGTAGGTATATGTGTTTCATCCACTAGGGTTCGAGGTTCCCAATTTAGAGAACAAGGTATGTAAGTTGAAGGCATTATGTGGGATGAAACAAGCCCCTAGAACATGCTACCAATAGATAGATAAGTATCCCTTGGATCTAGGCTCCTAAAGATGTGCTTTTGATGCTAAATTGTATGTTCAAAAAATATGATGGAAGAAAATTATGCTTTTACTCTATGTAGATTGCCTTGTGATTATTGTAAATGATGATGCTCTTCTTCAACGAACAAAAGATGCCAAGGAAGATTTTCATCTCTCAACAAAAGTATGCAAGATAGACTTTGAACAAGTCTCAACAGAAAATTATCCATTGAAGATACTTGTAACAAGTCTCCTAATCTTGAATCACAATCCCACACAGAATAATAGGCCTCGACACCACAAGATATAAAGAAGGAAAACAAAGTATACATAGAACAAGAAGAGAGAGAATTTTATTATCTGTGCAGATTTACAAGTAGTACTGATCTGCGTTACAAAATCTATCAGATAGCTTCAATGTGAAGCCTCATCCACCGGACCACCCCCGAGCTGATCTCAATCCCAATCTCAATCACAATCACAATCTCAATCCCAATCTCAGTCACAATCACAATCTCAATCTCAATCTCAATCTCAATCGCAATTCCAGAAGCCAAAAAACGATCATAATGACTGTACGACCATCCTCCTTTTCTATCTCTCAATCTTCGTCTTTTTGGATCTCCACCTTTCACCAGCGCACGACCAATCATGCCTTCCTAGACCCGCACTTTTAGAATCTACATGCTCGAAGATAGCGTCTTTTCGCATGTCTCATGCAAGACTTCCAGACAACCCATGCATCTACTTTTCATGTCCACCATCAAGAATCGTACCTGCAAAAATAGAGGTGATCCCTGCAACGCACTCACACACACACGTCAATCACCCAAAAATAACCTATATACCCATGTGCAATTTCTAAATCCACGAACATGAATAAGATGAA
>CM035413.1:123003958-123006458 GCA_020310875.1 Ceratopteris richardii
CGCTTGCATCGGGAATGTTCGATTTCGCATCCTTAACTTTATAGAATCATATAATTAATGTTGAAAATAATATTTATACACACATTAAGTTGTTCTATATGGAGCATTCATTCATATAGCTATAAATATGATACTTGATTGGACACAACCAATTCAAGTGATTAGGCCCATCAAGGAAGCTTGGATGGTCCTAATCGCTTGAATTGGTCATCTCCAAAGGAGGTCATCTTGAAGCTTAGATTGCATGTGAACTTTTGTATCTTATTAATGGTTACAAATTTGGAGAAAATAATGCTACCATTGCGTCCGGAACGTGTTTAAAACCCTAAGATTGACTGTCTATTTGCATGTTTCGATACCCAGAGGTCTTGACAAGCCTTTTTGTATTGATTTCCAGACACAACCAATGCAAGCGATTAGGCCCATCCAACATTTCTAGATGAGCCTAATCGCTTGCATTGGTCATGTCCTAGATTCATGCACAAATAGGCTCATCAAGACCTTTCCATATCAGAATCATACAAATAGACAATCAATCTTAGGGTTTAGGCATGTTCCGGATGCAATGGTAGCATTAGGTTCTTGATTCCGAGCCAATAGTAAGATAGGGAAGTTCATGACCGATGCAAGCGAAATAAGCTAGTCAAAGGTGGGTCAAACGCGTGTAATCGCTTATATCAGTCGTATCGGGTATGAAGCACAAGTATGCATGGGTGATGAAGAGAGAAATTCTATGAAGGTTGAAAATGTGAAATGGTGAACGGGACTCGTATTTATAGTCGAGAAGGATCGGGTAACGGTCACATGACGTGGACCAATAAGTGAGTACCACGTGGCAAAAGGACGTTGGGAATCACAACGGCTAGATGACATGGCCCACTCAAATGATGCCACGTGGCATTGTAACGTTGGGGTTCACAACGGCTAGATGACATGGACCAATCACACATTGCCACGTGTCACCAACGGTCAAATCATCCCAGAGACCTATTTAAGCTCCTCTATTCACATTTTTCATTTTTTTGTGAACTCCTTGCTACCATCAACTTGCCATTGTCTTTGCGTTTTTACATGCTTTTCAAAACTTTCCATAGACCACATTTTGTGTGAGGGTTTAGGGTCATCATGATCAGTTATTTAACAACACGACCGATACAAGCGATTAAGGACATTCGAGGATTTCCCAATGACCCTAATCGCTTGTATCGATCATGTTTCTTGAGTGCTTTGTGAAAGCTTTTTTAATTAGTTTTTCTGCTTTTAAAATTTGTTCCAAGCTTTTAAACTCTTTTTTGTGCAAGTTAGCTTATTTCGCTTGCATCGGTCAGGAACTTCCCTATCTTACTATTGGCTCAGAATTTCAAGAAACTAATGATACCATTGCATCTGAAACCTGCCAAAACCCTAAGATTGATTGTATATTTGCATGATTTTGATATCGAGAGGTCTTGATGAGCCTATTTGTGCATGAATCTAGGACACGACCAATGCAAGCGATTAGGCTCATCTGAAAATGTTGGATGGGCCTAATCGCTTGCATCGGTCGTGTTTGGAAATCAATACAAAAAGGTTTATCAAGACCTCTGGGTATCAAAATCATGCAAATAGAAAGTCAATCTTAGGGTTTTGGCACGTTCTGGACGCAATGGTTGCATTATTTTCTTCAAATTCTTAACCAATAATAAGATAAAAAAGTTCACATGCAATCTAAGCTTCAAGATGACCTCCTTTGGACATGACCAATTCAAGCAATTAGGACCAATGCAAGCGATTAGACCCATCCGATATTCTTTGATGACCCTAATCGCTTGGATTGGTCGTGTCTCATGCTTTGTTTTTGCTTGTGTTTCCAGTTATTTCTATTAAATATATTTCTTTTCAAAGCTTATTACTCATGAAATGTACATAGATACAAATATTTATTGCCCAAAGGGATACAAGACATTGCAAATATGAAGGATGTAATCTTTTTTTGTGTAATTGATCCATGTCCTAATATTAATCCTTATTGATCCATGATCTATTTTTCTCTAGTAAAAGTCCTATTTATCTGATGATAATAATACTCTTTTTGTAGGTTATGGCTAGGTCAAAGAAGACAGCAAGGAATTCTCTCCAATCACAACATGGAAACTCCAAAGTGTAAGCCTCACCATACGTTTTGTTGTGTTCTATTTTAAAGCCTTGCCATCCATTCTAAATTTAAGTTTACCTTGCAGTGCTGCTAAGCTTCTCAAAATGCGTATTGATCAAAACATTCCAGGAATTCCTTCATTGAAAGAAGAAAAAAGGTTTGGATACATTCAAATACATGTGCCATTACAGAAATACAACACCTCATGTGACTGGAGAGTGATTACAAATGTAGTAAGGTTCTTGGAAAGCAGGTTTTACAACCCTGAGTTAAACTGGTCAGACTATCCATATGCTTGGGTCATCTTGATCAAGGAGAGAGCAATAAATGCCATTATGGAACATGCAATATGCCCTTATGATCCAA
>CM035413.1:123013958-123031458 GCA_020310875.1 Ceratopteris richardii
GTAGCATAAATCAAACTACCCACAAGAGATTGATACTTCCTCATATCTTTGTATTCTGCACCATCATATTTACTAAGCTTGTGATTAACTTCAAGTGGAGTTGAAGCTTCTCTGCAATTTTCCATATCAAACTTCTTCAATAAATTCAGAAGATACCTTTCTTGTGATACATATATGCCATGATGTGTATAAGTGACTTCCATTCCAAGAAAGTATGATAACTTTCCTAGGTCACTGATCTTGAACTCTTTCTCAAGCAATCTCTTTACCTCCTTGATTCCTTCATCTGAAGTACTTGTGATTATAATGACATCTACATAAATACAAATGTAGATTGTACCTTCCTCTGATCTTTTGATGAGTAGACTTGGATCTGCTTTTGAACTTTGACATCCAAGATCATTGAGATACTTCACCAGTCTATAATTCCATGCTCTTGGAGCTTGCTTCAATCCATACAATGCTCTTCTCAACCTGCAAACAAAATCTGGATACCTAGAATCTATAAACCCTTGAGGTTGTTCCATGTATACCTCATCTGATATGTATCCATTCAAGAATGCATTCTTTATATCCAACTGACTTAGGGTCCATCCTTTTGAAGCTGCAATAGCAATGATTGTCCTTATAGTTGACATCTTAGCTACAAGACTGAATGTCTCATCATGATCTATGCCATAGGTTTGGGCATAGCCTTTCACCACCAGTCTAGCTTTGTATCTGGCTATACTTCCATATACAAGCTTCTTCACTTTATAAACCAATTTATTTCCAATTAATTTCTTACCATTTGGTTTAGGAACAAGTTCCCATGTCTTGTTCTCCTCTAGTGCATTGAATTCTTCCATCACTGCTTCTTACCTTTAGCTTCATCATAGTTCAGAGGTTCCTCATCATCTTTGACGATATATGCATAGTTCTTCTGAGTTATGTAAGAAGTATCATAAGAATACCTTTCTGGTTGTCTTCTTGTCCTGCTTGACCTTCTTGGTTCACATTCTTCATAAGTGTCTGGATACACCTCTTCATCAAATATAGGAGCTTCTTCATTCCTTCTTGTTAATCCACTTCTAGATGTACTTGCTTGCATATAGTCTTCATCTCTATTTACCTGCACAATTGATTTTCCTTTCTCACATCTTCTTAGCTCTTCTTCAAATTCTTCAATTGTATGACTTTGATCTGCATACCAACTTTTCTGTTCATCAAATGTAACATCTCTAGAAACAAGAAATTTTTTGGTTAAAGGATTCCACAACCTGTAACCCATCTGCTTTTCATCATAACCAATGAACACATATTTTTCTACCTTTGGTTCAAGTTTATGTCTAAGTTGTGATGGCACATAAGCATATGCAATTGATCCAAACACTCTACAATGATCTAGTGTTGGTTTCTTACCCCACCAAGCTTCATATGGAGTCATTCCATTTAGAGCTGCACATGGTAATCTATTCACAAGATATGTAGCTCTATTTATAGCCTTAACCCAAAGATAATTTGGACAATTCTTCTCGTTCAACATAGCTCTAACAAACTCAACCAAAGTCCTATTCCTTCTTTCTACTACACCATTTTGTTGTGGTATATACCTACAAGTTATTTCTCTCTTAATACCTGCATTCCAAATCTGCAATTCTCCATGTTAAACTTCTTCAGTAAGTTTAGGAGATACCTTTCTTGTGAAACATATACACCATGATCTGTATATGTAACTTCCATTCCAAGAAAATATGATAATTTTCCTAGATCACTGATCTTGAACTCTTTTTCAAGCAGTCTCTTTACCTCTTTGATTCCTTCATCTGAGGTTCCTATGAGTATTATGTCATCTACATAAATACAAATGTAGATCATACCTTCATCTGTTCTCTTAACGAGTAGACTTGCATCTGCCTTCGAACTTTGGTATCCAAGGTCATTGAGATACTTCACAAGTCTGTAATTCCAAGCTCTTGGAGCTTGCTTCAATCCATAGAGAGCTCTTCTTAATCTGCAAACATGATCTGGGTAACTGGAACTTAGAAACCCTTTAGGCTGTTCCATGTAAACTTCATCTGATATATATCCATTTAAAAATGCATTCTTTATATCCAGCTGACTTAGCTTCCATCCTTTTGATGCTGCTATAGCAATCAATGTCCTTATGGTTGACATCTTTGCCACCAGACTAAACGTCTCATCATAATCTATGCCATACGTCTGAGCATAGCCTTTGACCACCAGTCTAGCTTTGTATCTGGCTATCCTTCCATCTGCAAGTTTCTTAACTTTGTAAACCCATTTATTTCCAATCACTTTCTTAACATTTGGTTTTGGAACAAGTTCCCAAGTCTTGTTCTCTTCCAGCAAATTGAACTCCTCCTTCATTGCTTCTTCCCATTGTTTCTTAACTTTTACTTCACCGTAATTCTGAGGTTCTTCATCTTCCTTTACTAAGTAAGCATAGTTTTTCTGAGTCAAATAAGAAGTGTCATAGGAATACCTTGTTGGTTGTTTCCTTACTCTGTTTGACCTTCTTAGCTCATATTCTTCATTTGTATCTGAATACACATCTTCATCATATCTTGGTTCATCTTCGTTTCTCATACCTGATCCAATCCTGGACGTACTTGCCTGCATATGATCTTCATCTCCATTTACCTGCATATGTGATTTTCCTTTTTCTTTTCTTCTTATCTCTTCTTCAAGTGTTTCAACACTATGCTCTTTATCTGTATACCAGGTCTTTCCTTCATCAAATGTCACATCTCTGGAAACAGTAAACTGTTTGGTTAGAGGACTCCATAACCTATAACCCATCTGCTTTTCATCATATCCGATGAACACGTATTTTTCAGCTTTTGGTTCAAGCTTATGTCTGAGTTGTGATGGTACATAAGCATAAGCGACCGATCCAAACACTTTACAATGATCAAGTGTTGGTTTCTTGCCCCAGCAAGCTTCATAAGGGGTCATCCCATTCAAAGTTGTACATGGTAATCTATTTACCGGATATGTAGCTGTATTTATAGCCTCAGCCCAAAGATAATTTGGACAATTCTTCTCCTTTAGCATTGCTCTTGCAAACTCAACTAGAGTTCGGTTTCTTCTTTCTGCTACTCCATTTTGTTGCGGTGTATACCTGCAAGTTATTTCTCTTTTGATACCTACATTCCACAGTTAATCATTGAACTCTCGAGAAAAATATTCTCCTCCTCCATCAGACCTTAGTCTTTTGAGTTTCTATCCTGTAAGTCTTTCAGCATATGCATGAAAATGCCTGAAAGCTTCAAATACTTCTGACTTCTCTTTCAAAACATAAAGAGTTATCCATCTTGTTGCATCATCAATAAAAAGAACATAATACCTTGAGCCGCTCATAGATCCTTCTTTTGTTGGTCCCCATACATCTGTATGTATGAGCTCTAACACACCATCGTGTTTGTACCCTTTCTTCTGAAATGGTAACCTGTGGGCTTTTCCCATCTGACAGCCTTTGCACTTGTGAATCATATGTTGATTCTTCATATTTGGTAATCCTCTCACGTATTGTTTCTCCACCATAGTTTTGATTCCCGTTTCATTAAAATGTCCTAACCTCTTATGCCAGAGGTCTAAATCTTTAAATACCTCATCACCATGTGTGATCAAGGCTTGACCAACATTCCCTTGTACTTTCAGAGTAAAAAGTCTACCTTCCTTTTTACCATGGACAATCTGATTGTATCCATTCTCTGGATCTTCAACAAATATCCTTCATTTGTAAACCTGACTTGAAAACCTTTTTCTACTATCTGACCCACGCTGATCAGATTCTCGGGATTGTTGGAACATACAAAACATTTGTTAGTAGCTCAGCTCCATTCTTACACTTTACCTTTCCAATTGACCTTACATTATGTTTTGTGTTATCACCTGTATGTACTGTATGATTTGAAATACCTCCTTCAAGTTCTGATAACAATTCTATTGACAGATGATTTGAACAACCAGACTCAATATAGAATACCTTGAGGTCTTCGTTTTTTGACATACTTATCGAGTTCATCATCAATGTCGTATGATCATCATTCTGTGTATCATTCGCATAGTTGTAGTAGGTAGTGTTGTGAGACTGATTCTGTCCCCAACTTCTTGCTCCACATCTACCATATCCGCCTCTTTGGCTTTGTCTACCTCTTTGATATCTTCCGCTTCTGCCTCTACTATTACTGTTCTGATTCTGACTTGATCCTTGAGAATTATGCCAGCAATCATAAGCCAAATGATTGCTTAATCCACAGATCCAACAAGTCTTCTTTTTGTTAGTTTAATTACCTCTTCCTTTACCTCTTTTTCTGACGTTACCTCTTCCTCTTGCATAATTTGCTTGAGCAATCACTTCTTCTTCATCTTTTTCTTTACCTTTATCACCTTTCTTCTTATTCTTTGCATACATAGCCAAACTATGTCCTTTATCTCCATCTATCTTCAAATCTTGCTCAAACGTTAACATTAGTCCAAGCAACTGATTTAAATCTGGTACAAAATGATTTAAAGATAGTTCAGTTGAGAGTACGAAAGGTTTCCACCTTTCATCTCCTTTCAAACCTACAAGCACTTGCGCTATCAAGCTGTGGTCTTCGATATCTTCATTAATCGATCCAAGACTGTCCGCCAAGTCTTTCATCTTAGTGACATAATCACTAATGCTTTGACTTTGCTTTTTCTTGAACATTGTAAATTGTGACCCTCCAGACCTCTAATATGCGATAGTAGATGATCTGTAACTATATTGTAGATATAAGCTTTTGCCGTTGCATCTTTCTTCCGCCACAGCTTCCAGGCTTCTAATTCTTCTTTCTTCGGTTGACTGTCATCTTCAAAATTCGGCTTCTTTTCTTCTCGTGTCACATATATCATTAAGTCTTTACTCATAAGTAAAGCTTCCATGCGCATTACCCATGCGGGATAATTATCTCTGTCCAATTTGTCAATAGAGATATGATCTACCATAATCTTCTTGTTTCTGTTACTTTTGGTGAGTGTAATGTTAAAAGGTTTTACCTTTTACAAACCTTTACCCTTGAGAATTACTTCGGAACGTTTCTTGACGTTGTTTGTTGTTGATCACTTCAGCTTTCACCTTTCTTGTGAAAGTTCTTTGAATTCTCTTGTATCTTTACTTCCGTTTCTACTTCTGTGAAACCTTTTCTACTCTTAAGAACCTTTCCGCTCTGATACCACTTGTTGATGTCGTGACAAAAGCTTGTTCACTAACAAGACTACGGAAAATTGCCACGCCTCAACTAGAACTAAGCTAGAGTGATATTAGAACACCTCTATAATCATCAGTAGCTTAGCAACCTTCTCAAACTGAAAACTTTATAACTGTATTTAGTGAAAACTGAAAATTTACTTTACAGAAATCTTCGCGTTTCCTTCAAGCTTTAAATCTGAACTGATTTACTTCAGATTTTACACTACTGTGTTTGCTTACAGTTAGATAATCTTTCCGTTACTTAACTGTGCCAAAATTATATTTTGAACTCACCAGAAATTTCACCGGAACTTCACCAGACTGTTACCGGAATGTCACCGTAATCTTATCGGAATCTTACCGGAATCAACTGCAATTCTGTTTGTAATTACTTCAAATGATTGTTGATGAAGTAAGGAAGTAATACATGAGCTTCCTTCAGTAATTGAACTCTTTCTGAAGTTTAAGAAAAATCTTCACCAGTTCAGGATGCCTTTTTCCGATCAGACTTTGTACTGTGTACTTGTCCTGTTTCACAAAACTCTTTTGATCAACTTATAGTTGAGACTCCTAGCTTCAAGTTGAGCTATCACTCATGAAAATCTTTACACTGTGTTACGAGATCTAACTCTTAGAAGTACCGGAAAATGTTTGCTGAGAAAACTGTAACTGTTAACTAACTTTCACAGTAACATGAAATTACTCATATTTCTTCACATACAAAGAATATGCTCAATCTTCCACATGAACATGTGTTTTCTATTAGAGAAGATGTGTACAAAATAGCTTGGCCTCACTTTGCTCATAGCTATGGAAAACTCTCCTACTCTGAGTAGTTATTCCTTACCATCTCTCTCAGATGAATACCCGACAGTTCAGGTTCTATTATTCATCTCTACATACGCGATCTCTAGCGTCTTCTTCTTCCTCTATATGCGGTCTCCTATTCCGGTTCTATGCTCTCTCTCTTGTTGGGATAGATGGATGGATGCTCCAAGAGACTGAGTAGGTACTGCTAAACCTGCTTTGTACCAGCCCTCTTTTGCTTCAGAGTTGATAACTAGACCTCCTTAGCTTTCCAATGACACCATAAAATGTCCTATGTCCTTTGGAAATGATGTGTGCAATGATTGAATCAAAACAGATAACTTTGGAAGTCACAAACTCAAGAAAACCTTCTATTTATGGCTTGACACCTGCTGAGTATTTTGCTCAGTATGACCAGCACAGTAGGAATTGGAAAAATTCCTTTTAGGGGTATCTAATTAGCTTAGTAAGCTACCTATTCCAAGTGGAATGATGTAAAATGATAAACTATGCTAAGAGAAATCAATTTAGCAAGTTAAGCTATACCCCCGACTTTTTAGGACTGTAGCAGAAAATGACTAGAGTTCACCTCGACGCAGCTTTCTCCAAAATGGCTGAATAGAATGCCTTCAAACTTTGACAGCATGTGGATTACTTCAAGCTGAATCCAACAAGCTTTGAATCACTGAATTGGGTGAAGAATTGAATTTCTCTCTCACATAATGGTAATGGACCTCTATGTGTTTGGTCCTAGCATGGTAAATAGGATTAGCACCAAGGTGAAGAGAACTTGTATTATCTCCAAAGATTATTGGAGACCTAGTAAATAAGCCCAATTCTGTATACAAAAGCTTAATCCAAATTGCTTCTTGTGTGACATTAGCTATTCCTCTATACTCTGCCTCTGTGGAAGACAAAGGCAACAGTAGGTTGCTTCTTTGAAGACCATGAAATTGGTTTGTCACCTGCAAAAGAGATATATCCAGAAGTGCTCCTCCTATCATCCTTGCATCCTGCCCAATGTGCATCTGAATAAATTTTGATATCAATATCTGAAGTGTAAGGGAAATACAAACCATGGTTCTGTGTACCCTTGAGATACTTCAAGATTCTCTTGGCAGCCTCTAAGTGAGGTATCCTTGGCTTGTGCATAAATTGACTTAGCACACTAACTCCATATGCAATATCTATCCTTGTTAAGGTAGCATAGTTCAAACTACCCACCATACTTTGATAACCTGTAATGTCCTTGACTTCATCACCTTCATGGGCACTTAGCTTTAGGTTTACCTCCATTGGAGTGCTTGTTACTTTAGCATCCTGCAAATGAAACTTCTTTAACATATCTTGTACATATTTCTTCTGAGTGATATATATCCCTGAATTAGTGTAGACTAATTCAAGTCCCAAAAAATATTTCAATAGACCAAGATCATTGATCTTGAACTCCTTCATCATTTGACTTTTGATATATCTAATTCCATTGACATCATTACCTGTAATGATGATGTCATCTACATAAACACAAAGGTATATTACCTCTGAATTACTTCTCTTAATGAACATAGAAGTATCTGCCTTGCTCATGACAAAACCTTGATCTTGGAGGTATGTAGTTAACCTGTAATTCCATGCCCTAGGTGCCTGCTTCAATCCATATAAAGCCTTTTTTAATTTGAAAACATATGTTACCTTCTTGGGGTCCTCATAGCCAAGAGGTTGTGACATATATACCTCCTCTGAAATCCATCCATTCAAGAAAGCATTCTTGACATCCAATTGGTACATATTCCAATTTTTTGATGCAGCCACACTTACTGTTAGACCGCCGCCGGACAAGGACAATTGTACTTAGACAGAGGGCTGTAATGAAGAAAGAACCCTTCGGGAAATGCGCGGTAAAGAAAGATTCGCGCAAACCTTGTAACAGATTTCTATTTAAAGCAATGAAAGGAAAGCGGTAAAGAGCCGCAGTTTTGGGGAAGAGCCCGTTTTTTGGGAATTGCAAGTGTAGTATTGTATGTGTATGTGTTCTGTTTCGTCTGTTCCAATGACTCTGCTGCGTATCTGTTTGTGTGCGTAGACGTGTTATAATGCAGTGTTACGAATCGATTCTGTGTTGTAGAGAGTCCGTCCGGTACTGATTGAAGTGTTCCTGAACGTTGCTCAAGCTAGAACGCGTTGTTTGATAGTTCATCTGTGGAGCTTGGAAGTGTAACGAATCAACACGGTTCGACTGTGTGTTACGAGTCTCTATAATTGACTGAGTCGGTATTATAATCTGTGTTAAGATTAGTACCGGTAATGTTATGAATACGAGTAGAGTAATAAGAAGGTTTGCGACAAGTTACTGTCAGTAGGCATTTCGGCTTGAAGTCGGCACACGACAATCTGTAGAGTGACAAGAAGAACTGCGTGGTGTATGCGTGTGAAGTTACCCAGAGTGCGTCTTGTGTATTGACTGTTCGAATCCGCGTGACTTTAAGGCATAAGGTCTAGTTGGCACACCTATCTGCCTTGAAGAAGTATGGATTAGGTGATTTTGTTGTTGAAGTATCTTTTGCGCATAGAATACGTAACCGGACGGCTAACCTCAGTCCTGAAGTTTGAGTTCCCATACACTGAACAGTCTTCCGTTGTTCAGGGATGGATACTGAGCTAAGGACGGAATGACATTAAGATTGTGTGTTAAATTGGGAAAATAGTATAGGGCCTCTGTTTAACAGACCCCTACCACTCCCAAGGACCCACGTGGCTAAGAGAACGATTGCGGTTAGAAGATTTGGAACCGGCTGAACTTGAAGCATTTGAATAGGAAGTAAAGTAACGACTAAACCCAGTACCGGTTTAACATTTGGCGCCGTCTGTGGGAAGGTGGCATCAGGTTGCCAATTATCTGTGAACAGTAGCAGTAGCGTGCTGGCTGTTTGTTCAAAATCAACACTATGTTTATCGTTGGATTGACTGACGGTAGCAACAGAACCAGATTGTTGCCAACTGCTCAGATAGTACTACTAAAGCAATGATACATGCCGGTTACTCGGTCTGGCGAAACGTATCCTAGGAACCATACGACTGGAACGCGAAAAGTACTAAGGACAACCCCAGGAAAAGAAGGTATAACGCGACCTGACTCAGTGGTCGAGCAAGTTAAGGACGCTAGAATTAATTCCGGTCATATTCTGATGGAACGATCAACGCCTTTGGTACATGCTGGTGTCACTTCGACCCAGCCTAACCAAAGTACAGTAATTCCAGAATCTATCAAGACACCGCTGGAGACCAGTTTAACAATCTTGGATAAAAATTCAGAGTTATCCACGATTAGACAAACTTTAGGAAAAGAAATCAATAAAAGCGGAAAAACACTACAATCTGGTACACTGTCAGTTCATTCCGGTGATATTCCGGTGATAGAAACACCAACTGGCGGCCAAGGATTAGCATTTTTTGCGGAGTCCTCAGCCAGACCCGCGTGTTTGGAAGAAAGATTTCGGATATTGGATATCCAGAAGGAAGGAGAGCTATTCGAAGCAGAGATCCGAAGTATCCTACGCAAAAACAGCACACCGGAAGGCACGCCGTCCGGCGATCCAGATTCTGATAGTTCAACTAATCGACCTCAAGATACAGAAGAAGGACCGGAGAAACCCACGATGAACGGACAACAACAACCACAACAGTTAGGTCAACCAAGGCCGCCTCCAACAAGAGTAACATACATGAAATTTGGTGGATTCCTAGGAGATGACCCAGATGCTCACGTACGCACTTTCGAGATCAGTTATGCAGTCCTCAACCATCCACCGGATCAGGCATATAAAGCCATTGTTTTTCAATCTACTTTGGTCAATGAAGCGGCTAGATGGCTTACGGAATACGACATTAATCATTTTGGTACCTATGATGCAGTATGAGATGCTTTTTTGCAACGATTTAGGCTAAAGAAGAATCCCGCCGAAATCTTTGAGTATTTACAGAACAACCGACAGAAGGCGAATCAGACTGTCCAAGAATATGCTACACTTTTTAGAACACACTTGCGACAGATACCACAGGCCCACGCCAACTTACCGGATGACATCATCACTTAGTGGTTTATCAATGGCTTAAACCCACAATTGAAGCAGATCATGATTATCAGATGTGTCGGAGCAATGACATTGGATGCAGTCATCGCCATGGCTTTGCAACTGGAATCCAAGGTTGGTGGATTTTCAGAAGACTTGGAATGGTTAAGGACAAACAAAAATATGACTGAAGATATAACCAGGCAAGTATACTGCACCACGTGCAAAAATTCAGGGCATACAAGTGCCAATTGTGCACTAAATCAAGCGTTTTGCGCTATCTGCAACTCTGCCGAACACACCACCGGAAACTGTGTTTACAACGCCAGAATACAAGGGGCAACAACAGTCAATGCAGTCATCCAAGAACAGGTACAACCGACGAATTACTATGTGCATCCGCAACTAAGAAACAATCAACCCCCAGGATATCGGAACTACCGAGGACAAAGGAACAACAATTATAATGCCAACCGATGGCAGAACGGACTACCACCGGAAAATCCCAATTTACCACCGCCACGCTGTCATTTTTGTGGTGAATTCGGACACATTAGAAGATATTGCAAAGACGCAGCTGAGTATGATCAAAGGAAGAAGGAGCGGCAAAACCCAATGGCCAACATGGTACAAATTACACCGGTGCAAACGCAAACTGCTACAGTCCAGACCCGATCAGGTAAACAACTGCAACCAGCAGCAGAAGTATTTGAACCAGGGATACGAGAACAACATAGGATGTATAACAAGGCTAGTCACTGGACCACCACAGAACCACCAGTGTTCCCAGAACCCATTCCGGTGACTCAGACCTCGTCGACAAAGGAAGGAACACAACAAGAGGAAGCAGCAACAGAACAACCATCACCAGTAGACATAACAACAGATACTTCGGCAACAGCAGAGACCTCAAGTTCAAAGGAGTAGGATAACCAATCTCAGCAGGCCTGGGAAATTTTATCCAAGGCATCTATCACTCTACCTCTAGGCCAACTACTGGCGTTAGTACCTGGCGTTCGACAACAGTTCCAGCAACAGTTCAGTCCGGTACCTTCTTGTATTCCGGCGACAGCAGCAGTTCAACCAGAACCTGATTCTACGGTTGATCATTCAGTCCCCTTGATTACAGTATGGTATAAGAATCAGAAGATCACGCAGGTATTAATTGACGGAGGCTCCGGCGTAAACATTGCGACCGCAGCATTATGTAAAAAGCTAGGCTGGACCAAAATCGAACCAGTTCAATTCTTTGTCAGAATGGCTGATCAATCTAGAGTCCATCCCGTAGGACTTGTACGGAATGTACCCATTACTCTACAAGGTACGACTTTCAAAATGACTTTTGTTATACTAGATCTGCCCGAATCCACTTTGGATTACAACCTTCTTTTTGGCCGACCTTGGCTGAAGCATGCGAAGGTAATACAAGACTGGTCTGCACAAGAGCTCACATTCAAGGATGCCAGCCGTAAATATGTGGTAAAACTAGATACTATACAACCCTGCGAACCTCACGCCAGACCCTATCTTGCTGAACCAGTTCATATGTTAGATGGACTATTAGATGATGAAGAAGAGCAATTTCTGAAGAGTAACGCCGATTTAATGTCTCTAGGAACTGTTGATCTACAGTCCGTCATCGATAACTGGAACACTTTAGTTTGTGCAGTAGTAGCTATCACCGAAAATTCTGACCAAGCAGATATTGAATTACAACCACTATTCAAGCCAACAGGGGATACAGAGAACCCGCAACAATTTTATGTCCCCGAAGACCAGCTGATCACGTACAATCTAGGAGACAAGGACCATCCTCGACCTGTAAAAATAAGGCAAAACTTACCGGAAATCTTTCAGGCTAATTTGATTCAGCTTCTTCGCGAATTCTCAGACGTCTTTGCATGGGATTACAAAGACATGAAAGGATTAGATCCGCGCATTTATCAACACAGAGTTATGTTGAAACCTGAAGTTAAACCAAACAAACAACCCAGCTACCGGATGAATCCCAATTATGCATCACAGGTAAAAGCCGAACTTGACAGATTATTAAAAGTGGGGTTCATCGTACCAGTAGAGCATGCTGAATGGATCTCACCAATTGTGATTGTACCAAAGAAAAACAAGCAATTACGAATCTGTGTGGATTACCGAAAATTAAACGCAGCAACAGTACCAGACCCGTTCCCGATCCCTTTTTTGGATACCATGCTTGATAGAGTCGCAGGTCATGAAATGTATTCATTCTTAGACGGCTACAGCGGTTACAATTAGGTTAGAATGGCTGAAGAAGATATACCAAAAACTGCTTTCATTACCAATTGGGGTGTCTTCGCCTGCACCGTAATGTGGTTCGGATTAAGAAATGCACCAAGCACATTTCAAAGATCTATGCAGGAGATATTTTCTCCTTATCTCACTTCATTCATGCAAGTATATCTTGACGACTTCTCAATCTTTGGGAAGATGATAGCACATTTAAGTCATTTACGATGTTGTTTTCAGAAGTGTAGAGAATATAGACTCTGTCTTAACCCAAACAAATCCGTGTTTGCGGTTTCGTGTGGCAAACTACTTGGGCATATTGTATCTGCTCAAGGTATCCGAGTAGACCCAGATAAGATTTCGGCAATTTTAGAAGCCCTAGTACCCGCAACTCCAAAAGAAGTAATGCGTTTTATGGGTCAAATACGATGGCATGGCAGACACTTACGGTGGCTTGCTCACCTAGCAGTACCACTAAACAGGCTAATCACAAAAACTCCCCGACAATTTGAATGGACTGAAGAATGCCAAACTACATTTGATCGGCTCAAGTATCTCCTGACGCAAGCCCCAATTTTACAACCACCGGACTGGGACAATCCGTTCCATGTTTTTGTCGACGCTTCAGATATTGCAATTGGCAGTATTCTGATGCAGCAAACAGATAAGTGGTTTTGCCCTGTTTATTACGCCAGTAGAAGGCTTGCACCGGTAGAAAAGAACTATTCCACTACTGAAAGAGAATGCCTAGGATTGATTTACTCAATCAAAAAGTTCAGACATTATCTACTAGGCCGGAAGTTTACCTTTCATGTGGACCATGCTGCCCTTGTTTATCTAGTAAGACAGCAGCATTTAGGTGGACGATTAGCACGATGGGTGCTACTCTTACAAGAATTCGACTATGACATCATTCACCGACCCGGAAATGCACATGCCTTAGCAGATTTCTTATCCCGCTTGGATTCCGGTGAAGCTCCGGTAGGCATAGATGACACGACTCCTGCGATTTATAATGCTGAACCACTATCCGATGAGACGGCCAACCTACAAGCACCATCTACATACTATGATCAGATTCTAACTTTTCTCACCGAAGGACGCTTTCCAGCCGAGACTGCCAAGGCAGTTCGAAGGAAATTGGAAGTCTTTAGCCGCCGATTCTGGCTAGTGGCAGGAGAACTATATTATGCAGATCATACCGGAATCCTACTTCGCTGTATTCCACCACATGAGGTTAATTTAGTTATCACTTTGGCTCACTCAATTCCTTCCGGTGGCCATTTTGCAGTAGACTTAACTCACCGGAAAATTCTGCAAGGAGGTCTCTGGTGGCCTACTATGTACCAAGATGTGGCCCAATTCGTAAAAAACTGTGATAACTGTCAAAGGTTTGGACAACCACTGCAACGGCACTTCTTTCCATTACAGCCTATCATGCCACTCGAACCATTTCAGAAATGGGGATTAGATTTTATCGGTCCAATCACACCCCTAGCAGTCTTCAGTAACAACAGATACATACTAACCTGTACAGACTATGCAACGAGATGGGCAGAAGCCTGGGCTTTACGGTCTGCTACAGCGGTTACGGTAGCAAAATGTCTACTCACGGATGTCTTCCCACGATTTGGCTTACCCCTAGAAATTGTCTCAGATCAAGGCACTCATTTTGTAAACAATCTAATGAAGGCCCTTACACAATCATTCCAGGTCACACATAAATTTAGCTCTCCTTATTATCCACGTGCCAATGGATTGGCCGAAAGTACAAACAAATCACTGTTGAATATCCTCCGGAAATTGATCATGGAAGCACCGGAAAGATGGGATCAACTACTACTTGCAGTATTATGGGCATACCGGACTACATGTAAGGTAACAACAGGCTTGACACCTTTCAAACTAGCTTATGGCTTAGAAGCAATAGCACCCATGGAAATAGTCATCCCAAGTCTGCGTGTAGCAATCACTCAGAAGATGCTACCGGAATATTCGCTGACAGCACGAATGGACGCACTCAGAGAACTTGATGAGCACCGATGGCTCAGTTTTTTAACTATGCGCGAAGTACAACTAAGGCAAGCCAAGACACACAATCGATATTTGAAGACTCCAATCTTTTCGGTAGGCCAGCTTGTACTCTTCTATAATGCAAAATCGGATAGAGCAGCAGGAAAATTCAAACTACGATGGTTCGGCCCTTTCAAGATCTCAAAACAAATCAGTCCGGCAACTTTTCGGTTGACTACGTTGACCGGAAATCCACTTCCAAAGGTAATCAATGGGTCGAAGCTGCGGCCGTATTATCCCACTACTAGTACGCATTAAATTATTCGGCGGCGAACCGCGTTTTGTATAAATTTTTGCGTTTTTCTTTTTCTCCCTTTTTAGTCGTGTTTTGTACAAATCTTTATGTTACCAGCCGCCCCTCCCTACCGGTCACTCAACTACGCACGCCAGCATGCAAACAGTATCATTCCCGCACCGCACAATGATACCCCCCCCCTTCCCACCCCCACCGTGTTCTCCTTATTTAACCCCCTCGGTTGCGCCAAAAACGCTATTGTGTTCTCGAGAGTATACGTATTATCCCTGTCCCCTGTGTTGACTGTAAGTGTGCTCGTGAACACCATGGAAGTGCTAGCCAACTACGCCGCTTTCCGTGATGGTATCCCTACAGACGTAGGCGAATACCTGCGTTGCAGAGGGTTGGCTAACTTCGCTGAGTTGCCCTGGCACTCAGTGGAAGCCCATCCCTTCTCCGCGCAGATCATCCACGCCATTGCCCAATTCCCCATCACCGAACGACAGTGGGTCTTCCCTTCTCTCCCATATAGAACCGTCATCACCTTCCAAGCCTTCTCTGCAGCCTACCACCTCACCCCGCAAGGCCGTGAAAATGGCCCTAGCATCCCTGCCGCTCGCATGACCGAACTCTTCCCCCGCTCCTCATCAAACGAATATGCCATTCTCTGCCGCCCGGAACCCGAACGATCCGCCCTACAGTTCCTCGTAGCAATCCTCAACCTGCAAAAACGAACATACGGCATCTCTCGCCCCTTCTATTCCGCCTTGGAGTTAGCCGCCCGCGAACCCGTAAACTTTGCCTCTTACTTCTTCCAACGAATTCATAAGAAGGACAAAGTGAAGAAAAGTGGGCCCCAAATTTTCATTTTTTAAGCCTATTTTTTTTCAAAATCCTTTGTAAAATTTCAAAAAGCCATGTAAATGCTCTAGAGGAGTCCTCTAGAAGCATGATTCCTGAACATTATAACATTGATCTTGTACAATAGTAGGGATTTAGGGATTTACAATAAAAGTGTCAGTCTCTTGTGTGAAAGGACCATTTTTAGGGAACATGTATATAAGTCACTTTGTTACTCTTTGTAAAGACTTTTTGCCATTGTGAGTAATCAAGCTGAAATTTTTGAATTTTCTTCTTCCCACATGTGTATCTTCTTCCTCATGAGCTTCCATGTGTGTGTGATGCTTGAAATGTGTGTCTAAAGGTGTTGTCTACCCCTTCCCCTTTTGTTTTTGCCATTGTAGTGTGTGTGTGAGAAGCTTGGTGAGTTGTAGAGCAAGATTTGGTGTTTCCCACCACTCATTATTTTGCTCATAACTTGAAGTACGTTTGTCAAATTAAGCTAAAAATACACCATTGGATGCATCTCATTGAAAGATTTGAAAGGAACCCTATATTTGGGTATCAAAGTTGAGAGAAAATGTCTAATTTGTGCTTACTATTATAACAAGTATCATGACGTCCACTTTCAATGAAACAGGTGAATTAAGAGGTAGCTCTACCTAATTTATATGCATTGTTTGCACATCCACTATATTTTCCATTAAGTATGCACATGCCCTCATACATTTGATATGTCTATGTCCACGAATTGATGAATTAAAGCGTGTATTAATCCACCACTGTATGCACTTGTTGGCAATTGAGGTATAGTCTCAATTATCACAAGTCTCTAAGTCATCTTGGCTTAGGTACACAATATATTACCATGCAATCATCTAATATTTTTGAGATACATCATTCATCATACGTTGAAAGACCACTGAGGAGTTTGTGAGAGCAAACGACATAACTATATATTCAAAATGACCATACCTTGTTCTAAATGTTTTTCCATTTGTCTCCTTCTTTGACCTTGACAAGGTTGTATTCTCCTTGAAGGTCAATCTTCATGAAGAACCTTGCTTTTTCAAGATGTTCCAAGAGCTCTAATATAAGTGGTAGAGAACATATATATTTTTTAGTGATTTATTCAGTTCATGATAGTTTGCACACATTTGGAGAGTTCAATCCTTCTTCCTTACAAGTAGACTAGGGGCTCTTGCAATAGAGTTTGAGTGTCAAATAAACCCCTTGGCTAGATTTTCATCATTATTATTGCATAATTTTTTAAGTTACTCTAGGAGTAGTCTATATATTGCTGCAAAGGGTCATTGCACTCACTCTTGAAGTTCTATGGCACAATCATAAGGTCTATGCTACATAGCTTCTTCTTTTAAAAAACACCTTGAAAATCTTCAAACTAGCTAGGTAACTTCACTACATCATCTTTCTTGGGCTCTTGAGTTGATATGGCATAGACCATATATGTCTGTTCCTTCCTTATTGCATGTATGAAGGCTTTGGCTCCTACAAATGTCAAGTTCTTCTAGATATCTCGACAAGTGATTTTATTCTTTTCCCAATGATTGGATTATGTTTCTTTAGCCAAGGCATTCCAATGATAACAAGATTTATCACGCTTGATATTACATTGAAACATATGTGGGAATCATGATCAACAAGGTGTACTCTTAATGGTATGGTTTCCTTGGTAATATTCCCAAATGCTAGAGGTTCATCTACTACTTTAGCTACTAGTGTTTTTTTTCTTTTGAAGTAATGGAATCTTATGTTTCTTTACCAATCCTTCATTGATGAAACATGAGGAGGCTCTTGGATTGACTAACACTATAAGGGAAAGGGTCTTCCTATGCTTGATCAGATTGACAGGGTCAAGGTATATTTCTATGGGTGTTGCTAGAATTATGAGACCCTTTCTTATATCATGGTCTGGTTGTATGGTCTCCTTTACAACTTGACTTCTTTATTTCCTTTCTCTGCAAGGGT
>CM035413.1:123036458-123046458 GCA_020310875.1 Ceratopteris richardii
CTTAGAACTGGTGAAGTTTTTCCTTAAACTTCAGAAAGAGTTCATTCAGTGAAGGAATTTCACGCATCACTTCCTTATATACTTGAAGTAATTACAAACTGAATTGCGGTTGATTCCGGTAACATTCCGGTGTAATTACGGTGACAGTCCGGTGACAGTCTAGTGACAGTTCGGTGAAGTTCCAGTGGAATTTTTAGTAAATTCAAAACACAGTCTTATATGTTTGAGTGATAGTAACTTTGCTAAGCTACTGCTGATTATAGAGGTGTTCTAATATCACTCTAGCTTAGCCTGCTTCAATGGCGCGGCGAATTCCACAGGCTTGACAAGGTTCCAATCTTTGCCGTGTCATCAACAAGTGTCATCAACAAGTGGTATCAGAGCAGGTTAACCACCACAAGTGGTATCAGAGCAAAAGATTCTGAAGAGTAGAAAGACTCTTAAAGAGCAAACGGAAGTGAAGACACAAGAGAATTCGAAAAACTTTCATAAAGAAAAGTGAATGCTGAAGAGATCAACAACAAACGGTATCAAGAAGTATTCCGAAGTCATTCTTAAGGTAAAGGTTTACAAAAGGTAAAGTTCTTTATCATTACACTCACGAGAAGAAACAGAAACAAGAAGATTATGGCAGATCATGTTTCAATTGACAAATTGGACAGAGATAATTATCCCGCATGGGTAATGCGCATGGAAGCCTTACTTATGAGTAAGGACTTAATGATGTATGTGAGCGGAGAAGAAAAGAAGCCGACTTTTGAAGACAATAGACAACCAAAGGAAGAAGAATTAGAAGCCTTGAAGCTGTGGCAGAAGAAAGATGCAATGGCAAGAGCTTACATTTATAATACCGTTACAGATCATCTAGTACCGCACATTAGAGGTCTGGAGAAAGCAGAGGACATATGGAGTGCGTTGGAAGATCATTTCCAAAATACTACGAAAGCTAGGAAGGCTAGCTTATGGTCCGAATTCACAACGTTAAAAAAGAAGTCGAATCAAAGAATTAGTGACTATGTTACTAAGATGAAGGATCTAGCAGATAGTCTTGGATCCATAAATGAAGATATCGAAGATCACAGATTGATAGCACAAGTGCTCACAGGTTTGAGAGGAGATGAAAGGTGGAAACCTTTCGTACTCTCAACTGAACTTTCTTTAAATCATTTTGTACCAGATTTAAATCAGTTGCTTGGTTTGATGCTCACATATGAGCAAGACCTGAAAGGAGATGGAGATAAAGGACAAAGTTCTGCAATGTACATGAAGAACAAGAAGAAAGGAGATAAAGGTAAGTCAAAAGATGAAGAAGAGTCGAGTTCTCAGGCTTATTATGCAAGAGGTAAAGGCATAGGCAGAGGAAGAGCAAGAGGTTTTGGAAGAGGAAGAGGTAGTCAAAATATCAACAAGAAGGCTTGCTGGATTTGTGGATTAAGTAATCATCTGGCTCATGATTGCTGGCATAATCCCCAAGGATCAAGTGAGAATCAGAATAACAATAGCAGAGGCAGAAGCGGAAGATATCAGGGTAATTTTCAAAGAGGTAGACAGAATCAAAGAGGAGGCTATGGTAGAGGTGGAGCAAGAAGTTGGGGACAGAATCAATCCTACAACACCACCTACAACAACTACGCAAATGACACACAAAATGAAAGTCATACATCATTGATGATGAGCTCAATGGGCACATCAGATAACGAAGATCTAAAGGTATTTTACATTGATTCTGGATGTTCTAATCATTTGTCAGGAAATATAGAACTGATGTCAGAATTGGAAAAAGGTAGCTCTAGTCATACTGTTCAAACAGGTGACAATACGAGACATAGTGTACATTCAATTGGAAAAGTGAAATGTAAGAGTGGAGCAGATTTGCTAACCAATGTTTTGTATGTTCCGACAATACCAAAAAATTTGATTAGTGTGGGACAGATAGTTGAGAAAGGTTTTCAGGCCATATTTACAAATGAAGGAGTATTTGTAGAAGATCCCGAGAATGGATATCGTCAGATCATCTCTGGTAAGAAAGAAGGTAGACTCTTTACTTTAAGAGTACAAGGGAACATTGGTCAAGCGTTGTTCACACATGGTGAAAAAGTGATTACAGAACTTGATCTCTGGCATAAGAGATTAGGTCATTTTAATGAAAAAGGAATTAAAGCTATGATTTCAAATCAGTCAGTACTGGGATTACCGAATGTACAGAACCAACATATGATTCATAAGTGCGAAGCATGTCAGATGGGAAAAGCTCACAGGTTACCTTTCCAGAAGAAAGGATTCAAACATGATGGAGTACTTGAACCCATTCATACAGATGTATGGGGTCCAACAAAAGAAGGATCAATCAGTGGCTCAAGGTATTATGTTTTATTCATTGATGATGCTACAAGATGGATAACGTTATATGTTTTGAAGGAAAGATCAGAAGTATTTGAAACCTTTAAGCATTTTCATGCATATGTTGAAAGACTTACAGGTCGAAAGCTTAAGAGACTGAGGTCTGATGGAGGGGGAGAATGCTTCTCCCGAGAATTCAATGATTATCTTTGGAATGCAGGTATTAAGAGAGAAATAACCTGCAGATATACACCACAACAAAATGGTGTAGCAGAAAGAAGAAACCGAACTCTAGTTGAGTTTGCACGAGCTATGCTCAAAGAAAAAGATTGTCCAAATTATATTTGGGCTGAAGCTGTAAATACAGCTACATACTTGGTAAACAGATTACCATGTACAGCTTTAGATGGAATGACCCCTTATGAAGCTTGGTGGGGAAAGAAACCAACACTTGATCATTGCAAAGTGTTTGGATCAGTAGCTTATGCTTATGTACCATCACAACTCAGACATAAGCTTGAACCAAAAGCAGAAAAATACGTGTTCATCGGATATGATGAAAAGCAGAGGGGTTATAGGTTATGGAGTCCTCTAACAAAACAGTTTACTGTTTCCAAAGATGTTACATTTAATGAACAGAAAAGCTGGTATGCAGATCAAAGTCATACAACGAAAGAATTTGAAGAAGAGGTAAGAAGAAAAGAGAACGGGAAATCAATTGTGCAGGTGAATAGAGATGAAGACTATATGCAAGCAAGTACGTCCAGAAATGGATTAACAAGAAGGAATGAAGAAATTCCTATATTAGATGAAGAAGTATATTTAGACACTTATGAAGATTGTGAACTGAGAAGGTCAAGCAGGACTAGAAGACAACCAGAAAGTTATTCTTATGATACTTCGTACATAACTCAGAAAAATTATGCATATATGGTCAAAGATGATGAAGAACCTCAGAACTATGATGAAGCTAAAGGCAAGAAGCAATGGGAAGAAGCAACGGAAGAAGAGTTCAGCGCACTGGAGGAGAACAAGACATGGGAACTCGTTCATTAACCAAATGGTAAGAAAGTAATTGGAAATAAATGGGTTTTCAAAGTTAAGAAACTTGCAGATGGAAGGATAGCCAGATAGAAAGCTAGACTGGTTATCAAGGGCTATGGTCAGACGCATGGCATAGATTATGATGAGACGTTTAGTCCAGTGGCAAAGATGTCAACCATAAGGACAGTGATTGCTATAGCAGCATCAAAAGGATGGAAGCTAAGTCAACTAGATATAAAGAATGCATTTCTGAATGGATATATATCAGATGAAGTCTACATGGAACAACTTGAAGGTTTTGTAAGTTCCATTGCAGATTAAGAAAAGCACTTTATGGATTGAAGCAAGCTCCAAGAGCTTGGAACTACAGACTTGTGAAATATCTCAATGAACTTGGATACCAAAGTTCGAAGGCGGATGCAAGTCTACTCATCAAAAGAACAGAAGAAGGTATGATCTACATTTGTATTTATGTAGATGACATTATAATCACAGGGACATCAGATGAAGGAATTAAAGAAGTAAAGAGATTGCTTGAAAAGGAGTTTAAGATCAGCCAAGCGATCTTAAACTCGATTAGCCAAGTTTAAGAAGGAGAGGACTTCGATTAGCCAAGCGATGACTGGTAACCTGCGAGCGCTGGAGACAGCAAGATGAAGAACCTCCGTCAACCGTGATGGTTTTCTGGTCCAAAAGCTACAGAGGAGTCTGCAGAAATCGTGGAAGCAGTACTGTTTTTCCAAGAGTATAAGAACCGCGACTTCACGCGACTACAAGGAGACATCTCAATCGACGTCGACCTCCTGCGAAGTGTCCACCATCACCAGCTTTTCTCTGCGTCGCGATACACCCATCCTTCGGCCTGTCGCGATACTCCGCTCGCGTGGCGACACCCTCCTCCTCCATGTGTCGCGATACTCTATCCTTGTCGCGATACACCCTCCTCGCCTCGACACACACCCCCGTGGCGTGTCGCGATACTCCCTCCCGCGATAGCTCGCCTTGATTGGTGGGCCGGTGATTTCTGCGTGGCTCCTGGCTGCCCCGACTCCCGAGTATGCTGGCTGCTCTCTGTTGCGCCGCCAGCCTCATTTTTTGTACGGCTAAGCCAGCAGCTCTCTGGGGTGTTAAAGAGACGCGCTCTCACTTGTTCCTTCCCGGTTTTTGTGGAAACTTCATCGAACCAAAAGGAAGCACAAGCGATCAACCTTACTGAAGCGAAAGCTTGGTGTTCCTTTTAAATCTTTAGCATAGATAGATTAATCCAACCTTTGAACGAGAGAAAGGAGAAAGGTGGACCGGTGGAGGTCGCGTTGACGGGAGAGTACCCTTTTTCTTTGGTGCTTTCTATGCTGCAGTTTTTTGGCATTTAAGTGGTTAAGTTAAGCCCATTCAAAAATCCGGCATTAGAAAAGGTAAAAAAGAAAAAAAGAAAAGAAAAAGAATCGCATTCGCACTTCAAAGATCGCTTTTTGGTTTCTAGCTTTCGGAGCTCGGAGTGCCCCTCTTTTGCCATGGATTTGGCGTCCCCCTCCCTTGTGAGATGCAACTTGGTCCCTCCTCCCGGGGAGACCAATAACCTGGCCTCTTTGTTGGAGGGGGGTTCTTGTGCCGCCCTAGGGGCCTTCGAGAGTGCTGAACCCCCCTTGGTCTCCCTCAGTAGATCCGCAATTCTGTCAACTCAGGAGGAGCTCAAGAAAGTTTGCCTCGTCGGCCAAATGTTCGGCCCTAGGCCCCCGCTCGAAACTGTGCGACAGTGGCTCCGCAACGAGTGGTTCCCCCGCGGGCTAGTTGTTTGTAAGTGTCAGTTCTTACCGGCGAGCCACCTGCTGCTAGTCTTTGAAAATGAAGATATGGCGTTTCGAGCCCTTAGTGTCGGAACTTGGCAACTCGGCCGGGCAACCCTGTGCCTTTTCAGATGGTCCCCTGATTTTACTCCCGACAAGTCGAAACCGCTTCGGTACCCTCTTTGGGTTGAGCTCCCTAACCTGCCATACTTCTTGTACAACTTCGTGTGGGACATCGTCTCTCCTATCGGCAAGCCGTTGGCTTCACGCGAGGACATTGGTGGTCTCATTTATGAAGGTACAAGACACTCGTTCAACGCTCGGTGGCACCCTCAAGTCTGTGTCGAGGTTGACCTCAGTATGCCACTTCCATTGAAGATCAAGCTGGACTTGGGCGAAGGGGAGGTATGGGAGCAAGACATCAACTACAAAAACCTTCCCAACGCGTGCTTTCGTTGTGGCCAACAAGGGCACAGGATCAAAGATTGCCCTTTGAGACGTAAAAGCAAGCGAAATCAAGAAGCCCCCAAAAATGCTCAAGCTGGAGTAGAGGAATTCAAGGGTCCCCTTAACCCAGAAGCTGATGCAGACGGGTTCATCGAAGTCAGAAGAAGAAGGAAAAGAAGCCCTAGGGCAACCTTTGAGCGAAACAACAAGTCAGTCACCCCCTCCAGCAACTTGTATTGCAACCTGGAAAAGGAAATCAATGAGTTTGACTACCCTGGTGGGAACCAACTCGAGGTGGACACCGACGTCAAGGGCCTAGAGATCCCTGACAGTAAAGAAACCTTGCAAGAGGGTTACACTACAGCAAAGAAGACGGCTTTACCACTAGCAACGAAGATAACATGGATAGTGAAAGCTCCATCATCGGATCGACTATTCCGGAAACGGAGCTGGAATCGGTGCCCTGCTCCTCCCAGCAGGAGACATCCCGCAAAGGAAAACAACCTATGGAGTTACCGTGGAAAAGCCCCCACAAGAACCTATTGCTAACTCGGGATCCGATCCGAGCGAAAAAGAAAGATGAACCCAAGAAAAGAAAGGACAAAGCTCCCTCCCGCAAAGAGGGATTACAACGACAATGATCATCATCTCGTTAAATGCTAGAGGGCTAACCGACCCCTCAAGAGCGACCATCATTGGTCAATGGCTTCGCAACATTAGCCTAAACCCAGATTTTATATGTATCCAAGAGATTAAAATTGACGAAGAAGACCTCCAGAAACGGCTTAAACATGTCTCCTCGACCCATGTTTGGATTTCAACGGCGCATCAGCGGGGGTCTGGTGGAACGGTTATCGGTGTTAATCAACGCTGGTTTGAGAAGCTTGACAACTCCATCGAAGATGATTGCCATCGATGGATTGCTGTTTCTTTCGGTGCTCCCTTATGTTTCACCTTAGTTTCTTTGTACACCCCTAACGAGGAGCTTGAGAGACTTAACACTTGGGCCTCCTTGGACTCGCTCCCCCACAATGTGCTTATTTGTGGTGACTTCAACATGGTGGAGGACCCTATGGACAGATGGATGGGCAAGGGCAGAGTCATCGATAGTCGGGAAAAAGAAACTTGGGACAGAACTAAACTACACTTGGACTTGGTCGAATTCAAAGACTCTAAGGGCTTTTCTTGGTCAAATCTCCAAGCAGGCGAGGACCTGAGGAAAGCTAGACTTGATAGATGCTACATTTCTCAGAGTTTTAATCATCAGTGGGGCCACCCCTCCCTCTCGCAACGCACCGACCTCACCATCTCTGATCACTACCCGATCGTCATCACTTTTCAACCCCCCACCAAGATCCGTAAGGCTCCGTGGTTCCATGCTAGTGCGCCCTCCTTCTCTCTCCCCTCCGTCCATCAAGAAATTTCTGATGTGTGGAAGGAGGCATTCGCCACTGGCTTGTCCCCAGCCAAGTGTTGGAGAAGAGCGGTCGATAAGTCACGACAGATCATGATTAGATCCAGGAAGATGCTTGAGACTGTGCGGCGGGCTCGGAGAGAAGCTCTTTATCATAGACTCTGGCGGCTCGAGGAGGAAGTGAACAAAGGAAATTCTCAAGCCCAGAAAGGTCTTCGAAAGATCAGAGCGATGCTGAGATACGAGGAAGAGATACAAAGGAAAAATTTGCAAATTTTCTTCAAGGAGTGGTGGGCTGGCAAAGCCGACAAACCCACCAAAGAGATGTGCCGTATCCTCAAAAGGAAACACAACAGAGAATCGATCCCCTTATTGCTAGACGCAAATGGCAATGTATGCAATACGGAAGAAGATAATTTTGGGATCATTGAAGGGCACTTCACGAGACTCCTGGGGACCTCAAACCCCCTCTCCCACCATAGAAGGGACTGTATGGCTGCCATATCTAGGGTTTCCCCCCACAGGATACCTCCCAACCTTCACTCTCTGCTTCATGCCTCTATCTCTGAAGCGGAAATCATTGAGGTCATTGATGCCCTCCCCTCAGGTAAAAGCCCGGGACCCGACGGGCTCACTAATGAGTTCTATAAATCCTTCAAGTTGACGGTTGCCACCCCTCTTCGTTTGGTTTGGCAAGAGGCACTCAAGTTTGGCGCGCTTCCTTCTTGTCTCAACAATGGCATTATCAAGTTAGTACACAAAAAAGGGGAAAAGAACAGAATAGAGAACTGGCGTCCCATTACAATGCTCCAAACAGGATACAAGATCATCGCCAAAGTCATTGCCAACAGAATCTCTTGCCACTTGAGAGCGTGGTTAAGCGAGGACCAAAAAGGCTTCATCAAAGGCAGGTCAATTTTGGAAACCATTATAGATATCTGGGAAGGTCTTGAATTTGCAAATGAGTCTAAACAAGAAGTTGTTTTCCTCAAGATCGACTTTGATAAAGCCTACGACAGGCTAGAATGGGACTATATTCTACAGTCGCTACAAGATCTTGGATGTAGTCAGAAATTCACCAAGATGATCGCGACCCTTCTCGGAAACGCATCGACCCAAATTAACATTAATGGAAATCTTTCAAAGGTGATCAAACTTAGAAGATCTATCAGACAAGGGTGCCCATTGGCTCCCCTTCTCTTTGCCATTGCCACAGAAGGGCTTAGCAGGCTGGTGGAGCATCAGGTGGAAGCGGGTAACATTAAAGGCCTTCGTTTGCCGCATGACCACAGTCAGATTACCATGAGACTTTTTGCCGACGACATGAACGCTTTTGTGCACAATGATAGTACCAGCCTTGAGACGTTCTGGAAGTGCCTTGCTACTTTTTGCGAAGCCTCTGGATCCATAATCAACCACTCTAAGACCGCCTTTAGAGCTATTGGTGGGCCACAGCCCGACCTTCTCATTGATCATGGCTGTCAAATCATTCCGCAGGGCCAAATTTTTCGGCTTCTTGGGATTCCCTTGGGGTTTGGCGTATCTATGGAACAGCGGTGGAACTGGGTGCTTGCCAAACTCGAAAACAAGCTTAACTATTGGAGAGGTATGCAAATCAATCTTGCTGGTCGTGCTATGGTTATCAACACGTTCCTCTTATCATCTACCATTTATTTCCTTTCTTGTTGGAGACCGAAAGAGCATGATCTGTCCAAACTGGATAGTATTTGTAGAAACTTCCTTTGGACGGGCGACCACAATAGGAGGGGGGTGCCTAAAATCAAATGGTCCATCTGCACCAGCCATAGAGATAGTGGGGGACTTGGTATCTTGGACATTGGGTGCATGGCTAACAAACTGTCGGCCAAATGGATGATTAAGGCTTGGTGCAACGGGGAGGCCTCGTGGGCCAAGCTGATCTTCAGAAACAAAAATGAGTTGGCACTCACGGGCTTCCCAAATTGGAAGAATCTTGACATCTTGACCTTGTTGTTTTCCCCGATCCCCGTCTTCCCGAAAGGCTCTAATCTGGTGTGCTCCCTATGGAAGAGTTGGAACAAAGTCAAAAGCTTCACAAGAATAAGTGAAGACTGGAAGTGGGCCGCCGGTATCAGACAAAACGACTCTATCTGGTTTCCGATCCATGGCATCCGGAGTGTGGAATCTTGGAACATTCAAAATGCCAAGAAGCTATGGAACAAAGGCTTCAAAAAATGGAAACATCTCTGGAAACAAGACACCAACCGCTGGATCAACTTTGAGGATATTGATCCTAGCATCAACATTTCGCATGAAGAATGGAACACACTGCAAAGCAGATGTCTCGCCTGGGACCGACACAAAGTTCGCCTTCTCATGGGACACGACATGTCGAGCTCGCTTGGTCTCAAATGGCACAATGGGAATAGCCTATCAAAAGTCCCGAACATCAAAGAAACGATCGACTATCAGGCTAACCTCAACAAAAAGTGGTGCCTGTCATGGACGCGGCTTCGGTGGGACATGAAGTTCATGGCTATCTGGCACCCCCTCATAGAAATCAAAAAGTCTGTCCTCTTATGGCAAATCCTTCATCACGGAATTTGGACCAACCTTAAGGCTAGCAAAATTTGTGGGATCCCTCCCTGGTGCAAACGTTGCCACCGGTCTATCGAAGATGTATCACACATCTTCTTTACCTGCCCCAACTCCAACAGACTCTGGAAGGTGGTTGGAAAGAGAATTAGACTTCAAAAACGTCTCAGTTGGCAGCAAGCCCTGCTGGGAGAAGCGATCGGCTGCTCCGCGACTCTCTGGAACGCCATCAGAGGGGAGGTCCTATGGAAAATCTGGCGGGAAAGATGTGCTTTCAACTTCGGTGACTCCCCCAAGGAGTGGTCAATTGAGAAATCGCTGTTCCTCCTTGGCAAAAGGATTGACAACTGTAAAAAATCCCCTCCCTTTAGGCATCATCAAGTACTCCTTTTGA
>CM035413.1:123051458-123056458 GCA_020310875.1 Ceratopteris richardii
TTGCTGGATTTGTGGTAAGACAAATCACTTAGCTAATGATTGTTGGCATAATAATCAGAATAATGGTGGATACAATCAGAATTATAATACAAGAGGAAGAGGTGGCAGAAATCAAAGAGGTAATTACAGAGGTAGAGGTGGAAGAAATTACTTTGGAAGAAATGCAGGTAGAGGATTCCAAAGTCAACAATACAACAACACCTACTACAATTATGCTTCAGATCAAAAGGAAGATTCAACATTGATAATGAATGCAACTTGTGAAAGGCAGAGTGAAGATCAAAGAGTCTTCTACATTGACTCAGGGTGTAGCAATCACCTGAGTGGTAACATATCTTTGATGACTGATTTGGAAAGTAAAGTTTTTAATCATGTTGTTCAAACAGGTGACAATACAAAGCACAATGTGAAGTCAATTGGATCAGTGAAGGCCAAGGATGGAAGCACATTATTGAGTAAGGTTTTGTATGTTCCTACAATCCCTAAGAATTTGGTCAAACGCGTGTAATCGCTTATATCAGTCGTATCGGGTATGAAGCACAAGTATGCATGGGTGATGAAGAGAGAAATTCTATGAAGGTTGAAAATGTGAAATGGTGAACGGGACTCGTATTTATAGTCGAGAAGGATCGGGTAACGGTCACATGACGTGGACCAATAAGTGAGTACCACGTGGCAAAAGGACGTTGGGAATCACAACGGCTAGATGACATGGCCCACTCAAATGATGCCACGTGGCATTGTAACGTTGGGGTTCACAACGGCTAGATGACATGGACCAATCACACATTGCCACGTGTCACCAACGGTCAAATCATCCCAGAGACCTATTTAAGCTCCTCTATTCACATTTTTCATTTTTTTGTGAACTCCTTGCTACCATCAACTTGCCATTGTCTTTGCGTTTTTACATGCTTTTCAAAACTTTCCATAGACCACATTTTGTGTGAGGGTTTAGGGTCATCATGATCAGTTATTTAACAACACGACCGATACAAGCGATTAAGGACATTCGAGGATTTCCCAATGACCCTAATCGCTTGTATCGATCATGTTTCTTGAGTGCTTTGTGAAAGCTTTTTTAATTAGTTTTTCTGCTTTTAAAATTTGTTCCAAGCTTTTAAACTCTTTTTTGTGCAAGTTAGCTTATTTCGCTTGCATCGGTCAGGAACTTCCCTATCTTACTATTGGCTCAGAATTTCAAGAAACTAATGATACCATTGCATCTGAAACCTGCCAAAACCCTAAGATTGATTGTATATTTGCATGATTTTGATATCGAGAGGTCTTGATGAGCCTATTTGTGCATGAATCTAGGACACGACCAATGCAAGCGATTAGGCTCATCTGAAAATGTTGGATGGGCCTAATCGCTTGCATCGGTCGTGTTTGGAAATCAATACAAAAAGGTTTATCAAGACCTCTGGGTATCAAAATCATGCAAATAGAAAGTCAATCTTAGGGTTTTGGCACGTTCTGGACGCAATGGTTGCATTATTTTCTTCAAATTCTTAACCAATAATAAGATACAAAAGTTCACATGCAATCTAAGCTTCAAGATGACCTCCTTTGGACATGACCAATTCAAGCAATTAGGACCAATGCAAGCGATTAGACCCATCCAATATTCTTTGATGACCCTAATCGCTTGGATTGGTCGTGTCTCATGCTTTGTTTTTGCTTGTGTTTCCAGTTATTTCTATTAAATATATTTCTTTTCAAAGCTTATTACTCATGAAATGTACATAGATACAAATATTTATTGCCCAAAGGGATACAAGACATTGCAAATATGAAGGATGTAATCTTTTTTTGTGTAATTGATCCATGTCCTAATATTAATCCTTATTGATCCATGATCTATTTTTCTCTAGTAAAAGTCCTATTTATCTGATGATAATAATACTCTTTTTGTAGGTTATGGCTAGGTCAAAGAAGACAGCAAGGAATTCTCTCCAATCACAACATGGAAACTCCAAAGTGTAAGCCTCACCATACGTTTTGTTGTGTTCTATTTTAAAGCCTTGCCATCCATTCTAAATTTAAGTTTACCTTGCAGTGCTGCTAAGCTTCTCAAAATGCGTATTGATCAAAACATTCCAGGAATTCCTTCATTGAAAGAAGAAAAAAGGTTTGGATACATTCAAATACATGTGCCATTACAGAAATACAACACCTCATGTGACTGGAGAGTGATTGCAAATGTAGTAAGGTTCTTGGAAAGCAGGTTTTACAACCCTGAGTTAAACTGGTCAGACTATCCATATGCTTGGGTCATCTTGATCAAGGAGAGAGCAATAAATGCCATTATGGAACATGCAATATGCCCTTATGATCCAAACTCACCTTCACCACCACACCACATTAAAAGAAGTCTAACGAAAAGAAGAAAGGGTTTCCTATTCATTCCCCATTGAAGCATGGACCAAAGAATAAGAGTAGAGGTGAGGGCTCCAAACAGGACAAAAAAGAAGGGTGAAACATTATGTTTTTGGAATGTAAGATTGTAATCTAATGTGTAACCAACATATATTGGAAGATTTATTGATGTACAAATTGTATGTAATTATGCCAGTCTTCATCTGGAAGATGGTCATTGTAACTATATTTATATGCCTTAAGTAATGTAATGTTGAATTGATCCTCTTGAGAACTAAGTAAAAGTGACTTCATTGCATGGTTCAAGAAAAATTGAATTGGTTCTATCATCAAAATGTCTATTTTGGGTGCTTTTTGCTTTATTCATGTTGAAAAGTTACATGTGAAGAGGATAGAGAAGTTTTTATGGCACGAACGATGCAAGCGATACGGGTAATCGGAGAATTTCGGATGGCTCATATCGCTTGCATGGGTCATGTCATCCAATCTTTTCCATTTTTTCATACCATCCATTTTGTCATACCATCCATTTTGTCATACCATCCATTTTGTCATATGCAAGTTCCTGTATAATCATTGCACCATTGAAACCTCATCAAAATGTTGAAAAAAAAAAAAATTGCCAATATGAATATAGTCCATAAAAAATCCATAATTGAAGTGATGTAATGAGTCACATTCTTAGTTACAATCCTGCAAAAGCAAAGTCAATGGAAGTATGGAAAAAGGTTCTAAAAGGGGAGATATATTATGTAAGAATTTCTTGGTTTATATTCTTGAATCACCTAGAATTTACTCATGCAAGTTCTTTTATAATCATTGCACAATAGAAACCTCATTAGAATCTTGAAATTAAACAAAAAAATGCCAATATGAATAAAGTCCATAAAAAGACATAATTGAAGTGATGTAATCAGTCACATTCTTAGTCACCATCCTACAGAAAAGTTAAATGTGAAGAGGATAGAGAAGTTTTTATGACACGACCGATGCAAGCGATACGGGCAATCAGATAATTTCAGATGGTCCATATCGCTTGTATCGGTCGTGTCATCCAATCTTTTCCATTTTCTCATACCATCCATTTTGTCATATGCAAGTTCCTGTATAATCATTGCACCATTGAAACCTCCTCACAATCTTGAAATTAAACAAAAAAATGCCAAGATGAATATAGTCCATAAAAAGACATAATTGAAGTGATGTAATCAGTCACATTTTTAGTCACCATCTTGCAAAGAAAAATCAATGGAAGTTTGAAAAAAATCTTCTTAAAGAAGGAGACTTGTTACAATCTAAAGGGTTGGAAGTTGATCACCCTGGGTGGTAGGCAAGTTATCCAAGATAATGTTTTCTCTGATCCAATGTTAACTATTGCATCATCAACTGAGAATATGAACTATTCTAGGAGCTCCCTTACATTTCTAAATTTCCAATTTGCAGTGACAATTATTTTCCTAGATTGAAAATCTAGATGAATCAGTACTTCTGGATAGCTCTCCTCTGAGTCCAAGCTATCCAAAGTCCAAGCTCTTTTGTACATTACCTGTATTTTGTAGAAGCTTTGGATCTTTTTGTAGATGAACATCACCACCAAGAAATCCCATTTCTGAAAGTAGAGAGTCACATTTTTTAATGAAAAGGTGAACGATAGCCTTGTGAACGTTGACTTGCGTGCACTTGATTGCAGTGCTACCCTTGTAGACGACATTGGTCACTTCCTGCACGGTGCCGTAGTGCTCCTGCACATACATAGATAGATGGGCACTACTTCAACAGATGCCGCTATCATCATCACGGGAGTGGACGAAGCAGAGGAAGTGTGATTACCTGATTGATGGAGTCCCAGCCCGTGACAGTTCCGGTGTTATGAAGCACAACGACCGCTTGTGCAGCTCTCCACATAAGGGCTCCGAAAAAAGTGGTAGGAGCAGTGTACGCAAGTCACTCGCCATCCTGAAGTATGGTTGCTTGCCGAAATGTAGCTTCCACTGCCTGCGATATTTCTTCTACATAAGAAGGCATGCCCATGTTTCTCCTAAAATTCTAATTAGATCATGAAGATTATGAAAACGGGTTTACCTTCCAGTTTGTGGATCAATTGGATAAAAAAATCCATCTGCCCATATGTCGATATGTTTTTTGCCTTCTTTCTGCAATCCATCCACTTTAGAATGTTGAAGAGCCCTTCGGCATACCTTTCTTGTCGTTGCATACTCATGACTAACCGCAATGTTGATATGGAAATTATCACAATGATTTTGGCTGGTTGAAAGGTGAGTGAGAGTGTTTGGGTTGAGGTTCTCCATACTCTACTACCACGAGTGACGCAAAAGTGTCTAAAATGACATGAAAGAGAGAAACAAGCCTGCTATCGAAAGTAGAGTAAAAAAAGTGCAAAACGGCATAAGCACACATTATATAGGTCCGTGAACAAGAGGAAAATTCAAATTTTCATGAACGCCCGATGAGCACAAACTTTGAGGTATAATATATCACACATACTTTTCATGATTATCACACGAGTTTCTCTCTCTTCAAAATTTGCACAAGATACATTTTAAATGCGCTTACACAGATTTTTTTAAAATGAGTTGACAACTTTAATCCAGATTAAGCAC
>CM035413.1:123061458-123093958 GCA_020310875.1 Ceratopteris richardii
TGGAGCTTGCTTCAATCCATACAATGCTCTTCTCAACCTGCAAACAAAATCTGGATACCTGGAATCTATAAACCCTTGAGGTTGTTCCATGTATACCTCATCTGATATGTATCCATTCAAGAATGCATTCTTTATATCCAACTGACTTAGGGTCCATCCTTTTGAAGCTGCAATAGCAATGATTGTCCTTATAGTTGACATCTTAGCTACAAGACTGAATGTCTCATCATGATCTATGCCATAGGTTTGGGCATAGCCTTTCACCACCAGTCTAGCTTTGTATCTGGCTATACTTCCATATACAAGCTTCTTCACTTTATAAACCAATTTATTTCCAATTAATTTCTTACCATTTGGTTTAGGAACAAGTTCCCATGTCTTGTTCTCCTCTAGTGCATTGAATTCTTCCATCACTGCTTCTTACCTTTAGCTTCATCATAGTTCAGAGGTTCCTCATCATCTTTGACGATATATGCATAGTTCTTCTGAGTTATGTAAGAAGTATCATAAGAATACCTTTCTGGTTGTCTTCTTGTCCTGCTTGACCTTCTTGGTTCACATTCTTCATAAGTGTCTGGATACACCTCTTCATCAAATATAGGAGCTTCTTCATTCCTTCTTGTTAATCCACTTCTAGATGTACTTGCTTGCATATAGTATGACTATAATCTGCATACCAACTTTTCTGTTCATCAAATGTAACATCTCTAGAAACAAGAAATTTTTTGGTTAAAGGATTCCACAACCTGTAACCCATCTGCTTTTCATCATAACCAATGAACACATATTTTTCTACCTTTGGTTCAAGTTTATGTCTAAGTTGTGATGGCACATAAGCATATGCAATTGATCCAAACACTCTACAATGATCTAGTGTTGGTTTCTTACCCCACCAAGCTTCATATGGAGTCATTCCATTTAGAGCTGCACATGGTAATCTATTCACAAGATATGTAGCTCTATTTATAGCCTTAACCCAAAGATAATTTGGAAAATTCTTCTCGTTCAACATAGCTCTAACAAACTCAACCAAAGTCCTATTCCTTCTTTCTACTACACCATTTTGTTGTGGTATATACCTACAAGTTATTTCTCTCTTAATACCTGCATTCCAAATCTGCAATTCTCCATGTTAAACTTCTTCAGTAAGTTTAGGAGATACCTTTCTTGTGAAACATATACACCATGATCTGTATATGTAACTTCCATTCCAAGAAAATATGATAATTTTCCTAGATCACTGATCTTGAACTCTTTTTCAAGCAGTCTCTTTACCTCTTTGATTCCTTCATCTGAGGTTCCTATGAGTATTATGTCATCTACATAAATACAAATGTAGATCATACCTTCATCTGTTCTCTTAACGAGTAGACTTGCATCTGCCTTCGAACTTTGGTATCCAAGGTCATTGAGATACTTCACAAGTCTGTAATTCCAAGCTCTTGGAGCTTGCTTCAATCCATAGAGAGCTCTTCTTAATCTGCAAACATGATCTGGGTAACTGGAACTTAGAAACCCTTTAGGCTGTTCCATGTAAACTTCATCTGATATATATCCATTTAAAAATGCATTCTTTATATCCAGCTGACTTAGCTTCCATCCTTTTGATGCTGCTATAGCAATCAATGTCCTTATGGTTGACATCTTTGCCACCAGACTAAACGTCTCATCATAATCTATGCCATACGTCTGAGCATAGCCTTTGACCACCAGTCTAGCTTTGTATCTGGCTATCCTTCCATCTGCAAGTTTCTTAACTTTGTAAACCCATTTATTTCCAATCACTTTCTTAACATTTGGTTTTGGAACAAGTTCCCAAGTCTTGTTCTCTTCCAGCGCATTGAACTCCTCCTTCATTGCTTCTTCCCATTGTTTCTTAACTTTTACTTCACCGTAATTCTGAGGTTCTTCATCTTCCTTTACTAAGTAAGCATAGTTTTTCTGAGTCAAATAAGAAGTGTCATAGGAATACCTTGTTGGTTGTTTCCTTACTCTGTTTGACCTTCTTAGCTCATATTCTTCATTTGTATCTGAATACACATCTTCATCATATCTTGGTTCATCTTCGTTTCTCATACCTGATCCAATCCTGGACGTACTTGCCTGCATATGATCTTCATCTCCATTTACCTGCATATGTGATTTTCCTTTTTCTTTTCTTCTTATCTCTTCTTCAAGTGTTTCAACACTATGCTCTTTATCTGTATACCAGGTCTTTCCTTCATCAAATGTCACATCTCTGGAAACAGTAAACTGTTTGGTTAGAGGACTCCATAACCTATAACCCATCTGCTTTTCATCATATCCGATGAACACGTATTTTTCAGCTTTTGGTTCAAGCTTATGTCTGAGTTGTGATGGTACATAAGCATAAGCGACCGATCCAAACACTTTACAATGATCAAGTGTTGGTTTCTTGCCCCAGCAAGCTTCATAAGGGGTCATCCCATTCAAAGTTGTACATGGTAATCTATTTACCGGATATGTAGCTGTATTTATAGCCTCAACCCAAAGATAATTTGGACAATTCTTCTCCTTTAGCATTGCTCTTGCAAACTCAACTAGAGTTCGGTTTCTTCTTTCTGCTACTCCATTTTGTTGCGGTGTATACCTGCAAGTTATTTCTCTTTTGATACCTACATTCCACAGTTAATCATTGAACTCTCGAGAAAAATATTCTCCTCCTCCATCAGACCTTAGTCTTTTGAGTTTCTATCCTGTAAGTCTTTCAGCATATGCATGAAAATGCCTGAAAGCTTCAAATACTTCTGACTTCTCTTTCAAAACATAAAGAGTTATCCATCTTGTTGCATCATCAATAAAAAGAACATAATACCTTGAGCCGCTCATAGATCCTTCTTTTGTTGGTCCCCATACATCTGTATGTATGAGCTCTAACACACCATCGTGTTTGTACCCTTTCTTCTGAAATGGTAACCTGTGGGCTTTTCCCATCTGACAGCCTTTGCACTTGTGAATCATATGTTGATTCTTCATATTTGGTAATCCTCTCACGGATTGTTTCTCCACCATAGTTTTGATTCCCGTTTCATTAAAATGTCCTAACCTCTTATGCCAGAGGTCTAAATCTTTAAATACCTCATCACCATGTGTGATCAAGGCTTGACCAACATTCCCTTGTACTTTCAGAGTAAAAAGTCTACCTTCCTTTTTACCATGGACAATCTGATTGTATCCATTCTCTGGATCTTCAACAAATATCCTTCATTTGTAAACCTGACTTGAAAACCTTTTTCTACTATCTGACCCACGCTGATCAGATTCTCGGGATTGTTGGAACATACAAAACATTTGTTAGTAGCTCAGCTCCATTCTTACACTTTACCTTTCCAATTGACCTTACATTATGTTTTGTGTTATCACCTGTATGTACTGTATGATTTGAAATACCTCCTTCAAGTTCTGATAACAATTCTATTGACAGATGATTTGAACAACCAGACTCAATATAGAATACCTTGAGGTCTTCGTTTTTTGACATACTTATCGAGTTCATCATCAACGTCGTATGATCATCATTCTGTGTATCATTCGCATAGTTGTAGTAGGTAGTGTTGTGAGACTGATTCTGTCCCCAACTTCTTGCTCCACATCTACCATATCCGCCTCTTTGGCTTTGTCTACCTCTTTGATATCTTCCGCTTCTGCCTCTACTATTACTGTTCTGATTCTGACTTGATCCTTGAGAATTATGCCAGCAATCATAAGCCAAATGATTGCTTAATCCACAGATCCAACAAGTCTTCTTTTTGTTAGTTTAATTACCTCTTCCTTTACCTCTTTTTCTGACGTTACCTCTTCCTCTTGCATAATTTGCTTGAGCAATCACTTCTTCTTCATCTTTTTCTTTACCTTTATCACCTTTCTTCTTATTCTTTGCATACATAGCCAAACTATGTCCTTTATCTCCATCTATCTTCAAATCTTGCTCAAACGTTAACATTAGTCCAAGCAACTGATTTAAATCTGGTACAAAATGATTTAAAGATAGTTCAGTTGAGAGTACGAAAGGTTTCCACCTTTCATCTCCTTTCAAACCTACAAGCACTTGCGCTATCAAGCTGTGGTCTTCGATATCTTCATTAATCGATCCAAGACTGTCCGCCAAGTCTTTCATCTTAGTGACATAATCACTAATGCTTTGACTTTGCTTTTTCTTGAACATTGTAAATTGTGACCCTCCAGACCTCTAATATGCGATAGTAGATGATCTGTAACTATATTGTAGATATAAGCTTTTGCCGTTGCATCTTTCTTCCGCCACAGCTTCCAGGCTTCTAATTCTTCTTTCTTTGGTTGACTGTCATCTTCAAAATTCGGCTTCTTTTCTTCTCGTGTCACATATATCATTAAGTCTTTACTCATAAGTAAAGCTTCCATGCGCATTACCCATGTGGGATAATTATCTCTGTCCAATTTGTCAATAGAGATATGATCTACCATAATCTTCTTGTTTCTGTTACTTTTGGTGAGTGTAATGTTAAAAGGTTTTACCTTTTACAAACCTTTACCCTTGAGAATTACTTCGGAACGTTTCTTGACGTTGTTTGTTGTTGATCACTTCAGCTTTCACCTTTCTTGTGAAAGTTCTTTGAATTCTCTTGTATCTTTACTTCCGTTTCTACTTCTGTGAAACCTTTTCTACTCTTAAGAACCTTTCCGCTCTGATACCACTTGTTGATGTCGTGACAAAAGCTTGTTCACTAACAAGACTACGGAAAATTTCCACGCCTCAACTAGAACTAAGCTAGAGTGATATTAGAACACCTCTATAATCATCAGTAGCTTAGCAACCTTCTCAAACTGAAAACTTTATAACTGTATTTAGTGAAAATTGAAAATTTACTTTACAGAAAGCTTCGCGTTTCCTTCAAGCTTTAAATCTGAACTGATTTACTTCAGATTTTACACTACTGTGTTTGCTTACAGTTAGATAATCTTTCCGTTACTGAACTGTGCCAAAATTATATTTTGAACTCACCAGAAATTTCACCGGAACTTCACCGAACTGTTACCGGAATGTCACCGTAATCTTATCGGAATCTTACCGGAATCAACTGCAATTCTGTTTGTAATTACTTCAAATGATTGTTGATGAAGTAAGGAAGTAATACATGAGCTTCCTTCAGTAATTGAACTCTTTCTGAAGTTTAAGAAAAATCTTCACCAGTTCAGGATGCCTTTTTCCGATCAGACTTTGTACTGTGTACTTGTCCTGTTTCACAAAACTCTTTTGATCAACTTATAGTTGAGACTCCTAGCTTCAAGTTGAGCTATCACTCATGAAAATCTTTACACTGTGTTACGAGATCTAACTCTTAGAAGTACCGGAAAATGTTTGCTGAGAAAACTGTAACTGTTAACTAACTTTCACAGTAACATGAAATTACTCATATTTCTTCACATACAAAGAATATGCTCAATCTTCCACATGAACATGTGTTTTCTATTAGAGAAGATGTGTACAAAATAGCTTGGCCTCACTTTGCTCATAGCTATGGAAAACTCTCCTACTCTGAGTAGTTATTCCTTACCATCTCTCTCAGATGAATACCCGACAGTTCAGGTTCTATTATTCATCTCTACATACGCGATCTCTAGCGTCTTCTTCTTCCTCTATATGCGGTCTCCTATTCCGGTTCTATGCTCTCTCTCTTGTTGGGATAGATGGATGGATGCTCCAAGAGACTGAGTAGGTATTGCTAAACCTGCTTTGTACCAGCCCTCTTTTGCTTCAGAGTTGATAACTAGACCTCCTTAGCTTTCCAATGACACCATAAAATGTCCTATGTCCTTTGGAAATGATGTGTGCAATGATTGAATCAAAACAGATAACTTTGGAAGTCACAAACTCAAGAAAACCTTCTATTTATGGCTTGACACCTGCTGAGTATTTTGCTCAGTATGACCAGCACAGTAGGAATTGGAAAAATTCCTTTTAGGGGTATCTAATTAGCTTAGTAAGCTACCTATTCCAAGTGGAATGATGTAAAATGATAAACTATGCTAAGAGAAATCAATTTAGCAAGTTAAGCTATACCCCCGACTTTTTAGGACTGTAGCAGAAAATGACTAGAGTTCACCTCGACGCAGCTTTCTCCAAAATGGCTGAATAGAATGCCTTCAAACTTTGACAGCATGTGGATTACTTCAAGCTGAATCCAACAAGCTTTGAATCACTGAATTGGGTGAAGAATTGAATTTCTCTCTCACATAATGGTAATGGACCTCTATGTGTTTGGTCCTAGCATGGTAAATAGGATTAGCACCAAGGTGAAGAGAACTTGTATTATCTCCAAAGATTATTGGAGACCTAGTAAATAAGCCCAATTCTGTATACAAAAGCTTAATCCAAATTGCTTCTTGTGTGACATTAGCTATTCCTCTATACTCTGCCTCTGTGGAAGACAAAGGCAACAGTAGGTTGCTTCTTTGAAGACCATGAAATTGGTTTGTCACCTGCAAAAGAGATATATCCAGAAGTGCTCCTCCTATCATCCTTGCATCCTGCCCAATGTGCATCTGAATAAATTTTGATATCAATATCTGAAGTGTAAGGGAAATACAAACCATGGTTCTGTGTACCCTTGAGATACTTCAAGATTCTCTTGGCAGCCTCTAAGTGAGGTATCCTTGGCTTGTGCATAAATTGACTTAGCACACTAACTCCATATGCAATATCTATCCTTGTTAAGGTAGCATAGTTCAAACTACCCACCATACTTTGATAACCTGTAATGTCCTTGACTTCATCACCTTCATGGGCACTTAGCTTTAGGTTTACCTCCATTGGAGTGCTTGTTACTTTAGCATCCTGCAAATGAAACTTCTTTAACATATCTTGTACATATTTCTTCTGAGTGATATATATCCCTGAATTAGTGTAGACTAATTCAAGTCCCAAAAAATATTTCAATAGACCAAGATCATTGATCTTGAACTCCTTCATCATTTGACTTTTGATATATCTAATTCCATTGACATCATTACCTGTAATGATGATGTCATCTACATAAACACAAAGGTATATTACCTCTGAATTACTTCTCTTAATGAACAGAGAAGTATCTGCCTTGCTCATGACAAAACCTTGATCTTGGAGGTATGTAGTTAACCTGTAATTCCATGCCCTAGGTGCCTGCTTCAATCCATATAAAGCCTTTTTTAATTTGAAAACATATGTTACCTTCTTGGGGTCCTCATAGCCAAGAGGTTGTGACATATATACCTCCTCTGAAATCCATCCATTCAAGAAAGCATTCTTGACATCCAATTGGTACATATTCCAATTTTTTGATGCAGCCACACTTACTGTTAGACCGCCGCCGGACAAGGACAATTGTACTTAGACAGAGGGCTGTAATGAAGAAAGAACCCTTCGGGAAATGCGCGGTAAAGAAAGATTCGCGCAAACCTTGTAACAGATTTCTATTTAAAGCAATGAAAGGAAAGCGGTAAAGAGCCGCAGTTTTGGGGAAGAGCCCGTTTTTTGGGAATTGCAAGTGTAGTATTGTATGTGTATGTGTTCTGTTTCGTCTGTTCCAATGACTCTGCTGCGTATCTGTTTGTGTGCGTAGACGTGTTATAATGCAGTGTTACGAATCGATTCTGTGTTGTAGAGAGTCCGTCCGGTACTGATTGAAGTGTTCCTGAACGTTGCTCAAGCTAGAACGCGTTGTTTGATAGTTCATCTGTGGAGCTTGGAAGTGTAACGAATCAACACGGTTCGACTGTGTGTTACGAGTCTCTATCATTGACTGAGTCGGTATTATAATCTGTGTTAAGATTAGTACCGGTAATGTTCTGAATACGAGTAGAGTAATAAGAAGGTTTGCGACAAGTTACTGTCAGTAGGCATTTCGGCTTGAAGTCGGCACACGACAATCTGTAGAGTGACAAGAAGAACTGCGTGGTGTATGCGTGTGAAGTTACCCAGAGTGCGTCTTGTGTATTGACTGTTCGAATCCGCGTGACTTTAAGGCATAAGGTCTAGTTGGCACACCTATCTGCCTTGAAGAAGTATGGATTAGGTGATTTTGTTGTTGAAGTATCTTTTGCGCATAGAATACGTAACCGGACGGCTAACCTCAGTCCTGAAGTTTGAGTTCCCATACACTGAACAGTCTTCCGTTGTTCAGGGATGGATACTGAGCTAAGGACGGAATGACATTAAGATTGTGTGTTAAATTGGGAAAATAGTATAGGGCCTCTGTTTAACAGACCCCTACCACTCCCAAGGACCCACGTGGCTAAGAGAACGATTGCGGTTAGAAGATTTGGAACCGGCTGAACTTGAAGCATTTGAATAGGAAGTAAAGTAACGACTAAACCCAGTACCGGTTTAACATTTGGCGCCGTCTGTGGGAAGGTGGCATCAGGTTGCCAATTATCTGTGAACAGTAGCAGTAGCGTGCTGGCTGTTTGTTCAAAATCAACACTATGTTTATCGTTGGATTGACTGACGGTAGCAACAGAACCAGATTGTTGCCAACTGCTCAGATAGTACTACTAAAGCAATGATACATGCCGGTTACTCGGTCTAGCGAAACGTATCCTAGGAACCATACGACTGGAACGCGAAAAGTACTAAGGACAACCCCAGGAAAAGAAGGTATAACGCGACCTGACTCAGTGGTCGAGCAAGTTAAGGACGCTAGAATTAATTCCGGTCATATTCTGATGGAACGATCAACGCCTTTGGTACATGCTGGTGTCACTTCGACCCAGCCTAACCAAAGTACAGTAATTCCAGAATCTATCAAGACACCGCTGGAGACCAGTTTAACAATCTTGGATAAAAATTCAGAGTTATCCACGATTAGACAAACTCTAGGAAAAGAAATCAATAAAAGCGGAAAAACACTACAATCTGGTACACTGTCAGTTCATTCCGGTGATATTCCGGTGATAGAAACACCAACTGGCGGCCAAGGATTAGCATTTTTTGCGGAGTCCTCAGCCAGACCCGCGTGTTTGGAAGAAAGATTTCGGATATTGGATATCCAGAAGGAAGGAGAGCTATTCGAAGCAGAGATCCGAAGTATCCTACGCAAAAACAGCACACCGGAAGGCACGCCGTCCGGCGATCCAGATTCTGATAGTTCAACTAATCGACCTCAAGATACAGAAGAAGGACCGGAGAAACCCACGATGAACGGACAACAACAACCACAACAGTTAGGTCAACCAAGGCCGCCTCCAACAAGAGTAACATACATGAAATTTGGTGGATTCCTAGGAGATGACCCAGATGCTCACGTACGCACTTTCGAGATCAGTTATGCAGTCCTCAACCATCCACCGGATCAGGCATATAAAGCCATTGTTTTTCAATCTACTTTGGTCAATGAAGCGGCTAGATGGCTTACGGAATACGACATTAATCATTTCGGTACCTATGATGCAGTATGAGATGCTTTTTTGCAACGATTTAGGCTAAAGAAGAATCCCGCCGAAATCTTTGAGTATTTACAGAACAACCGACAGAAGGCGAATCAGACTGTCCAAGAATATGCTACACTTTTTAGAACACACTTGCGACAGATACCACAGGCCCACGCCAACTTACCGGATGACATCATCACTTAGTGGTTTATCAATGGCTTAAACCCGCAATTGAAGCAGATCATGATTATCAGATATGTCGGAGCAATGACATTGGATGCAGTCATCGCCATGGCTTTGCAACTGGAATCCAAGGTTGGTGGATTTTCAAAAGACTTGGAATGGTTAAGGACAAACAAAAATATGACTGAAGATATAACCAGGCAAGTATACTGCACCACGTGCAAAAATTCAGGGCATACAAGTGCCAATTGTGCACTAAATCAAGCGTTTTGCGCTATCTGCAACTCTGCCGAACACACCACCGGAAACTGTGTTTACAACGCCAGAATACAAGGGGCAGCAACAGTCAATGCAGTCATCCAAGAACAGGTACAACCGACGAATTACTATGTGCATCCGCAACTAAGAAACAATCAACCCCCAGGATATCGGAACTACCGAGGACAAAGGAACAACAATTATAATGCCAACCGATGGCAGAACGGACTACCACCGGAAAATCCCAATTTACCACCGCCACGCTGTCATTTTTGTGGTGAATTCGGACACATTAGAAGATATTGCAAAGACGCAGCTGAGTATGATCAAAGGAAGAAGGAGCGGCAAAACCCAATGGCCAACATGGTACAAATTACACCGGTGCAAACGCAAACTGCTACAGTCCAGACCCGATCAAGTAAACAACTGCAACTAGCAGCAGAAGTATTTGAACCAGGGATACGAGAACAACATAGGATGTATAACAAGGCTAGTCACTGGACCACCACAGAACCACCAATGTTCCCAGAACCCATTCCGGTGACTCAGACCTCGTCGACAAAGGAAGGAACACAACAAGAGGAAGCAGCAACAGAACAACCATCACCAGTAGACATAACAACAGATACTTCGGCAACAGCAGAGACCTCAAGTTCAAAGGAGTAGGATAACCAATCTCAGCAGGCCTGGGAAATTTTATCCAAGGCATCTATCACTCTACCTCTAGGCCAACTACTGGCGTTAGTACCTGGCGTTCGACAACAGTTCCAGCAACAGTTCAGTCCGGTACCTTCTTGTATTCCGACGACAGCAGCAGTTCAACCAGAACCTGATTCTACGGTTGATCATTCAGTCCCCTTGATTACAGTATGGTATAAGAATCAGAAGATCACGCAGGTATTAATTGACGGAGGCTCCGGCGTAAACATTGCGACCGCAGCATTATGTAAAAAGCTAGGCTGGACCGAAATCGAACCAGTTCAATTCTTTGTCAGAATGGCTGATCAATCTAGAGTCCATCCCGTAGGACTTGTACGGAATGTACCCATTACTCTACAAGGTACGACTTTCAAAATGACTTTTGTTATACTAGATCTGCCCGAATCCACTTTGGATTACAACCTTCTTTTTGGCCGACCTTGGCTGAAGCATGCGAAGGTAATACAAGACTGGTCTGCACAAGAGCTCACATTCAAGGATGCCAGCCGTAAATATGTGGTAAAACTAGATACTATACAACCCTGCAAACCTCACGCCAGACCCTATCTTGCTGAACCAGTTCATATGTTAGATGGACTATCAGATGATGAAGAAGAGCAATTTCTGAAGAGTAACGCCGATTTAATGTCTCTAGGAACTGTTGATCTACAGTCCGTCATCGATAACTGGAACACTTTAGTTTGTGCAGTAGTAGCTATCACCAAAAATTCTGACCAAGCAGATATTGAATTACAACCACTATTCAAGCCAACAGGGGATACAGAGAACCCGCAACAATTTTATGTCCCCGAAGACCAGCTGATCACGTACAATCTAGGAGACAAGGACCATCCTCGACCTGTAAAAATAAGGCAAAACTTACCGGAAATCTTTCAGGCTAATTTGATTCAGCTTCTTCGCGAATTCTGAGACGTCTTTGCATGGGATTACAAAGACATGAAAGGATTAGATCCGCGCATTTATCAACACAGAGTTATGTTGAAACCTGAAGTTAAACCAAACAAACAACCCAACTACCGGATGAATCCCAATTATGCATCACAGGTAAAAGCCGAACTTGACAGATTATTAAAAGTGGGGTTCATCGTACCAGTAGAGCATGCTGAATGGATCTCACCAATTGTGATTGTACCAAAGAAAAACAAGCAATTACGAATCTGTGTGGATTACCGGAAATTAAACGCAGCAACAGTACCAGACCCGTTCCCGATCCCTTTTTTGGATACCATGCTTGATAGAGTCGCAGGTCATGAAATGTATTCATTCTTAGACGGCTACAGCGGTTACAATTAGGTTAGAATGGCTGAAGAAGATATACCAAAAACTGCTTTCATTACCAATTGGGGTGTCTTCGCCTGCACCGTAATGTGGTTCGGATTAAGAAATGCACCAAGCACATTTCAAAGATCTATGCAGGAGATATTTTCTCCTTATCTCACTTCATTCATGCAAGTATATCTTGACGACTTCTCAATCTTTGGGAAGATGATAGCACATTTAAGTCATTTACGATGTTGTTTTCAGAAGTGTAGAGAATATAGACTCTGTCTTAACCCAAACAAATCCGTGTTTGCGGTTTCGTGTGGCAAACTACTTGGGCATATTGTATCTGCTCAAGGTATCCGAGTAGACCCAGATAAGATTTCGGCAATTTTAGAAGCCCCAGTACCCGCAACTCCAAAAGAAGTAATGCGTTTTATGGGTCAAATACGATGGCATGGCAGACACTTACGGTGGCTTGCTCACCTAGCAGTACCACTAAACAGGCTAATCACAAAAACTCCCCGACAATTTGAATGGACTGAAGAATGCCAAACTACATTTGATCGGCTCAAGTATCTCCTGATGCAAGCCCCAATTTTACAACCACCGGACTGGGACAATCCGTTCCATGTTTTTGTTGACGCTTCAGATATTGCAATTGGCAGTATTCTGATGCAGCAAACAGATAAGTGGTTTCGCCCTGTTTATTACGCCAGTAGAAGGCTTGCACCGGCAGAAAAGAACTATTCCACTACTGAAAGAGAATGCCTAGGATTGATTTACTCAATCAAAAAGTTCAGACATTATCTACTAGGCCGGAAGTTTACCTTTCATGTGGACCATGCTGCCCTTGTTTATCTAGTAAGACAGCAGCATTTAGGTGGACGATTAGCACGATGGGTGCTACTCTTACAAGAATTCGACTATGACATCATTCACTGACCCGGAAATGCACATGCCTTAGCAGATTTCTTATCCCGCTTGGATTCCGGTGAAGCTCCGGTAGGCATAGATGACACGACTCCTGCGATTTATAATGCTGAACCACTATCCGATGAGACGGCCAACCTACAAGCACCATCTACATACTATGATCAGATTCTAACTTTTCTCACCGAAGGACGCTTTCCAGCCGAGACTGCCAAGGCAGTTCGAAGGAAATTGGAAGTCTTTAGCCGCCGATTCTGGCTAGTGGCAGGAGAACTATATTATGCAGATCATACCGGAATCCTACTTCGCTGTATTCCACCACATGAGGTTAATTTAGTTATCACTTTGGCTCACTCAATTCCTTCCGGTGGCCATTTTGCAGTAGACTTAACTCACCGGAAAATTCTGCAAGGAGGTCTCTGGTGGCCTACTATGTACCAAGATGTGGCCCAATTCGTAAAAAACTGTGATAACTGTCAAAGGTTTGGACAACCACTGCAACGGCACTTCTTTCCATTACAGCCTATCATGCCACTCGAACCATTTCAGAAATGGGGATTAGATTTTATCGGTCCAATCACACCCCCAGCAGTCTTCAGTAACAACAGATACATACTAACCTGTACAGACTATGCAACGAGATGGGCAGAAGCCTGGGCTTTACGGTCTGCTACAGCGGTTACGGTAGCAAAATGTCTACTCACGGATGTCTTCCCACGATTTGGCTTACCCCTAGAAATTGTCTCAGATCAAGGCACTCATTTTGTAAACAATCTAATGAAGGCCCTTACACAATCATTCCAGGTCACACATAAATTTAGCTCTCCTTATTATCCACGTGCCAATGGATTGGCCGAAAGTACAAACAAATCACTGTTGAATATCCTCCGGAAATTGATCATGGAAGCATCGGAAAGATGGGATCAACTACTACCTGCAGTATTATGGGCATACCGGACTACATGTAAGGTAACAACAGGCTTGACACCTTTCAAACTAGCTTATGGCTTAGAAGCAATAGCACCCATGGAAATAGTCATCCCAAGTCTGCGTGTAGCAATCACTCAGAAGATGCTACCGGAATATTCGCTGACAGCACGAATGGACGCACTCAGAGAACTTGATGAGCACCGATGGCTCAGTTTTTTAACTATGCGCGAAGTACAACTAAGGCAAGCCAAGACACACGATCGATATTTGAAGACTCCAATCTTTTCGGTAGGCCAGCTTGTACTCTTCTATAACGCAAAATCGGATAGAGCAGCAGGAAAATTCAAACTACGATGGTTCGGCCCTTTTAAGATCTCAAAACAAATCAGTCCGGCAACTTTTCGGTTGACTACGTTGACCGGAAATCCACTTCCAAAGGTAATCAATGGGTCGAAGCTGCGGCCGTATTATCCCACTACTAGTACGCATTAAATTATTCGGCGGCGAACCGCGTTTTGTATAAATTTTTGCGTTCTTCTTTTTCTCCCTTTTTAGTCGTGTTTTGTACAAATCTTTATGTTACCAGCCGCCCCTCCCTACCGGTCACTCAACTACGCACGCCAGCATGCAAACAGTATCATTCCCGCACCGCACAATGATACCCCCCCCCCTTCCCACCCCCACCGTGTTCTCCTTATTTAACCCCCTCGGTTGCGCCAAAAACGCTATTGTGTTCTCGAGAGTATACGTATTATCCCTGTCCCCTGTGTTGACTGTAAGTGTGCTCGTGAACACCATGGAAGCGCTAGCCAACTACGCCGCTTTCCGTGATGGTATCCCTACAGACGTAGGCGAATACCTGCGTTGCAGAGGGTTGGCTAACTTCGCTGAGTTGCCCTGGCACTCAGTGGAAGCCCATCCCTTCTCCGCGCAGATCATCCACGCCATTGCCCAATTCCCCATCACCGAACGACAGTGGGTCTTCCCTTCTCTCCCATATAGAACCGTCATCACCTTCCAAGCCTTCTCTGCAGCCTACCACCTCACCCCGCAAGGCCGTGAAAATGGCCCTAGCATCCCTGTCGCTCGCATGACCGAACTCTTCCTTCGCTCCTCATCAAACGAATATGCCATTCTCTGCCGCCCGGAACCCGAACGATCCGCCCTACAGTTCCTTGTAGCAATCCTCAACCTGCAAAAACGAACATACGGCATCTCTCGCCCCTTCTATTCCGCCTTGGAGTTAGCCGCCCGCGAACCCGTAAACTTTGCCTCTTACTTCTTCCAACGAATTCATAAGAAATCCGTAGCTATAGTAAAGCAACTCCAAAAGGGCACCTCTCCGCGCTCTCGCCTTCCCCACATCATCTCCTTCCTCTTCCCAACCATTCTCGCCGCACAACCCCCACCCACAGGCCCAGCACTTAGGCACGAAGAATCAGCACAACCGCTCGATGAAACTGAAGAAGAAGACGAAGAGATCAATCAACTCTTCCGCACTAAGCGAATCCGGATCAGCTCTTCAGAAAGCGAAGTCCAAGGATCCGCCGGAAAGAAACAAGACACCGAAGAGGACAAACAAGAAGAAACATACCACGACACCGCCACTTCAATACACAACGACACCTCGACAGAGCAACAAGACCAGCAAAACCAAGCAGAGACAGAGATAGTGTCCACCGAAAAGGAATCCGAGCATCAACAGGACGAACCGGAATCCGCCACAAAAGCACTGGATGAACTCATCGTAGCCATTAATCATACAGAAACCGAACAACAGACAGTTGCCAAGGTAACCACGACTGACACTGTTCTTCCCACACCACCTGTCAATCCCGACCTCCCACCGGAACCACCCCGCCAACCCAGTTCTGAACCTACACCATCCTCCTCTTCCTCCCCTAACTACTCTCCGCCAAACTCCCAGAACCTACTCACCGATACGTCCTCTCAGCATCGTCAACCACCACCACCACACAACGTATTTTCGGAACTAGCCTCCATGGGGCAGTTCCTCATGCATTTATCACACCAGCTGCTAGCACAGTTTAAGGAAGCCACGGACAATCTGAAGGCAGAATACCAATATAAGGTCGACGTCCTGGAAGCTGACATCACTCCCCTCCAGGAAGAAATCGACGCCATAAAGACTGAGAATCATCAGCTACAGACACAGTTAGCAGAACTCCAAGCAAAATTTTCGGCAGAGCAGACTCTAGTACAACAAAGAGATGCAGCCCTCGAGCAAGTTGCAGCCAAAGAACGACTACTACACGCCGCACATGAAGAAATCCGAGCCCTGAAGACCACCCTCCACGAACACGAAGATATCAACGCCTCTCTCGAAGAGTTGGTCGCAGAAACAAAGATTCAATTGCAGGAGACCATCAAGAAGAATCAGGACCAACAGAAAGAAGCCGAACAAGTCCAAGAACAGTTACGACGGGCCCAAGAATGCGCAGATGAGGTTAACAGTATCCTAAAACGCCAATTGATACGGGAAGGCCAATACCTCAAGGATATCGACAAGATGCGCAGAGAACGAGATGCGTTCAAGAAAACTCTCGATTTCCACACCCAGCAGTTTGAACGCCTAGACAACCAAGTGCGCAACCAGAAGGAGTGTATTACAGAGATGCAGACCAAACTGACCGACATGCAGACAACCCGAGATGCGGCATTAGCTAACGAATTTTACTTACAAGAGGCTTTCCTTCAAACCCAAACCGAAATTTTGTTAAATCAAGCCATAGCCCTTAGTGCAGTAAGAACCGACGCCCAATTACTAGAACCCACCACCTTAGTACAGATGTTAGAAACCCTCAAAAAGAAAATTACCCGAACATTTAGGCTCGCCCGAAGTATGTACTTAGAAGGTCTAGTATCCGAACCATAGGAACCTGCGGGTTCGAGTCCACCGTGCGTGCCAAGTGTTAGACGGCCGCCGGACAAGGACAATTGTACTTAGACAGAGGGCTTTAATGAAGAAAGAACCCTTCGGGAAATGTGCGGTAAAGAAAGATTCACGCAAACCTTGTAACAGATTTCTATTTAAAGCAATGAAAGGAAAGCGGTAAAGAGCTGCAGTTTTGGGGAAGAGCCCGTTTTTTGGGAATTGCAAGTGTAGTATTGTATGTGTATGTGTTCTGTTTCGTATGTTCCAATGACTCTGCTGCGTATCTGTTTGTGTGCGTAGACGTGTTATAATGCAGTGTTACGAATCGATTCTGTGTTGTAGAGAGTCCGTCCGGTACTGATTGAAGTGTTCCTGAACGTTGCTCAAGCTAGAACGCGTTGTTTGATAGTTCATCTGTGGAGCTTGGAAGTGTAACGAATCAACACGGTTCGACTGTGTGTTACGAGTCTCTATAATTGACTGAGTCGGTATTATAATATGTGTTAAGATTAGTACCGGTAATGTTCTGAGTACGAGTAGAGTAATAAGAAGGTTTGCGACAAGTTACTGTCAGTAGGCATTTCGGCTTGAAGTCGGCACACGACAATCTGTAGAGTGACAAGAAGAACTGCGTGGTGTATGCGTGTGAAGTTACCCAGAGTGCGTCTTGTGTATTGACTGTTCGAATCCGCGTGACTTTAAGGCATAAGGTCTAGTTGGCACACCTATCTGCCTTGAAGAAGTACGGATTAGGTGATTTTGTTGTTGAAGTATCTTTTGCACATAGAATACGTAACCGGACGGCTAACCTCAGTCCTGAAGTTTGAGTTCCCATACACTGAACAGTCTTCCGTTGTTCAGGGATGGATACTGAGCTAAGGACGGAATGACATTAAGATTGTGTGTTAAATTGGGAAAATAGTACAGGGCCTCTGTTTAACAGACCCCTACCACTCCCAAGGACCCACGTGGCTAAGAGAACGATTGCGGTTAGAAGATTTGGAACCGGCTGAACTTGAAGCATTTGAATAGGAAGTAAAGTAACGACTAAACCCAGTACCGGTTTAACACTTACCAACACTCTGATGGTTGGCATCTTGGCCACAGGTGAGAATGTCTCCTCATATTCAATGCCTTGGGTTTGTGCAAAACCCTTGGCTACCAATCTGGCTTTGTACCTAGTGATTGTGCCATCAGAATTTCTTTTAAGCTTATAGATCCATCTGGATCCTATTACCTTTTAGGTACTAACTCCCATGTGTCACTCTCTTTGAGAGCATCAATCTCCTCATCCATAGCTTCTTTCCATTCTGATTTGGTTATTGCTTCTTCATATGATCCTAGTTCTTCATTTGACAAATCTTTGGCAAGATAAACAGAATGTTTAGTAACAAGAGATGTATCATACCCATATCTGATAGGTTTCTTGCTTTCTCTTTGTGATCTTCTAAATGGTTGAGTTGAGGATTCAGGTATGTCTTCAAGCTTCTTCATCTTCATTTTGCCTTTGGACTTTCATGCTTTGAATTCTTCAAGATTGATAGTGTCTTCATCATCTGAACTTGAGGCTTCATTCTGAGTAGGTTCCTCCTTTGTAAGACTTGGAAATTCCTCTTCCAAATCATAGGGTAATTTGACCTTCCTGCATTCATTCTCATACCAAGAATCATTTTCATCAAAGACAACATCTCTGCTTACCATAAACCCCTTATTGATAAGGTTAAAAAACCTGTAACCTTTTTTATTTAAATCATACCCAATAAAGATGCATTTTTCAGCCTTTGGGTCTAGCTTACCTCGTATCTGAGAAGGAATGTGTACATATGCTACACATCCAAATATTTTGCAATTGTCAAGTGAAGGTCTCTTACCATGCCATGCTTCATAGGGTGTCATGCCATCAAGAGACTTAGATGGTAACCTGTTTATGAGGTAAGTGGCAGTAGAAACACTCTCTGCCCATAGATAGTTAGGTAACTTTTTCTCATTAAGCATAGATCTAGCTGTCTCAACAATTAATCTATTTCTTCTCTCAGCTACCCCATTCTGTTCAAGAGAATAACTTGTGGTTATCTCTCTTTTGATGCCTCTGTCCTGCAAGAAGTCTTCAAATTCATTGGAGAAGTACTCACCTCCTCCATCTGACCTTAGCCTCTTCAAATTCCTTCCTATCTGATTTTCAACTAATGCAAGATATTTTTTAAAGCAATTAAATACCTCATCCTTGTGCTTCATGAAGTATAATACAGTCCATCTGCTATAATCATCGATGAAAGACACATAGTACCTTGATCCTGAGACTGAGGGGTCTTTGCTTGGTCCCCATACATCTGTGTGTACAAGTTCTAGGTAGTCTTCATGCATGTATCCTTTCTTTGAGAAGGGTAACATGTGAGACTTCCCAAACTGATAAGCACCACACTTATAAATCATATGTTGCTTGGATACATTAGGTATCCCAAGCACACATTGGTCCCTGCACATTTGTTTCAAGGTTCTTTCTCCAATGTGCCCTAACCTTTTGTGCCAAATCTCAAGCTCTGAAAGTGTTTGATCTTTATAACTGTATAGTGCAATATTCTTTGTATCTTCCAACTCAAAAGTGAAAAGTCTACCTGATTTTTCTCCTTTAGCAATCCTCTTGAACCCATGTCTTGGATCCTCCACATATGCTCCATATTGGTTGAATCTAACCTGCAAACCTTTCTCCACAATCTGACCAACACTCATCAAATTTTTTGTAATGGTTGGTACATAGAGTACCCTGCTCAACAAATTCTGATTTCCATCACAAGTCTTAATATTTCCAACTTTAACTACAGAATGCTTTGTGTCATCACCTGTTTGGACTTGATGCTTACCTTTTGGTTCCTCAAGATCAGAGAGTAATGCTACATTGCCAGCCACATGATTTGAGCATCCTGAGTCAATGTAGAATAGGTGGTCATCATTTGTACCTGATTTTGAAGTCATGTTCATGATTAGAAGAGAGTCATCTTGCTCCTCTGTATAGTTGTTGTAATCCTTCCTAGATTTGAATCCTCCTTGGTAGTTGCCATTGTAATTATTGTTGTAGTTGTTGTTGTAATTATTGTTGTAACCTTGGTGATGGTTGAATCTACCTCTTGACTGTGAGTAGCCACCTCTTTGGTATCCTCTTCCTCTCTGATTCTTGTAATTCCTGAAACACTCATCTGTAGTATGATTTGATAAACCACAAATGTTGCATGGTGAGGAGTTATAAGATCTCCCCCTACCTCGCTTACCTCCTCTGCCCCTTCCTCTTGAAGATCTACCTCTCCCTGCATAGTTGGCTTGAGAGGTTGATCCTTCATCTTCCACCTTCTTGCTCTTGCCTTTATCTTTAGACTTCTTATCAGTGTATAGGGCAGAAGAGTTATTACCTTTGGATGTGTCTCCATTTTTGTTGAGCTTTGCTTCATGAGTAAACAATTGTCCCATGAGGGTTGTAAGATCTGGAGTGTGCATGTCCATGTAGAGATCCATGGCAGTGGTGAAGCTTTCCCATTTGTCATCAGCCTTGATCCCATTGATCACTTGCCTTACAATATGTTCTTCTTCAATCTCTTCTCTTATGCTTGCTAACTGATCTGCTACATCTTTAATCTTGGTCACAAATTCTGAAACAACTTTCTTAGATTGCTTCCTTAGTGTTGTGAATTCAATCCACAACTGATTTTTCCTAGCCCTTGTGTTGGAGGAAAAATATGATGACAAGGTTTCCCAAGTCTCTTGGGATGTCTTACAATTTCTAATATGTGGCAAAAGAAAATCAGATATAGAGTTGAGTAAATAAGACCTTGCCAATGCATCCTTAGCACACCATGTGTTGAGCTTTTCATGGTCTTCCTTGGTTGGTAATCCTCTTGCTTTGAATGAGGGCAATTCCTCATCTCCTGAGATGTACCCATAGAGACTCCTTCCTTGTAAGTAGGTCTTCATCCTTAAAGACCATGCTTGATAGTTGTTCCTATCCAATTTTTCAATAAATGAAGGAAAACCATCTCCCATTTTACCTTAGTTTGCTCTGATACCATTGTTGGGATAGATGGATGGATGCTCCAAGAGATTGAGTAGGTACTACTAAACCTGCTTTGTACCAGCCCTCTTTTGCTTCAGAGTTGATAACTAGACCTCCTTAGCTTTCCAATGACACCATAAAATGTCATATGTCCTTTGGAAATGATATGTGCAATGATTGAATCAAAACAGATAACTTTGGAAGTCACAAACTCAAGAAAACCTTCTATTTATGGCTTGACACCTGCTGAGTATTTTGCTCAGTATGACCAGCACAGTAGGAATTGGAAAACTTCCTTTTAGGGGTATTTAATTAGCTTAGTAAGCTACCTATTCCAAGTCGAATGATGTAAAATGATAAACTATGCTAAGAGAAATCAGTTTAGCAAGTTAAGATATACCCCTGACTTTTTAGGACTGTAGCAGAAAATGACCAGAGTTCATCTCGACGCCTATTTCTCCAAAATGGCTGAATATAATGCTTTCAAACTTTGGCGGCATGTAGATTACTTCAAGCTGAATCCAACAAGCTTTGAATCACTGAATTTGGTAAAGAATTGACCGAGATATGCCCTTGACAAGTTGACAGACTTTTGAGTAGACTAACAGAGAACTCAGAGATGGACAATATGAATGTATGTATTAATGAACATTTGTATACAACTCCATTGGCATGAATCTCATTGCCAAATGGTGTAGAGAGGTGTGGGCTTGAGTGTAGACCTCACATACACTCAGAAATCAGTAATGCTAGGCTCGGGAGTGCTCTCTCTTACCCGTGACTTTTCATATCCACTTTTATAAGAGATGACTAAAAATTTGAATTCAAATTCAAATTTTTGGCTCCCTATGGTCAAGCTCCTAAATGCTTGGAGATATTCTTTCAATCAAGCAACTAATTTTTCCACAAATCATTTTGGTAGGTGATTACAAGAGATTCCAAGTCAATTTGAATTTTACAATGAGGTAAAGTGGTAATGCAACCACTAGCATATGTTCCTATGCTTCTTCATGTATGTATAGACTTCAATGCATCCTTTGAGCCAAATTTGTAGGCTTGTAATTTACACCAACATCTCTTATATACATTTTGATCCGAGATTCAAACTCGTAATTCTAGAAGTTTCTACACCATATATTACAGGCGTGAAATCGTCCCTTCACTAAGGCTTGATTTTCTAAATGTTTCTGCTTCTCTTTGTCTTTCTTTGTCAGTATGTCTGTTTGTATGTCAAATTTGTGAGTGATTCTTCAACACCTTACTCATAAGTAAGGCTTCCATTCTCATTACCCATGCAGGGTAGTTATCTCTGTCCAATTTGTCAATGGAGATATGATCTGCCATACTCCTTCCCTTCTACTACAACCTGTGAGCTTAAAGACTAAATAATAATACCTTTAAGAGTTCTTTGTGTATGAGGATACTTTTCAAGTAACATGTTGATGCCTTGTGTCTTCAAATGCTTCACCTTTCAAACTTAAATGAAAAACTTTTCAAAACTTCTCGTACCTTTGTCGCCTTCTGCTCTTTAGGGCCTTTCTGCTCTGATACCACTTGTTGATGTATGAAAAACCACACGAAATGAATTAATGTGACAGTAGAACACCTCTATGGTCACCATTAACTCATTGCCACTCCAAACGTTGAGAAATGATAGCCAAAACCAAGAACTTTACTTCTTCTAAACTTTCTAGTCAATGAAATGACATACCTTCAGTATTTTGCTAATTTCTCTGAGCTCAAATATTATTTCTCCACGATATTTTGGTGGATAAAAGAAGAAGAGTAGATCTTTCCAACAAGCTATCATATGCAAGAATTGGATCTCTAGAACGCAAGATATAGCCTTCACAAGATGACCCTGTATGACTTCCAAAAATGGAAATTTTGTCTGTTTTAGTAAACTTGAGTGTTTAAAAATGAAAATTCGATGCCTAGCATCGACTTGCAACCAAAAATCGATGCCAGGCATCGACTTTGTGCTTTTTGAGCCACTTTTGTGTTCCTGAAATAGGCGCGTTAACCACAAGATATGAATGAAGCTTCATATTTTTAGAAGATTCAACAACAGGTAGCACTTAGAGAATGAAAACAATGACTTATTAACACAAACTCGATGCTAGGCATTGACTTGCTTAGAAAACTTCAACTTTTGAAATCATTTCACATAAGACAAACTCTCGAGATGGAAGAAGAAGATTTATACACAGAACTTTAATGAAATCTTTCCATAACTATGAAAACTCAGAAATGCATAGGTGCTATCTCACGCAGAGAAGCCCGACTATTCTCAGTCATACAAAACGAGTTCTAACTCACTCTCTCATTGTCTTCATCTTCGCGTCAGTTGATACAAACTAACTTATATAGATTTTCTCTATCTCGTGACTTCTTAAAAAACTTCTAGAACTAAAGTGAACTAACTTTACAAGTATAATACACTTGTGAATTTGTCCCTTCACATAGGCATAAGGTTTTCTTCTAAAGCTTTGACCTTCAAATATATGTCCAATTAGTGTTAGTGATTGTTTCTCCAACAAGATAGATAGATAGATAGATAGATAGATAGATAGATAGATAGATAGATAGATAGATAGATAGATAGATAGATAGATAGATAGATAGATAGATAGATAGATAGATAGATAGATAGATAGATAGATAGATAGATAGATAGATAGATTGATCGATAGATAGATAGATAGATGGATAGATGGATAGATGGATAGATAGATAGATAGATAGATCAATAGATAGATAGATCAATCGATAGATAGATAGATAGATAGATAGATAGATAGATAGATAGATAGATAGATAGATAGATAGATAGATAGATAGATAGATAGATAGATAGATAGATAGATAGATAAATAGACGAACAGACAGACAGACAGACAGACAGATAGACAGATAGATAGATAGATAATAGATAGATAGATAGATATGTAAGCTCTCGGATTGGCAAATGTAAATCCTTTTTCCTTTTCATATTCCGCACGAACTGAGAAGTCGCTGCGAAGAGATGTAACTTTTTATAAAGCAATGAAAAGACACGTTCGATGACGACCAAAAGAGTCGCCAGACTGTCTGTCTGGGCGAGACCTTCTGTGGAGTTCCCGTAGTGTGTGTTTGAGAATTTTGTGTACTGCTGTGTCTTTCTGTTTTGTTTGATTATCTGCACCTGTACGGTAAAGATTGGGTTACGGTAATGTTACATTAAGTGAAGTATTGAATCGCTGTTCTGAAAGTTGTTTACTGTAAGTCTGTGTTACGGTAATGTTTATCCTTGTGTTGTGTACTGAGATGTATTGATTTGAATACGAGTAGTAATTCCATAAAGGAATGAGCCAGAGTTTTCTGTTAGAAAGTTGGATTAGCAGAGTTGTTTGAACAAAAGGTCAGGTGAGTGAGTTGATTTGGGGAAATCAAGTATAGGGCCTCTGATTATTCAGACCCCTTCCACTCCCAAGAACCCGAATAGAGTTTAAACGTGTTCTGACGGTAAACACGCGTTTAACACTGGCACCGTATGTGGGAAAGTGGCAATAGATTGTTGCAAAGTGATTATCGAAAAGTGGCAACAGAGTGTTGCCTAGTGATTGTGGGAAGGTAACCTTAGATTGTGAATCGACAGTAAGATATAGTAGTACGCAAGTGTAGCAAAGGTGCTATATGCCGGTTACTCGGTCCGGCGAGTCGTATCCGAAGTACAGAAAGCCTTGGGTGGTACCAATTTTGCGAAAGACACCCCCAGGAGGAAGAAGCACAGATCGGTTAGGTCTGGTCGTCGAAGAAGCGAAGCATATTAGTAGTGATTCCGGTAACGTTCTGGTGGAACATACTGCAATTCTGGTAAATTCCGGTGAAATCTCAATGCAGTCTGCAGTAGAGACAATAACTTCGGAGTCCACAGGAACACAGTGTGTAGTTGATCTGACACCGTCTGGTCAAGATTCAAATCTCTCTATGGATAGAGGTGTGTTATCCAGAGAGGTCATTGAAGGTGAAAGAATACCCTGGATTGGGGAAAGTTCCACTAATTCTGGTGGTAGTTTGGTCCTGGTTGCAGAAAATTTACAATTTTCCGGTGACAGTGTTATACTTCCCGGTGAATCTTCATTCCAGACACCACTGTTCGGAGCAAGTTTGCCTACGTTTGATACTGCAGAAGAGGATAAGCTATTCGAATTAGAAATTCGTAAGAGGTTAAGTGTTATTTTTGAACCGAAAGGAGAGCAGTCTAATCATACAGACTCTGAAGAACCGGAAGCACATCCTCAGAACTCAGGAAATAGTAACAGTACCAACATGAGTGGGCAACAACAACAACAACAACAACAACAACAACAACAACAATAGCTACTTCCACTTCGTCCGGTTCCAACAGGAGTTACCTACACAAAATTCGGTGGATTTCCAGGTGATGATCCTGATGCTCATGTACGTACCTTTGAAATTAGTTATGCAATACTTAATCATCCATCCGATCCGGCATACAAGGCCATAGTATTCCAGTCAATACTAGTTAATGAAGCCGCCAGGTGGCTTACAGAGTATGATATCAACCATTTGGGCACCTATGAAGCGGTAAGGGATGCGTTTTTACAGAGATTCCGACTGAAGAAGAACCCTGTCGAAATTTTCGATTACCTATAGAACAATAGATAGAAGCTGAATCAAACAGTGCAGGAATATGCCACCCTATTTAAAACTCATTTGAGACAACTACCGCTAGCACATGCTAATTTACCGGATGATGTCATCACTTAGTGGTTTATTAATGGTTTGACTCCACAGCTCAAACAGATTATGATCATCCGTTGTGTCGGAGCTATGACATTAGATGCGGTTATTGCAATGGCTTTGTAGCTCGAGCATAAGGTTGGAGGCTTTACCGAAGATTTGGAGTGGTTAAAAGCGAGTAAAAGTGTTGCAGAGGATCCGGCTAGACAAATGTATTGCACTAAGTGCAAGAATCCAGGGCATACCAGTGTCACATGTGCCCTTAATCAGATGTATTGTGCTATCTGCAATACAATCGGACATTCTACTGAAAACTGTGCTTATAATGCCAAAGTGCAGGGACCAGCAACCGTAAATGCTATTATACAAGAACCTGGGCAGCCGGCCACTCATTATGTTCCACCTCAGATGAGAAATAATCAGCAGCAAGGATATAGAAATTATCGAGGATAGCGAAATACAAATTACAATAAAAATCACTGGCAGACAAGAACATCGCAGGAAGGTAATTCTTTGCCACCCCCTCGCTGTCATTTTTGCGGTGAGTTATGCCACATACGCAGATTCTGTAAAGATGCAGCTGAATATGATCAGAGGAAGAAAGAGCGTCAGAACCCTATGACCAATATGGTATATATTTCACCAGTAGAAACTCAGGCTGCAGTGATTCAAACAAGATCTGGTAACCAGTTACAACCAGCACCAGAAGTGTTTGAACCTGGCATCCATGAACAACAGAGAATGTATGACAAAGCTAGTCAATGGACCACCAAAGAGCCTATAGTGTTTCCAGATCCCATTCCAGTAACCCAATTTCCGCTGCTAAAGGAAGGATCGCAAGAACAAGATTCTACCCCTGTAACAGGCGCATCATCTTCAGAATCGGTGAAAAGTACAATTCAAACAGATCAGGCATGGGAAATTTTATCTAAGGCGTCCATTACTCTCCCTCTTGGACAGTTACTTGCACTAGTACCGGGAGTTCGGCAGCAAATCCAACAACAGCTCAGTCCTAGATCTTCCTGCATTCCAGCGACAGCAACGGTACAACCGGAAACTGATTCTACGGTGGATCATTCGGTCCCCTTGATTACGGTATGGTACAAAAATCACAAGATTACTCAAGTACTAATTGATGGTGGGTCTGGTGTAAATATAGCCACTGCAGCGCTTTGTAAAAAGTTGGGATGGACGCAAATCGAGCCTGTTCAATTTTTTGTTAGAATGGCAGATCAATCTCGAGTTCATCCAGTAGGACTCGTATGGAATGTCTCGATAACCTTGCAGGGTACAACGTTTAAAATGACTTTTGTAGTCTTAGAACTACCGGAGTCTAGTCTTGATTATAATCTTCTTTTCGGACGACCCTGGTTAAAACAGGCTAAGGTTATACAGGATTGGTCAGCACAGGAACTTACTTTTAAGGACAATCACCGAAAATATGTTGTCAAATTGGATGCTATTCAACCCTGTGAATTACATGCCAGACCATATGTAGCAGAGCCTGTCCATATGTTGAATGGCTTATCTGACGATGAGGAAGAAGCATTTTTTAAGAACAATGAAGATCTGATTTCCTTAGGTATTGTAGATCTGCAATCTATTGTAGATAACTAGAGTCCGGCAGCCTGTACAGTGGTACCTGTGACCGAAGAAGTGGAGACAGAAGATACTGTTGCTATGAATGAAACCGTTCTACAACATCTTTTACAGTCAGCTGAAAATCCAGGCAAACCTCGTCAATTCTATGTTCCCGAAGATCAGTTAATCACCTATAATTTGGAAGATGAAGTAATCCACGACCTGTCAAGATAAAGGAAGGATTGTCTCAAGTATTTCAAGAATATTTGATTCAACTTATTCATAAATTCTCTGATGTTTTTGCATGGGATTATCGTGATATGAAAGGTCTGGACCCTCGCATCTATCAACATAGGGTCGTACTCAAACCTGAAGCAAAACCGATTAAACAACCCAGCTACCGTATGGACCCTAACTATGCAGCACAGGTCAAAGCAGAACTTGATCGCCTATTAAAGGTAGGATTCATTGTACCTATTGAGCATGCTGAATGGATCTCCCCGATCGTGATTGTACCAAAGAAAAACAAGCAGCCCCGAATATGTGTCGATTACCGAAAATTGAATGCAGCCACCGTACCTGATCCATTTCCTCTTCCATTTCTTAACACCATGATGGATGTAAGGAATTGAACTCACAACCTCTTGGTTAGGAATGTGATGGGCTAACCACTTGCCCCAAAAGCCATGGTTGAGGATTACTTCCTAATCCTCTCTCTTAGAGCGTGGTTCAACCATCTCCTACCTATCACTTTGTTACATTCTTCCCCCCTTGGTCGATCATTGTCCTCAATGATCTACTCTTGTATCCCTCTAGCCTCGGTGATCAGCCCCTTGAACTCCCTAGGTGCCCTTGAATTGATGTCCCTCAACCTCGCATAGTTTCTTGAACCTTGTTCGCAACCTTGGTCTCTTGAACCCTTGCTCTCAACCTTGGTGTCTTGAACCTTCTTGTTCGCAACCTTGGTGTCTCGAGCCCTTGTTCTCAACCTCAGTCTTGAACCTTGTTCTCACCCATGCTTGGTATCTTGAACAATCAATCAAGTGCCACCCAAGGTTTTCCAAGGAATTCACATTTCCAAGCTAGCTCATTGGAAAGTTCGTTCCGAGAGCTTTCCAATGGTATATTACACGACTCAATCCGACCTACGGATTGAGAGATACACCCCAATCATTGTTAGGCCCATCCTTGAAACCGACGCGCGCGCCTTCCACAATTCCTACCCTTTCACATAGAGGATGCCCAAGCGCCTTTTTTAGAGGCCATTGGATCATTCCACCTTGCCCAAGCCTACTTCCTAGGCTCTGATACCAATGTAAGGAATTGAACTCACAACCTCTTGGTTAGGAATGTGATGGGCTAACCACTTGCCCCAAAAACCATGGTTGAGGATTACTTCCTAATCCTCTCTCTTAGAGCGTGGTTCAACCATCTCCTACCTATCACTTTGTTACAATGGACAGAGTGGCTGGACATGAGATGTACTCATTTCTCGACAGTTATAGTGGTTATAACCAGGTCCGAATGGCTGAGCAAGATATACTGAAAACAGCGTTTATTACGAATTGGGGTGTTTTTGCTTGCACAGTCATGTGGTTTGGATTAAGAAATGCTCCTAGTACCTTTCAGTGTTGTATGCAGGAAATCTTCTCACCCTATCTTACTTCTTTTTGTCAGACATTGGTCTACAGAGACCATTCCGTGTGTGTGGGACAAGGGCTAGTTAGCCAAGGTCCTAAGCTCGGGGGTATATCCTAAGGTATTTGATGGTTAGTGGGGATGAGTGTTGCATGCTGGCCACATGGCGATGCTAGAACATCCCAGATCACTGCTATTTTAGATACAAGAGGATATAAATGGATGGGAGGAGAGTGGCACACACATCATTCACATGTCTTCTTTGAGGAAAGCCTCACACTTTTATGCAAGTATATCTAGATGATTTCTCTTTATTCGGTAAGATGGTTGCACACCTGTATCATTTACGGTGTTTCTTTGAAAAATGCCGAGAATACCGACTCTGTTTGAACCCCACCAAATCTGTCTTTGCGATTTCTTGTGGTAAACTCCTTGGCCACATTGTATCTGCACAGGGCATACAAGTTGATCCAGACAAAATTGCAGCCGTGTTAGAAGCACCTGTGCCTACTACACCGAAAGAAGTCATGCGATTCATGGGTCAAGTCAGGTGGCATGGTCGACATTTACGGTGGCTTGCCCATTTGGCAATACCCCTGAATCGGCTAATCACTAGTACTCCTCGACAGTTTGATTGGACACCGGAATGTCAAACTGCATTTGATCGTCTAAAGGGATTATTAAAGCAGGTTCCAATTCTACAACCTCCTGATTGGGAACGCCCATTTCATGTTTTTGTAGACGCATCAGATATAGCCATTGGAAGTGTTTTAATGCAACAAACTGATAAGTGGTTTAGGCATGTCTATTATGCAAGTCAAAGGCTTGCTCCTGCTGAAAAGAATTATTCAGTCACTGAAAGAGAATGTCTTGGTTTAGTGTATTATGTAAAGAAATTCCGACATTATTTACTAGGCCAAAAATTTGTCTTTCATGTAGATCATGCTGCACTGGTATATCTGATTCGGCAGTAGCATTTAGGTGGCCGCTCGGCACGTTGGGTTTTATTGTTACAAGAATTTGATTATGACATAATTCATCGACCCGGCATTGCACATGCATTAGCAGATTTTCTCTCTCGGTTAGATTCCGGTGAAGCTCCAGTCGGTGTTGATGACACCACACCAGCTATTTATGTTACTGAAATGACTAATGATGAATCTGCACAACCTCTTGTGACACCCACTTACTATGATCAGTTATTAACCTTTCTTACTGATGGATGTCTTCCTCCTCAAACTTCCCCTACAATGCGTTGAAAAATTGCAGTTTACAGTCGCAGATTCCGGTTGATTGCCGGAGAGTTGTATTATATGGATCACACTGGGGTTTTACTTCGTTATATTCCTCCACATGAAGTAAACTTAGTAATCACTCTGGCACATTCCATACCCTTCGGTGGACATTTTGCAGCAGATTTAACACACCGAAAAAAAGTGGGCTATGGTGGCCTACTATGTACAGAGATGTATCTCAATTTGTGCAGCAATGTGACAATTGTCAGCGATCTGGACAGACTTTACAATGCCATTTCTTTCCTCTACATCCTGTCTCACCTTTAGAACCTTTTCAGAAATGGGGTCTTGACTTTATTGGACCAATAACACCTCCAGCAATCCTTAGCAACAACAGATATATTCTGACATGCACAGATTATGCTACCAGATGGTCAGAAGCTTGGGCTTTACGGTCCGCCACAGCTGTTTCGGTGGCAAAATGTCTAATGAAGGATGTATTCCCATGTTATGGATTACCTTTGGAAATTGTCACAGATCAAGGGACCCACTTTATCAACAATTTAATGCGAGTGCTCACACACACTTTTTAGATTCTGCATAAATTCAGTTCATCGTATTATCCTCGTGCTAATGGCCTAGCTGAAAGTACAAACAAAACGTTGTTGACTATGCTTAGAAAATTGATTGTGGAATCACCAGAAAGATGGGATCAGTTACTACCTGCAGTATTATGGGCATACCGGACTACATAAAAGGTCGCAACCGGACTAACTCCTTTCAAACTTGCATATGGAATGGAGGCAATTGCACCAATGAACTTGTAGTACCAAGCTTACGTGTGGCCATCTCTCAGAAATTGTTCCCTGAAGAATCTTTACCATTCCGGTTGGACACACTCAGAGAATTAGATGAACATCGCTGGGAAAGTTTTCTGACTCTTAAAGAAGTGCAGTTGCGGCAAGCTCGTACACATGATCGGTATCTTAAAACTCTAGTTTTTACGGTAGGACAACTTGTGCTGTTTTATAATGCAAAATCAAATTGTTCTACTGGAAAATTCAAGTTACGATGGTTTGGTCCTTATCGGATTACTGAACAAGTGGGCCCAGCTACTTTTTGGTTGACTACTTTGACCGGAATTCCTCTTTTGAAAGTGATAAATGGTTCAAAGTTGCGGCCGTATCATCAAGCGCCTGATTCGCACTGAAGTGTTCTGCGGTTGCCCGCGTATTTTTTTCTTTTTTTTTCTCTTTTCTTTTCTTTTCCTTTTTAGTTTTGCGTGATGAATAAAATAAGTCTGTAAATATCCTCGTTTTAATACCTAATTATGATCAACAGCCAGCCTACATTATCGTTCTGCTCATGCATGCACACCGTAGTTATGAAGGTTATCATCTCAACATCGCGTCATGATTAACAATTTTGATCGCCTCTCGTCACCAAGTATCTACTTAATCTTTTGCTTTCCGTTGTTAGTAACTATTGTGTCTGTGTGTTTTGTGTGATTTGTGCTTTCTGTAAGCCCTGTGTATTCGTGCTTTTCGAGTGCGATCATGGAAGCTTTAGCAAACTTTGCTACCTTCTGTGATGGAATTCCTCCAGACGTGAGTGAATTCTTGTGCGTCCGTGGGTTGTCTAATTTCGCTGAATTGCCTTGGCATTCAGTGGAATGTCACCCATTTTACGCCCAAATCATTGCCGGCATCGCTGCCACACCTGCTACGGAGCAGAGTTGGCCAATTACCTCTTTACCATCTCGTACTGTAGTCACTCTACAGTCATTCACTGATGCTTTCCGACTCTCTTCGCAAGGACGAGAGAATGGACCCAATCTTCCAATCGCTACAATGAATCAGTTGTTTCCCAGGCACTATTCAAATGAGTATGCCATACTCTGTCGCCTTGAACCTGAAAGAACAGCCTTACAGTTTCTAGTAGTCATCCTGAACTTACAAAAACAAACCTATGGGATATCTCACCCATTCTACTCGGTAATTGATATGGTTGCTCGAGATCCTATCAATTTCGCTTCCTATTTTTTCTGGCGCATTCACCGCGAATGTGTTTTGGTGATTAAACAGGTTAACAAAGGAGATTTTCCATGATCACATCTCCTGCACATAATCACTTTCTTGTTTTCGACCATCTTAGCAGCACAACCACCACCTAGAGGTCCAGTTTTATATCATGAAGAAGAAGATGATGAAGAAATCTTCCAGCTCCTATGCCAAAAACGCATCAAGATTAGTTCGTCTGATAGTCAGGTGCAAGGGTCTACCGCAGGTAATAAAGCAGACAACAATGAAGAAGAAGGGCATGAAGAAGAGACTTTCCACGACACAGCTACATCAATGCACCATGATTCGTCCGCCCAGTCATCTCCAACCAAGCAACAAGAGCAAAGTGTGACCAATTCTGACAACAAATCTTCTAAGGAACATTCTCAGCAGCAGTCCAAACAAGAGGTACAAGAAGATACACAACTTATTGTTGCAAAATTTTTACAGGAATTGATTACGGCAGTAGAATCTGCAAAGGCCCAACCCGATGTAACTACGCAACAACTTACCGAAGCGGCTAACACTCCTCCACCCACTCCTCCACCCGTGCCTCCACTCAAACCCGTTGTTCCCATTCCACCGATTGTACCTGACGCACCTGATTCATCCT
>CM035413.1:123131458-123148958 GCA_020310875.1 Ceratopteris richardii
TTGTTCTTTTGGAGATTAACATTCTCCATCAGTGGTATCAGAGCAGGAGACATCAATTTGAAGGAATTTGAAGAAAAGGAGGATCTCGACTGCTGCAGATTCAAGAGATTCAACATTTGAAGGATCAAGAAGTGAAAGCTTGGAGTCAAAGCTCGAGGAGAAGACAAATTGACATCAAGAAAGGCAAAAGGAGCTCAATTCGAAGTAAAGGTACATACATTGTTTGTAAAGCTTGAAGATTTCAATATACAGGTGGATACAAGATGGGAGAAAGCTTGCAGATTGATAAGCTAGATAGGGAGAACTATCCAGCATGGTCCATGAGGATGGAAGCACACCTCATGAGCAAAGACCTTATATCATTTATTACAGGAGATGAAGAAAAACCAGAATTTGCAGATCCAAGTATTCCTACTAGGGAAGAACTTGCAATGTTGAAGACTTGGATGAGAAAGGATGCTCAAGCAAGGAGTATCATCTACATGGCTGTAAATGATTACCTTCTACCTCACATCAGAGGTTTAGAAAGTGCTACAGATGTTTGGAATGCCTTGGAAGAGCATTTCCAAAATACAACTAAGTCAAGGAAGTCCTCACTATGGGCTGAGTTCACAACCTTCAAGAAGAAGAGCTCCCAATCAATTTCAGATTATGTGGCAAGGATGAAAGATATTGCAGATAGCTTGGGAGCAGTGGATGAAGACATTGAAGAAGAAAAGTTGGTAAGACAAATACTTACAGGTCTAAGAGGTGATGAGAAGTGGAAGCCTTTTATATTGTCCATAGAATTGTCACTTGATCACTTTACTCCTGACCTTAATCAATTGCTAGGACACATGCTAACCTTTGAGCAGGATCTTAAAGGAGACAATGATAGAAGTACAAGTCAAGCTATGTACTCCAAAGACAAGAAAAAGAATGGCAAGGGAAAGCAATCAAATGATGATGAAGGGAATTCAAATCAAGCTAACTTCACAAAAGGGAAGACAAATTTCAGAGGTAAAGGAAGAGGAGGTAAGAACAAAGATAATGCTAAAGCTTGTTGGATTTGTGGCAGAACAAATCATTTGGCAAATGATTGTTGGTATAACAATCAAAGTGGAGGATACAACAATCAGAACTATAGTCAAAGAGGTAGAGGAGGCAGAAACCAAAGAGGCAATTTCAGAGGAAGAGGAGGTAGGACATCATATGGAAGAGGAGGTGGAAGAAACTTCCAATCTCAATCCTACAACAATAATTATTACAATTATGCATCAGATCAGAAGGATGACATGACTCTTATCTTGAATGCAACTCATGAATCAATGGGAGAAGATCAAAGAGTGTTTTATATTGACTCAGGGTGTAGCAACCATCTGAGTGGGAATCTATCCTTGATGACTGATATGGAAGCAAGGGTGAATGGACATACAGTTCAAACAGGTGACAATACCAAACATAAAGTGGAGAGCATTGGATCAGTGAAGACAAAGAGTGGAAGTACACTTCTGAGCAAGGTACTTTATGTCCCTACTATTCCTAAAAATTTGATAAGTGTAGGGCAAATTGTGGAGAAAGGATATGAGGTAAGATTTACAAATGATGGTGTCTATGTACAAGATCCAAATCAGGGATATAGAACCATAGTTGCAGGTAAAAAGGAAGGAAGATTGTTTACTCTCAAGGTCCAAGGTAATGTAGGACATGCATTGTTTACCTATGGAGGTCAAAAGGTATCTGAATTAGACCTATGGCATAAAAGGCTAGGTCATTTCAATGAGAGAGCTATAAAGGAGATGTCAAAGAATCAGGTGGTGCTTGGATTGCCAAACATTGAAGGGCAACATATGGTGTACAAGTGTGAAGCTTGTCAATTAGGTAAAGCACATAAAGGTTCTTATAACAAATCAGGGTACAAGTATTCAAATATGCTTGAATTGGTTCATACAGATGTATGGGGTCCCTCAAGGGACTATAGCATAAATGGATCCAGATATTATGTGTTGTTTGTTGATGATGCAACCAGGTGGATTACTTTGTATGTAATCAAGGACAAATCAGAAGTTTTCAAGACATTCAAACATTTCCATGCTTATGCAGAAAGGATCACAGGACAAAAGCTAAAGAGGTTAAGATCAGATGGAGGGGGAGAGTATTTCTCAAAAGAGTTTGATGATTATTTGTGGAATGCAGGTATCAAAAGAGAAGTGACTTGCAGGTACTCCCCTCAACAAAATGGAGTAGCAGAAAGGAGGAATAGGACTCTTGTAGAGTTTGCAAGAGCCATGATGAAGGAAAAGAATTGTCCAAATTACTTATGGGTAGAAGCTATTAACACTGCAACATATCTTGTGAATAGGTTGCCTTGCAAAGCCTTGAATGGAGGAACCCCTTATGAAGCATGGTGGGGTAAGAAGCCTAGTCTTGATCATTGTAAAGTATTTGGATGTATTGCATATGCTTATGTTCCTTCACAATTAAGACATAAGCTAGAACCAAAAGCAGAGAAGTATGTGTTTATTGGATATGATGATAGACAGATGGGTTACAGGTTGTGGAGTCCATCCACAAAGCAATTTCTTGTTACTAAAGATGTGACATTTGATGAGCAAAACATGTGGTATACAGGATCACCAAATGAGTATGCAGGTGTTGAAGAAATTCAAAGGAAAGGAAAGGCAAAGGTAAAAGTTTGTGAAGAAATTGTTGATGAAGTTGACTCTAGATGTAGAGTGCAGGATCATGTAGAAGAAGGGCCAAGATTTGATCCAGAATCAAATGAGGCTGAAACATCAAGAAGTGCAGAAATCAGAAGATCTACAAGAGAAAGGAAAGAGCCTATAAGGTATAGTTATGATACATCTTTCCTAACAACAAAAGATTATGCCTACATTGTGAAAACAGAAGAAGATCCAATCACTTATGAAGAAGCCAAAGGTAAACAGAATTGGGAGAAGGCAATGCAAGAAGAGTATGATGCTCTACTTGAAAATGAAACTTGGGAGTTAGTACCAAGACCAAAGAATCAGAAGGTCATTGGATGCAAGTGGGTATACAAAACAAAGAGGTTTGCAGATGGTAAGGTGTCTAGATATAAGGCTAGACTTGTGGTTAAAGGTTATGCCCAAACATATGGGGTAGATTATGATGAAACCTTTAGTCCTGTTGCTAAAATGTCTACAATTAGGACATTGATTGCTATTGCTGCTTGCAAAGGATGGAAATTATCACAATTGGATGTGAAGAATGCATTTCTTAATGGTTACATTGCAGATGAAGTATATATGGAGCAACCAGAAGGCTTCATGGAATCAATTGGATCAGATTATGTGTGTAAGCTCAAGAGAGCTTTATATGGGTTGAAGCAAGCCCCAAGAGCTTGGAATTACAGATTGGTCAAGTTCTTGAATGAATGTGGTTTTCAAGCATCAAAGGCAGATAGTAGCTTGCTAGTGAAGGCAAGTGAAAATGGATATATTTACATGTGCATTTATGTTGATGATATTATTGTTACAGGAACAGATGCTCAAGGAATAAATGAACTCAAGAAGCAAATAGAGAAGGAGTTTAAGATAAGTGACTTGGGAAACTTATCTTATTTTTTAGGAATGCAGATTGTGTATACTCAACATGGAGTATATGTTTCACAAGAGAGATACTTGAAGAATCTTTTGATCAAGTTTAACATGGAAGATTGCAAGACCTCAACCACTCCATTGGAGGTAAATCATAAATTAAGCAGGTATGGAGGTGAAGAGCTCAATGACATGAAGAAATATCAGAGTTTGGTAGGTAGTCTAATCTATGCTACCTTGACAAGGCCAGACCTATCATATGCAGTAGGTGTGTTGTCACAATTTATGCATTGTCCAAAGAAGACTCATTGGATTGCAGCCCAAAGGGTACTTAGATATATCAAAGGAACCCTAAGTGAAGGTTTATACTATGGTTTCACTTCTGACACAAGAATCAAAGTGTTTAGTGATGTAGATTGGGCAGGTGACTCAGATGATAGAAGGTCTACTCATGGATATCTATGCTATGTTGGAGACAAGTTAGTGTCTTGGTGTTCAAAGAAGCAACACACAGTTGCTTTATCATCCACAGAGGCTGAGTATAAGGGAATGGTAGAAGCTGCAAAAGAAGTCATATGGTTGAAGACCTTGATGAAAAGTTTTGAGATTGATCATAGTACTCCAATAATTTTTGGAGACAATATGAGTTCTTTGTATTTGGCAGCTAACCCTGTTTTTCATGCCAGGACTAAGCATATAGAGATACAGTATCATTTCTTGAGGGAAAAGGTACTTGATAAAGAGATTGAAGTGATGTACACTCCAACAAAAGAACAAGTGGCAGATATGATGACAAAGAGTCTGGATGGACCTAAGCTACAGAGATTCAAGGAGATGGCAGGAGTGAAGAAGAATGAAATAATCACAATTAGTGATTGAGGGGGAGCTGTTGGAGCAAACCAATCACAAATTGGTGATTATACAGATCTTGGAGAATGCTTATGGTCAGAATGAAGCAAAGGAAGACATTTGCAAAATTAAGAAGAAGTCAGAATGTTGTCTTGTACACATATGTACATTAGCATAGTCATAGATGACTTAGAACTTTTGTTCAGTAAGAATTATGTACAAATTATCTATAAATACCTTGAGAAAAGTCGGGGCATGTATGAGAGCATATGTAACAATAGTTACAAGTCAAGAATTAGGGAGATAGAAGCAATGAGATAGTGGAAAGTGAGTTTGTGTTTGCTCTCATCACTCAGTTGTAATATTCTGAGTTAATGAAGAAATATTGCGCCCGATCTTTTCGTGTCTGCTCCTTCTGTGTTTGATCATTTGTGAAATCCTTTTGAGGATATCTAAGTTGTTAGTTAATGAGCCTGTGACCTGAATTTCAGAGTCCAATTGTAAACAGGCTAGGAGAATTATAAGTAGGAACATTCATATGTGTTGAATGTCTACAGTTCTCTGAAACAGGCACAAATTTCGTGTTTAATCTTTTGGACAGTGCTCACTCCATAGTTTAAAGTTTTGTGCAAGTAAGCACTTAATCTTTAAGTTGGAAGGTGATCTACTCGTGGCTAAAAGCATTTGGCAAAACGGGTTAGATATTGTGAGAATCAAAGTTAAGAAGTTAGGGGTGTCTGAATCGACTTCTCAGAAGTACAGTTTCTGACATAGGTAACTTGAGAAGTTGATTTCTCAAGCTACACTTAATCTTTTGGAGTAATTCAACTTGGAATAGTTGCGCAATCTCTAGGAGATGATTCGTACAAAGTTTCATAAAAAACTTTACACGTTTGATAAGTCAATATAAGGAAATAGTGCAGCAGACTTTTCTGTGTATCACCTTCTTCACAGATTTGTTCATCTTTTGATAATTAGAAGTTGATCCTCTAAATGTGTGAAAGGTTTTGACTTATTCTTGGTATAGAGGTGCTCTAATCACAAGAATAAGTTGTTCTTTTGGAGATTAACATTCTCCATCAAGATAGATAGATAGATAGATAGATAGATAGATAGATAGATAGATAGATAGATAGAGAGATAGACAGATAGATAGATAGAGAGAGAGATAGATAGATAGATAGAGAGATAGATTGAGAGATAAGCAGATAAATAGATAGATAGATAAAGAGATAGATAAATAGATAGATAGATAGATTGATAGATAGATAGATAGATAGATAGATAGATAGATAGATAGATAGATAGATAGATAGATAGATAGATAGATAGATAGATAGATAGATAGATAGATAGATAGATAGACAGATAGATAGATAGACAGATAGACAGACAGACAGACAGACAGACAGACAGACAGACAGACAGACAGACAGACAGACAGACAGACAGACAGACAGACAGACAGACAGACAGACAGACAGACAGACAGACAGACAGACAGACAGATAGATAGATAGATAGATAGATAGATAGATAGATAGAGAGATAGATAGATAGATTTAGATAGATAGATAGATTTAGATAGATAGATAGATACATAGATAGATAGATAGATAGATAGATAGATAGATAGATAGATAGATAGATAGATAGATAGATAGATAGATAGATAGATAGATAGATAGATAGATAGATAGATAGATAGATAGATAGATAGATAGATAGATAGATAGATAGATAGATAGATAGATAGATATATAGATAGATAGATGAATAGACAGATAGATAGATAGGTAGATAGATAGATAGATAGATAGATAGATAGATAGATAAGATAGATAGATAGATAGATAGATAGATAGATAGATAGATAGATAGATAGATAGATAGATAGATAGATAGATAGATAGATAGATAGATAGATAGATAGATAGATAGATAGATAGATAGATAGATAGATAGATAGATAGATAGATAGATAGATAGATAGATAGATAGATAGATAGATAGATAGATAGATAGATAGATATATAGATAGATAGATAGATAGATAGATAGATAAATAGAGAGATAGATAGATAGATAGATATATAGATAGATAGATAGATAGATAGATAGATAGATAGATAGATAGATGTTGGAGACCTCTTAATCTTCAAAGGTTTGATCTATACTGACTTAAGAACACTTCTATGTCAATTATAAACCAAACTTTACACAAATATTATTCTTCTTTACCAAAACTTCCATTAACACTTCTCTGAGTGAAGAAATGTCTACTTCAGAAAGTCTGCTTCAGAAATCAACTTCATTACCTGCACATAACTTCAAATTTTTTCAAGTAAATGATGCACAAGTATTCGCAATACCTTTGCGCAATCATACTAATCATTAGTTCTCAAAACTAATCACCAAAAGTTTAATTTGATCCTTAAGATCAAAGATATGTCATAACTGTCTTCCAGAGGTAGCGCCTTCGACATGGTCAACTTCTTAAGTTGATTTCTCTCAACACAAAACTCGTTTTGCTAAATGCTTTTAGCCATAGCTTCCTTATCTCCTAACTTAGATTTTAAGTGCTCACTCATCAAAAACTTTACAGTATACACTGAGATCTAAGCAAAACACTGAGACGGAAAAGTGCGCTACTCTCAGACTTTAGTTTTCACATTCTACATATGAATGTTCCTATTGATCATTCTCACAGTAGAAGAGGAATTAGATCATGAAACTCTGAACATAGCTTCATTAGCTTCTCAATTAGATGTGTACAAAAGGAATCTTGATCCACATGATCAGACAGAGAGCACTCAGAGAAAAACCCGTCGCTATTTTCTGGGAAAAAACTCTCTACACATCTCTAAGACATTTGTCATCTACAAATGACTCTCACTTACATTTCTTATCATCATTAACTTATATATACATGATTTTAGACTTATTCCGCGTCTATGACATTACTTCTTACCATCCTAAGGATTTAGCTCTACTCAAATTACAAGGATTTCCACTTATATGTACATATGTGTACAAGCTATCATTCTGAAATCTCCTTCACTTTCTCAAGTGTCTTCCTTCACTTCATTCTGACCATAAGCCTTCTTCAAGACCTTTATAATCACTAATTTGTGATTGGTTTGTTCCAACAGCTCCCCCTCAATCACTAATTGTGATTATTCCATTCTTCTTCACTCCTGCCATCTCTTTGAATCTCTGTAGCTTAGGTTCATCCAAGCTCTTTGTCATCATATCTGCCACTTGTTCTTTTGTTGGAGTATACATCACTTCAATCTCTTTATCAAGTACCTTTTCCCTCAAGAAATGATACTGAATCTCTATGTGCTTAGTCTTGGCATGAGAAACAGGGTTAGCTGCCAAATACAAAGAACTCATATTATCTCCAAAAATAATTGGAGTACTATGATCAGTTTCAAAACTCTTCATCAAGGTCTTCAACCATATCACTTCTTTTGCAGCTTCTACCATTCCTTTATACTCAGCTTCTGTGGATGATAAAGCAACTGTATGTTGCTTCTTTGAACACCAAGAAACTAGTTTATCTCCAATATAACAGAGATACCCATGAGTAGACCTTCTATCATCTGTGTCACCTGCCCAATTTGCATCACTAAACACTTTAATTCTTGTGTCAGAAGTGAAACCATAGTACAAACCTTCACTTAGGGTTCCTTTGATATATCTGAGTACCCTTTGGGCTGCAATCCAATGAGTCTTCTTTGGACAATGCATAAATTGTGACAACACACCTGCTGCATATGATAAATCTGGCCTTGTCAAGGTAGCATAGATTAAACTACCTACCAAACTCTGATATTTCTTCATATCATTGAATTCTTCACCTCCATACCTGCTTAATTTATGATTTACCTCCAATGGTGTAGTTGAAGTCTTGCAATCTTCCATGTTAAACTTGACTAGAAGATTTTTCAAATACCTCTCTTGTGAAACATATACTCCATGTTGAGTATACACAATCTGCATTCCTAGAAAATAAGATAAGTTTCCCAAATCACTTATCTTAAACTCCTTCTCTATTTGCCTTTTGAGTTCATTGATTCCTTGAGCATCTGTTCCTGTGACAATAATATCATCAACATAAATGCACATGTAAATGTATCCATTTTCACTTGCCTTCACTAGCAAGCTACTATCTGCCTTTGATGCTTGAAATCCACCATTCATTCAAGAACTTGACAAGTCTGTAATTCCAAGCTCTTGGGGCCTGCTTCAACCCATACAAAGCTCTCTTGAGCTTACACACATAATCTGATCCAATTGAATTCATAAAACCTTCTGGTTGCTCCATGTATACTTCATCTGCAATGTATCCATTTAGAAATGCATTTTTCACATCTAATTGTGACAACTTCCATCCTTTACAAGCAGCAATAGCAATCAATGTTCTAATTGTAGACATCTTAGCAACAGGACTAAAGGTTTCATCATAATCTACCCCATAAGTTTGGGCATAACCTTTGACCACAAGTCTAGCCTTGTATCTAGACACCTTACCATCTGCAAACCTTTTTGTTTTATATACCCACTTACATCCAATGACTTTCTGATTCTTTGGTCTTGGTACTAATTCCCAAGTTTCATTTTCAAGTAGAGCATCATACTCTTCCTGCATTGCCTTCTCCCAATTCTGTTTACCTTTGGCTTCTTCATAAGTGATTGGATCTTCTTCTATCTTCACAATATAAGCATAATCTTTTGTTGTTAGAAAAGATGTATCATAACTATACCTTATAGGCTCTTTCCTTTCCCTTGAGGATCTTCTGATTTCTGCACTTCTTGAAGTTTCAGCCTCATTTGATTATGGATCAAATCTTGGCCCTTCTTCTACATGATCCTGCAATCTACTTTGAGAGTCAACATCATCAATACTCTCTTCATACACTTTTACTTTTGCCTTTCCTTTCCTCTGTATCTCTTCAACACCTGCATAATCATTTGTTGATCCTGTATACCATGTATTTTGCTCATCAAATGTCACATCTTTGGTAACAAGAAATTTCTTTGTGGATGGACTCCACAACCTGTAACCCATCTGTCTATCATCATATCCAATAAACACATACTTCTCTGCTTTTGGTTCTAGCTTATGTCTTAATTGTGAAGGAACATAAGCATATGCTACACATCCAAATACTTTACAATGATCAAGAGTAGGTTTCTTACCCCACCATGCTTCATAAGGGGTTCCTCCATCCAAAGCTTTACAAGGTAACCTATTCACAAGGTATGTTGCAGTATTAATGGCTTCTGCCCATAAGTAATTTGGACAATTCTTTTCCTTCATCATTGCTCTTGCAAATTCTACAAGAGTCCTATTTCTCCTTTCTGCTACTCCATTCTGTTGAGGAGAGTACATGCAAGTTACTTCTCTTTTTATACCTGCATTCCACAAATAATCATCAAACTCTTTAGAGAAATACTCTCCCCCTCCATCTGATCTTAACCTCTTAAGCTTTTGCCCTGTGATCCTTTCTGCATAGGCATGAAAATGTTTGAATGTCTTGAAAACTTCTGATTTATCCTTGATTACATATAGAGTAATCCATCTGGTTGCATCATCAACAAACAACACATAATATCTGGATCCATTTATGCTATAGTCCCTTGAGGGACCCCATACATCTGTATGAACCAATTCAAGCATATTTGAATGCTTGTACCCTGATTTGTTGTAAGAACCTTTATGTGCTTTACCTAATTGACAAGCTTCACACTTGTACACCATATGTTGCCCTTCAACATTCGGCAATCCAAGCACCACCTGATTCTTTGACATTTCCTTTATAGCTCTCTCATTGAAATGACCTAGCCTTTTATGCCATAGGTCTAATTCAGACACCTTTTGACTTCCATAAGTAAATAATGCATGTCCCACATTACCTTGGACTTTGAGAGTGAACAATCTTCCTTCCTTTTTCCCTGCAATTATGTTTCTATATCCCTGATTTGGATCTTGCACATAAACACCATCATTTGTGAATCTTACCTCATATCCTTTCTCCACAATTTGCCCTACACTTATCAAATTTTTAGGAATAGTAGGAACATAAAGTACCTTGCTCAAAAGTGTACTTCCACTCTTTGTCTTCACTGATCCAATGCTCTCCACTTTATGTTTGGTATTGTCACCTGTTTGAACTGTATGTCCATTCACCTTTGCTTCCATATCAATCATCAAGGATAAATTCCCACTCAGATGGTTACTGATGGAGAGTGTTAATCTCCAAAAGAACAACCTACTCTTGAATTTAGAACACCTCTATATCAAGAGTAAGTCAAAACCTTCACTAAATTATAGGTCCAATCTCCAAATTATCAAAATTAAGAAAATCTGTGAAGAAAGTGGAACACATAAAAGTCTGCTGCAGAATTTCTTCACATTGACTTATCAAACGTGTAAAGTTTTTGATGAAACTTTGTACGAATCATCTCCTAGGGATTGCGCATCACCTCCAAGTTGAATCACTTGAAAAGGTTTAGTATAACTTGAGAAATTGTCTTCACAAGTTACCTATGTCCAAAACTGTACTTCTGAGAAGTCGATTTAGACACCCCTAACTTCTTAACTTTAGTTCTCACAATATCTAACCCGTTTTGCCAAATGCTTTTAGCCACGAGTAGATCACCTTCCAACTTAAAGATTAAGTGCTTGCTTGCACAAAACTTTAAACTATGGAGTGAGCACTGGTCAAAAGATTAAACTCGAAATTTGCGCCTGTTTCAGAGAACTGTAGACACTCAACACATATGAATGTTCCTACTAACAATTCTCCTAGCCTGATTACAATTAGACTCTGAAATTCAGGTCACAGGCTCATTAACTAACAACTTAGATATCCTCAAAAGGATTTCACAAATGATCAAACACAGAAGGAGCAGACACGAAAAGATCGGGCGCAAACTTTCTTCATTAACTCAGAAATTTACAACTGAGTGATGAGAGCTAACTCAACTAACTTTTCTCTATCTCTTGACTCCTAACTTTCTCAATCTTGGATTCTACATATGCTCTCATAAGCTCTCTATAGCTCCCATACATGCCCCGACTTTTCTCAAAGTATTTATAGACAATTTGTACAAGGTTCTCACTTAAACAAAGATCTGAGTCACCTATGACTATACTAATGTACATATGTGTACACTTCTCTTATCCTCTGAATATGTCTTTCTTCCAAGCTTCAATAGTTGATCCTTCCTTCACTCTTTATCCTTCCAAGTCTTCAATTGGTGATTGGTCTGCACCAACAGCTCCCCCTCAATCATCAATTGAGGTCTTCTTCTTTCTTCTTTATACCTGCCATGTCCTTAAACTTCTGTAGCTTTGGTCCATCCAAGCTCTTTGTAAGCATATCAGCTATCTGATCCTTTGTTGAAGTATGTATGACTTCAATCTCCTTATCCATCACTTTCTCTCTTAGAAAGTGATACTGAATCTCAATGTGTTTGGTCCTGGCATGAAAAACAGGATTAGCAGCTAAATACAATGAACTCATGTTATCTCCATATATGATTGGTACTCCATGCACAATGTCAAGACTCTTCATCAAGGTCTTAACCCAAATTACTTCTTTTGCAGCTTCAACCATGCCTTTATACTCTGCTTCTGTAGAAGATAAAGCAACTGTATGTTGCTTCTTAGAACACCATGAGATAAGTTTATCTCCCACATAACACATGTACCCAAATGTAGATCTTCTATCATCTGGATTACCTGCCCAATCTGCATCACTATAAATTTTGATATTTGTATCTGAGGTAAACCCATAATACAAACCTTCATTGAGTGTACCCTTAATGTACCTCAACACCCTTTGTCCTGCAATCCAATGTTCTTTCCTTGGGCAATGCATAAATTGAGACAAAACTCCTACTGCATATGATAAATCAGGTCTAGTTAGAGTAGCATAGATAAGGCTACCAACCAAACTCTGATATTGTCTCATGTCCTTGAATTCTTCACCTCCATACTTACTCAATTTGTGATTCACCTCCATTGGTGTAGGTGCTACCCTGCAATCATCCATTTTAAACTTGATTAACAAGTTCTTCAAATACCTTTCTTGGGTTACAAATACTCCATGTTGAGTATATGTTATCTCCATGCCCAAGAAGTATGATAAGTCTCCCAAGTCACTTATCTTGAACTCTTTTTCCATTTGCCTCTTGAGCCTTTGTATTCCTTCTTCATCTGTACCTGTAAGAATTATATCATCAACATATATGCACATATATATGAAACCATTTTCACTTGCCTTGACAAGCAAGCTACTATCTGCTTTAGACACCTGAAATCCAAGTTCTTTTAGGAACTTCACAAGTCTATAGTTCCATGCCCTTGGGGCCTGCTTCAAGCCATACAAAGCTCTCTTGAGCTTGCACACATGATCTGGATACCTTTTATCTCTGAACCCTTGAGGTTGCTCCATGAATACATCATCTGAAATATAACCATTCAAAAAAGCATTCTTCACATCAAGTTGACTTAGCTTCCAACCTTTACATGCAGCAATAGCAATAAGTGTCCTTATGGTTGTCATCTTTGCCACAGGACTATAGGTCTCATCATAATCAATACCATATGTCTGAGCAAAGCCTTTGACAACAAGTCTAGCCTTGTATCTAGACACACTTCCATCTGCAAACCTTTTTGTCTTGTAGACCCACTTGCATCCAATAATCTTCTGACTATTTGGTTTAGGAACCAAATCCCAAGTTTGATTCTCCAATAGTGCATCATATTCTTCCTGCATAGCACTTTCCCATTTTTCCTTACCTTTTGCCTCTTCATATGTAGAAGGGTCTTCATCTGTATTCACCATATAAGCATAATCTTTTGTGGCTAGAAATGAAGTATCATAACTATACCTTGTAGGTTGCCACCTATTTCTTGTTGACCTTCTGAGTTCTCCACTCCTTGAGGTTTCTGGCTCTTCACATTCAGGATCAAATCTTGGTGTCTCTTCCACCTCAACCTGCACTTCATTATTCTCTTGCTCATCAAATATTTGAACTTTTGATTTACCTTTTCTTTGACTCACCTCTTCTTCATCATCTGTATTGATTTTAATTATACCTGCATACCAAGTGCTTTGTTCATCAAATGTAACATCTTTAGAAACCATAAATTGTTTTGTTGATGGACTCCACAACCTATAGCCCATCTGCTTGTCATCATAGCCAATGAAAACATACTTTTCAGCTTTGGGTTCCAATTTGTGTCTTAATTGTGATGGCACATATGCATATGCCACACACCCAAAAACTCTGCAATGATCTAAGGTAGGTCTCTTACCCCACCAAGCCTCATATGGTGTCATACCCTGCAAGGCTTTACATGGTAGCCTATTGACCAAGTAAGTGGCTGTATTTACAGCCTCAGCCCACAAATAATTAGGGCAATTTTTCTCCTTCATCATAGATCTTGCAAACTCAACAAGAGTTCTATTCCTCCTTTCTGCAACACCATTTTGTTGAGGAGAGTACCTGCAAGTAACTTCCCTTTTTATACCTGCATTCCATAAGTAATCACTGAACTCATTTGAGAAATACTCTCCCCCTCCATCTGACCTTAGTCTCTTCAACTTATGACCTGTAATTCTTTCTGCATATGCATGATAGTGTTTAAATGTATTAAACACTTCTGACTTATCTTTGATCACATAGATAGTGATCCACCTAGTAGCATCATCAACATAAATCACATAATACCTTGATCCATTTATACTGAAATCTTTTGATGGCCCCCACACATCTGTGTGTACCAACTCAAGCTTCTCTGAGTACATAAAACCATGCTTGGAATATGAATGTTTATGAGCCTTACCTAATTGACATGCCTCACATTTGTATGTCATATGTTGACCTGCAACATTAGGCAATCCAAGCACTGAACCATTGTTAACCATATCTTTAATACCTCTTTCATTGAAATGTCCAAGCCTCTTGTGCCAAAGATCTAACTCAGAGATCTTATGTCCTCCATATGTGAACATTGCATGACCAATGTTGCCTTGAATCTTCAATGTAAATAGTCTTCCTTCCTTTTTCCCTGAAACAATCTGTTTATACCCTTGGCTAGGGTCTTCCACATATACTCCATCATTAGTGAACCTTACTTCATATCCCTTTTCAACAATTTGACCTACACTTATCAAATTCTTAGGGATTGTAGGAACATACAAGACCTTACTCAATAAGGTACTTCCATCCTTGGCCTTCACTGATCCAATTGACTTCACATTGTGCTTTGTGTTGTCACCTGTTTGAACAACATGATTAAAAACTTTACTTTCCAAATCAGTCATCAAAGATATGTTACCACTCAGGTGATTGCTACACCCTGAGTCAATGTAGAAGACTCTTTGATCTTCACTCTGCCTTTCACAAGTTGCATTCATTATCAGTGTTGAATCTTCCTTTTGATCTGAAGCATAATTGTAGTAGGTGTTGTTGTATTGTTGACTTTGGAATCCTCTACCTGCATTTCTTCCAAAGTAATTTCTTCCACCTCTACCTCTGTAATTACCTCTTTGATTTCTGCCACCTCTTCCTCTTGCATTATAGTTTTGACTATATCCATTATTATTCTGATTATTGTGCCAACAATCATTAGCTAAGTGATTTGTCTTACCACAAATCCAGCAAGCTTTGCCTCCATCTTTATTGTTCCTGCCTCTTCCTCTACCTTTGCCACCTCCTCTTCCTCTTAGGAAGTTGGCTTGAGTAGTTGTTCCTTCATCTTCACCTGCTTGTTGTTTTCCTTTGCTATTCTTCTTCTTATCCTTTGAGTACATTGCATGACCTGTACTCTTGTCACCATCTCCTTTAACATCCTGCTCAAATGTTAGCATATGACCTAACAATTGATTTAAATCAGGAGTGAAATGATCAAGTGATAGTTCTGTAGACAAAATAAATGGTTTCCATTTGTCATCACCTCTCAACCCTGTAAGGATTTGCCTTACCAATTTATCTTCCTCAATGTCTTCATCAACAGCTCCTAAAGCATCTGCAATATCTTTCATCCTTGTCACATAATCTGAGATGGACTGAGAAGCCTTCTTCTTGAAGGTAGTAAACTCTGCCCATAAGGATGCCTTCCTTGACTTTGTAGTGTTCTGAAAATGCTCCTCCAAAGCATTCCATATGTCAGTTGCACTTTCAAGACCTCTAATGTGGGGTAACAAGTAATCATTGACTCCCATGTAGATAATGCTCCTAGCTTGAGCATCTTTCTTCATCCAATTTTTAAGATCTGCTAACTCTTCCCTAGTTGGAACACTAGGATCTCTAAATTCTGGCTTCTCTTCTTCTCCTGTGATGTAACCAATTAAATCTTTGCTCATAAGATGAGCTTCCATCCTCATTGACCATGCAGGATAGTTTTCCCTATCCAATTTCTCTATCTGTAGAGCATCTCCCATCTTGTGTCCACCTGTGTATTGAAAACTTCAAGCTTTACAAGCAATGTATGTACCTTTACTTCGAGTTAGACTCCTTTTTCCTTTCTTGATGTCGAGTAGACTTCTCCTCAGCCTTTTGACTCCAAGCTTTCACTTCTTAGTTCTTCAAATGTTGAACTTCTTGAATCTGCAGCAGTCGGGGACCTTCCTTTCCTTGATTTGATGTCTCCTGCTCTGATACCACTGATGGAGAGTGTTAATCTCCAAAAGAACAACCTACTCTTGAATTTAGAACACCTCTATATCAAGAGTAAGTCAAAACCTTCACTAAATTATAGGTCCAATCTCCAAATTATCAAAATTAAGAAAATCTGTGAAGAAAGTGGAACACATAAAAGTCTGCTGCAGAATTTCTTCACATTGACTTATCAAACGTGTAAAGTTTTTGATGAAACTTTGTACGAATCATCTCCTAGGGATTGCGCATCACCTCCAAGTTGAATCACTTGAAAAGGTTTAGTATAACTTGAGAAATTGTCTTCACAAGTTACCTATGTCCAAAACTGTACTTCTGAGAAGTCGATTTAGACACCCCTAACTTCTTAACTTTAGTTCTCACAATATCTAACCCGTTTTGCCAAATGCTTTTAGCCACGAGTAGATCACCTTCCAACTTAAAGATTAAGTGCTTGCTTGCACAAAACTTTAAACTATGGAGTGAGCACTGGTCAAAAGATTAAACTCGAAATTTGCGCCTGTTTCAGAGAACTGTAGACACTCAACACATATGAATGTTCCTACTAACAATTCTCCTAGCCTGATTACAATTAGACTCTGAAATTCAGGTCACAGGCTCATTAACTAACAACTTAGATATCCTCAAAAGGATTTCACAAATGATCAAACACAGAAGGAGCAGACACGAAAAGATCGGGCGCAAACTTTCTTCATTAACTCAGAAATTTACAACTGAGTGATGAGAGCTAACTCAACTAACTTTTCTCTATCTCTTGACTCCTAACTTTCTCAATCTTGGATTCTACATATGCTCTCATAAGCTCTCTATAGCTCCCATACATGCCCCGACTTTTCTCAAAGTATTTATAGACAATTTGTACAAGGTTCTCACTTAAACAAAGATCTGAGTCACCTATGACTATACTAATGTACATATGTGTACACTTCTCTTATCCTCTGAATATGTCTTTCTTCCAAGCTTCAATAGTTGATCCTTCCTTCACTCTTTATCCTTCCAAGTCTTCAATTGGTGATTGGTCTGCACCAACAGTTACTACATCCTGAGTCAATATAAAACACTCTTTGATCTTCTCCCACTGATTCATGAGTTGCATTCAAGATAAGAGTCATATCATCCTTCTGATCTGATGCATAATTATAATAATTGTTGTTGTAGGACTGAGATTGGAAGTTTCTTCCACCTCCTCTACCATATGATGTCCTACCACCTCTTCCTCTGAAGTTGCCTCTTTGGTTTCTACCTCCTCTACCTCTTTGATTAAAATTCTGATTATTGCTTCCACCATTTTGATTGTTATACCAACAATCATTTGCCAAATGATTTGTTCTGCCACAAATCCAACAAGCTTTAGCATTATCTTTGTTCTTACCTCCTCTTCCTTTACCTCTGAA
>CM035413.1:123178958-123181458 GCA_020310875.1 Ceratopteris richardii
ATGATGTGGTGCTTGGTTTGCCAAAACTTGAAGGGCAACACATGGTGTACAAGTGTGAAGCTTGTCAATTAGGTAAAGCACACAAAAGTTCATACAATAAATCATGGTACAAGTATTCAAATATGCTTGAATTGATTCATACAGATGTGTGGGGTCCTTCAAGGGACTATAGCATAAATGAATCTAGATATTATGTGTTGTTTGTTGATGATGCAACCAGATGGATTACTTTATATGTAATCAAGGACAAATCAGAAGTCTTCAAGATATTCAAGCATTATCATGCTTATGCATAAAGGATTACAGGACAAAAGCTCAAGAGGTTGAGATCAGATGGAGGGGGAGAGTATTTTTCTAAAGAGTTTGATGATTATTTGTGGAATGCAGGTATAAAAAGAGAAGTAACTTGCAGTACTCTCCTCAACAAAATGGAATTGCAGAAAGAAGAAATAGAATTCTTGTAGAATTTGCAAGAGCAATGATGAAGGAAAAGAATTGCCCAAATTACTTATGGGCAGAAGCTATCAACACTGCAACATGCCTTGTCAATAGATTACCTTGTAAAGTTTTGGATGGAAGAACTCCTTATGAAGCATGGTGGGGTAAGAGACCTACTCTTGATCATTGTAAAGTATTTGGATGTTTAGCGTATGCTTATGTTCCTTCACAATTGAGACATAAGCTAGAACCCAAAGCAGAGAAGTATGTGTTTATTGGGTATGATGATAGACAGATGGGTTACAGATTGTGGAGTCCATCCACAAAGCAATTTCTTGTTACCAAAGATGTTACATTTGATGAGCAAAGCACATGGTATACAGGGTCAACAAATGATTATGCAGGTGTTGAAGAAATACAAAGGAAAGGGTAGACAAAAGTAAGTGTGTATGAAGAAGATATTGATGATGTTGATTATAAAAGAAAATTGCAGGACAATGTTGAAGATGGGCCAAGATTTGATATAGAATCAAATGTGGCTGAAACTTCAAGAAGTGCAGAGGTCAGAAGATCCTTAAGAGAAAGGAAAGAGCCTATCAGGTATAGCTATGATACATCTTTCCTAACAACAAAAGATTATGCTTACATTGTGAAGACAGAAGAGGATCCAATCACATATAAAGAAGCTAAAGGTAAACAGAATTGGGAGAAGGCAATGCAAGAAGAGTATGATGCTCTACTTGAAAATGAAACATGGGAGTTGGTGCCAAGACCAAAGAATCAGAAAGTCATTGGATGTAAGTGGGTGTATAAAACAAAAAGGTTTGCAGATGGTAAGGTGTCTAGATACAAGGCTAGACTTGTGGTCAAAGGTTATGCTCAAACTTATGGGGTAGATTATGATGAAACCTTTAGTCATGTTGCTAAGATGTCTACAATTAGATCATTGATTGCTATTGCTGCTTGTAAAGGATGGAAGTTATCACAATTAGATGTGAAGAATGCATTCCTGAATGGATACATTGTAGATGAAGTATATATGGAGCAACCAGAAGGTTTCATGGATTCAATTGGATCAGATTATGTGTGTAAGCTCAAGAGCTTTGTATGGGTTGAAGAAGGCCCCAAGAGCATGGAATTACAGGCTTGTTAAGTTCTTGAATGAATGTGGATTTCAGGCATCAAAGGCAGATAATAGCTTGCTAGTGAAGGCAAGTGAAAATGGATACATATACATGTGTATTTATGTTGATGATATTATTGTCACAGGTATAGATGCTCAAGGAATCAATGAGCTTAAGAAACAAATAGAGACGGAGTTTAAGATAAGTGATTTGGGAAACTTATCTTATTTCTTAGGAATGCAGATTGTATATACTCAACATGGAGTATATGCTACACAAGAGAGATACTTGAAGAATCTTCTGGTCAAGTTCAACATGGAGGATTGCAAGCCTTCAAGCACACCATTGGAGGTAAATCATAAATTGAGCAGGTATGGAGGTGAAGAATTTAATGACATGAAGAAATATCAGAGTTTGGTAGGTAGTTTAATCTATGCTACCTCAACAAGGCCAGATCTATCATATGCAGTAGGTGTGTTACCACAATTTATGCATTGTCCAAAGAAGACTCATTGGATTGTAGCTCAAAGGGTACTCATATATATCAAAGGAACCCTAAGTGAAGGTTTGTATCATGGATTTACTTCTGATACAAGAATCAAAGTGTTTAGTGATGTAGATTGGGTAGGTGATTCAGATGATAGAAGGTCTACTCATGGGTATCTCTGTTTTATTGGAGATAAATTAGTTTCTTGATGCTTAAAGAAGCAACATACAGTTGCTTTGTCATCTATAGAAGCTGAGTATAAAGGAATGGTAGAGGCTACAAAAGAAGTAATATGGTTAAAGACCTTGTTGAAGAGTTTTGGAACTGATCAAAGTACTCCAATTATTTTTGGAGACAATATGAGTTCATTGTGTTTGGCAGCTAACCCTGTTTTTCATGCGAGGACTAAGCATGTAGAGATTCAGTATCATTTCTTGAGAGAAAAGGTACT
>CM035413.1:123196458-123206458 GCA_020310875.1 Ceratopteris richardii
GGGTCGGGGGGTTTATTACAAGTCTTAGGTTGCCAAACACCATGAATGGCCTTTGGTCTTGGTTTTGTGGAGATTCGGGAGGGTTGCATGAGTAATTCTACTGGGAGTTGTTGTGTCATCGGGACCCATTTACGAGTGAGTCTGTGCGTGCTTCTAGGCGGCAGTGTGTTCAAGTGCATCAGACAAGAGTGGGTGGCGGCTGCTTGAGCAAGTGAACTATGTTGTGTAAGATGTGAATTGTGTGGGACTAGTTGAGCTCGCAAGCAAGCCTTAGGCACCCAAATTTGTCTTGATTGTGGGTCAGCCTTCATCGACTTCTTGGGTACCCAAATGGATTTCACTTTCTCAACAGAGGTTTTAGGAGTCTTCTGATTAGCATCAAGTCGTTGATTACTAATAGGAAGTTGAGACCGTTGTTGCGACTTCGTTACGGTCGGCAGCTCGTCTTTCCGCACCCACATTTGTCTCATCGGCTGAGTTGTTCTGCTTCGCGCGCTCTTTTGATCTCTCGCCCGGAGAGTCTTCAGTGATTGATTTGCCTTTAGTTGCTGCCTCCTTCTGGCCTTTGGAAAAGAAGGGAGTTCCATTGTGGTTCTGACTCCTTTTTTGAGATCTTCATTCTTCTACATCACATAGCCTTGGACAAGAATAGCATGGTCAACTTCATGTGTACCCCTGGAGGGACCAAGAGTCCGTGTCTTTTCTAGTTCCTTGAGTGCTCCATTATTTAACTCAATTGTAATTCTAGTCTGATTCACCCATACCTGAAGAATTCCACTTCTTAGGTTTAAGTTGACTGCTTGGTCATAGATCCAGTCTTGACCCAAGACAAGAGGTTCAGTGAGATCCTCATCTTGACACACTAGTACTTTAACTGTCATTGCCTCGTCATGAATATAGAGGGGAAGTTCCACCTCGCCCATGCAAGGGGTTTCCACGCCTCCCAATCCTATGAGATATGCTTCCACAAGATTGACAGTTAATTGCAACTCTTGACAGTAGGACAATTTAACAGCACTAGTGGCTGCACCTGAGTCAATCAAGGCTCTTACAGTCCTTGCACTCTTTCCTTGTCCTATATCTAAGGTTATGAAAGGACGTCGATCAGTTATCCTATGTGAGCTAGCACCTGAAACTTCACACATAGCCATGTCATATCCCTGATCTGCATGTGCATCGTGCCTAGGGTGCTCTCTACCTTGTCTTCTTAATTTCATTCTTCGTATGCGCTCTAAGGCTTCTGCTTGAGCTTCCTCTCGGATTCGCTTTTCTTCCTCTTTGCGTTTCTTAGCAGTATTGAGTCGACTTAGCATTTCCTCCGTGAGGGGTTCCTGATACAACTTGACTCTGCATCTGCTAATATAGTTTGGGAGAACATCACCCTCTAAAGTGGCTAGTTGTACTGCTCCACTCGTGGAAATCCTGTTGATGATCATAGGTCCGTAGCCTCTCTTTTCTAGCTTCCTTGCATGTTGCTTCAATGTGTAGACTAAAACTAAGTCGCCTGCCTTTAAACCCTTATCCTTCACATGGGCATCAAAGTATGCCTTCTATCTCTTCTTAGCTGCATATATCCCTGCAGCTGCTCTCAGTCTTGTTTCTCCTAATCGTTCAAGGTCAAAAAGTCTGGAGGAGAGTTCATGACCCGTCCATTCATGCTCTTGTGCCACTTTCAATGTAGGTATCAAAAAGTCTAAAGGTAGCACAGCATTTTGACCAAACACCATTTGAAAGGGAGTGGCTTGGAGTACCGTTTTGTAGGCGACTCGATATGCCCAAACAACATGGTGTAGCTGTTTGTCCCAATCAGAGCGTTTATTGTTCACTAATTTCGTCAATACATTGCATAAAATCTTGTTGGTGCTCTCAGCCTGGCCATTCGCTTGAGGGTGATAGGGGGCAGACTTCTTATGTATTACCAAGAATTCTTGGAGCAGATTTTCAATCACCTCGTTCAAGAAATGAGTACCTCTATCACTAACTAGCTCTATAGGTAGCCCGTATCTAGTGAATACATTTTCAAACAAGAATTTAGCAGTTGTTTGAGCATCATTCTTCGTTGTGGCTTTTACCTCTACCCACTTAGTTAGATAATCTGTTGCAACAATGATATATTCTGCATGGGAACCCTTAGCTGGGGGATTAATAGGACCTACGAAGTCTATTCCCCACTTGGAGAATGCACGTCCGCCCATCATAGGTTTCAGTGGCATCTCATCTTTACGTATAGGGTACTGAGTTCTCTGACAAACATCACATCGTTTCACATAGGTATGTGCATCCATGTGAAGGGTAGGCCACCAGAAGCCCACAAATAGTATTGCCTTGATCACCCTATCTGGTCCAAAGTGTCCTCCTGCTACACCTTGGTGAGCAGTTTCCAAGATCTTAAGATATTCACTTTCATGGACACATAGCCTCAGGTAACCATCTTTACCACGCTTATATAGATTATCACCAATGAGTGAGTAATCCAGGGCTTCTTGTTCTAAACTCCTTTTCCTAGCTAGAGTCATGTCTGGAGGGAATGTTTTCGTCCTCAGGAAGGATACTAGTGGTTCACTCCAATCTGGCACTATGGATACTTGATAAAGAGTGGCGTGTTCCACAGGTGGTTTAGTGCAGCAGATCGGGCATTCCTTGCACAACTTTTGGACATCAGCTTCCATAGTTGGCCAATGCACTCCGAATCTCCTTAGTGTTTGTAGGGTTCGTTGCTTTGAATAGTGTTGCTCTAATGCACCTACATGTGCTAAATGCAACCATTTATTGTACTCGTCCTCTTCCACACAACAAGCCAAGATTCCTTGATCTGTGTGCTTGTACATGCTTCCTGCCATGATGTGGTACTTTTGAGCTTTCACAACCTCTCTATTCTGTGTGTTTACTACAGGATGGTTAGGCCCGTATGTCAATATTGGTACCAATGGCTTAGCCCACTGTGGTACAACTTCCAAATTAAACAAGTAAGCATCAGGAAGATCATCTGATACTCCTTGTGGGGCTTCTCCCGATGTGAGCCTAGAGAGATGATCTGCTCTCAAATGAGTCCTACCTTTCCTTACCACAACCTCAAAATCATATTCCATTAGCAAGAGAAACCATCTTACTAATCTTCCCGTATTGCATGGCTTGTTTACGAGATATAACAATGCTTGATGGTCAGTAAAAAATTTAAACTTGTTTGCAAGCAAATAATGTCTAAATTTCGTAACTGCATATACCATGCCTAAGCCTTCTCTCTCCGTAGTGGTGTAATTTCGTTCACCTGCATTCAATTGTCGACTAGCATAGGCAATTGGAAGATCCATATTACCTTCACCAGTAGGTTGTGCGAGTACACATCCAATGGCATAATTGGATGCATCCACATTAACGTGGAATGGCTTATTCCAATCTGGTGTGGTCAAGATTGGTGCTGAACATAATCTTCGTTTAAGCTCCTGGAAGGAATTCTCACATTCATCCGTCCACTCAAAGTTAGTCAGAAGTCCGTACATGGGCTTTGCAATGACAGCATACATGTGTATAAACCGTCGGTAATAACCACAATGCCCCATGAAAGCTTGTACTTCCTTGACATTCTTTGGCCTAGGTAGCTCTGCTATAGCTCTCACTTTCTCTTCGTCAGTAGATATGCCATTCTTTGACACTATGTGTCCTAGAATCTTGCCTTGCCTGACCATAAAAACGCACTTTTCTGGGTTCAGGCAGACTTGATATTCTCTACATTTGTCAAAGATTTGTCTGAGTTCAGGAATATGGGTTTGACTAATGTTGGAATGGGCACAAAGATCATCAACATAGACTTCTAAGTTCTTCCTCAGGAACTCCTTAAACACATGGCACATCAGCCTCTGGAAGGTACCCGGTGCATTGGTAAGCCCAAATGGCATTACTCTAAAAGCAAAAATGCCCCATTCTGTGGCAAAGGCTGTCTTATGCTGATCCTCTGGAGCTATGGCTACTTGATTGTAACCCGAAAATCCATCAAGGAAGTTGTACACTTCCTTGCCTGCCACTCTCTCTAAGAGATGTTCTGTGATGGGAAGCGGATAGTTATCTCGAATTGTGACTGCATTAACCTTTTTCAAGTTAATGCACACGCGCAACTTTCCATTTTTCTTGGGCACCACTACGATGGGGGATACCCATTCAGTGTGCTCAATTTCATAGATAAATCCAGCTTCGACCAGTCTATCTATCTCCTCTTTAATCTTAGCAGCGTAATTGTCGTTATATGTATAGGGCTTTTGCTTAGAGGGTTTGGCATCCGAGGTCATGGGAATTGTGTGTGAGCATATATCGGGGTCAAAACCTTTCAAATCCTTGTAACTCCATGCGAATACATCTCTGTATTCTCTTAACAAGGCTATTAGCTCTTGTTCTTCCTCTTCTGTCAGGTCATGGCCTATGTACGTGCATCTCTCCTCTCCTTTTTCTAGGGCCACTACTATTTTCTTGGTGGTTTCTTTGTTATCATAGGCCTCTCCTGATTGCGCCTCTCGTTTAGGCATTCTTATCATGACTCTCCTGTCATCTATCTCGTACTTCTTAAAATTTTCTGGGACCTCAAACAAAGATTCTTCCTCTTCTGGTGAGACTTCTCTCTTCTTTCGTTTCTTCACTTCTTCCTTCGGGGTCACATGTGTGGCTAATCTTACATCGTTTGTAAGCTCTCCATGCCTCTGGGGTTGAAATCCTACTTCATGGAAGTATTCTTCATCTGATGCAAAAGGTGGGTCCATAATGATTGACTCTAGATCGGAGTCACTGGCATCCTCAATTGCATCAGGGCTAGGTTCGCATTCTTCTAGAACTGCCTCTCCCATGATTGGCTCAATGGAGAAGACTGAAATGTCATAGCCATCCTCATCACAGTGAGGTGTCCATTGTTCCTCATTGATGGCTACATCCATGGTCGCTAAAATCTCTGCCCAGCCGTGAGGTTCAAATTCTTCGTCTGGGAATACTACTGGTGCATAGGCTGGGTCTTGGACTGATCTATGGGTTTCTTTTGCACCTACCTCTCTGGCTTTTTCTCTCCTCTCTTCATCTACTGCTACTTTGCACATCCATAAGTGGGTGTCTTCATGCATCCAAGAGGATCCTGACCCTATGGAATGCACCGATTCTGTATCATCTTTAGCTCTATATATGGGGTTCCATTGGATAGGAGGGACATCTCTATGAGAGTAATCTTTGAGATTGACTTTGGTCGTAACACCTAAGTGTTGCAGGTGCAGAGAATTGGTTCCCCAATCCTGTACCACTTGCAGCTGTCGCATAAATGGTCTTCCCAAAATCATCTCATAAGCATGATTTTTGCTAAAGTCACATATAGCAAATGTATGCTCGAACTCAACACCACATGTAGTGAGAGTTATTCCTTCTAACAACCCTAGGGGTCTCTCTATGTGACCATCGGTCATCTGCAATTTCATTCTCGTTGGCCTGAGTGCTGGCTTGCCCCAACGCTTCCATAGGGAAGTGGTGGCAATTGCAACTCCTGCACCTGAGTCCAAAATTGCCTCGGTGGTGTACTCCTGGTAAGTAATGGGAAGATAGGTGTTCCCTTCTTCACCTTCACACATATCTTCTATCTTATCCAAGGGTATCTCTGGCACTGTCCTATGTGATCCTACCTGGGAACGAGGTTTTGCTATCTCAGGTACTTGTTTGGCTACATGTTTCCACACTTCTGGTCTAACCTTAAGCAGCTCTTCCAAAGTGAGATTGCATTGCACTTTGGTGTTCTTCACTACCTCTCTGTTCCTAGGTATGACTGAATCTTCGTTCCTTACCATGACTGTAGGTGCTCTCATACAGGTGGACCTTGCTTCCCATGGGCCTGTGAAGTGGGGTAGTTCTTGTAAAGAATTAGACTCGAAGTCTAATCTTTCTTGAGATTGGGTACTTTCCTGCTCTCCATAAATGGATGGGATGTCTTGTGGGAATTGGTCATGTGCCTCATCCACAAGTTCAATGGGAGGAGGGACTTTACTTTCCTTAGCCCATTTGTCTTCTTGAATCTCGCGTAGGAATTCTGGTGTGAACCGATTCATAGAAGATGATGTGTCCTGCTCCATAGAGTTAGGCACATAGGCTTCAGGCACATAGGCTTCTTGGGCAGGAATGCTTACTCGTTCACTTGCCTTATCCTTGTGTTGAGAGGCTGGTTCCTTTTGTGATTGTGCCATTAGATTCTCTATTCTTTCTAGGGAGGGGGGGTTGTCTGGTCCAGTGGAATTTGGTACATAAGCTTTCGGTGGGGAATGGGTCCTATTTTTGCTTGCTTTCTCCCTTTCTTGATTTTTTTCTTCCTTGGCAGATCTTGCAATTATGCCCTCTAACTTCTCTAGAAGTCCATCCAAGTGTAATTGCGTCTTGGCTGAGCCCGAGTAATTGAAAAGGCGACTGGCTTCAAACATGGTCTGAGCCAATGCGACCATTTTCGCGCAAAGCTTGGTTCTTTATATCTCTAGGTCAGCCCTAGGGTAACACTTGTCATGATCTGTGACATTTGGCCCTTCTTGGATTCTGGCCTGATATGCTTTAAGCATCATGTCTATACCTTCAGGAGTGGGATCAGCTAGTACTGATCCTACTCTAGGGGGTGGTGGAATCGTATGAGGTGGGTTGGAAGGTGGCGGGTCGGATGGCGATGGGAATGGTGGTGGTGGGATAGTGTGAGAGGGAGTTTGAGATGTGAGTTCAGTTATCCTGGCTTTGGTTTCTCTTATGCTTTCCTCAAGTTCACTCATCTTTTTAGCCCATTGTCTTTTCATTCTTTCTCGACTATCTTTCCACGCTCTAGTCCTTTTCTTTGTTATGCTCTCGGTTTCACTAGCCTCTGGGTTCTTATCCTGGCTTACCCCTTGATTCTGCTGCAATGCCTGAGCTCTAGTCACTACCTGTACTGGTGCAGTGGTTGTCACACTTCCTATGGAGTCTACCACCAACCCAATAACATTAATAGGAGTGATTTTTGGCATATTATTAGGATTTTTAGGGCAATCTCGTAGGAGATGCTCCTTTCCACATTCTTGGCAAAAGCCCTGAATTGTTACTGACTGGGGTTGTGTAGGTGGAGGTAAGGGACAATCACGAATGAGGTGATCTCCTTGGCATCTGTAGCACGGTCCTCTAGGGAATGGGGGTCTTACCTGCCTAGGTTGAGGTCTAGGATTGGGGTTTGCGTACATGACGTTTGTGTAATCTGACTCCCAACTAGGTTCATTTGGCTCTTCACTATAGTAGGACTCACCATGTTCAGGAGATTGCATGTAGTAAGCATGGGGGCTATCGACATGTGTAGAATCAAAGCTATGGTCACTGGGGTCACTTTCAGAAAGCAGTGGTGTTACAGGGATTATAACTCTATTTAGGTTTTCTTCTACTGCTGCATATTTTACTGGGATCGCATTAGCTAGGGCAGGGGGTTGTTGAGCTAACACTGGCTGAGGCCTTTGTTGGTTTTGGTATGGTTGCTGATAAGGTTGTTGTGGCCTGCCATATGGTTGTGGAGGGTACGGGTTCTGGTATCTTCCCTGCTGAGGGTATGGCTGAGGGTAGGGTTGCATAACAGCCTGCTTATTGTAGGGGCAGTCTTGCGCAGTGTGATTGGTGTACCTTCGTTCTATGGTGCAGTAGTGGCTACTAGGATTAACTTGGGGTTGAGCCATAATGGGACATACATTCGCCATGTGGTCTCCGCCACAAGTATAGCACCTTTTCACAGGGGCAAACCTTGGGATTTGTTTGCTAGTTACACCTAATTTCTGAGCTACTTTCTCTGCAAGTTCCTCGATTGATGTGGATTGCGTGGAAGAGAGGCTAGAGGCACTATCCGAGTCTTTGTATATCTTGGAAAGCTCTAACTCCTCCCCTAGGTTGTCCTCAATGTCAATACACATGCGTACACACTCTTCTATGGTCCTGGGGTCCTTCAAGTACACATATGATCTTAATTTGGTACTTAGCAATCCATCCAAGAATAAAGCCACTTGCTTGGCTGGTGTGGGTAACTCCGAAACAGGGCATCTTTCAAGATATTGCCTAAATCTCCTTCCTGCAAGTCTCACGGTCTCTTGCGGGGTTTGCTTGAAGCTGTGAATCAGCGAGGAGGTATTATGCCTTATGCCACTCTTAGAGAATTCAATAATGAAAGCCTCTAGGAGTTGGTCTATGCTCCTGAACTACCTCTCATTTAGTGGCTGAAACCATGTCAGGGCAGTGTTCCTAAGGGTCAGACCGAAGGCATTGTACTACGTGAATAGATCCTCCACTTGTTCAGCTCTCAAGACTTGCCTAAACTCAGCCACGTGATCGTATGGATCTCCCGTGCCATCGAAGTAGTTCTTCATGGACTTAACTAGCTGAGTCGGTCTCAAGGTCCTTGTGTGCTCTCTAGGTCATGGTAGAGGGAACTCATCCGCATTTCTTTGATTCCTGTGAGCTCTAAGTATCTCAGGTTCTACTCTATTTGTTTCCGTCCTCGTTCTTTCTCTGCCTCCTGTGTTGGCAAAGCTTACTTCTGGTCTATCTCTACTTCTCTTTGCATTCCATGAGCTTGGGATGTTCCAGCTCCAGGGTGACCATAGGATACATTCGATCTTGGTTGGGGAAAAACGAATTCACCCTTCCAAGTGTAAGCATGCCTATCATTTTCTGTCACCACAAAGATCCTCTCTGAAGCGTGATCTAAGTAGGTCGCTCTACCTGGGCTATCAGGATCCTTAAACTCATAGATCATGATAGTTCCTATATCCATTGGCCGATCAGATTTATACCTCCAAAAGGCTTCGTCAGTCTCTCGGTTCAAAAGCAGATCTATGCTCTTGTTGTCTTGGGGAACCCACTCAGGTGTGATAATCCTAGTGAGAACAGATTTGCCTCGGGGGGTTCTAGGTTCTATACCCATGTTTCCTTGCTCCAAGTCACCTAATTCCGCTTCTGAGATTACATTCCCAAATTCATCTGTCCTATCTGGGTGACTGGTGACTACGTATATGGTTCCTTCTTTGTCCAGGTATGCTCCGCTTCCAAACTTGAAAGCTGGGTGCTCTAGTCCTATGGATTGGTCAGGGTTTTTAATCTGGACCACGGATCTTCCTAGGCCGTCCTCATAGATGCTAGCACCTAATCGGTTGGTCCTAAGGTATTCCAACTGTGTTTTGTAAGGTCCTTCTACCCTGTGCAAGTATGGCACACCTGAACTTCCCGTAGGTTTGTCCATGCCTTGAGACATCTCTGATTCACTGGTATTAGAGCTAGGGTAATGCGAGTGGTGACTCAACTGCTGGGCCCAAGACCTTGCAGTATGATTGACACTAGCCTCTGATGACCTAAGGCTTTGTCTCTCTCTTACTAGGTGTCGTCCTGATCTAAGGTTCATATGCCTAACTGATTAACCCAATTTTTGCCAGGTACGACCACGTTTCTGAGTCCTTTTGTATCGGTTACTTGGTTCTTTTTATGTTGATTATCGTGTTTATACTCTTGTCTGATATCACTTCGTCCGGAATACTTGAGTTTAATTTCGCACTTTAGTTTGGTCGTTTCACGTTAGGTTCTTTTCCTTTTAAGGTTGTCGTTCGCACACACACAGGTTATCTCTTGACTTGCACTTGATTTCTTAGATAGTCTTTGATTTATCTCGTGCCTATCGTTGCCTGGAATTACTTCTAACACTACTCGCACTTAGCCTAAACTAAGAATTGACAGAGGGTGTTGCGGGTTTTCCAACCTTGAGTTCCTTTCCTTGTATTGTTGCCCTGGTGTGCCCAGGACGCGTGTTCCCAAGCCTGCACTTACTCTTGCCTTGCGTACCCTTCGCTGCTCTCAAAGGACCTGTAAAAGGCCCACCGTTAGCTCAAGACTTAAATTCAAAAGACCAAACCAAGCACTTCCATTCATGTAACACTTCACCAATTTGCACTATGATTTTTTGGACACAACTCTAGAGATCCCTGAACTTTGTTCCCCCTGGGTATGGTCA
>CM035413.1:123213958-123216458 GCA_020310875.1 Ceratopteris richardii
AAGTTGACCCAAGTTTGAGGTTCATTCTCTGTATAATCTCTGAGAAAAGCTTGCTGGAGTGAAGTGAGGTCTCTGCTTGACTAGCAGTTGTGTGCATTCAACTAGCTCATGTTGTAGACATTATTTCTCTTTGTGTAAGCATTTATTTGAAGTAAAATTTGTTTTGTTGGAAATCTCTTGGTGTCTACTACAAGTCTGCAAAAGCTCACTGGAGTTCTCTGCATAAGCTCTGAGTAAGAGCACTTTTGGTGTGCAGAGGTCAAAGAAGAATACCTGTGGAGGTCATTCGCGCTTCGTCGTTGCTTAGGGGTTGAGATACTTCCCCCATCAGTGGTATCAGAGCATTTGGGCATCTTGGAGGCATCACATACAAGCAAGAAGACCTCTTGGAGTTGGTGGTTGAAGATTTGCATCAACAAAAGCTTCTTGGAGGTAGCTCACATCAAGGGGGAGCTATTCTACTCAAAGTTTCAAGAGCACAAGGTGTCCATCTAAGGAAAGCTTTGGATTGAGGTAACCTCAGAGCCTCATTTTCATTTTACACACATTGGAGCATTAGCCAAGGGCTAGGTCAAGTATCAAAGACTAGATATGGGAGACTTCAACACTCAAATTGAAAAGCTAGACAAAGGGAACTATCAACCATGGAGATTTAGGGTCTCCAACTATCTTATGGGCAAGGGCCTTTGGGGGTTGATTAGTGGAAGTGAACCAAGACCTAGGTTGGATGAGAATCCAACAAATGACCAGAGAAGGGCCTTTAGGGAATGGAATGAAAGAGACAAGAGGGTTATCTTTATTCTTTCCCAACACATTAGCAATAGCATGATCGGCCATATCCAAGACTTGGATTCAAGCATGAAGGTATGGGAGACACTTGAAAGGCTTTCAACAAGCACCAAAGAAAGGAAGATCCAGCTCAAGAATGAGCTCAACAACCTTAGGAAGATCTCAGGGAGTAGCATAAATGACTACATACTTAAGGTCAAGGAGTTATCAGATGCATTGGGATCCATTGGAAGCCACGTAGATGATGACGATCTTGTGGCTTATACTCTCAATGGTTTGAGAGATGATGAGAAGTGGAAACCCTTTACCACTTTTGTTTATGTAAGGGATAATCTTCCCGATTTTGAGCAATTGGTTGCTCTCATGGTCACAAAAGAAATGAACATAGGTGGAAGTTCAACTAAAAGCAAGGATGCACAAGTTTTCTATGCAGGTAATCAAAGGGGCAAAGGAAGACGAGGACAAGGAAGGGGCAAAGGAAGGTTTGGAGGAAGGCAAGGCCACTCAAGCAATCAAGGACACGACCAAGGCACCTCATCACAAAGAGGGAGAGGAAGAACAAGAGGAAGAGGAGGACGACATCAACAAAACAGGAATCAAGATGGCGAAGGATGTTACATATGTGGCAAGTTTGGCCACTATGCTAGAGATTGCAACCAAGGAGGAAACCAAAGGAGCTATAATCAAGGTTCTTCATACAAAGGCCAAGGTAATTATGCTTCTACAAGTTCAGAAAATGACAATCTCTTGATGATGCACATGAATGGGAATTCAAGCAAAGTAGATAACACTTGGTATATTGATAGTGGATGTAGCAACCATATGAGTTGCAATGCTTCTTGGTTTACTAATCTACATGTTCCCAAAGGTAAAGGACATGTAGAAACAGGTGATAATACAGCCCATGAGATCTCCCATGTTGGAGATGTAGCTTTGGATGACAAGGAGGAAGGAAGATGTCTCAAGGATGTCTTGCATGTACCTACTATCACAAAGAACTTGGTGTCCGTTGGGCAAATGGTTGAAAGAGGCTATCAAGTAAGGTTCAACAAAGGTGGATGCTTTGTGGAGAATCCTAAGCAAGGTTACAAGGTCATAGCAAGAGGAAAGAAGCAAGGGAGACTCTTCACTTTAGAGGTAAATTCTCATTCCACTCAACATGTCTACTTCACATATGGAAACAAGAGGATTTCGGAGTTGGACTTGTGGCACAAGAGGATAGGTCACATCAACATACAAAGAATGAAGGAAATGCAATTCAAGAGGCTGGTTGAAGGTCTTCCCAACTTCCAAGGACAAGGTATGAAGCATTTATGTGAATTTTGTCAACTAGGGAAGCAAGCGAGACTTCCATTCAAGAAGAGTCGCTACATAAGCCAACATCCATTGGAATTGATACATATAGATGTGTGGGGGCCAACCAAAGAGCAATCCATTGGAGGTAACAAGTACTTTGTCACTCTTTATAGATGATTGCACAAGGATGGTTTGGGTTTATTTCATAAAAAACAAATCAGATGTGTTTACATGTTTCAAAGCATTCAAGGCAATGGTAGAGAAGGAAACAGGTACATATATCAAGAAGCTAAGGTCCGATGGAGGGGGAGAATATTTCTCCAATAAGTTTTTTGATTTTTTAATGGATCAAGGCATCAAGAGGCAAGTAACATGCAGGTACACACCCCAACAAAATGGAGTAGCAGAGAGAAAG